>OY728147.1:627183461-628383461 GCA_963277665.1 Viscum album
AATTACCCTTTTAAGGAAATATTAACATAATTGATGTTATAAATGCTCAAATGAATATAATTTGAGACTTTTTATGAATTCCACTAATTTTATAGGTTACTATGATATATTAGTGTTGATTTAATCAACTTGGATCGAACATATAATTCTTTTATGACTTTCACAAAAATCATGTATCAAATAGTGTCAAAATTGACACAAAATAGTTTTTAAATCAAATATTATATTATTAATTGTTATTTTATTCCTAAAAATCTAAGGTTCGGCCAAATGACTTAGATAAGTATATATGTATTAATAATAAACAATTTGGGGTTCGTTTGGCATTTTATAGTATGTTTATTAACCATATAATGTAAGAAAACAAAAAGACATGGTAAAAGTTAAATTATTTAACTTAGAGTTAAATCTAATTGATAAGGTTAAAATAATACCCTAAACTTGTATAAATCTTATTGGTTGATAGGATTTCGACCCATCCCCACTTTAGCTTCGAAATAAGACCCTTTGGAACCATTACAAACCGATTTGGACTTTAATATAAAATAATATTTTGAGATATTCCTAAGGTGCCCCTCTCCTCCCTTATAAAAGGACACCTCCTCCCCCTCCTCCTCACACCAATTTGAGCACTCAAGCTCGGCCAACCCCTGCCAAAATCTCTTCTCCACTTCCCTAGAAACATCCTAGAGGTTCTGGTCTTCCTCAAAGACCAATTTTAGTGCCCTAAGAGGAGGTCTCAAAGAGGCACTTCAAAGAAGAGGTAATTACCGTTACCAATTCTTTCATCTTTATTTATTCTTCCACTTCTTCTTCTTAGGTTGTTTCATTATGAAGTAATAAAATCAGTATCACTCATATACTGATATGTTATTATAAGTATGAAACAACCCTATTTCACCATCTATCCATCCTATGGAAAAAGAAATCACCGCGCGTGCGTACGTACGGAATACTGTCTCCACGCCGTGGTGTAATCTTTTTTCCACCACCACCTTACATGGATGGGTATAATGGTGTAAAGAATAACTATACATAGTTATTAAAACATCATATTGATTCTGATATATTGTATAATCCACTCCACTCCAATTCAATATTTATAGAAATGATATCATCGCTCGTGCATACGTACGGACTGCCGTCTCCACGACGCGATGAGATTCATTCTCCATGTTAACCATTTAAGAATGATTATAATGTATATATAAGAAATAATAATGAAATATATGACAATATAAAGCTACTGGATTTATGTATATATATACATATGTATGTCATCTACTTACTTCCATTTCAAGACAATAAGGAAAGGAAAACAGCGTTCATGCGTACGTACGAACTACCGTCTCCATGAACGGTGTTTTTCATTTTATTTATCTACCTATTATATATATATATATACTGAATATATATGATATATAAATCATATTTTATATTCTGGATGTGAGTAAATCATGATATAAGTAATAATGATGTCAAGAACAACAAGTCAAAACACCTACGATAAAAGAAACGATTTTACCCAAAACGCTTCTTTAACATGGAATTTACAAAAGAACGGGTAATATAATGTCATAAGTGAACCATATATAATATCATAACAATGAATATGATTCTGTAATAAGTCAATGACATTATTTAAACCATTATACAGGAGATTCGGACACGTACAAAGCAAATCGGACCTAAAGTAAGGGAAATATCACAATCTCATTTTTATCCGAGATTGTTTATTCCTAAGTATTTATTGGGGTGTATTTTATCATCCACATCCATGTTTACTCAATATGTAATATTATTTCCATCCACCTAAAATTGTTTAAATCCATTTTTACCCTTCGGTGAGTTTTTAGTAATACGTATGAAAGGAATCTTTTGTCGTTTTTCGTATGAGGTACTTTTTGACTTTTCCGACAAAAGTACGAAGAATGTTTTTTTAACTTATACGGCACGAACGGATTTTTACGGTTTTATAAAGCCTTACTTTCATGAACCTTCCTCCAAAATATTTCATGAATATTTTCAATAAAATCTTTTTCTTTTAAAATTTCATGATGTTTTGTGAAATGAAATTGATTTTAATGAAGAAAGGATATTTTCCTCAAGAATTCATTTCAAGTGTTTTTTTTTAAAACTAGTTTTCCATCTAAGATGACGTTATTTGATATGTATGTTTCAAGTAAAATGTCTCTATGATTTAAATGGTTTCAGTTTTCTTATGATGAAATGATATCAATTGTTTATGGATTATGATGGCATGATGTTTAAGAATCCCATTTTATTACATGGGTTATGAAATGATGTATGATTTATGATTTTGTGGCACACATAAGAATGGTATCATTATGAGATGGGTGGGACCTATATCTCCCTCCAATGCATTGGGTAAAGATTTTATATCTCATGAGATAGACATGGCTGGAATGGTAGGTTATACCGGTTCAGTGAAACAGGACTGAAATGAGGGTTACTCGATTCAGAAAGGGACTTTGTCCACTAAGATAGTCTTGGCAATGAGTCTTGACTAACAAGAAATGATTCTCTATGATTATGTGTGAATGCCACAAAGTTTCATGTTTTATGTTATGATTATTGTGATTACATTTTCACTGCCATGATTTATCCCATGATTACGAAATTATGCTCTCTTTTGCAGGTTATGATTTCCAAAATGTTATGTTCTTATGAAAATGATGTGATTGATATTTATTTTGTTTACCCTTACTGAGAATTTGAGCTCACCCTTTTATGTTTTCTTTTCCCCAGGATATAAAGAAAGGTTTTAGGTAAAAAAAAGGGGAATATCTTTAGGGGAGATATTGAAGATCTTTCACCACGATTAGAAGATTACCTTCCGAGTTTCCAAAGACACTAAACTATTACGATCCTTGTGTGTGTGTTTTTGTTATGTACTAAGTATTCCGCAAAAGTAATGTAATGTCCATGTACTTCAAGATACGGGTCTCTACAGTTGGTATCAGAGGAAAGGTTTAGTCAACCTTTGGAAACTAGGATGCGAAAACGTTAGTGAGATCCCTAGAGATATTTCTAAGGTATGTCTAGGGATGTCTCTAAAGTTAAGTATACGTATAGGTTATAGTCCTAGAATTGCGCTAACGATCTTCGAATTTAACCTAAGATTCTAGATATTGAGGATACTAACCCTTTATTATGTTGTGTTCCCTAGCATGATTTTTGCCTCTCACACAATTCTTTTGGGGTTTTAGACGATGGCTGGAACCCGAAGGAACCGTGTTAATGCGGAATGTGATGGGCAATGCAATGATTGTACCCCTGAGCAACCAAACGATATAGGAGCTGGAATGAAAAATCTTGTAGCCATGCTCACACAACTTTCTCAAGCTATGAATCATGCAGGACTTCCAAACGAGCAAAGGAAGGAGCAACATTCTGTTGAATCCTTTATGAGGCAGCGTCCACCTTCTTTCCGTGGGTCTACTGATCCATTAGTTGCTGAACAATGGATTGGTACTACTGAAAAGATATTTTCAGTTCATCAATGTTCTGAACATGATAAAGTCATCCTAACAGTGTATCGTTTGGAAGGTGATGCTGATCAATGGTGGAATCTTATTAAGAATACGAGGAAAAGGGATGAAATTGAGTCCATGGAATGGGACGAGTTCAAGAACTTGTTTTTCAGTAAGTACTTCCCTCATATTCTTCGAACAAAGATGGAGAAAGAGTTTCTTGAACTGAAGCAAAGGGACGATGAATCTGTTGGTACCTATGAAGCAAATTTTACAAGACTTGCAAGGTATGCTTCTGGTATTATCATCCAACCTGAAAGTAAAGTTGATCGATTTTTCAGTGGCTTAAAACCAAGTCTTCGAAGGGCATTAGCTATAAGAGACTTCAGTAGCTATGAAGAAATTGTGCGTTGTGCTATCAAGGTAGAAATGGAAGTTGGTGTTACATATCAATCTCATGGTTTTGACATGAAACGAAAGATGGAGGTCAAGGAGAAATCTCAGAATAATGGTGAAAAGAAGATGAATGTTTACTTATGCACAAAGTGTGGAAAAAAGCACGGTGGAGATTGTCTTAAAGGGACTAGAAAATGTTTTAAGTGTGGAAAAGAAGGTCATCGAGCAGCTGAGTGTCGAAGTAATGGAAAAAGGGATTCTAATGAAGTGAATAAAGCAAACACTGCAGAGAACGCACAACCAACACTTCAATGCTTCAAGTGCAAGGAGATGGGACATTATGCCAATAAATGCCCTAATCCAAGGGTTAGTGATGATCAACATGAGCAACCACTGAAGGCAAAGGACAAAGGGAAATCACATGCGATCACTATTGGAAATGTTGAATATGACAACGATGTGGTGGAATGATTAAGTGTTTATGTAATGGGATTCCAAAATAATGTTGTATCATTGAGTATTGCAATATTTATTGATGTGGTATTCAATGTGATTGAGATATTTTTTGGAAATAAGATGATATGTGCATAATGAAGACGAGAAAATGAAATGTTTAACAGTATTCATGAGCTCATGATTGATATAAGGACTAAGTGATATCATGGTTTGAGTATATAGAATTTTGAGGATTTTGGTATGTGGAAAGTGTTAACTTTTAACTGCATTCAAGTTTTCACTAAGGTTCAATGGGTATTCAAGAGAGTACAAGATTAAGGCCTTTTAATGTTTGGAATGTGTCCAACAAGATATATCTTATGATATATGGGGATCAACGATGGTATTAAATCTCTGGTAATCGTTTTCACTATGTTATGAGAATGGACTGCAGTATTATGGATAGGACTAAAGATTGGAATGGATTATGTTGGACATAAGTTAGTATTGTTTAAGGATAGAAGTTTTTTCGATATTATTTATGTGATGATATAGTAATGTAGTTTTAGAAAAAGGAAAACCTGCAGGACGGGCGACAGCCCATCGCTTCGGACAAGGCTGTGGGAATCGAACCCACAACCGAAGTGCGACTGGCCTTTATCGCCTACCACTGACCTACAGGAAGTCCCTGTTTAGTAGAAAACTAGTTTTATTATATTAAGCAGTATGATATGTGAAGTATAAGTTCATTTTAGGAACCATATATGATTAATCTCACTATAGATCGACTTATGTATATAATTTTTGCTAACCTTTTGTTTGAGACAGATGGAATGACCCGTCATTCTATCACATGGTCTGCTAACACTTCACGAATAACAAATTCAACTACTTTTATTTAAGAGATGAAGTGGAAATTGTTCAAGCCACGAACAACAGTGAGATTGTACCAAAATAAAGTAAGTATTTATTGTAATTCAAATTTTCAACATTAGGGAAATGATCTTGAAAACCAAAAATGATGTCCTAGTGCCCTTATATCCGATGAATCAGATGATACCCTAGATCATCACAAATTTATGGCTTTGTGATTGCTATCTTTTCCATAGCCATGTTCTCTACCACTCTCCATCAGAACATGATGGTTAGATTTCTCTTCCATATCCATATTTTCACCTATGTGGAAACCCAGTGATTAGTTTATTTGGGTAACTGTTACGCTTCATACTTTTGTTTTTTAAAGATAAGTTTGGGTATTCCTTTTTACGATGTGGGTTTCTATCAAAGAAACTTTCAAATAGTAAACCATTTATAACCCCGACGAATTTCGAGGGCGAAATTCATTTTAAGGGGGGTAGAATGTAACAGCCCAAGATTTTATAAAAAAAATACTCTTTTTAATTTTATTAAAGTCTTGTGTTGTACGCTACACCAAAAGGAGCTTGCACAACACGCATCCTTGACTTGCCTTGCATTACACGCAATCACGACCTTCCTCGGTAGCATGTGTAATACGCAATACCGAGTTTCACTAAACAACGATATGCTATTAAAATATTATTAAAACTAGCCGTTATGAATAGTAATAACCACTTTTTAAAACTCTGTAAATCTTATTTTTCAAAATGAACTTCATTTTTGGATTCGGAGTATCGAATTTAGCCTAAGGTGAAATTTTGGTACTTTTCAGATAACTTTCATATTCTGATGAATAGTGAAAATTACTAAATTATAATTAAAAACAACTTTTTTAATCGAAATAATTAATAGTGATAAATTATTAATTTGAGTGGTTTTAAAGTATATTTAGAATATATTTTTACAATTTAATACAATGTTGGTCATTGAATGTAATTTCACATTTAAACCAGATATAATCAAGTGTCAATCTTTTGATAGATATTGTTTCTTAAAAACACGCTATTTGTTTTAACAGCGGGATTTAATTATAAAATTAATTAATGAAAATTCTATGATATGAATTTAGACTTCATTTTTGAATTCTGAATATGAAATATAGCTTAGGATGAAATTTTGGTATTTTTCTGAAAACCTTCATTTTTTGATAAATAGTGAAACTACTAAGTGGTAGTTAAAAAACTGAATTTTTCATAAAACTTAATTTTACTGCTTCTGTGAATGGAATTTCAAAAATCCGAGAGACACGGTTGATGTCAGTAAGTAATATGTGGTTCAATGAGATGAAAATAATTTTTGGTGAATAGTAACTTTTTACTTTTATTTACCACGGTTAAAAGTAAATAGGGTAATTAAGGGTAAGAATGATATTAATATTACCCTAACACATGTCCTAATTCTATTGGATAAGTGTAATTCGACCAAAAAAAACCTTATGAATATAATATGACCATTTAGGTCCACTTGGATTAGATTATGACATTTAATATTATTTTATTTAATGAATAGTTAAAATAGTTAAAATCAAAGTTTAATAACTAAAAAATTTTAATATGGGGTTATACATAAGATAAATTCGACTATAAATATTCATTAGAAATATAAAAATATTTCCTACATAATGATATTTTATTTATAATTTTTAGACTTTAAATAAATTAATTTATTTATGACACAACGATGATGCAGTAATTACCCTTTTAAGGAAATATTAACATAATTGATGTTATAAATTCTCAAATGAATCTAATTTGAGACTTTTTATGAATTCCACTAATTTTATAGGTTACTATGATATATTAGTGTTGATTTAATCAACTTGGGTCGAACATATAATTCTTATATGACTTTCACAAAAATCATGTATCAAATAGTGTCAAAATTGACACAAAATAGTTTTTAAATCAAATATTATATTATTAATTGTTATTTTATTCCTAAAAATCTAAGGTTCGGCCAAATGACTTAGATAAGGATATATGTAATAATAATATAAAATTTGGGGTTCGTTTGGCATGTTATAGTATGTTTATTAACCATATAATGTAAGAAAACAAAAAGACATGGTAAAAGTTAAATTATTTAACTTAGAGTTAAATCTAATTGATAAGGTTAAAATAATAACCTAAACTTGTATAAATCTTATTGGTTGATAGGATTTCGACCCATCCCCACTTTATCTTCGAAATAAGACCCTTTGGAACCATTATAAACCGATTTTGACTTTAATATAAAATAATATTTTGAGATATTCCTAAGGTGCCCCTCTCCTCCCTTATAAAAGGACACCTCCTCCCCCTCCTCCTCACACCAATTTGAGCACTCAAGCTCGGCCATCCCCTGCCAAAATATCTTCTCCACTTCCCTAGAAATATCCTAGAGGTTCTGGTCTTCCTCAAAGACCAATTTTAGTGCCCTAAGAGGAGGTCTCAAAGAGGCACTTCAAAGAAGAGGTAATTACCGTTACCAATTCTTTCATCTTTATTTCTTCTTCCACTTCTTCTTCATAGGTTGTTTCATTATGAAGTAATAACATCAGTATCACTCATATACTGATATGTTATTATAAGTATGAAACAACCCTATTTCACCATCTATCCATCCTATGGAAAAAGAAATCACCGCGCGTGCGTACGTACGGAATACCGTCTCCACGCCGTGGTGTAATCTTTTTTCCACCACCACCTTACATGGATGGGTATAATGGTGTAAAGAATAACTATACATAGTTATTAAAACATCATATTGATTCTGATATATTGTATAATCCACTCCAATTCAATTAAATATTTATAGAAATGATATCATCGCTCGTGCGTACGTACGGACTACCGTCTCCACGACGCGATGAGATTCATTCTCCATGTTAACCATTTAAGAATGATTATAATGTATATATAAGAAATAATAATGAAATATATGAAATTATAAAGCTACTGGATTTATGTATATATATACATATGTATGTCATCTACTTACTTCCATTTCAAGACAATAAGGAAAGGAAAACAGCGTTCATGCGTACGTACGAACTACCGTCTCCATGAACGGTGTTTTTCATTTTATTTATCTACCTATTATATATATATATATACTGAATATATATGATATATAAATCATATTTTATATTCTGGAAGTGAGTAAATCATGATATAAGTAATAACGATGTCAAGAACTACAAGTCAAAACACCTACGATAAAAGAAACGATTTTACCCAAAACGCTTCTTTAACATGGAATTTACAAAAGAACGGGTAATATAATGTCATAAGTGAACCATATATGATATCATAACAATGAATATGATTCTGTAATAAGTCAATGACATTATTTAAACCATTATACAGGATCTTCGGACACGTACAAAGCAAATCGGACCTAAGGTAAGGGAAATATCACAATCTCATTTTTATCCGAGATTGTTTATTCGTAAGTATTTACTGGGGTGTATTTTATCATCCACATCCATGTTTACTCAATATGTAATATTATTTCCATCCACCTAAAATTTTTTAAATCCATTTTTACCCTTCGGTGAGTTTTTAGTAATACGTATGAAAGGAATCTTTTGTCGTTTTTCGTACGAGGTACTTTTTGACTTTTCCGACAAAAGTACGAAGAATGTTTTTTTTAACTTATACGGCATGAACGGATTTTTACGGTTTTATAAAGCCTTACTTTCATGAACCTTCCTCCAAAATATTTCATGAATATTTTCAATAAAATCTTTTTCTTTTAAAATTTTATGATGTTTTGTGAAAAGAAATTGATTTTAAAGAAGAAAGGATATTTTCCTCAAGAATTCATTTCAAGTGTTTTTTTTAAAAACTATTTTTCCATCTATGATGACATTATTTGATATGTATGTTTCAAGTAAAATGTCTCTATTATTTAAATGGTTTCAGTTTTCTTATGATGAAATGATATCAATTGTTTATGGATTATGATGGCATGATGTTTAAGAATCCCATTTTATTACATGGGTTATGAAATGATGTATGATTTATGATTTTGTGGCACACATAAGAATGGTATCATTATGAGATGGGTGGGACCTATATCTCCCTCCAATGCATTGGGTAAAGATTTTATATCTCATGAGATAGACATGGCTGGAATGGTAGGTTATACCGGTTTAGTGAAACAGGACTGAAACGAGGGTTACTCGATTCAGAAAGGGACTTTGTCCACTAAGATAGTCTTGGCAATGAGTCTTGACTAACAAGAAATGATTCTCTATGATTATGTGTGAATGCCACAAAGTTTCATGTTTTATGTTATGATTATTGTGATTACATTTTCACTGCCATGATTTATCCCATGATTATGAAATTATGCTCTCTTTTGCAGGTTATGATTTCCAAAATGTTATGTTCTTATGAAAATAATGTGATTGATATTTATTTTGTTTACCCTTACTGAGCATTTGAGCTCACCCTTTTATGTTTTCTTTTCCCCAGGATATAAAGAAAGGTTTTAGGTAAAAAAAAGGGGAATATCTTTAGGGGAGATATTGAAGATCTTTCACCACGATTAGAAGATTACCTTCCGAGTTTCCAAAGACACTAAACTATTACGATCCTTGTGTGTGTGTTTTTGTTATGTACTAAGTATTCCGCAAAAGTAATGTAATGTACATGTACGTCAAGATACGGGTCTCTACATATAACGTATTTGGATTAATCCAAACTGACATACAAAACGTCTCATTTGAAAAAATACACAATCAAGTATAGAAGTATCTAGGAACACCAGTCAATACATGTACCTGATTTTTTTTAATATAATGAAATCCAACAAAATGAATATACATAAGGGATACCCATATAAACAAATGGGTTTCGTAATCATAATTTAAGGCATAACCAAAGGGTTTATTATCATTATATCCAAGAAAGAAGAGACATGAATCATGTTTGGAAATTCATAAATGAAATATAATAATATAAAATTAATAATTAATTCTAATTGAAGTTAAATAATAAATATAGTGGTTAGGTAATTTAATAAATGTGTTGAATATGTGTTGATTTAGGGAAAAGATTGAAGCTTTATTAAAGAATATAATGGAAAAAAATATTTCCATAAATCTATAAAGGACCAAAAAAGTGTTTTTAAGATAAAATTAGTTTTTTCATAATATATTTGATGTTATAAAATAGTATCTGGAGTTTATATTAAGATGGGTAACAAATAGAGAAGTTCCATTTCAGCGGGTTTTTTTGTCGATTTGAATTGAGAAGGGAAACTTTTAAAACATGTATTTCTATTCAAGTAAAATTAATAGAGAGAGATAAATATACATGTAATACAAATATAGATAATTTAATAGAACACTATAGGAATAATTAATGTATAAATCAAGTCAAATGGTGGTAAAGAGTTGCCAAATCTAAATATAGAGGTTTGGAGATATCCCATACCTTATGTATGAATTTCTTATACGCATGGAATTAATGTCATGTATAATAAAGATACATTTATTAACTACATAATTAATAACATCTTAAATAAATATTTTATTTATTATAATTTTATTAATTTCATTCATGGACATTTGGATGGCTTAAAAAGCTCAATTTTTTCATTCTAGGAGCATTCTTTTCATGGTTTCCTGGTCGGTTCGCTGGTAAATCCTTTAGTATGCTCTTTTTAAATGGGAATAATGGTCCAATTGTGAAATGATGTTTTATTCCTTGACTTATATAATTATAAATGGTCCCATATATCATTATTTCATACATGATGATGTTTCATAAAGTATAAAATTAATAGTTATCAGATTAGTTCATTTAGTAGGTTGTACCTACCATAATGAAATAGTTTCAGATTGATAAATTTTATTCTTATTTATTGGTTCCATAACATTAAAAAATTTAATATACTTATTGAAATATTATTTAATCATATTAATAGTTTTATGATCTTTCTTGAATATGGTAATGGAAAATCAAAATTATTTATGCATGAAGACAGTTAACAACAATATTTTGATTAATGGATTACATTCCTTGAATAATAGGTTATGAGAAATGGATGGAATGAACATATTAGATATGAAATATAGAATTATATTATATACATGATACAAGAGTTATTATTCACTATTTAATGAATGAGGTGAAGAGAATATATAATAGTAAAATATATTAAGTGATCTTGTTTGATAATATTACCTATTGAATATAACAACCATGATGGTCCTGTTAAGGAACATGGAATTGGTGTTTTAGTGAGACCAGAATCACTTATTTGAGGAGAGAGTGGATAAGAGAGTTTTTCTTTGAGATTTTGAATGTATCCAATCTTATAAGATGTGATGAGAATGTGTGGTGAGGGGTGATGGGTGGTATTTATTAGGATTAGAAAGAGGTGTTTTGGATTATTATTTTTATTTATTTAATATTTTGTCTCCAAATTATCAATATTATTGATTCATGTGACAATATAAAGTAAATGGTTCATCGGAAATTGATAAACTAAGTACTTACCTTACACATGACACAAAAATTCATTTATATGGCTTGTAATGTTAAATAGCGAAAATTAAAGTATTTCATTATTAACCAATTTGTTTTTATAAAAATCCATAAAGATCAACCCTACAATTATTTGATGTTTATATTTCAAAAATTGAATCCATTTTAGGAAAATAATTTTTTTAAATATGAGAAATGTATTTTTTTTGGAAAAAAAAATCATTTATTTTTAAATTCAGATATTAATTTTTTAATAAATTTTATGTCCCTTTTAGAAAATATATACAAACACATAAAATTGTCTTATAATTATATAAAAACAAAATATTATTTTATAAATCCATTTTATATAATTAAAAATAATTCTAAGTCATTACATTTATTATAAAATTTTGATTAAATCATTTATTATTATAAAATTAAAAAACTTAATTTATCATTATTCAAATATTTAATTTCATGTTCATTGTTTAAAAATATTCAATTTTAATTTTTAATGATACATAAATATTATATTAAATTTCCATAGGTTATTTTTCTACTTTAGAAATCAAATTAATATTCTAAACTATGAAATTACTATTCCAATAGTAAGGTCATTATTCTAAAGAGTCAATTACTATTCAAATGATCAGATCTATAATAGTCATATGAGATTCCTACTTCCTATTAATACTTCCTATTCAATTCATTCTTCAAATTGTTTTAATTTAAATCATTTTTAAAAATAATTGTATCCTAAGAAGGAATATTTTCTTATTACATCTATGTTTTATTTCTAAAACATTGTACATGGGTTTGATCATTTTGGTGGATTAAGAATTTAAAAATTATTCTATTCTTAATATCTTATTTTCTATTTATCATCCCCTTGTAATATTATTCATCCTTATATGTTTATTTTTTTGACTAATGTATAATTAATCATTTATTAGAATATTTTTTTCTTCGTTGTTAACTGTGATTTTTCTGTTTTATACTATATTATTTAATTGTAATAAGTCAAATTAAATTAATAAAATTCATGGTCATTACATTATTCCACCCTTATGAAATTTGACACAAAATTTCATTTTAAATAATATAGTTAAACAATGCTAGGATACTTATCCATCATCACTTCCTCTGGTTCCCAAGTCGGCTATTTTTTTATGTTTTCACCAATGTACTTTATCTAGTCGAGTAGTCATATTATATCAAAAATTATCTCTATAGTCTAAGATATTATGTAGCTTCTCCTCATAAGAGATATCTTATCTATAACTATTTCACCTATTCATTCTGTACTTGTGATAAATATGGTGTCTATGTCTTCATGAGGGGTATGTGGAATAAAACATGTATTTATTAAATGGTTAGTGAATGTTCTTGTAGATTAGAAAAAGCTTGTATGCCTTCGTAGATATCAATGTATACAATGTACATTGGATTTAACATTCAATTCATCCCAACCCTCATAACTCTATTCCATTGATATGTGGGGGGATACCTTATATATATCCTCGAAATCAATGTACATACAATTATTTTTTTCATAGCTCATATATTGACTTAGTGAATCTCTATAGTGCTACTGAATGGTCTTCATATTGTCTACTATTTCCTAAAAAAATTTAACACCCATCAACTTACATTCACTAATGTTATCACATCATGCATTTATTATTTATCACTTCCCATAATGGAATTCATATATATCCATTTTGATTTTAAGGACCAATACATAAATGTCACAAAATCAAGTAAAATAATTTATAATTTACTTCTTTACATTCCCAATGGTCAATTACGCATAGAGTATCAACAATTCTAGGTATAATTCATACATAGCAAGCCATGATCATATAAATTTGATACTACTAAAAAATTGTCCATTTTTAAATAACAAAAATGCTTTTATTAGAATCATGAAATATTTTCATCAAAAATCATAACATCAATTATCTTGGCATCATATTTTCTATTAAACAACATTAAACATTGCGAAAAAATATAAATCATGGTAATAAAAAAACAATCCTAGTGGGGGATATAAAAATAACTATAAAAATAGTATGTAAATGAATACTTATAAACATATGAAATTATATTCACAAAGACCTACTTCTCACTCAATAATTATCATATAGTAACTTTTTGAAAACATGTGATTTCAAAATAACATAAAAAACATAATAATTCCATAATGGTAAAATGGAAAATTAATTACGTAATATTGTAACCCTTGAGTCTAGCTTATGATATCTAACCCTCACAGCTACCTTACAATGTAAGGCTTGTTTCTATATTATAGTGTATCCATCCAATGAACACTTGGAGTAACCATACGACCAACCTCCAACATAAACATACTCAATGCATTGAAGGGATATATAGGTAACACCCCTAATAAAAAATAATTTCCACGAACTCTAACATAATCATTAAACAATTTTAATTACATAATATAAACCATTCCCCTTTAAAAAAAATTAAAAGATTATTTTTTAAGAAAAGAAGCTTACAAATGTTATAAATTCAATGTTAGAATTGAGAGAAGTAATGGAATATGTTTATAAACTATAAATAAACATTATAAAACATAATAAAAAAAATTATTTCACAAATAATCTTAATACCACATAATCAATAAAATAGAAGTTTAACCCAAAGGATGGGAATTATGCTATGAATTCATTTACCTCTAGTTCATCTAATTTGAACTATATTTAAACCTAATTTATAATAGTTAAAATACAGTTATTAATATTTTATAGATATATATTTATTTTTATTAAAACTTATATGATTATTTTATAACACAATTCCACCCAATTGTAATTATATTTAGTTATTACAAATATTTTTGATGTGTTAATAACATGATTTACATGGTCAGTTTGTAATGGATTTTCTTGTCAAATGGATTTGAAACTCTAGAAGTAGAATGTAATTGTATATAATTTTGTATATAACATTGGTTTATAGCATATATCTTTTGGTTTTTAGATATTTGTATGATTCATTAGATAAAACATTAATGTTATTCATTTAGATCATTTTGGTGGATCTTTGATCATCTTGAACAAGTTTCTTAATGTATTTTAATATTATGAATATATGTAAATAAAATAAAATAATTGAGATTACACCATACTCATTAAAAACTCTTTCAACCATTAAAATGGTTTTATTACTAGCCATGAAGGCGGTAATGGAAATTGAGAACACCTAATCCACAATGTCGGTAAATCGACACATCAAAAATGATGTTTTTTATTTTAGAAAATGAATATGAAGAGATTAAGTAAGATGATGATTTTTAAAAAAACCTATAAATTCATATATATATATATATATGATAAAGAAGATCTCATGACTGTTTGATAAAGGATATGTGAATAGAGTATAATAAAAGAAAAAGAATTGAAAAGAAAATCAATGAAAATTGGTGAGGATTTTTAACTATTGATTTATCCTCCTTGTGGACCTCCTTAAAAAATTTGGTTTTGGTCCATTGGTGATACCAGTTGGTCTTTGACGTGGTTAAGAAGCTCATAAAGTTATTTAGGAAGATTTTTACCATGCTACAATGTTGTGAGTTGAGAGGACAATAGGGGGCGAGGGGTGGTATTTATACTAGAGGAGAGGAGGGTTTTTAATTATTAATTGGGATCTAGACTATGAATAGTTTGAGAAATATCTATGAAATATATTCAAATAGTAATGGGAAGTTCAAGATTATTGTTCTTACATCATTAATTATGTTATTAATAGTTTATATAACTTATAATGTATATACACTATAAAAATCCATATTTCATTATTCACCAAAACAAATATCATTTTAGAAACATCCAAATATTTCACAAAAAACATTTTTCAACCATAAGAATTCAAAAATGAACTCAATTTTATCAAATTAAATTTATAAATATGATAAAATTAATTTTAAAATTAAATCAATGTTTAGTCGAAAATTATCAATTTTAAAATTTAGCTAATTCTATTCCAGCGTAAAAAATTAATCTATGTCTCATAAAAATATATTATAATAATAAGATAACGAAATATTAATTTATGATTATATTCTATGAGAATAAATTATATTTTATATCATTATATTAATTATAAAATTGTAATTAATTATTTCTGACTTTCAAAAATACCAACAATAAATATATCATTTCCAAAACATTTATTTACTTATTCTATGATATAAATACATCATGAATAAACTAATAAAATATATAAATTTAATTTAAACTCTCATTAGTGAGGTTAATATTCAACTGGACAGATTACTATTCAAAATGTTATGTTACTATTCCATCAATAAAAATTCGTAATTTCCGTAAATATCAATTAGTTCACAATAAATTTATATTGAATTCAAGTATTTAATTCTAGAATGAAAATATATTATTTTATCAGTACCTATATGGTTACATTATCCCCACATTCTGGTAATTTTGTGGCCGCAAATTTAATTTATTTATTAAACAAATGAGGGTACGTTTTCATTATAACAATTTCACATTCCCATGTTGCTTCTTCAACCATGTGGTTTCTCCAAAAAACCATAAGATATTGAATTTATATATTCCACAATATAATCTCTCTATATTCATGAATAAGAACACGTTTCTATACATATTAATGGATTTTTACCAACCAAACTACTATTGGGATAATAACATGAGATGGATATGGCACATATTTTATCAACATTGAAATAAGAACAGTTTGTACCTGAGATAAACTTAGTGGTAGAGATACTCAATAGGAGACTAGTCCAACTCTTCTAGGAACTCATATAGTCCAATAAATTTCGGACTTATATTTCCTTTCCTACAAAAATTCATAATTCTTTTCAACGGATAGATTAAATGAAAAACATTATCACCTCCCAAAAATAATCATTCCTCATAATATCTACATAACTTTTTCCTTTCTATGATTTGTCTCCATTTTTGATGGGTAGTCTTTACCTTCTATGCAATTTCCTCTTCCAATTCGGTTATGATGAACTTCCATTCACCGACGTCATCCAAAAAACATATAGATCAACACCACATTCCATATAATTCATAGAAATATTCCATCTATATAATTGAATGAAAATGGTTATTATTAGTAAAATAAACTAAAGAATTATGTTTATCCAATCTTCATTGGTTTTCTATTGAAAAATATTAAAACATATCCTCCATTTTTAAAATTGTTTGCTCAGTCTGTCCATCAGATTGATGATGAGAGGTTGTGCTGAATTTTAACTATTCACCCAAGGACATTTCAAGGCCTTTCCAAAAGATTGATGTAATCCTAGGAGCATGTTTAGATACAATGTAAAGATGAACTCCATGAAACCATGAAATCTCTTTGAGGTAAATTCATGTGTACTGATACAATTAATAGTATATCGAATAGAAAGAAAATGTGCATATTTAGTCAGTCAATCAACCATAACAAAAATTACATTTTTACATTTAAAGGGATTTAATACTCCCACCATGAAGTTCGTGTATATATTTTCCCATTTACACTTCGGTATAGGAAAAGGATAAAACATCCCCTTTAGTAGTTGTCACTCTCCTTTAACCCGTTGACTTGTCAAAAATTTCATGGTAATATATACAATATCTCTTTTAATTTTATCCCACTAGTAAACAACCAGAAGGACTCTGTAAATCATTGTACAACCATGTTGAATTGAAAATAGATAACAATGAGATTTACATAATAAATATTTCATAAATATAGAATAAATATGCACCAATAATATATTTATTAATCATAAAAGACAAATTTTATAAATGTTAAATTTTAGACACTTACCTATTTGAAACAATTATACCTTTTTATGTTACTCATTAATATACTTCTATAATTGAATAATTATTTATGATGTATATGACTATAATGACACTTAAAAAAATAGAGTAGTTTCTTTCACTAAAAAATTCCATGCCAAAATATATCAAATCATTAACCATGGGGAATGTTCTAAATGTTACATGGTTAATAATACATGATGTTTTCAACTCAAGGAATACTTTAATTTGTTTACATTTTCCTTATTTTAAGTGATCGTACATTCATAAATATTTACCTATTAAATACATATTCTCTACCTCATATTTAATTCCTTATGAGTAAATATATACATAATAATTTTATGATAAAAATATATTTCACTTTTTGATCCATATAAACGATGCATCAAAATTTTCTAATCAAAAACCAGAACTACTAATTAAAAATATTGTGTTTAATAATTTAACTCATAAGTATTATGTTACAATGATGCATAAGAAATTACTTGATCCTTATGTACTATAGCACAACCAAGTTCCCTCAGTTAATCATCAGTGTAGAAGGGAAACTCACCATTTTTGGAAGGCAAGGCATAAACTGGAGAATTCACCAATCACTTCTTCAGTTCCTAAAAACAGCCATCATATTATTATAACTAAATAAAATTAACCCATTTTCAAGTTAATTAGTAAGAAGGCTAGAAAAACATGAAATTATTTTAACAACCCTTCAGTAATAAGCAGCTAATCAATAAAATCTACGAATGTTAGTAACATTTCAAGGTCTTAGACATTAATCAGCCACTCTTTTGGAAGGATAAACTATTACTCCATCATTATATCCAATGTGGATTGGAAAATAAATTTGTTACAACAAAAAATCACATTTTCTATATTTTTTATATAACATCTTTTCTTTGCAGATATTTCAAAACAATACTTAATTTTTTTATCACCATCATTTGATTTTGAGAAGACCAAAATATCATCAATAAACAAACAAAAAAAATTCAAATATTCATGAAATATTATATTCATAAGATCCATGAATTCAACATGGGAATTTTTTAACCAATGAGAATAACAAAAACTCATAATCTTTATATCTATTACGAAACACTATTTTAGGAATTTAATCCTCCTTTACCTTTTGCAGAAGGTTCCCAAATCTCAAATCATTCATTAAAAAATACTTGGATCACTATATTTGATCAAACAAGTAATTTATATGAGAAAAGGGACCAATATTTTTATCATTAATGTTATTAAAAGATCAATAATTATTTAAATGTATCTGGGATCCATCATACCTTTTAACCAAAAAATAGGTTCCCCACATGGTTAAGTTCGATGATTAATGAATCCATTATCAGGAAACAAATGTAATTGAATTTTCAATTCAATAAGTTCCACTTGATCCATTAAATAATGTGTTTCAGAAATTGTATTAGTATTATAAACTATATTATTGGTAATTCTAATTCTGAATATGGTATAACACCATGAAACACATTAGAAAAAACATGCAAGAATTCATTTTTCATTGGAACATCGTTAATTGGAAAAGTTCCATTATTTTCAACAGTATGAGGAAGATAGTTTTTTTCAATATTTTAATTGTTTTCTAGCTTCCAAATAGGTTATCAATTTTACGGTTTCATTCATGTATAAAAACTAAAACTCTTAAAAAAATTATTTTGTTCTAAAATAAATATTTGGATAATAAACTGAAATGAAATCCATTCTCATAATGACATAAAAATCTAATTAGGGTAAAATAACAAGTTTATGAGAAAAATCAATAACACATACATTAATAGGAAAATTATTATAATTCCTTTTTCTATAATATTTCCCCATGGTGTTTTAACAATTAGTTTTGGTCTCATTTTTGAGGTGAAATATCCAATTTACCAAATAATTACACAAAAAGATAGGAATGTGTAAACCCTTATCATATAAGACATTAGAAAAAAATGAGTAAACAAACCATGTACCTGATACCATACCATTGGATGAACCAACATTTGAAAAAGTAGATGAAAAGGTTCTCACTAATACTATCTACTAATAATATTGATGTTTTCTATCATTGAAATTTTTCATTGAGATGGTATTTCTATAATGACCCATCTCACACACATTGAAATCACATTACATTTTTCTTATCATAATTAAAAATTATATAATTTTCATTTAAATATAGGGTTATATGTTCATCATAAATCATCAAAAACACATCAATGTTTTTTATGTCATTACATAGTGTGATTTTTACCACACTATTCACAAACTAGAAACTGTGCATTCATATCATCTGATTTCATTGATTAATTCATACCCATCCTTTTCCATCATTACCTCTTCATATACACTTTTTCAAAATACAATTGATAATTAGGAAACTTTATTCTAACCCTTATAGAAGAACAAACATGTGTCTCATGAAATTTGAATTCATGGGATGCCATTTCCTTTAGATATATTGGCTTCAATCTTGAGTAAAAATTGTTGATTTTACTATAAATATCCTAAAAATGTTTTGGAGTTTACCTTTACACTATAGTGATGTTTTCTACATACTCAACATCTTAATCATCCTCCTTTTGTTCCAATTTAAGGAATTTTTTTCCATCCTAATTTGGAAAAACTTTTAAAAATAATTTTCATGGAAAATATTTTTGAATTTATCCCATTCCAAGGGGTAATACTAAGGAAAATATAGGGCAACGATAAGGAGTAAATTTCCCAAAACAAAGCACTATATTTACCATAAAACTCACCAAACTCATATGTGCAAATCACCAAAACAACTCACCCCACAAGTTGTTCTACAAGGATTTACACTAATAATACTCTAAAACACCACAACCTCCCACAATCACAATGAAAAAAGTGGAGTCCAAGTACCATCCTAGACCCCCAAGACTATGTTCAAAGATCAAGAACACAAGAGACAACAAAAATTCAATGATAGAACACTAGAACCCAAGATAAAGCTAAGAACCAGAATTTGATTTGAAACAAGGCATGTGATCGAAAATCAGTGTATGAAAATTCTCCCCACCATAATGTTTTATACCCCCAGAAATCCATTGCATGGAAAAATAAAAAAACCCTACCATGAATTCAAAATGGATCCCTTATCATGTTTCACCCCCAATGGCCAAAAAACCTACATTGATCAATAAAAAAATGAATATTCTCAAAAACCAAATCCTAAACCACTTTCCTGAAATGATCAAGCACTTTCAAATTTTATCCAAGAAGAAAAATCCTCAAACACTATAAAAACAAAACTCACGATATTTACTCAGTCGAACAACAACAATGAACAAGGTTACACTTAAATTGCTTTAACAAAACCGTTGGTTGTGCTCCAATCTGAATGTTTAACCAATGAATATGTAGGTAGTTAGATAGCTCCAAACGAGACTACCAACCGCCAAGCCAAGACTAAGGAATAATCTGAGATACAACTATGGGGAGCCACAAATGGGATCCCCACTATAAGAACCAACCATCTTAACCGACTAGAATTGGCCGGTACAGAATGACCCAAAATTTTGAAGTGTTGGGATGGCCACACGGTTAGTCCGCAAAATTTGGGAAACCATTAACTAACCATGTAGATCATTATTTTTTCATAGCTTCATGGCACACAGTAACTATAAATCGTGCACAAACTGTGTGCTCAAACTATCTATACAAATTCACAACTATACATAAAAAACTCAAGGGAATCCAATGGGGAAAATAATGACATTGGTTTATAACCATAGCACGAGGACCTCCACCTATTTCCACTGAATGAGAACAACATAAGAAAGATGAAGAAAAAAGTGGTTTAAACTCATCCTATCATACATACTGAGTATGTGAATTTGTAAAAGGGTTTGAACGGCCCTGATATTTTCCCTGACTATGTGCCAGCATTACTCCGATACCTATGGTCAGAGCTCAAATGATTAAAGAATTTTTGGCACCATATTTATGCTTTAGAAACCCCCCAAAACAGAACTTCATCATTAGGTGCCACATAAAACTACACAGTAATCCCTGATAAGATCATCAAGACATAACAAAATCCAATCTCACATTACCTAAACATAACATTTCTATGAAATATAGGTCTTATAGTATGCACACACATCACACCTAGTTTATTAGGGTGAGAGCCATTAGAATTAAATGACACATATTAATACATTATTCTAAAATAGAGGATTTTAATGTTTTTCCAATGGATACATATTCCCAATAGAGCATAGAATCTCAGAGGATGGCATGACCTTCACCTTTAAAATCAAATGAGCACATGACATCACTTAGAGTCATTGTACATGACCATTGAAACTAATAGAAAAAATACATGGAAATGGACCTTATGCCATGTCACCAAACAACACACAATTCATGAAACTCTCTATAATAGACTCTCATGGCCATATTTCCCATATTGTAGGTTTAATGTGAACTCCTTAAAAGAGACTACGAAGGACCCAGAGGCCCTCTTAAACACCATCTCGATACTCAACCACACTAACATCCTCAGACAACTTCCACCTTCGACAAATCTGGTAACATAAGTGACTAGGGAATCTATAAAACTTCCATGAGAACTCTCTTGTTACACGAGTATCCAAAGAAAATGAAATAAAATGTTGTATAATCAATCTCTAGTGCTCAAGAAAAATATTCCTTATATTGATCAAATGGAGGGTCTTCCAACAAAGGGAATATCTGGGTTTCACATCTGTCGTGCACTAAACCTAAATGGGGGCTTACGTTCTCTAACGAGAGACCCCAAGGACCCATCCAAGATACTCAATTAGTCAAAACATTCCACAAACCATAACCAAAAATAATAATGGAACCACTATAAATGCATCCCAAAACATTTCTCATAAGGATACCATAATACAGCCCTTCAACCAAACATTCAAAAGAAATAGAAACCCAAAAAAACATTTGAAAAAGAGGGGTTATTGGACTCAAGACATCCCATATTAATAACATTTCCAAAAACACATAAGACACCACATCCCAAAATAGTCAACAAGACATAATGTTTTCTGTTAAAATCACCACTTGTAAAAAAACAGTTCAGTGGTTAGCATATCAACCAATGGGACCTGATGGCCATCTCACATGTATGTTTTCGTGCCACACCGAGCACCCTTCTCACCACTATCCTGGTACTTTTAGATTCATGACATTAACCACCCCTCATCCCATATAACCAATTAATGTGGTCTCTCATCTAAATACCAAAGGATAAAAAAAATTATTTCCACTTTTCAAATCCAAATAGTCAACCAATACTTCATTTTTTGAAAACTCCTAACCATAAAATCAAAATCCCAATGTAACGGTTATAAAACATTTAATAAAGACACAATCATTCAAATAAGAACTCACTTTCATGTTATTCACATCCATTTCAAAATATCTCATTTGATTAAAACATTTTTCAATAGTTTATAAAACTCTATTTAATAGTCTTTTTCAAAACTAACTTAAACATAATTTCCATCATTCAAATGTTATATAAACACACCATTTTCATTTCAAAACAACTCTAAAAAATCATTTGCACCATTTCAAAAATAAAACCATTCCTTCTTTATTATATTATATTTTCACCAAAACATTATGATTCTTAAAACCATTTCATTTTTTCTTTAAAACCAAACATCCAAGATTTCAAAACTAAAGAACACATGACAATGAAAGAGGAAACTTGTTTCGGTGGGTGACTTGGAAATATAGTTGGAGGCCATACGCCAATAAATTCACCATCATAGAGAGTGTTATTGGGAAATATCTTCAGCTCAACATGGCTTGCCAGGCCCTGAAAGCTCACTAAGACCATTAACCCATGTCTTTTTTCATTTCCCCTAATAATAATCAAATTATGAAAATATAAGGACGTAGATAAATCCTGACTTCCCCTAGTGAATCAAATCCCATCATGAGGTGTGCGAGCTAGGAACACTACCCATAATAAAAAATTCATGTCTCGACAACACAAAATTTATACTCTCTAAAATATTCCCCAAATAATATGACCCATAGAGTTAAACTGAACCTCATTTGATACCATTTGGTCATGAGCCATATCTGGTCACCATCAAAACGTGCACCATACTCGGCCCATGAAAGAGTCTGATGGTCGTTCATGATCCCCACGGGATGGAACATGTTCCCTAGTATCATAAAATTATAATTGAGAATGATTGACCCGAGTTTAAAAACATAAAAAAAACTAACAAATCCAATAAAGAGAATATTGATTTTTCAAACAGAACCAACTTTCCCAAAATTTCAGAATTGAATTATACAACTTAAAGAAATACTTAGTGACTATCGAAGGGGAAGAAAACCAAAAGGATAGACTAAGAACCATAGCATGGAAAGAGGCAATGCCCTCAAGCCATCATCACAACACTGCTTCAGGATGGACCGCTAGAAACCCAAACCATTGGCACAAAAGGTGTACACAAGCATTTGACAAGAATATAAAAGTATACTTCCACCCAAGTGGGTAAGTAGAGCATGATCCAAATTACAGTAGGATACCACTACTAAGAGATTCAATGTGATAAACATTCAATGAAGAAAAGCATGCTAGTTTTATACACAAGAAATGCTAGTTACAATTTCTGAAATATTTTACGTTAAATAATAACAATTTTCAAGTTGGCTACATTAAATAATCAACAATTTTAAAAATATTTAAAAAGATAATGAATTTTCCAAATAGTCATATTGTATGTCGATGGTCAGCCCAAAGTATCTAATGAGAACAAGCAATGGGAAATAACCCACAGGAACTAGCTCACTATGAGTCACATGTACCTCGTATCCTGGTGAAGGTAACCATCACAATGTCTATTCTTATGCACACGAACCACTAGTAGGGAGAATACCAATAAACTAGTGGTCCCCCAAAATCATCATCAACATTGTTTAGTGAGTGTTGTCGTAGTCAATCTTGATATGTGAAACTGATGACAAACCCAACAGGATCACTATCATACTAGTACATGCCCATCCACATAGAAACTCGAGTTTCCCTCAAGTGCTGAACCATGTTAAAAAAGCTGTGAAATATAATTTTCACATGAAAATACCACTTCCATATCACTCATTCACTATACTGGAAACATGTATATGACATAAGGAACATAATCCCCTTTTTATTCAAATTTATTTTGAAATCATACTCACACAAAAATTTCTCAAAACACTTTTCACATCTCTTTAACACTTCAACAAACCCATTAAATTTTTTTATAAAACATTTTCAATATGATATACATAACATAACAGCCCACACAAACATGGCATATAATAACCTTTTTACCTTCAAATTCATTTTATCATAATACTGATATGAAACTGACCACAAACATGTTTCGTACCCACATCACAATTTAACAAATCACGTCGACAAATTAGAAAACATTATCAAAACGTTTGACATCTCAAATGACCACTTAATATTCAAAAAACTCATAATAGGAACATACACCCAAAAAATAGTACATAACAATCCTTTGAACACTCTTTGTAACTCATTAAACCATTTAGAATTTTTATAGAACACTCGCAAAAATCATGACAAGATTTTTCACCTAAAACCAATTCAAAAAACCTCTTTTAGACACAAACACACTCCAAGAACCTACCAATGCATAATTGGAAGCCAAACCTACATTTAGAAAACCACATTCAAATGTTTTAAAATACACCAAAATATTACCCCAAGAGTTACACATGAAAAAAATCAATTTAAATCCTAAATGTAACTATAAAATTAAACACTTCATAAAATCCCTAAAAAATGGTTTTCAAACCACACACAACATATGAGAAACATGAAAAATAAGTAAATAAAGCATGATAACTAATTTAGGAATGTATACCCATGGAATAACCTACCTTTTTAGTCAAAATCCCCAAATCGTGGTGCGAAACATCAACCACACCACTGCCACATCACAAGGAATAAAAATTGGGCCCTAGACCATAGTATTTCAGCGAAAAAAACTCTAGGTTAAACCCAAGGTATGAACCCTAGATACTGGAAACATTAGAACATCATGAATGAGTAATAAAAACCAAAGGATGATGGATGAAACCTAGAAGAAATTTATATACTTGAAAGATCATGAGTTTTCTCCACTAAATACACCATAAAAATGAGTTCCATGTAATGTTTGAAGAGATTGGAGGCATACCATCACCGTTAGGGTTGAATGGGGGTAGAATGAAGAAGATTAAGTTTATTTTTGGCAGAAATAAATTTCAATTTAACAAATATTTTTAATTACCTAGACACTATGTACAGATTGGTTGCACAGTTTAGTAAACTGTGCGGCCGGTTCTAGCCTACAATATCCATGCCGCAATCTTTAAAATTCAGTGGAGTTCCAAGGGGGAATGCTAGGGGAATGATAGGACAAGGATATGGGAGAAAAAATCCCAAAACAAATCAATCTTTTTATATTAAAACTCTTCCAAATAATGGGTACAAACCACCACAACAACATACCCAAACAAGTGGTTCCACTAGGATTTCCACTAATCCAACATCGAAACAACACAACCTCACACCACCCCTTTGACAATAGAAGAGTCCATGTACCATCCAAGACCCCAAGACTAGGATTATAATAAATTAACACAAGAGACATCATAATTTGAAACCCAGAACACCCGGAACCCAAGTGAAAGATAAGAACCAAAAAATGATTGGAAACAAAGACTGAATTTGAAAATTTGGGAGTGCCAATTCTCCCCACCATAAAGTTTTCCACCCCTGGAAAGCCATGACAGGGCCAAAGAAAAAAACAATAAAACCCTACCGAGAATCCAATATGAAATACAATGTCATGTTTCACCCCCCAAGGCTAAACCACCTCTAGTTATCAATTAAACAAGGAATACTCTCACAACCCATATATTAGAACACATTATTAAAATGATCAAGCACATTTAGACATTATCCCAAAAGAAAAATACTCAAACAATATCTGAAAAAATACTCATGAAATTTACTCATCTGAACAACAACAAAGAACATGGTTACACTTACCTTGCTTTAACAAAACCGTTGGGCACTCTTCAATCCCAACCTTTACCCTCAGAATATGCTGGTAGTTAGATATCTCTGAATGAGACTACCAAACTCCATGCCAAGATCATTGAAAATCAGATTTACTAGTATGGGGAGACACAAATGGGACACCCTACATTAGAACCAACCATCTTCACCAACAAAAATGGGCTGGTGTAGAAAGACCACAGAATTTAAAGAGTTGGGATGATGGAACATTTAGTAAGCACATTTTGGGAAACCATGTGCTAACTGTGGGGATCATTTTGTCTACATGGATTCCTTACACATGGTCACTACTCATCATTCAAAAACTGTGAGCTCAACCATTCTAGGAAAATTACCTATCATAGTCTAAAAACTCAATGGAATCCAAGGGGAAAAGAATGACATCGGGAGACAACCTAGGCACGAGGCCCTCTACCTCTTTCCATTGTATGGGAACAATTGAAGAAAGATAAAGGTACCAAAGGTTTAATATCTTCCTATATTTCAGATTTAGGATATGACTTTGTACAAGGATTTAAATTTCCTTGATATTTTCCCTGACTACGTGCCAACTTCTCTCCACGACCTATGACTCGAGATCAAATAATTGAGGATCTTTGGCCTCATAGTTAGGCTTTGGAAACCCCTTGAATGTAAATTCTTCTATCAGTTCCACAATAAAAGAATCTACAATCCTAAATAAGTTTACTAGATATAATACACTGCAAAATCACTTTACCAAAACCCGACATTTCACTAAAACATGGTCTTAGAGGATTCACACAAATCACACCTTGTTTCTTCGGGTGAGAAACAAAAGAAGGAATGGAAATATATCAACACCTTCCTCTAAAGAAGTATATTTTGATGTTTTTTCAAGAGATTCATACTAACAATATAACATAGACTCACAAAGGATTGCACATCCATCCCCTTTATAGCCAAATGAGAATGTGACATCATATGGCATCACCGAACATGACTATTAAAACTGATAGAAATAATACATGGAACTGGACCTTATGCCAAGTCCAAAAACAACACACAATTCTAGAAGGTGTGTATAATAGCATCTCATGACCAGATTTTCCACACTGGTGGCTTAACATGAACTCCTTATTCAATGAGACTACGAAGGACCTAGAGGCCCCCCTAAACACCATCCAGATACTCATATACAGAAAATACCCCAGTCCACTTTGACCTTCGACGTAATATGGAATCTTAAGAAACAAAGGTCTCATTAAATATTCCATGAACACTCTCTCACAATAAGAGGATCTTAAAAAATGAATGAATATGTGTAGACTCAATCTCAAAATCATGAGAAAATGATTCCTTATATTGATCAAATGGAGGGTCTTATAATTGTGAAACAATCCCAGGTGCACTTCAGTCATGCACTAACCCTTAATGGGGGCGTATCTTATCCTACAAGATAACCCAATGACCCAACCAAGATGGTCCATTGGTCAAAACAGGCCACAAAATAGAACCAAACTCATTATTAGAACCATTGTAAAGGCTTCCCAAAACATTTCTCCTAAGGAGACCACTAAAAGGACCTTGAACACAATGTACAAAAGAAACACAAAGCGAGAATATCATTCAAACAATACTGGTTCTTGGACACAAAACATCTCATAATAACAACATTTCCAAAAACACATAAGACAAACCATCCCAAACCAGTCATCAAGACATTATGTTTTCCATTAAATCAGTCTCTTTGAAAAAAATGGTTCAACAATTATTGTATCAACAAATGGGACCCCATGGCCCTCTCACATGCATGTTTTTGTGCCACACTAGGCACCCTCTTCACCTTAATCCATATACTTATCCAGTCATGCAATTATCCACCACACATCCCATATAATCCCAAGAATGTGGTCTCTCATGGAAATACCAACGGTAAAAAAAAACATTCCACCTTTCAAAAGAAAAAGAGTCAACCAATACATCCTTTTTCTCAAAACATATAACTACGAAATCAAAATCCCAATTTAATGATTACAAAACATTTCATAAAAGAAAAATCATTCAAATATGAACTCAAATTCATGTTATTCAAATCCATTTCAAAACACATCATCCCATTAAAGAAATTTCAATAGTTTATACAAATTAATTGGAAACACATTATCAAAGCCTACTTTAACATAATTATCTTCTTTGAAAAGAGGTGTAAACACTACATTTTTCATTTCAAAAAATTTCTGAAAATTCATTTCCACCATTTCAAAAATCAAACCATGGCCTATTTTTTATAAAATCATTTCACAATAACATTAGACTTATTAAAACCATTCCATTTTTTATATAAAACCCAACATCCAAGATTTCAAAACTAAAGAACACAAGACAATGTGAGAGGAAACTAGTTTTTTTTGGTTGACATGGATATATGGGTGGAATCCATACACCAATTAGTTCAATATCACAGAGAGTTTTCCTGGGAAATATTTCCAACTCCCCTTGGATTATCAGGCCCAAATGGGATACTGAGACAATTAACCCAACACTCCTTTCATTTCCCCTAATCATCATCAAACCTAGAAAACCAAATGAGTCAAATAAATCTCAAAATCCCTTGGTGACTCGAATCATGTCATGAGGTGTGATGTCTAGCCACACTACCCATAAATAAAATGTCATTTCCTAAAAATAATTGTTCCAGAATATCCAATATGTTCCCCAAATAACACGACCCCAAGAGTTAACCTGAACCTTCTTTAATACCATTTTGTCATGCACAAAATTTGGAAGCCATCAAAACTAGCACCATACCTAGCCTGTAACAGGGCCTAAAGGGCATTGCCAATCCCCATGGGCTGGCAAAAGTTCTGAAGTATCATAAAATGAATAATGGGAACAATTTACCTTAGGTTATAAACATAAAAAACTAAAAAATATAATAAAAAATTCTGGAATTTTCAAACAAAGCCATATTTTTTAAAAATTCAAAATTTAATTAGACAACTTAAAAAAATACTCAATGAATAAAAAAGGGGAAAAACCCAAAGGAAATTCCACAGACCTCCATAATGCAAGAGGCACCACCCTCATGCCATCTCCACAACACTGCCTCATGAAGGACTACTAGAAACCTGAACCATTGGCACAAACGAAGTAACCAAACATGCGACGAGAAGAAAAATTCTATATACACATAAGGGTGTAAGTACGGTGTGAGTCAATACCTGGTAGGGTACTACAACTATGAGAATCCATGTGATAAAAGTTCAATGTCTAAATGATTTCATGTTATGTAAATGGGATATGCCATTTTCAATTTCAACAAGATGCAATATTTAATAAAAAAAGTTTTCAAGTGGGTACATTAAAAAATTAAAAATTTTAAAAAGAATTCGAAAGCTACTAAATTTTCCATCCAATAATACTTTATTCCGACGGTATGTAAAATGTATCTAATGATCCCATGAAATGGGAAATAACCCCTAGGAACTAGCACACCGTGAATCCTAGGTACCTCATATCTCTATGAAATTAACCATCACAATATCTGTTCTAATGAACATGAGCCACTAGTAGGGAGAATACCCATAACATAGTGACCCCGAACAACTTCATCATCATAGTTTAGTTAGTGTTTTCATCTTCAATCATTCTACATGAAACTGAGGCCATACCCCACAGGATCACTAGCATACTAGTAGACGTCCACCCACATAGATACTAGGGTTTCCTTTTTGTTCCCAAACAAGTTCAAAAATCCATGAAATATAATTTTCACATAAAAATACCACTTCCAAATCACACATTCACCAAACATTCCAAATTTATATCACACAAGTCACATAATCCACATTTTTATTCAAATTGATTTTCAAATCATACTCACACCAAAATAGTCCACAACATTTTTTACATCTCTTTATCACATAAAAAATACATTAAATTATTTATAAAACATTTCCAAGAGGATAAATATCACATAACCACTAGTGCAGAAAACGTTTTTTACGTCACCATTTTTTACGTCGGTTATATAAAACCGACGTCATAATATGTAAAACGAGGTTTTTTACGTCGGTTATTTAATAACCGACGTACAAACCTGTGTTTGGTACACCTTTAACGTCAGTTATTTTTATAACCGACATTATTAATCGCGCGGCTTCGTTTATTACGTCGGTTATACATTAACCGCCGTAAAAAACAGAAGCGGGGGGTGTTTGTTACGTCGGTTATTGAATAACCGACGTAACAAATCGACATATGTACGAGTTATTACGTCGGTTATTCAATAACCGACGTAAAAAACGCAGTTTTTGATGGCCTTTTTACGTCGGTTATTTTATAACCGACGTTAAAAATGAATCCGCAGATGTTTTTGACGTCGGTTATGGAATAACGGACGTGATAACTCATTTAAAAATTTACCCAGACCCGTGGATTGTCATTCGCGAGTTTACCTTCGACAGTCACGACTCGTCTCTCCCGCGCATAAACCCGAATCGGTTCGTCCATTTCGTTGGTTTAGATTCGTTTTGCGATCATCGTTTCTCATATTTATTCTCCTCGGATCAATCATCTAAACTCGCAGCACTCAGGTAATCCTCCCACTCGTTCATTTTTTTTCGCGGATAGTATATATATATATGTGTTGTGATTTCTTTGTTGAAACTAGCTATGATTCTTCGATTGAGAACCCTTTTAACTCGTTTTGGCACCATAATCTTATTTATCATCCCTAGATCTATCTGTTCGACTTGCAATATTGACTAATTTTATGATTTCACTAATTTTTCATCATTTTCTATAAATCCCCGAGAGGGTTGGGGCGAGAGTCCATTTGGATGGGTTGCCCTTTTACAGTTGTTACTACTTTATTCACACACAACCATGGCATAGGTGCCTGGATTTGGGATCACATCACCATTTTCACCCCCTGCAAACAAAGTTTCATGAGGAGGACTCGCCAGATTTCCCCTCAGCATGTTAAAATTTTTAGATACCCTCTTTTCAGCAAGTAAAAAATTAACTAGTTTTTTCTTCACTACTTATCATAAAAAAATAAAACCACCATTCTTTCTAGAACCTCTACTAGATCCATTGCATCCATCAACATACATATTTGGATCTGAAAGCATCCCTTAAGCCTTATGTTCGATGCTAACATCCTTTACTGATCTATAGAAGATATGATGGTCTGCTAAGCTCTCCATTTAAAAGTCAAACCCCAACAATTATTCAACCTCATCATGAGAAAATGGCACAACATCTGAATTTCTGATTCAATCTCTTGGGTCACTGAACAAACATTAACTCCTTCAAATCCACACCTGGAATAGACAACCTATTGTCGAGTTCCTTCTCTATCTATTGAAACTCAGTTCTTCCTCCACACCTAAAAACATTCTTTGAATGGCCCAACTTCTTGTTATGGTAAATTTTCAGTGATTCCAGGGGGGTGGGAGGGCTATCAAGATGGTTGGGGGGTGTCCAGGGGGGTGTCCAAGGGGGTAGGGTGTGGGGGGTGGTATCCAGGAGGGGTGGGGGGCTGTCCAGAGGGGTCGGGGGGTGTCCAGGGGGGTTTACAAGGGGGTGGGTGGGTGTTGGGGGGCTGTCCAAGGGTGTGGGTGGGTGTTGGGGGGTGTCCAGGGGGGTGCCCAAGGGGGTAGGGGGTGGGGGGTGGTGTTTAGGAGGGGTGGGGGGGGGCTGTCCAGAGGGTTGGGGGTGTCCAGGGGGGTGTCCAAGCAGGTCGGGGGTGGGGGGGTTGTGTCCAGGAGGGGTGGGGGTGCTTTCTAGAGGGGTCGGGGGCTGTCTAGAGGGGTCGGGGGGTGTCCAGGGTGGTGTCCAAGGGGATGGGTGGGTGTGGGGGGCTGTCCAAGGGGGTGGAGGCCTGTCCAGAGGGGTCGGTGGGGTGTCCAGGGGGGGTGTCCAAGGGGTTGGATGGGTGTGGGGGGCTGTCCATGTGGGTGGCGGCCTCTCCAGAGGGTATTTGGGGTTGTCCGGGTGGGTGGGGGGGGGGGCTGTCCAGAGGGTTGGGGGATGTCCAGGGGGGTGTCCAAGGGGGTAGGGGGGTGGGGGGGTGGTGTCCAGGAGGGGCGGGGGGCTGTCCCAGAGGGGTCGGGGGGTGTCCAGGGTGGTTTACAAGGGGGTGGGTGGGTGTGGGGGCTGTCCAAGGGTGTGGGTGGGTGTTGGGGGGTGTCCAGGGGGGTGTCCAAGGGGGTAGGGGGTGGGGGTGGCGTTTAGGAGGGGGGGGGGGGGGGGGCTGTCCAGAGGGTTGGGGGGGTGTCCAGGGGGGTGTCCAAGCAGGTCGGGGGTGGGGGGTTGTGTCCAGGAGGGGTGGGGGTGCTTTCTAGAGGGGTCGGGGGCTGTCCAGAGGGGTCGGGGGCTGTCCAGGGTGGTGTCCAAGGGGATGGGTGGGTGTGGGGGGCTGTCCAAGGGGGTGGCGGCCTGTCCAGAGCGGTCGGTGGGGTGTCCAGGGGGTTGTCCAAGGGGGTGGATGGGTGTGGGGGGGCTGTCCAAGTGGGTGGCGGCCTCTCCAGAGGGTATTTGGGGTTGTCCGGGTGGGTAGGGGGGATGCCCAGAGGGTTGGGGGATGTCCAGGGGGTGTCCAAGGGGGTAGGGGGTGGGGGGTGGTGTCCCAGGAGGGGTGGGGGGCTGTCCAGAGGGGTCAGGGGGTGTCCAGGGGGGTTTACAAGGGGGTGGGGTGGGTGTGGGGGGCTGTCCAAGGGTGTGGGTGGGTGTTGGGGGGTGTCCAGGGGGGGTGTCCAACGGGGTAGGGGTGGGGGTGGTGTTTAAGAGGGGTGTGGGGGCTGTCCAGAGGGTTGGGGGGTGTCCAGGGGGGTGTCCAAGCAGGTCGGGGGTGGGGGGGTTGTCTCCAGGAGGGGTGGGGGTGCTTTCTAGAGGGTTCGGGGGCTGTCCAGAGGGGTCGGGGGGGGTGTCCCAGGGTGGTGTCCAAGGGGATAGGTGGGTGTGGGGGGCTGTCCAAGGGGGGTGGCGGCCTGTCCAGAGGGGTCTGTGGGGTGTCCAGGGGGTGTCCAAGAGGGTGTATGGGTGTGGGGGGGCTGTCCAAGTGGGTGGCGGCCTCTCCAGAGGGTATTTGGGGTTGTCCGGGTGGGTGGGGGGGGGGGGGGCTATCCAGAGGGTTGGGGGATGTCCAGGGGGTGTCCAAGGGGGTAGGGGGTGGGGGTTGGTGTCCAGGAGGGGCGGGGGGGCTGTCCAGAGTGGTCGGGGGGTGTCTAGGGGGGGGTGTTATATTTTACTATATTTTGTTTAAAAAATAATATTCAAGCATATTTTTTTAAATACACATCGATTTGTTTTATATTTCAAAATTGTTTACATTAAAATTATGATTTTTTTCATATAAACATATATTTTTCTTATCTAAAAAATATATATATTTTTTCTATTTGTTATAGGTAATAATGAGTCGAAGTTGGATTACGGCACATCGAATGAGCAATGAATATGAGGAAGGTGTTGATGCCTTTTTGGAATTTCCTAAATGAAATGTTCCAAGTAGTGACATTTTTTTCTGTCCATGCCTGAAATGTCTGAATATGAAGAAGTTGAAAAGTAGAGAGATAAAATATCATCTGATTTGTCATGGTTTTAATCGAGTTACAACCCTTGGATTTGGCATGGAGAAACTGGACAGAATGTCACTGATGATAATGAATCGCAAGATGGTAACTCCGATGGAATTGAAGAAATGATTCACGATATTGTAGCAGAAAAAATTGAGATAGAACCGACAGTTGCACGTCTATATGGTGATGCCGAAAAACCATTATATCCTGGTTGTACAGATTTTACGGTTTTTTCGGCGGTGTTAAGATTGATTAACCTGAAGGTGAAACATGGATGGAGTGACAGAAGTTTTACAGAGCTGCTACAATTGATGAAATACATTCTTCCAAAAGATAAAGATCTTCCAGATTCACATTATAAGGCCAAAAAATATTATGCCCGATGGGATTGGGATACAAGAAAATACATGCCTGTCCGAATGACTGAATTATATATAGGAAGGAATATGAATTTCTGAAAGAGTGTCCTAAATGTGGGACATCACGGTATAAGGTGAAAGAAAAATCACAAGCGGATGTAGAGATTACAAAGCTCCCTTCAAAGGTATTTTGGTATCTTTCTATAATTCCTCGTTTCAAACGTTTATTTTCTAATTCACATGATGCAAAAAGGTTAAGATGGCATGCTGATGAGCGGGTATGTGATTGAAAAATATGTCATCCAGCTGATTGTCCACAATGGAAGAAAATTGATGCCCAGTACCCTAAATTTGGAAATGAAATTAGAAATCTGAGACTAGGCTTGTGCACAGATGGAATGAATCCATACCGAACCCTCAGTAGCACACATAGTTCATGGCATGTTTTATTGGTAATTTACATCCTCTCTCCTAATGTTTGTATGAAGCACAAATATGTCATGTTGAGTATCATGATCTCTGGTCCAAAGCAACCCGACAATGATATTGATGTATACTTGTCACCGCTGATTGATGATTTGAAACTGTTATGGGCTGATGGTATTAGGGTGTATGATTCTTATAAAATGGAATATTTTCAACTGCATGCAGTGCTTCTATTCACTATAAATGACTTCCCAGCATATGGAAATTTGTCTGGATACAGTGTTAAAGGGCATAAAGCATGTCCAATTTGCGAACAACAGACGTCATATTGTCAATTGCATCATGGGAGGAAAACAATGTACATGGGTCATCGAAAGTTTTTGCCTATGGATCACCCTTATAGAAGACTAAAAAAGGCATTCAATGGCTCACAAGAATTTGATACTGCTCTAAAACCTTTATCCCCAGATTTGTATTTTGAGAGGGTGAAAAACCTTGATGTGACATTGGGAAAGACACAGAAATCTGGTAATGATAGACATATTTGGAAGAAAAGGTCAATATTTTTTGAGCTACCATATTGGAGGTATCATGAAGTCAAACATAATATTGATTTCATGCACGTGGAGAAGAATATATGTGATTCTTTGATCGGAACATTGCTAGATATTAAAGGAAAGACAAAATATGGGTTGAATGCAAGGTTAGACCTACTATCAATGGGAATACCTTTGGAGTTATCTCCCACTCCTAAAGGAAGACGAACATTTCTTCCCCCGGCTTGTCATACATTATCGAAGAGGGAGAAAAGTAGCTTCTGTTAGTGTCTTCATGATATCAATGTGCCTCATGGTTATTCTTCAAATGTAAAAAATTTTGTCTCATTGAAAGACTTGAAGTTGATAGGTATGAAATCACATGATTGTCACGTCATGATGCAAAAAATTCTACCAGTTGCACTGCGTGGAATATTGCCCATCCATGTCAGAAAGACTATAATGAGGTTGTGTTATTTTTTCAATTCAATTTGTACAAAGGCGATTGATGTGAATGCTTTGAACATTTTGGAAAAGGATGAAATTTTTATACTTTGTCATTTGGAAATGTATTTTCTTCCAACATTTTTTGATATGATGGTGCATTTAATGATTCATCTGGTTCGAAAAATAAAGCTTTGTGGACCTTTATATCTTCGTTGGATGTATCCTTTTGAAAGGTATATGAAAATATTAAAGGGATATGTTAAAAATTCATATCGACCTGAAGCCTCCATTATTGAAAATATATTTCTGAGGAGGTAGAAGAGTTTTGTACGAGCTACTTGGCTACGGCGCAACACATAGGTTTGCCTCCATCTCGCCATGAACGGGTTAATAATGAGGGAAAGGGATTCGTGGCTTGAAAGTCAAATCACTGTCAGCTGAACAGATGAAGAAGTTAGAATCATACATCTTGAATAACATAGCTGATGTTCAACCGTATATCACATTGCATATTAATGAGTTGAAACAATGTCATCCAAAGAAGAAAGAAATGTGGATTTTTAATGAGCACAACAAAACTTTTTTTCCATGGTTTAAAAAGACCTTACTTTGTAGATCAGATGTATCAGAGACATTAAAATGGATAGTGGGTGGTCCATCTTCAAATGTGATAACATGGTCCGCTTATGACATTAATGGCTATACATTTCATACGAAAGCTCAGGACAACAGAAGTGCAGTTCAGAATAGTGGTGTATTGGTGTTTGCAGAAGCAATGCATTTTTCGAGTGCTAAGGACAGAAACCCAATTTCGGCATCAAGTGCATATTATGGAGTGATTGAAGACATATGGGAGGCTGATTACTTTAAAATTAAAGTTCCTGTTTTTAACTGTAAATGGTTTATCGGTAACAACAGTGTCAGACACGATGAATTTGGAATGAAACTTGTTAATCTGAATAGATTGGAAGACACAACTGATTCATTTATAATGGAAACACATGCCAAACAAATTTTCTATGTAGTAGATCAATCAGATATGCAGTGGGCTGTTGTTTTACAAGGGAAAAAACAATATGTTCGTGAGGATGAATTTGATGAAGATGTTGATTAATGTGAGATCCCTACTTCCATGGAAAGATTAACAGAACATAATGATGAGTACGTTGAAGACATGGTTTGTGCCATAAGGAATGATCACGACGAAGGAATTTGGGAAAACAATCCAACTGTACATTCCTAAAAGTACAGGTAAAACATGTTTATTTCTTGTTTACATTTAGTTTTTTCATATAATGTTAGATATTGTAAATTTTTTACTTATTAAAACATGTATAAAACCAAAATGATAAAAAAAATAAAAACCGTAAAGAGGAGAAGTCCTGGGCGCACCAGCCGGCCGGTGGTCCAGACAGAGAGGAAGGATCTCTGTCTGGTCCACCGGCCGGCCAGTGGTGAGCCAGCGGCCGGCCGGTGGCCCAGACAGAGCAAGGCTCTGGTCCACCGGCCGGCCGGTGGTGAGCCACCGGCCGGCCAGTGACACCAGCCAGTGGGAAAGTCTACTGTGGGAGACCATTTTGGTAAGATCTTTTGCTATTGTTTGACTGTTCTTTAAATGTTTCTAGTATATATAATATTTTTAACCTCTTTTTTATCAGATGACATTTGATATTCCTGACACTGGAGGAGTCAGGAAGAAATGCTTATCGTTGGCTGCTAGGAGATGGAAGGATTTCAAATCAACCCTCTCATCTGATTTCATTTATGGTCATAGGAGTCGTGAGAATCCATGTCGTATATATCCTTATATAGATGAAGACACATGGAGACAATTTTTTGAAAGTAGAAGAAAAGAATCATTTTTGGTAAGGGCAATGTAAACTTTTATAAGCTTTCTTATATAAATGGTCTTATTATTGTTTTGTTAATGATTACTTATTCTTAATTTACAGCAAACAAGGAAAGCTCATCAAGAGATCCAATCTAAAAATGTATACCCTCATAGTTTATCTCGGGGAGGGTATGCGTTATTGGAAGAACAAATGATGGCATAAAAATTTCAACAACTAAGAGCTGAGTCTTCAAGCACTGGAGAGGTGGCCCCTCCATCCCCTCCATCTAGACATGAGAAATGGAAAAGAGCTCGGAAGGGCAAAAAAGGACAATATCTTTCGGAATAATCGAGACTCGTAGTTGAGAGGATTGTAAGATATCTATTTTATTTATTTAAGTTTACTATTTTCGTCATATATTTCCAATCATTATAGAAATGTTCAATTAATTATTACAGGACTCTCTTGAGGAGCAGAGTTCACAGGGGACATTTACACCATCTGTGAGGGAAGATATTTTATCTGTGGCATTGGGAAAGCCCGAACATCCTGGCCGTGTAAGAGGATATCCGGCAGGTGTATCGGTAAGAAAAGTGTTTCCACGTTCCTCAACTTCTAACGTTGAGGGAGTTTATAAAAAAAATATAGAATCCGTGGATGCTGAAGTCCATAATATTAATGCGAAAATGGAGGAAAAGATTAGAGCATCGGTGCAGTTTATGTTTGCAGACTTGCAAAGACAATTTCAGGGTGCAGCTCCCACTCCACCTCTCCCAGTAGCTCTCACTCCCCCACCTCAGCCTACAGACACCATTTTTGATCCTCCTCCTCCGCCGCAGCTACCTACTTATTGTGAGTTGTATGTTGATGATCCTCAACATCATATAGTTACATATGGGATGGTATATTGTATAGGAGATACAGTTCATCATCAACAGTTAGAGGTAGAGAATCAGAGGGTCACTATACATGATATTATAGATAGATCAGCTCGGATACCATTACCTACAGATGAGGTGACGACAGTTGGACATAGTATCGGCCATTTTTTACTTTGGCCATCCAGACTTCTTCGACTCATTACCATAGAGGTATGGATGTTATATCTTTTATTTTATATTTTTATTAATGTTTTATCATTTGAAAACTAATATATTTTTCAATTTATTTTTACAGGAATACTTCAAAGGTAAAGAAATACTTTATAGACAACAACAAAGACAGATAGTTATGACATCAGATGCAGATACTAGCAGTCTTGACAAATTGTCAAGATATTCAAATTTGTTGGCGGATCATTATGACTTTACAATGGAAGCTCATGTCTTTGGACGTGAACTAAGAGTGGGGATTATGAAAACTGATATCATGGAGTTTGTCACTGGAGATAAGTTGGGCATCAACGTGGTGCAAATTTTTATCATGTAAGTCTTAACACCTTTTCCTTGCGTTATATTTATTAAAAATGTATACTTATGTCTGCATTGTATTAGGTATCTGTATAAAATTTGTGAGAGGAATGAGCTGATAGATGTATATGGATTCTTGGACCCACAATTGATTTCTCCTGAAGCATGTTCATTGGATGAGGAACAAAGAATGATTTATATTGCTGATAGATTTGAAAAGAATGTAATCACACAGTGTTGGATGATGCCTTTTTGTGAGAGGTATGAAACACATCCCTCTCAAAGAGTTAATTATCTTTTAACATAAAAAACCACTAACGTTAAATTTCCTTTTATCAGGGATCATTGGATGTTAGGGGTTTTTTGCCCTAGGGAGAAAGCACTTTATTGGATATGCTCTCTCCATGACGATGTGCGAGAGAGTTTTAAGAATATATTGGAAACGTAAGTTTCAATTTCACAATAGTTTTATATATTATAATGAATTTTAAATTTACCCCATTCGTATTATTTTCTAATTGGGCATGGGTCCACTTTCGAAAAAGCGCAAAGAAAAGGAATTTCAAGATCAAATATGTACATGCGAAGGTAAATATCCATTTATAATTTGTACATTTTGATTTATTACATATAAATAAAATATTGAATTTACACTCATTCAGACAGATATGTCATGAGCAACAAGGCATCATCAAATGCGGATATTACATGTTAAGATTTATGTATGAAATAATAACAACTGGGATAGTTCTGAGTTTTGACCTGGTAAGATTTCCTCTTTCTCATAATATTTCAATTTGATTTATTCATTATACACGTTGACTACTATCCTTTTCCTTTGTAGCTTTTTGATGACCCTCAACCCTTTACTGCTGAAGATATCAAACACTTACAAGTGGAGTGGTCAAATTATTTTACAGGTTTGATTGACTTTTAGTTATTTGTAATGTAAAATGTAATTTTGAATATTTTCAATGTAATTGTGTATTTCGTAGTCGTTTAGGTTGGATTTAGTTTTTTTTTGAAGTTGACAGTGTAAGTTTTGAATGTTATATAAGTGAATGTTTAATTTTTCTCTACTTCTTGTTTTGGTCTACTGTTGATGGGTTTTCTGGTCTGGATTTTGGTATTAGGGGGGGAGGTTCCAAGGGGGTGGGTGGGTGTTTGGGGGGTGTCCAAGGGATATGGGAGGGGTGTCCAAGGTGTGTTTGGGGCTGTCCTAGGGTCACGGGGGGGGGGGGGGGGTGTAAATGAGGGTGGGGGGTGTCCAAGGGATGGGGGGTGTCCAAGGGATATGGGAGGGGTGTCCAAGGTGTGTTTGGGGCTGTCCAAGGGGTCGGTTGGCTGTAAATGAGGGTGGGGGGGGGGGTGTCCAAGGGGTGGGGGGTGTCCAAGTGGTGGGGGTGTCCAAGGGATATAGGAGGGGTGTCCAAGGGATGTTTGGGGGCTGTCCAAGGGGATGGGGGGGGGTTTCCAAGGGGTCGGGGGGTTCCAAGGGGTCGGGGGGTGTCCAGGGGGTGGGGGGGGGGGGGGGCTGTCCAAGGGGTGGGGGGGTGTCCAAGGGGTGGGGGGTGTCCAAGGGATATGGGAGGGGTGTCCAAGGGGTGTTTGGGGCTTTCCTAGTGTTTGGGGGGTGTAAATGAGGGTGGGGGGCTGTCGAAGGGGTGGGGGTGTACAAGGGGTGGGGGGTGTCCAAGGGATATGGGAGTGGTGTCCAAGGTGTCTGGGAGTTCTATCCAAGGGGCCGGTTGGGTGTAAATGAGGGTGGGGGGCTGTCCAAGGGGTGGGGGGTGTCCAAGGGGTGGGGGTGTCCAAGGGATATGGGAGGGGTGTCCAAGGGGTGTTTGGGGCTGTCCAAGGGCTCGGGGGGGGGGGGTGTCCAGGGGTCAGGGGGGGGGGGGGTGTCCAAGGGGTCTGGGAGGGCTGTCAAGGTGTGGGGGGGTGTCCAATGGGTGTATGAGGCTGTACTAGGGGTCTTGGGGGTGTAAATGAGGGTGGGGGGGGGGGGGGGCTTTCCAAGGGGTGGGGGGGGTGTCCAAGGGGTGGGGGTGTCCAAGGGATATGGGAGGGGTATCCAATGGTTGTTTGAGGCTGTACTAGGGGTCGTGGGGGTGTAAATGATGGTGGGGGGCTGTCCAAGGGTGGGGGGTGTCCAAGGGTTGTGGTGGGGCTCCTATGTGGTGGGGGAGGGCTGGCCAGGTTGTTAGGTGGGTATAGATGAGGGTGGGGTTCAGTTGGGGCTTGGGGGAGGGCTGGCATGGTTATTCTTGTTGTTTGGTTTCTGGTTGCTTTTTGGTGAGAGCAGTGCAATTATTTTAAAAAAAAATATCGCTTTCACGTCGGTTATTTTATAACCGACGTGGTAAATAAATCGGTAGGGGTTTATCACGTCGGTTTTTTTCGAGAACCGACGTGATAAACCGTTCTCGGGCCTTTTATCAGGTCGGTTCTTAATATAACTGATGTGCTAAAAGGCCTGGGAATCGATTTACCACGTCGGTTATTAGATAACCGACGTGCTAAAACGTTTCCCAGGCCTTTTTATCAGGTCGGTTATTTAAGAAACCGACGTGATAATAGGCCCGGGGAAGGGTTAATCACGTCGGTTATGTCATAACCGACGTGATAAACGATATCCCAGGCGTTTTATCACGTCAGTTTAGAAAATAACCGACGTGATAAACCCCCCTTGTGCATATTTATCACGTCGGTTATTATATGAACCGACATGATAAACACCGTGATGTTCGGGATGTTACGTCGGGTTTTAAATAACCGACGTAAAAAACGTTATTTATAACGTCGTCCGTATTAACGTCGCCTAAAAACCGACGTAAATAATGAAAAATAACCGACGTAAAAAATGTTTTCTGTACTAGTGAACATCCCACACACACATTCCACATAATACCCACTTTACCTTCAATTTCATTTTATCATCATACTAATACGAAACATCCCATAAACATGTTTCACACCCATATCATAAATAATCAAATCACCTCGAAAAATTAGAAAGAAATTCTCAAAATGTTTGACATCAAAACTTACCACTTTAACTTTTAAAAACTAATTTTTGGAACATACACCCACAAAATAGTACCTAAATATCCTTTTAAAACTTTTTGATGCTCATTAAACCATTTAGAATTGTCAATGAACACTCTTAGAAATCATGACAAGGTTTTGCACCTAAAACCCATTCAAACCCCCTATTTTAAACCCAAAGTCACACCAAGTCCCTAACAACGAAGGATTGTAAGCCCAAAAAACTTTTAATAAAACACTTAAATATGTTATAAAATACTCCCAAATATTACCCCTAGAGTTATACATGAAATACATCGAATTTCAAGGCCAAATGCAACATTAAAATTAAATTCTTATCCAAATCCATAAAAAATTGTTTTTTTTTCACCACAAAAAACATACGATGAACATGAAAAATAAGTAAATCAAGAATTATAACTCATTAGGGAATGTCTACACATGGAAACCCCATCCTTTTGAGTGAAAACCCCCAAATCATGGTGTGAAACATCAATCGCACCACCGCCGCACAACAAGGAAGATAAATCTATCCCGAGACCAAAAGATTTCACCCAAAATACTAAAGGTTAAACCCTAGGTACGAACCCTATATTATGGATTGTTTAGAACATAATTAAAGTTGAATTAAAACCAAATTAAAATGTAAGAAACAAAGATGGAATTTACATAATTTAATGATATTGAGGTTTCTTCACCAAATCCTCCATAAAAGATGAGTTCCATGGGATGTTTGAAGAGGCTGGAGGCATCCCATGGATGCTAAGGTCGAATGGGGAAGAATGGAGTAGAATATTTTTATTTTTAAGTTGGTACAAATTGGAATTTAAAAAATATATTTTTAATGACCCGGACACCATGAACTGTTTGGCCACACTATTTAGTAAACTGTGCGGTCAAACCCTACAGCTTGTTCTGGACACCCAAAACCTTTCCATAATACTCGATGTTTAGGGGGGTTCCAAGGGGGAATTATAGGCCTTGGATAGGGGAAAAATATCCCCAAATAAAGCAATCTCTTCACCCTAAAACTCTTCCAACTCATGGGTACAAACCACCTCAACCACTTCCCCCACATGTGGTGCCACTAAGAGTTCCACTAATCCAACTCCAAAACACCATTTCCTCACACCATCCCAATGAAAAAATTGGAGTCCAGGTTCCATTTAATACAACCAAGACAATGTTTAAAATCAAGAACACAAGAGACACCAAAATTTGATACCTAGAACCCCCAGAGCCCAATATAAATCTATGAACCAAAAGTGAATTTGAAAAAAAGAATTTAATCAAAAATCTAGGTGTCAAATTAACACTTATAGCCTTATGAATTTTATCCCTCATTTCTACCTCACAATGTAACCATCACGAATACCTTATGGTGTAACCATTATAGTTACACATAGAGTGACCATTCTGCTAACCTCAAACATAAGCATACCGAATGCATTATAAAGATATATAGGTCACTCAAATAACGATAAATAATACAAAATATTCAGAATAAAATCATAAAACATGATTACTAAAATCAAATAAATCAGTCCCCTTGAAAAAGAAATTAAAAGAGGATTTTTGAAGAAAATTCTCCAACAAATATCATATATTGGAATTGATTATTGATAAAAGTCGTGAAATATTTTTTCAAACTATAAATAATAAATATTAAACATAATATAATATTAATTATTTTCACAAATTAACTTAGTACAAAATAATTAAAAAAGTATAAGGTTATCCAGAAAAAGGAAATTGGGTTAAGAATTCTGTTACCTCAGGTTTGTCTTACAGAAATGTGTTTAAGAATACTATATAGTAGTTAAAATAGTTTATTAATATTCTAAAAAAATTATATTTTTATAAAACAATTATATTTTCATTTTATATCATTATTCCATCCAATTAGTAATTATATTTTGTTATTTCCAATATTTCGAGTGCATGTTTTCATGGCTTCCATGGTAAGTTTTTAATGGATTTTCTTGTCGGGTTTAATTTAAACTCTAGAAGTAAATTTAAGTTGTATTTAAATGATTCATTAATTTTAAATGATAGAATATATCATTTGTTGTTTATATAAGAGGATTATTCATTAGAAAAAAAATATTGACATTCATTTAGATAATTTGGGCGGTTCTTGGATCATTGCAAACTAGTTTTTTTTAATTAAATATTATGAATATATGATAATTAAATAACATAAAATAGTTTAAATAATAAACATAACAACATTTTTAAACAATTAATATTGTTTTATGACCATCCATGAAACAAGAAATTTAAATTTAAAACACACCATTCACAATGTTGGAAAATTGAAACATCGGAGATTATGTTTTTATTTTTAGAATATGTTGGATATGAGAAAAATTACGATGATTAATTTTATAAAAACACAGTAAATTTATAATATATATATATATATGATTCTAGAGTTTACCTTACCCTTGTATAGGGGGTGGTGAATGAATTATAAAAAATGAAAAAGTATTGAAAAGAAAATAGAAGTTGATTTTTACCTCTTGAAATATCCTCCACAAGAACCTCTTTAAGGCCTTTGGTTTTGGCCTTTTGGTGAGACGAGTAGGTCATGGACATGGGTAAGAGGATTGGGAAGTGATTTGGGTAGAATATGAACATGCTAATAGTCTTTTAGTTGCACGGAGAAAAGGGGGTGAGGGGTGATATTTATAGTTGTAGAGAGGAGTGCGTTTTGGTTATTTTATGCATTAGCTTATTAATTTAGATTAAGAATAAGAATAGTTTGATCACAATCATAAAATATTTTAAAATAATCCAAAGAAGTTAGAGATTATTTTTCTTAGTTAATTATTGTTTTTAAGAATAGTGTAATGGATTTTTAATGTATATATATCATAAATTACCTTATTTCACTATTCACAAAAATTAAAATATTTCAGAAATATCCTAAAAATCCACCATAACAATTTTTAGATTAGTATAATTAAAAAATGAAATAAATCATCTCAAAATAAGTTTCTAAATATAATAATTTTAATTTTCAAATAAAATCATAATTTATTTGAAGAATAAATATTTTAAATCTATAATTAATTATAAGAAAACTTTAAAAAAATAATGAAGGTCTCGTAAAATTAACTTATAACCATAAGAAAATAATATATTAATTTATGACTCTATTTTATTAAAATAAAGTTTCATTCATATCATTTAATTAATTATAAATTTTAATTTAATATACATGACTTAAAAAATACCAACATTTAAATTATCACTTCCAAAACATTTATTCACTTATACCATGATATAAATATATCATGATTACACTTTTAAGATAAATAAATTTTATTTACCCTCTCATAGGTGAGGTTACTACTACAATGGTCAGATTACTTTTCCTATGGTTAACATACTATTCAATCTATAATAATTTTATAATTTCTAAAAAATATCTATTATTTCATTATAATTCTATAATTTAAGTAGATATTTATTTCATGAGTGAAAAAAATATTTTATAAGTATGTGGGTTGTTGCATGGGTAATTGAGTGAAATCTATTGATGTAAAAGAATTTGACAAGATGAATATTTTGGTCATATCCTCAATTGAAATCCATTGAGCATGATCTTCACATATAATCAAATATATTAAAATTCATCTTAGGGTGCTCTTACTTATTGTGGTGATAAGTCAAACTATTATTCAAATTAGTTTTCAGGGAATGATGGAGACATTTCCACAACATGGAAATAAATATATCATATAGATTAGATATAATTGACACTTGTACAACATGATCCATCACCAATTAAATGATGAATATCCATGAAAGTTTATTGAGTTATATATCCCCTCTTGCAGCAATAAAGTTATAATTTATTATTATATGATGAACAACAACTTATATTTAATTATATTCACTCTATGCTGTCATAATTCCCTTTATAAATTCTATGGGGAGTATTCCCATTTTCATGCGGGAAGGGGTAATGATTGCATCATCCACTTAATCAATTACATTTTTATCCTTCACATGTTCACATACTAGGAAAATTGATGTAAATTTAGAGATCTAATTCTTCATATTATCCCAGAAATAGTTCTCTCAAAGAACTTGCTAAATATTTTTTCTCCCTATGTGGATGGAAAAGGTCGAGCTATATGCATCATTAAAAATATCATTCTTTAGTATATGGATTTTTTTTGAACATGTATTTTATCAAAATATCATGACTCCATCCCCATAAACTGTATCCTTTGAGGATTTCCTATTTATCATAGCTTCTATCATCTTAAAAATTTATATGATATCTATGTGGTCGTCCTTTATCATCTCTAAAATGTATGGATAAGTTGTCATTTAAGAAATTAATGTAGATGATCCTTTGTTTATGATTATCTTGTCCATCCTTTTCAAGTATAAGATATTTGGATCCTTCTCAATTATTATCTATAATAATGTTGCATGATCTAATCCACATGTGGAATCTATAAGTTTAAATTCATTAATAGGATGTTAGTGGATTGATCAGCAGTATTTCATGAGGAGATCTAAACATATTTTGTGGTGCATATTGAGGTCCTTCTATTTGAATGTATGTTTTGGGATCTTATGATCAGTATATATATCACACTTCTGAAAAAATAGATAATCCAAGAATATACTAAATTAAAATATTGGATCCACTAACTCAATATCATGCATGAGATAGTATGTCTCATGAAATTTAAACTACGTCGAGGTAGAGGCTATCACATTATCATTTTTCATAATTATACATCCTAATCCATAATTTAACACATCACTATATCCCTAAAAAGTTCCCCACTATGTCAACTATATGTGCTTCAACGAAAATATTCTCCTTTATCAACTCTTTAAATATATTCTCACATAAATTATTCCAATAAATCTTTACCCTCCAAAGAATCATCTAGTTATTATTTTTGACAATTGGGTGAGATTCCTATAAAATTGTCGGTAATACCTAGCTATACCCATATATAGTTGGATCTCTATTATGTTTCTTCTCTAGGGAAATCCACAATTTCAATTTTCTTAAAACGGTCTATATATATCCTTTTGTTGGTGATAACATGGCCCATGAATGATATTTCTACCCCTGAAAACTAAAATTTTGTATAAATTTCATATAGTATCTACCCTTGAAATGTCTTTAGCACAATATTAAAATGATTTTGATGGTCCTCTATTCTCTTGGATTATATTAGGTTACCATATATAACGAATAATACAAACTTATTGTGGAAATGTTTAATGACTCTATTTGTTATTTATGAAATAAATTATTAGAGAAGTGTTGATTATGATGTGCATTAATATGAATTAATAGTATCCACACCTCATTGGAAAGATATTTTTGGGAATATCCTTCTTTTTCACCTTTAATTAGTGAGATCTCGATCGAAGGTGCACCTTAGACAAGTACATGGCACAATGTAGTTAATTTAATAATTATCAATTCCTTATAAGGGGTACGTTTTCTTTATTGGGATTTTGTTATGGTCATGATGATCCACTAATAGGCTCATTATTCAATCATTATTCATGGTGAAAAGGGTTGATTCACCCCAAGGATAAGTACTTTGGAATATACAATACATTTCCATGTTATTTTATAAAATATTTATGTCCAATATATAATGAGTCTTTCATATGGTTAGAGATCTAGTTTTATGTTCAGTTTGAAACTAAACCACTTATTTTTTAGGGAGATCATGAAATATTTATAGGAACAAACTGATGTAGTCCCTCACAATTGGAATGTCTTAATGAATTTTTCTCTACTTTCTCCAATCCATTTGACCTATATATTATTTCTCAAAAGGAAAAAATAGCCATGTTTTAATGGAAGATAGCTAAATATATTAACACTTCTCATTAAATTTTTAATGATTTGGAGGATTACATGAGATTAGAACAATGATCTCCCTTTCACAATAGTTGATGTTAACTTTATATAATGATAGAAAATACATGAACAATATGGAATCGAAATCCACCAAAAATGTAAGATGCTATTTTATGGGAGGTTTAGTCAAAAAATAAATACTTTTTTCTATATACATAAATTAGATGGAATGATTAAATAATTTAAGGATTTCATAGATAACACAACATCCATATTTTGATGTGGTGTTTCATTGTGACCACTAGACATTCGAGATAGGAAATAATGCGTGGAACCAGAATAAAAAAATGACATCTATTATTGAATGAATAACCATCATACCTATCCCAACATCATTTCCAATAACCACTATAGTAGTCGCTATAGAATAATCCATTACTTGTTGCCTTAGAGGTTGTTTTTGATTAATTGTCTCTAACAACCCTCTACTAAGTGAAACTGCTCGCATAATGATTGTGTTCCCTATAGTTGAAACACTATAATATTTGTTGAGAGTTGATTTGAACATTCATTTATTCTTATGAAATTTTTGGCATTTTAATATCCCTAGGAAATGATTTTCCAAATTACCCTCTTTTACCCATTTAAATAATATCTTGATTCCACTTAGAAATTTTGTGGGATGATTTTTCCCACTCTTTAGACATATGTGATGTTGGATTTTCTTTCAACTCGGTTATTTATCTTTTGATCCACTCATATTAATCTATATATTCTTATTTTTATCTCCATTCCCACAAGACCACTAAGAGTCCCTAGTATTCATTTAAACTGTAATAGATCAACAAACAATATTATTATATCTAAAAAGGTCTCAAATAAAAATGGACTTTTTTTATTCATCTTCAATCCACTAAATAAGAGATTCAATATTCATTTTGCATTCATGAATAACCTAGAGTCGTATCATGAAATCAAAGTGATGTTTTCTTCATAGTCTTGAATAGACTCAGCATCCTTTTTCATTAGTCTAAGGAACTACATCTCCATATTAAGAAGGACTGTTCATTGAAAATATATATTGAAAAATATATACATAAATACTTTTCATTCCATGGAACCAATGCCTTATTTATAATTCATAGTTATTAACATTGTACAACATTGATCATATTCCCCATAAAAAATATAGGCCTCCAACATGACTCACTCTTCTCCTGAGCACTGGAGTAAATATAATATAATCTGAATATAGTTAATACATTATGAAATATTGAGTGTATAAATAGATATAGAAAATTTAGGGGGCCATTATCACATCAAGGATTCAACTACAAATGATCCTTCTTAAGGGAATCAATTTTTTCCAAAAAATTCATGTTATTAATCATAACATGAGCCAGATATTCTAGAAATGTAATGATGTAATGAAAAACCATTCCATTTAAAATTTTAATATCATTGTTGGAATCATCACCTTTGATATCACATTGGTTGTTGGAATATGTTCAGTTATTTGAAATCTATTGACTAAAAAATAATATTATTCGGTATTGAATACATAAAATATTATAATTTTAAAAAAGAAACTATGAAAATATGAGTAAAAACATATAAATGATGATTATATCATAATAATTAATAGTTAAGATGAAATCTAGGGTATCAATGGTGATGGAATTATCCCAAATGGCTCTAACTAATGTTTTTAGTTCTAATCCCAAATAATAACTATAATATTAAAAAAAAACTAATGATTTAATGTACTATTATCTTCGGAAGATAAGGAACATAGTTAAAAAAATGAAACAGTGATAAAATATATTTTTATTATTCTTCATAAGGATCCCATAATTTTTTTCGTACCCTAATAACATCATTAATTGAACAGGAAAATAAAATGATAGAATATGTTATCTAAAAAGATATATAAGGGGATAAACAGGTAACTGAATCCCTGAAAATTAGTTAAAAAGCATAAAATTATAATATAAAAGTCTAGGACCATGAATAAACATATAGAGGGATAAAAGATGTAATTGAAAATCAGTGATCAAGGTAACATAAGAATGTGGTAGTAACATATATAATGTCATAAATTTTTAGTCAATAAGGTTTTCTTATGAATTTTTCATTTCTTAATGTTTTGAAAATCAAAAACACTATATCTCAAAGAAAATTTTATTTTCCCTAAGATTTTTTAAATAAGGATGCTTTTCCTTCATCATGGAAATTCACTTTTTACATCTATTTTCATTATTAAGGAAGGTTTTCTTCCATAAGGAAAATATATCATTACCTATTTGTCATTATTTATATTTTAGTTTCTTTGAATCTAACTATTTTTATTCTTATTTGAATAATTCAACTTCACATCTAAAACCTAGGAATTCTATAAATACTTATATATAGAGATTTTTATTTTCAAGATCAGAATTGTGGTTCCGAATTCTCTAAAATTCAGATTCTGAATTCTCTGAAAATCATATTCTGAATTCAATGAAATTTATATTCCGAATTCTCTGAAATTAAGACTCTTAATTCTATGAAATTCATTTTCAGGATTATTGAAATTCTGACAATGAATTCCTTAGAATTAAAACTCTGAATTCCGTAGAATTCGGACTCCGAATTCCATAGAATTCAAAATCTGAATTCTTTATAATTTGGATTTCGAATTCCTTTGAATTCATACTTTTAATTCCATAGAATTTTGACTCCAAATTCATTAGAATTATGAATCTTAATTCCTTAAAATTAGGACTCTGGATTCCTTATAATTATGACTATGAATTCTTTATAATTCATCTCTGAATTCCTAATAATTCTGTCTCTCAGTTCTTTAGAATTTAGACTCCGAGTCTATAGAATTCTGGTTCCAAATTCCTTAAAAAAGAGAATCTGAATATCCTTGTAATATAGACACAAATGTTTTCCTCTTAGAATATGAACATTATTATTTCTTTAAACTCTAAAAAATAGATTTTATAGAGAACCCATACTTTACTTATACTTTTTATAGTTATTAAATGATGTTTTTATTATGTTTCAAACCAACCATTGTTTGACTGACACGTGTACAGGTTCCACCGAGATTTAAGGAAATATATGACCACTGGAGGAGGGATCCGACCATTGGAAAATTCCTTTAAAAAGGATCTCATTTAAATGAGCTTAGTACTTTATGAAAAATTTATAACTATAGAGACCACATGCTATTGAAGTGATATCTATAGACAGAGTTACCCTCATTCCTTGGGTGTACTGAACTTCTTGTTCAGCTTTCTTTTTGTGACTCCGATTGTTTCCATGTAAAATTGAGGGCCTCTGGGGATAGGAAGACATTGGTGATGACTACCTTAATGTTCGGTGACTTCCTTGATAAGGACGATAGAGGTTCCGACTACCATGAAGTTCGAGGGCTTGTGGGGATAATAATATAAACTCCGATATTCCTATTGGGGGATTATCCTAGTGTGGGTAAGACAGACATTCTTGAAAGTATAAATCAAGGTACCTTTATCCAAGGTTATGGATACCCAAATAATTGGGTTAAATGATTTCATACTTGTTACTTGTAATGTTTTAATTTTTTTTTCTATTTCATTTTGATTATTATGGAATGTATTACTATCATATACTTTCATATACTTGTTTACTCATATTAGTAAGATTTTATCCGCTTTAAGGATGAATCCTTGTTCATGTAAACTTCTCAAAAGATTCATTTCTAGAACAATATATCTAGAATATAGAATGTTTGTAGAACTAATAGGCTTTGTGAATTTTCCTTGTTTAACATTGTTAAATATATTTTTCCGTAAGGATATAAAATGAATGTTTTAAACCATCTTTAAAGGGTCCAAAGAAATTTTATATTTATTCAATTATCCCCCCTTTTGTATATTAATAATTTACATCATATTTCAGTCCTACAATTAGAATCAGAGGACATCTATGAAATACTTATATTCACATATTTGTTTTCTAGCTCCAGTTTCCTTTTATCTATTTTCCATCCTTAGGAATTTTTATCATTGTTTAAAAACTTTTATTACTAACAATGTTTGTGTGGAACGATATTTTATTTTAGATGGCAGGAATGAATGTTGGTTCGATTGACAATCTGAATACTACTATACAAACTACATTTGATGGGAATTATTAGGAATATTAAGTAAGTCATATGAAGACTATTTTCATTAACACTGGAGTAGACAATTTTTTCATGCTTACTGGAGGATAGAAAATCCATGAAAAGGATGTTATCACGTTAACCAACCATGAAAAGCATGTATATCAACTGAATTACAAGGTATGTAATACTATTATTTTTTCTTTGAGTAGAAATATATTTCTCCAAATTTCTTCTTGTAGAGTAGAAAATATTCGATGGAATAAGATTGAGGTAGCTCACTTTGGAACTTCAAAAATAATTAAAACTAGAAGAGCTATTCTTAGAGCTGAATATCAGGGTTTCCTCTTTCCTTATGGAGAACCAATATGTAAGGTACAACAATGATTCGTGACTATTGTTAACAATTTACAAGCTATGGGTGAGAAAAGATTAGACAATGAGGCTCTTGTTGGCAAAATAATCAACATTATGCCTAACGAATGGGAATATAAGAGAACAACTACCGATGAAAATAGGAACGTTACCCAGATTTATCTTGATGAGATTTTTGTAACTCTTATTCAACATGATACTAGAATTAAAATAGATGATGATATGAATAATAAAAAATGGAAATGGTTGTGTTTCTTTTAAAACAACTTCAAATCATATGAAATCCATCACTGCTGATAGAGTTATAAGATTCATATATAAGAGGAATGTTACTCAATCCTAATTTAGTGTAAGTGAATCCTTAGAAAACGACTTATCAAATATTTTCCAAAGGATGAACATGATTGTTAGACATAAGGAATTTAAATGTAGATACAATAAGAAAGAATGAAAAGACACGATTGATTTTGAAGTCACTTTCTATAAATGCAAAAGAGTAGGGCATATAAGGCCAGATTGTCTGATGCTTAAGAGAAAAGATAGAAAAGAAAACCATTCTGAGAGGAATTGAAAGAGTTACTACAATGATAAATCTAACACTGTTTTGGAAGCCACTGAAACCTGGAGTTCCAGTGGTGGTGACTCTTTTGAAGAATCCTCAGTGTATGAATCATTAGGACAGAAGAATCTTGGTCTATTACTTAAGCTACCTATTCGAAATCATTGTCTAATAGGTAAGGTACACAATGCTAAATCCATAACCAATGTATCCATGAATTCTATTTATTGTGATAGTTAATAATATGAATCCTCATAGTAAAAATCATATTTTTATGAAGATAATAATTTACTTAGGAAGAAGTGTCTATGTTTGCTAAGCTCCGTGAGAAAAAAAATTTTAATTGTCAAGAAAAATCGTGATAAGGGAAACTGTATAATTAATATTCATAATAAAGAAATCTCATATAATTCTATAGATCGTCATAAGAAATTCCTTTATTTAGTTAATATTTAAAAAAATCTCAAGGAAGTTAATTCAGAGAAGGATAAAATTTATAAGGATCTATAAAAAGTAATTTCTACGATAAATATTTTTGAGGAATTATCTAGTGCTAAAACTAATGTTTTTTAGGATAAGAATAGAGTTATTAAACTGAAATCAGAAATATTTTCCTTCATGATGTGTTTGTCAAAAATAACTTAGTTTTGGAAAATTTTGATAAGATGTATTACCAAATTCGTCCTCTAAAGAATCAATATGGTTTTGGTTATAACAGTTCAAAACTGATTTTTAGTAACAATTATTTAGTACCTCAAAGTGCTCTATTATGCACTATGTTTCAGTGTGGTGGGCATTGCGCAAAAAAATATTCCTTAATCAAAACCCAGTATTTAGGTTTTCATAATGATTATTTTTCAATGAAAATGTGGATTCCTAAAATTTTTCTTTTAGAAATTTCCGGATCCAAGAATGATTGGGATACGAAAGTCTAAAACTCTTGTTTTAATGAATGTAAAGATAGTACCAACAACAATTCATGGTTCATTGTATGTGGATGTTATAGGAACATGACTTGTAAAAAAACATTGAAAACATTATCATGATGTGAGGTGGAAAATTAAATTTCAGATATAATGGTCTGTGAGAATTTATTGGTATATATAACATATTTCGTCTTGGAAAAACATTGATTTCAAATGTTTTATTTCTTAAAGGTATCAATACCATCATCATTAGAACAATTCAATTATGTGATGATGGTTACCTAGTGAATTTTAGGAATGAAAAGGGATTTGTACACTATTCCAAGGAAGACTTTATTCTTTCTGCCAATAGGCAAGAGAATTTATACATACAAAACATATAAGTCATTAAGAGCCAAGATGTACCTAGTGCTAGTTAAATGGAAGATCAATCATGGTTATGGCATAGAATGTTTGGATGTTGTAACCTTAGGTAGCTTTGTAATCTATTTGGGAAAAGACTAGTTTAGGATCTATCAGAACTTAGATTTGATTCTTAAAAAGTCTGTGATCCTTGTCAATGTGAAAAGAAACATAAATAATGTTTTAAATAAATTTGTGAAGTATCAACTACTAATGAATTATAGTTAGTGAATATGGATCTTTTTGTTCCAACACAAACTGGAAGCTTTAGAGGAAAATATAAGGTATTTGTCTTAGTTGATGATTACACTAGATTTACAAGGGTCTATTTTCTAGAAATTAAATATGAATCTTTTTATTATTTCTAAAGTTTTAGAGCCCAAGTAACAAATTAGGAAAATATTCCATTGATAACTATTCATAGTGATCATGGAGGAGAATTTAAAAATTATGATTTTGAAACTATTGGTAGTAAAAATGGAATTACTGATAACATCTCATCACAGAGAAATCCTGAACAAAATGGTGTTGTTGAATGATGAAATATAATTCATCAGGAGATAACTAGAACCATGTTGAGTTAATATTAGATAGCCAAACATTTTTTGGTAGAAGCTATATGTACTACATATTATACAATAAATAATGTTTTTATTATAAATTTTCGTTACAAAACCCCTTATGAGTTATGGAACGTTAGAAAACCTTGATTTTCCTACATAAAGGTTTTTGTTTTCAAGGAATTAATATTAAATACTAAAGATAATTTAAAAAACATTTCACCTAAATCTGGTGAAGGAATTTTATTATGCTACTCGACAAACATTAAGGCCTATAGTGTTTTCAATACAAACAATTGTATTATGGAAGAAACAGTACATGTTAAATTTGATGAAACTCATCCTTTTGTTTGTAAACAACCTAAACCTACATCCTCAGATGTGTTTTAAAAAATTGATTATCAACCCTTGATAAAATTTCCTTCTGATAAAAAAAATTTCCAAGAAAATGTTTCTGACGTATTTAACAGAGAATATTTTCAACCATATGTTGATAAACAGGCTTTACAAATCCCAAATCAGTTGTTTCTTTAGAATCATACCAGTGATAGTATGATTTGTGATACAAATCAACCGGTAAGGACTAGATGGTCCTTATGAAATAAAATATAACATCTAGTTTTCCATTCCCAATTATAACAAAAAAGAACTAATGAACCATTAGGTGATGAAGGTTTGATAAAATCTATGCAAGATGAGATAAATGAATTCAAATATAATAAAGTCTTGACTTTGGTTTAAAGACCTAAGGAAACATATATTATTGAAGTAATTTTTTTTAAAGAAAAAATTGTGATGAAAATGGAATCATAATAAGATATAAATCTAGAATGGTTGCTAAAGGAAATAATCAACAAGAAGGGATAAGGAATGAAAAACCTATGATCCCATAACTGGACTTGAATTCATTCATTTTCTACTTTCCTTTTCCACATTCTTTAACATTAACTTTTTTAAATGGATGTTAAATGTGATTTATTTAATGGTTATGTTCAAGATGAAGTTTTTGTTGATCATACACCTGTTTTTAAAGATACAAAACATCCTTAACATGTTTTCAAACTTACAAATGCTTTGTATGGATTTAAACAAGCCCCTAGAGCTTGGTAAGATATATTTACATGGTTTTTGTTACAAAACAATGATGTTAAGGGAAATCATGATCCAATCCTTTTTATACTGAATGATAAGGAAAATGTTTTATTTTTCAAATTTATGTTGATGAAATTATATTTGGTTCATCTCAGCAATCTTTAATCGATTATTTAGTGGATCTAATGAAACACAAAATTTAAATGAGTATGATAGATGAGTTAAAATTTTCCTATGATTTCAAATTTCTTAAAAACTAGAAAGAACATATATATATCTCTACATAAGTATATTAAATATATTCATAAAAATTATGAATATGAAAACACTAAGAGTATTAGTACTCCAATTGGTACCTCAAATTCACATGATCTTAATAAAGAGAGAAAACTAGTGGATAAAAAAACATTCAGAGGTATGATAGGATGTTTACTATACTTGAGAGCTATTTGACTAGACTTAATGTTCTCAGTATTCTTATGTGCATGATATCTATCCAATCCTAAGGAATCTTTTTTAATGGTATTGAAAATTATTTTTCTCTAAATAAAGTCAACCATGGATTGATGACTCTTTTATACATCTGTAAATGATTATGTTTTAAAAAGATTTTTGGATTCAAACATTGGTGGATGTAGAATGGATAGGAAAAGTACATCCAAAACATTTCATTTCTTAAGAGATTAAATAGTTTCTTGGTCATGAATAAAGCCACACTCAGTATCACTTTCCACTGCATAAGATGAATATATAGTAGTTTGACGTTGATATCCTCATGTATAGTGGATGCAACACACTTAGAAAATATGGTATGAGTTTTACCAAAAACAATTGTGTGATAATACTAGTGCCATTGACTTAAATAAAAACCATGCACATCACTCTCATGCAAAACACAATGATATTAGGCATCACTATCTTAGGTATCACTCACAAAAATGAGATATGTTTCTTCAATTTATCGGAATGCAAGATCAACATGCTGATATTTTCACAAAATATTTTCCATCCGATAGATTTGAATACATTAAATAGATGTTTGAAATGTTTACTGTAAGTTAGTTATTGTTATTAAATTCTTGTTGAATCCTATATCATCATAGTAACAAACTCTTTTTCATAGGGGGAGTAAATTTTGTTGTTAGTTAAAATTTTCATAGTTAAAATGTTTCATAGTTAAAATATTCATCATTTAATTTTTTCTTACTATAAATTTTTCTGTAATCTGAAAATTTTTGTAATCAATATTTTTGGATTCCAATGTTCTTCATGAAGAATTTTCCTTATTAAGAATAATCTTTCTAGGAATATGAAATGTATGTTTTCTTTCCTAAAATTTCATATTCAACTTTTCCTTGTTGGAATTTTTAATTTTGTTTTCAAAAATTTTAGATTCAATTTTCCTTAAATCTAAATGATTTTCTTGAAAACCTCAAAAGATTGGAATCTATCAAAATCTTTCTTTGGCTATCAAATCAACCAAAAAATATTCTCAAGATATTTTCTACACCGGGATCATTCAGGGAAGTTGAATCCCGCTTCAATTGCCTATATAAATAACCCCTCAATGATTGTCCCACATCGAACCCCATGCTCTTGCGTGATGAAACTAGACACTTCCTACTTAATACCATTCCGAATTTCTCAGGTCTTCCTTAATACTGAAAGTCTATAGAATCCTCACCCTAGAATGAAATGTAAACCCTAAAGGAAATCTCTAAATGGATGATTTATCGTGAAAGTTTAGTAGATGCAGACTTCTTTAATGAGTATGATTCAATCATCTTAAAGAACATCAAGTTAAATTGCTGGGTGAGTATAGCTATATTTAAACCCAAGGCAGAGGATCTCATGATTCCATAGTTTCTGGTAGAGTTCTATTAATCTGTATCCTTTTTCAATCATGGAGGAAAAGAGTAATTTTTTATTAAGAGTTATGGTAAGACTTACTCTCTTACTTATTCTAAGGCATCTAGTTTGATTGGAATACGATACAATGGAGAAGCTGAATTTTGTTCACATAAGTTACCCGATGTTGGCTGAATCTTTGATAAGTAGAAGGCCAAAGAGTACCTTAGTTTTTTTGGAGTCAAGACTCCAAATATTATTCACATTTAATCAAATTTCTAGATTCTTGTACTTTGGGTTCAAGGCGTTATCATTCCAAGAAAAGGAGATAAAGATACTATGACGAAGAGTGATATATAAATTTTGAATTTCTTAGTGAACATCCGGAAGCTTAATCTGGTTATGTATATTTTGGTTATGATTGAGAATATCAAGAATGGGAATATGATTTCTCATATTATCATTTATCGGACGATTCTATCGAATATCATTGTTTCTTGTTTAGAATCACTGAAAATTTCTTTCAAATCAAAGTCATGAAATTTAAGGGTAATGTTGTTAACCGATGACATTCAAAGGGGAATTAAAATTGGATTTTCTTGTGAATCTGGTGTATTTTATGATTTATCAAATGAAGAAGTTGATGTTTTATCGATTAAATCTATTTTAGCTGAAACCTCCATGAAAGGTGGAAATAAGTGGAAATAAAAGGAAATTCATAAGGTTAAAAAAGTTTCTATTGCCAAGGATTTTCAATCTACAACACCCATGTCAAAGAAGTAAAAATGTTATCTTAATGAGGTAGTTGAAAAATGGAGAGATGATAAGAAAACAAAAAGAAGGGGAGACTAAATTTGGCTTGGACACTACTGAGGGAAAAACATTAAAAGAAATGGTTGTTGAAGAGATTGAGAAGCTACAAAAAGAGACGAAGCAAAAGAAGATGATGTCTGAGGCAGAGATAGTACAATCTCTTCATAAGGATGCTGATAAATATTTTGAGAAAATTCCGGTACTCAAATACTTTTTTAATATAATCAATCCCAGAGACTCCAAGAAAGATGTTGGTGATTTTATAATGAGATCAAGAAGAAGAAATAGTGCAAAAAGAAGAAGTGGAAGAAAAACAATAAGGAAGTGGTGATACCAAGGATATAATAAAGAAAGTATAAGATTGTCATGAGAAGGAGAGTCCTTCTATGAAGCTATCAATCCGAACTTCTGAAGCCGAGTCATCAAAACATGCTACTCCATGAAAAGATGAGAAGGGTGAGTAAGAAGTAAATAAATTGTCTAAAGAATAATGCAACAATCATGATTTCATACAACCTGAGGGTTTTGAGGAAGGAGTTGAGAAGGATGAAGTTGATGATAAAGGGAAATTAGATGACATTTTATACTCCTACCAAGTCATTGGATAGTAAGAAAGATGTCGGTGCTTCGTCGAAGTGGAAAGCTAATGTGCTTGAAAAGGAATCCACATCAACAGAGAATTCTAATTCAGAATCATCTTCTCTTGGACATGATTTTATTGTTCAGTTTTTGAAGAAGATGGTAGGTATTATTCCGTTATTTCTAAGAATGTATTCATGATGCCAAATTATTCAGAATTCCTTATATTAGAAAACTAATTTTGTATCCATGGTGAATGATAAGTGTGTAAAACATGATGATTATTTAAAAACATCATTAATTACGAAGCCGATAAAAGATCTTTCAAGAAGATGATTACATGATCAAATAAAACTATTGAAGAGAGGAGAATTCTCTATGAGTTTCATGATAATTTCATGGATGCTTTTGAAACTGAAGGAGCTATGATCAAAGATCTCACCAAGACTTTTGAGGAAAATATATATCTTGAAGAAACTACTCAGAAGAAAAAAGTGAAAGATCTGAATGGGAAATTGTGTTCAGTTTCACAAAGATGGAAGAGGGAAAGGGATCTTATAATCGAACTTGAGGAAAAACGTTCCAAACAAGAAGAATCCTTAATGGCTCAGGCTGATATGCTTAATGATCATGAACAAAAAGTTACATCCTTAAAATAGAAATGTGAAGATCAAGATCAGCTACTCAAGTGCATGGAATATGATCACATGGGAATCAAGAAGATGAAAACTGTTGTGAAGAATATTTTGCCGAAAGATAATGATGTAAAATTTCATTCAAATACGATCTTTCGTTGTATTTCCTTGTTGTACAAATGCTTTCAAATTTTAATGAATTTTTTATTACAATTCATATTTTTGGTTGTTTAGTACTAATATTTCAGGTAGCATATTTTCTTTTCCATTCCATTTATTCATTTTTAAAAATCACCAAGGGGGAGAAAGGAATATAAAAAAATAATACTAAGAATAAATTTCCCTAAGTAAGGGGGATTTTATCTAAGAGATTTTTTTTATCATGAAGATTTTTGTATAAAAAAAATCTAAAATCACTTTTTGGAAATCTAGAATACAATCCGTAGGGATTTAAAAGCCTAATGGGGAGTTAGTTGTATTCATTATGATCCACAAGTAAAGGGAGATATTTTTTTAAATTTTAGATTCATAAAAATTTCAATGTCCTTATATTATTTCTACTAAGGATGTTTCTTCTTTCCAAAAAGGTGGAGATTGTTGAGAAAATAAGGCTTTCTTATGACTTTTCCATTCCTATATATTTTGGAAATCACAAACACTCTATCTCAAGGAAAATTTTATTTTCCCTTAGATTTATTGTAATTAGAAAGATTTTCCTTCCTCACGGAAGATGTCTTTTTTTCTTAGATTTTCATTAATAAGGAAAATTTTATTCCCCAAGGAAATTTTATCCTTACTTGTTTTACATTATTCATATTTTAGTATTTCATTATATACCTATTTTTATTCCTAAGTGAAAAATTCAGTTTCATATCTAAAACCTCATAATTTTGTAAATACTTAGATATAGGGTATTTTGTTTTTAGGATCAAAATTCAGGTTCTGAATTCTCTGAAATTCCGATTCTGAATTCTTTGGAATTTAGATTCCCAATTCGCTGAAATTTAGATTCCAAATTCCCTGCATTTCAGATTCAAAAGTCTCTGAATATAAGATTCCTAATTCTTTGAAATTCATGTTCCGAATTCTCTGAAATTCAGATTCCGAAATCCTTATAATTAAGACTCTGAATTCATTGGAATTCAATAAATTTCAGACTACGAATTCCTTATAATTAAGACTCCAAATTCCATAGAATTCAGACTCCGAATTCCATAAAATGGAGACTCCAAAGTCAATAAAATTTAGACTCCAAATTCCATAGAATTCATACTCCGAATTCCTTGATTTTCGGACTTTGAATTCAATGAAATTCAGACTCTGAATTCCATAGAATTCATACTTGGAATTCTACAAAATTTTGACACCGAATTCCTCAGAATTCAGACTCTGAAGTCTACAAAATTTTAATTCTAAATTTCATTGAAAAAAGAATCTGAATATCCATTTAATATAGACTTTGAATGTTTTCCTCGTAGACTCTGTGCTTTAGTTTTTCCTTAGACTCTGAAAAATAGATTTGATAGAGAAATATTATTTTACATAACCTTGTTATAGTTATGAAAAGATGTCGTGAATTCTATTTCTAACAAACTGTCTTTTGAGTGAAATGTGTACAAGTCCCTCCATGATTCAAGGAAAAATATGACAGTTGGATGAGGGAGCTGACCATTAAAAAAATGCCTATACATAGGAGCTCATTTGAACGAGATCAGTACTTTTTAAAAAGATGATAACTCTAGAGGCCAGATGCTGTTGAAGTGATTTCTAGAGAGAGAGATACTCCCATGCCTTGCCTTTTCTGATTATCTTGTTCGGCTTGCTTTGTGCGAATCTGATTGTTGTCGTGTACAATCAAGTTCTTCTGGGGATAAGAAGACAGAGGTGTCGACTACCTTAATGTTATAGGACTTCCTTGATACGAAAGACAGAGGTGTTGACTACCTTAAAGTTCTAGGGCGTGCAGGGATAACAAGACAGACTCTAATATTCCTATCGAGGTCTTCCACTAGTGTGTGTGTAAACTAGACTTTCCTGAATGTATAAATCAAGAGACCTTTATCTGAGGTTGTTGGAAACCATACTTTTCAGGTTAAAATATTTCATAATTGTTACTTGTATTGTTTAATGTTTGTTTCTCACTACATTTTGATTATTAAGGACTGTATAATGATCTTATACTTTCTAATAAATGAATATTCAGATTAGTATGATTCAATATTTTTTAAGGTAGAGTCATTGATATTGTATACTTCTCATAAGTTTCATTTGTGAAACCATATTTCCAGAATCTAGCAAGTTTGTAGAACTAAGAGGTTTTGTGATTTCACAATGTTTAACCTTGTTAAATATAGTTTTCCTTAAAGGTAAAAAAGGAATGTTTTAGACCAAATTTAAAGGTTACTAATGAATTTTTAAAGTATACAATTCACCCCCACCTCTTGTATATTGATCATCTACATCATATGTTGATCCTTTAATAATCATGAGCTTTTTCTAACTCCCAAGATGACATCACATGTTGTATCTAGACTCATAATGAATTACGATTACTCCCTTATCTGAATCATAATGTATCATGGGAAAAAAAATTATTCAATGAATTGGAGAACTATTTTGGAACACCCATCATATCATTTGTTGAAAAATGTGTTCTACATAATGAAATGAAACATAATAAATTAACATAAGGGTTACTGATAGAATGATATGGGGTTTGTAATCATGTCATAGAAAATAACCCAATGGACTATCATAATTGTATACATTGAAGAAGTGTAATTGATAATTCTAGGTAATTCATAAGGTAATGATAATAATCTATCATTAAAAATAAATTCCATCGGGAGTGAATAAAATAACAATAGTGGTTGGGTAACATTAGAACAATTTCACTTATGTACAGATTTAGGGAATAGTTTGAGGAGTCAATAAAAAGATAAACGAATAATTGTTTCCATAAATAAATAAGTATAATTAAATTGATTTTCTAGATAAATTGATTGATTTTTGAGAAAATTGGTTTATACTATTTTTTATAGATTGTACGTGAAATTGGAATGAAATTGAGAAGTTCCCCTTAATTGGGTTTTCTTCTCGAGAGCAATTGATAAGAGAACCTTTTGAAAACATGTATTTTTCTACAAATAAAGATGAATTAATATATATATATATATATATTGGTAATATATAAATAACATCGGAGATTTATATAAGTGTAATGAGGGGTATGTTAAGAAAACTATATTTAAAACACTACCCAAAGTAAATACGGATGTTCAGAGACATCTATTGCCGTATGTCAAAATTCATTGTGTAATTTCACATAAGATCCATGATAATAAAATTACGTTTATAATTCACTTAATTTATAACCACTTTCATGTATATTTGATTTATTATCATATTATTGAGTTCTTTTATAGCTATATTTATATGTTATAAAATTCAATTTTTTCTCTTATGGGAGCATTCATTTTATTGATCCATGGGCGATACAAACATGTATAATTATTTATATTATAGTCAAATGAACAAACTAATATTTAATTGAAATTAAATGAAATTGAAAATTATATGATATTTAAATATTCAACAATATATTTTTCCACAATATTGGGACAGATCATTGAATAAAAACGTTATCGTTATGTGATTAGTTTATTTTTGATATTTTACCGACTATCAAGAACTTCATTAATTTTAATCAAAATTTTGATTATATATTACTTCTTTAATATGAAATTAGTTATTATATACATATTAAAATCAGATATAACTATAATAATTTTTTTATTACCTTCCATGAAGTTTGTAATTGAAGACCTAAACACTGTGTCCATGGAGATGATTTACCACCATAATTGGGAAAATGGTTTAATTTCCTTCAATAAAAGTATATGAGAACATGGAAGGATATTTGATATTCAAATGTAAGTATACAATTTTATTATATAAATGATACATGAGTTATAATGATTTTATGGATGAATGAGGTGAGGAGAAGAATGAAGAATAATAGAAAACCAAATAGGTAGATTTAGAATGTTACTACTTGAATATGACAACTAGTAAGATCCCCTTAAGGAACATAGATTTGGTATTTGGGAGACACTAGAAGTAATAATAATTGGTTTGTTTGTGAGAATATAATTTAGATAATATTCTATAATGGATAAATTTATAGTAGGTCTAAGGGGTGTGGGTGGTGAAGAGTGGTATTTATAATGGGAGAAGAGGGGTATTTTTTATTATTATATTCATTTGTTTAATATTATTATTCAGTAATATCAATCATATTAATTATTTTTAATATTTAAAGAAAATGGTTGGTGTTATTTAAATATAATGGGTTATTACATGATCGGTGACTTAGAAAATCATGTATTTTTCTTATAATGTTAAATACAGTATATTATTACATTTATCTATTAAAAAAATAAATTATTTTCAAAAAATAAAAAACCAATCACATTAAAAAAAATTCTATATAAATATTTTCAATATTTAATTTGTTCTATGATAATAATTTTCTAAATTTGGGAAAACTAATTAAAAAAAAATACTCACTTATTTAAAAAATACAGTTTTTAATATTATAATCGATGTTGTATCCGTTGGAAAAATAATTTATAGCCTCATAGAATTATCTTATCATTATAACACAACCTAATATTAATTTTTAAATTAATTTTATATTAACAAAATTTGTTTTTAATAAATTTATTTATTATAAATGTGTCATTCAAATATCAATGTTTGATAAAATACCAAAAACTAATTTATCATCTTAAAATATTTACTCAATAATACCATTATTTAAATATATTATATTTTCATATTCCAAGATAATTGAAAATTATTTTACTTTTCCATAGGTGAGGTCACTCTTTTAATGATCAGATTAGTATTCAGTGTTATCATATTACTATTTCAGTAGTCAGTTCATCTTACCAATTGTCAGATTACTGCTCCAATATTAAGATTTATAATGGTCATATGGGTTTCCAAGTTTGTATAGATAGATTATATTTCATTATTTAAATGTTAAATTTTAATTTCTCTCATGTTTACATATATATATATATAATGAATATTATATTATTATCATTATGTTTTATTTATATATAATTGTTCACGAGTGTTGTTATTCTCGTCGATCAAGAAGATAAAAAATATCCAATTATTATTTCTTATTTTCTATTTATTTTCCTTCTATAATATTTTTCATTCATATAGGTTTTTTTTGTAATGAATAATTGTTATTTTATAATAAATTTTTTGGTTTCTCTATGATTTGTTATGAACATAATACTACAAGATATAATTATAAAAAGATAAATTTCAATGATAAAATGCTTGTTTGTATCATTCTTCCACCCACTTATGAAATTTCATGATCATAATATTGTTTTACATACTATGGTGAAAATATATGATTGTACTTCTCATTCATTTCATCCTATATTTCAAATTTTTCCACTTCATAATTATGGTTCTTCCAAAGCACATTTACCAAGTGAGGTGTCTTGTGGTGTAGAACATTATCTATGTGATCGAAGAACTTAACTAGATGTTCCTCATAAGAGACATCATTTTCTGGATATACTAAACTTGAATTCATTAAAATTTATGGATATATTATTTACATTATATATAGGGATGCATTGAATACATCATATACTTGAGACATGCTTGAGGGATATTCTAATAGATAGGAAATAACATTGATACGATCAAGAATCTAAATGAGGATGATTTACAAGCGACTTAGATTTCTATTCTTTCCAAAATGCATGACTATATTACATGGTGATACACTGAGGAAATCATTATTTCCTATCTGAAAACGTTGGTCCTGCAGAATTTTGCTAAATAGATCTTCTATTAACATTATGAAGCCTTGATCTACCAATAAATGCTCTTCAAATTTTCATCCATTTTCTCGATGATTTCAGGACCCAACAATATACGTTAAAAAACATATTTTGTTCATGAAAATGTTCTGCATGTTTTCTAACATAGGGATTCAAATGGTGTCATTTGGATTCATGAGTGTAAAATATTATTGTAAGAGAATTTGATCGGAGGAGTATGATGGCCCCATATTCCATTGAAGTCCATAGAAAATTATCACGATTTATCTTCCATTATATAAATATTTTTTCAATACTTGCATCATTCATGGGTGATAATTCCTACTGAAGTTCACCTCAGTTACTATATAATGTAGAAGAATTTTCCAAAACATGAATGTCATTATTGAATCTCAGTTAGATATAATTGATAATATAAATTCATGAATCCACACCACATCTATTTTTAATATATGTGCATGTTGGTTGATAGATAATTCCCCTCTAAATACAAAATAGTGACTACTATTTATAAGGTGACCCACCAAACCCATATTGAATTATTTCATTGAGATATCATTGGATGTCTAGTTTAATATATTATGGTTTTGTTATACCATATTCATATAGGTGTGTGAAATTTATCCATCATCACTATATAGGATTTATTTTCAATATTAAATTGTTGAAATACTAGGAACATTGATCTACATGTAGTGATCACTCTATTTATATTTTCCCACCAGTATTTCTCTTAATGGTCTCAATACATCTTTATGCTCCCTGGGTGGATGGAGAAGGTCAATATGTGTCTATCATTCAAACTCTACCTCTTTATCTAAGGATTTTATGCTTCACATGGTCATAAAAAATATTATAAATACTTCCTCAACAATTTTAAACACTGTGGATTTCCCATTTTTGATAGCATACATCTTCTTCTAAATATTCACATCATCTCTTTTATTAATCCTTTATATTATCTAAATGGTTTGGATGAGGGAAAATTTGAGAATGGAATGATGATGTGTCTTAATTTGTGATTTCTAATACTATCCTTTACATGGCCAAGAATACATTATTCTTCTTAATTATTATCATTGATAATGTTGTTGGATCCTTTCAATATAGAGAATCGTCCACTTTATTTTCTTCGTGAGGATTGTAATGAATTGATTGGTCGTATTATTCGATGATCTCAAAAAATATTCTCAAATTTTTACTAATTTATCTCAATGTCAATATTCATTTGAGGGTATTTTGATCAATATATATCTCAATATTCTCCCCATAGAGATAATGTCCCCATATTTTCAACAAGAAGGTAATATACACCAATTCATGGTTTAATGTGGGATATTTTTTCTCATGTAAATTCAGCTTCCATGAGGTGTATGATATCAATTTATCATTTTCCATCTGTACATTTCCTATGAACATCATTGATTAGTAAATTTATACCATGATTTTTTCCCCACCTGTAGGTAGTGTATGTACTATTGGAGTTAAAATCATTTTTTACATATTTAAAGAAGACTTCATATTCACATGTCCAAGATAACATTATTACCATTCTATTTTTCTTTGCTAGTGGGGTTTTAAATCACAATAATATCTTTACAATCCATCAACAATACACAAGTGGACCATGGAAAATGTGGATGTCGATTAGAATGTTGTTGTTGGATACTCCTCAAATCCCATTATCATAGAAGGGTTTATAGAGAACCCTTTTTTAATGATAAAATTCTCAATAAATTATACATACTCTATAATAAACTCACATTTACTATAAATTTCATATAGGATCTCCCCTCTCAATTTCATTAAGACAATATTCAAATTTTCATCATGCTGCTCCTTTCTATGGGAGAATATTAAAATATTATCTATAAAGAATATGATACATTTGTAAAGGTAATATCTAAGGATTCTAGTTATTATATCCATGAAAATTTCTACAGAATTTGGGAGGCCGATGGGAATAACATTAAAATCAATGTTTACATACCTCATCAAAAAGGATTTCCTGTGAATATATTCTTTCTTTATAATTAATTGGTGACATCTCATCTAAAGGTCCACATTGGAAAAATAATTTTTTCCCCGTAGTCATTTAAAATTAATCTATCTATATCATGGAATACTTTTTCTTTATCATGATTTGTTATATACAATGATAATCAATTAATAAGATCATTTACCCATCCTTCTTCCCAATGAAGAGAATTAGCACACCCCGTGATGAAGAAATCTTTCACATAAAAGACATGTCCATATGCTCTTCTAACTGATTCATTAGTTATTACCTCGCAATTTATTCCATTATATAAAGAGTATTTATGATGTAAAGAGATACTTGTATAAGTTTAATTGGGAACTCAACCTCCCAGTCAGTAGCAATGTCTAGAAATTCTTCTTTTAACAAATCAGTATAGTCCCTCACAATGGGTATGCATTCATGAAAGATCATATCCTTTTTCTCAATCAATTGAGATATATATACTTACTAATAATTAAATACAATCCATTATTGGGAATAATATTCCAAATGATACTTATCATCCATATTACATTTTTACTAAATTGTAGGAGGCCTCCGGGTGTGTATATTGATCTCCCACTCTCCACAATTGATGTTTGATTAATATAAATATTTCTAATCAATTTCAAATATAGAATCAGACTACATCTGTGGAATTATGATTATAACTTCCATGAGTTTTAGTCTAGAAAATAATGATTACTGAGGAGTTATATATTGTAGTCACAACAATTTCTCCATTCCTCGTCCTGAAAAATAAACCGAATGCTTTATTTTGAGGTTGTGTTTGAATAGTTCTACTGAACATCAATGATATGAATGAATGTGTAGAACTAGAAAAAAAATTATATTTTCTATTCCTGATTGACTAACCACCATACTTATGACCAAAAAATTATGAGTAAGCACCATTGTGGTATTGATAACAAATTTCATTCCCTTTGATAAAAAAATGCCCTTCCCAATAGACTTTGAGGTTTTTATTATTGATTTTCTGTAATTATCCATGGATTAGGGTGTCATTTCACATAATTCTCATGTTTCTGGTAGATGAATCATTGCACTAGTTTCTTAGTGTTGATACAAACTTTTCTTTACTTATCCACATTGTTACAATTATTTATATACCCTTCAAAAATTATTATCCTGGTGCCCATCTTTTCCAAATTTGAAGCATCTCATGGTTACCATTTAAAAGTTTTTTGAATTCTTATTCCCAAACATTTGATACATGGGATGTTTACATTTCATTCATCCTAGAGACATAACTATTAATCCTAATATATTAAACTCTATATGTCTCCCTCTATCTCACTACCCATGTCACCACAGGGAGACTCTAATTTCTCTCTCAACCTTACAGGCACAAAATTCAATCTCTCCATAGCTATCAATTTCTTGAATTGATAAGATCATTTATTGATTCATCTATAATAAAATAATGAATCAATCTACAATTCATTTAGTGTCAATTAATATTAAAAAGGGGTGTCTTTCAGACCTTTTGAACTTCACTTTATATGCCATAATGGACTAAAAATCTATTTTCATAAGTGTTAGGAACCCTAAATACATTATATGATGAAGAGTTTAGGAAAAATATTTATCATAAAATATATTCTTAAATAATTCCCATTCAATGGAATCAATTTTCTCTTTAAAAAACATGATATTTATCTGTTTTCACCATTGATCTACTTACCCATCATAATGATAGACTTCTAGCACGACACTATCTTATTTTGATCACTAGAGCGAAGTGAATATCTTCTCAATAGAGTCAGCGAATTTTTCCATGACTAGGGGATCAAAATATCCACTAACAGAAGGAGGCCATTATCAAATAAATAAATTTAAATGAACATTATTTTTATTAGAAAAGGATATAATTTCAAAAGATTCATGTTATTTTTCATACCAAGAGCCAATTGACCCTATACTATCATCATGTTTAGAGCTCCCATTCACATCAATTATAAAATCTCATTATAGAAATCATTAAAGTGCCTCTAAAAATGTATGTTGGAATTGGTTCACTTATTTCAATAAATTATCTTAAAAGAAAAATAAAATTAGGGGGCTAGAACTCAATGATAATGAATCTATAAATATTAACTATGAATATATAAATATAAGCATTGAAATTAAATTTACTTCCCCATATATCATTATATATGTTTTAATCCTCATTATCCATGGTGATTTTATTATCCTAATATTTCCAATTAATGTTATATGTTTCTAATCCCAAAAAAATAAAGTCATCTGATACCAACTATATCCACCCAAGCCATTTATACATATTATTACATGATTGTAATCATAATTTTCTATTAAATACAAACCAATTATTGAGATAATAGTGTCATAAAAAAACATATTTAATTTAAAAAAACTATAAAAAATTTCTTTTTACTAATATTCATAATGAGTTCTTAACATCATTTGAGCCACTAAAATATAATAGGATAACATGGGAAATACATAATTAAATGTGGTGTGCATAAAATACGAGTAAGGGAATAAACATGGAATGAATGCCTAACAACCAATTAAATGGTATAAAGTGATAAAATTAAAGCCTTGGATGAAGAATAAGAATATCAAGTATAAAATATATCATCGAGTCTTGTGATCATGTTGATATAGTAATTTTGAAAACAAAATCATGACAAAATCATGAGTCATGGCTAACTTCCAAGATGTTATCACATGGGTGATGGAGTTGCATATTAGATTTGGATTACTCCCAAAGCCCATTCATAACATGTCATGAGAATATAAATAAACCCAATACATTATAATGATATCTAGGTGTACCCATCATATTGTGTATTAGAATTTTTTTTCCACATAATTAAATCTATCATAATGAATAATCATAATGGTTTCCCATGGAATAAAATGGATTTCCTAATCTTATGAAAAGTGAAAAAATTATTGATCATAATGATATCAATGAATAATGTGATTTAAATTATACATGGGTATTGAAAATGTAAATATTTTAAGAAATCATGAAAAATAATGTCAAAATTAAGTGAAAACTTGAATAATTGGGGCAATGTACCTTTTGAAATTTGACACATTTGCACAGTTTTATGGAAACAAATGAAGGGTATTTAAACAGTTTTGAGGAATTATTATTTACATTATACAATATATGAAAAAATGCATTCAATATAAAAGTATTGTTTTTATAAAAATATTGTTTATATAATAGTGCATATAGGTTCCTTTAAAATGGATAAGAAACATAATTGAGCCCTTTAATCAGGTTTTCATGTCGAGGGGAATTAAGAACGGATCCTTTTTAAAACCTTTATTTAACATCCAAAAATATGAAATTGGATAGATATATGTGTGTAGGACATATAAAAAATATATGGAATTTTTATGTAAAAAGAATAAAGTGCTAAATTGTGACATAAAAGAGAGAAAATATAACCTAAAGAAAAACATAAGGTTCATTGAGTGCCCTTACCATATTTTTGAGTGTGTTATGACCATTCACTTAATTTCCATGAGAATCAAATATGATTCATTAATTAATTAATTTTGAAACTCTTCAATAAATATTTGATGTATTATAATTTCATTATGTTCATTTTTGGAAATTTTTTTGAATTATAATATTCTATTTATTCATTATTAGAGTGTTTTTTTCATGGTTTCATGGTCAGTTCACTCATGTTTAATTATGTACATTCTTATAAAATTGGAATAATACTCATAATGTGAAATGAAATGGTATTCATGATCTTCATCATGTATAAATTATCTTATATTTAATTTATTATAACAGGGTGGTGGTTCTTTGTGTAAAAACATTTTCATTTAATGATTAGTACATTTAGGCAGCTTTACTAACCATCACAATCTAGTTTAATTATATTTAATATTATGTTTATATATGTATTCATAAACATGAAATATGTTGTAATATAATTTTTATAATATAATTTAACCATAATTATTGTTTTATGACCTCCATTGAAGTTGGTAATGGATATCAAAAAAATTCAATCTATGTAGATGGTTAACCACCATAATATGGATAATGGTATGGTTTCATTGAATAAGGGGATTTGAGAAAAGGCATGGATATGTTGTATTAAGATAGAAAATTAAAAATACCATTTATAAATGATACTCTATTTTTTATTATCCAATGGAAGAATATGGTGTTGAAAGGGTAGGGGAATAAATGATATTAAAAGAGGTTGATTAAGAATGATACCATGTGAATGTAACCTCCTTGAACAACTCCTTATAGAACCTTGACTTGGACTTCAAGTAGGTCCTACATCACTTGGATGTATGGGGTGTTGGATGGATAGGGTTGAAGAAGTTTTTAAATGATACAATTCATATAAGTTTGCATCCCCAGTGTTTATAAATTATTATCATTTGAATAAATTAATATTATTTTATTGCATGCATTGCACTCTACATGATGTTATGATATCTTTATACGCATAATCAAGGTGTTCATACACTATGCATAACAAAATGTTTAAATTGTGGTACATGAAATACTAATTTTTTATTGTGTTACAGGAAATACCATGTTAAGATTATGTTTCACACAAAATTGGTGTCAGATTGTACTATGAGAAAAACTAAGTGTAAACAAAACAAAACAAAACACCAATAATAACTTCTGTTACATGCAACACCGAGTGTAAAAAAATATCTCATATTATTAAAATAGTAGTACAATAATCACATATAAATTGGGATGGAGGTCATGAAAAGGATTAACTAAATTATAAAAAAAATCATGCATATTTTTGAAATAATTTCCTTAGAGTCCAATTAATTTTAAATGAATGTAAGATATATTTGAAAACAAAGATATTCCATTTCTGAAAAACTATTTTTCTATGAAAAATCATATTATATCTCAAAAATTAGACAAAATTTTTTTGATTTGTTAAACTAATGAAAATAAATTATTATATATTAAAAAAACTATTTAATATTATTCTTATGTGTTTTCTAGATAATAGATAATAATAAATCCAATTTTAGTCATACAAAATGCATTTTTCTAAAAAGTATTTTTACATCCTTTTAATGGATAAATAGATTAAAAATAAATTCAGAAACATTTATTTTTTATTTTATATAAAATAAACAACATTTATAATAGCGAAGCATCAAAATTATATTACAATGAAATTTATTGGTTTTTCTGGAATGGTTTAATATTTTGATGAATAATGAAATATAATGAATTTAAATTAAAAACCACATTTTTGGTCAAATTATTAATTTAATTATATTAAATATAATTTTTTAAAAATATATTTAAATAAATTATTTATATAATAATATATTTTATTTCATTGGATTCATTTGAGCGATGTAATTTTATATAAAAACATTTCAATATTTTGATCATTTTCTCTTTAAAATCTAGTTGTTTTATCTCATCTAAGAGAGAAAATATAAAATTATATTCTAAAAATTGTTGGATAGTAATTTAGAAATATTTATTACATTTTAACCATCATAATAAAATATTTTTTCTAGTAAGGTAAAATTTATTTTTTTTCCAAATTTAATAGTGATAGTAGAAAAAATTAATCGTAGTTATTAAGATAAAAATGAGATTACTAAGGGAATGTATATTAAAAGTAAAAGAAATATTAAGCTAAAAACATAACCAAAACCAGTAAATGTATATATATGGACCATATAACTTAATGTTTCTAATGTGGGGCATTATTTAACCATTTTCTATGTACAAAAATCGGTTCACCTAGCTTCCTTTTCAAAAATTCCAAATGTGTTCTCTCCCACAATTATTACGGGTCACAACCTCTTCCCCTCTCTTCACACCATAATAAAAAATTGGATCTGAAAATAACTTCCAAAATCATATCTCCACATTCTCCCAATTCATCTTATAATACATAAATTTTAATGAAATCCTACCAATGATGTCCTTTGTTTCAAACCAGGAGAAGATACCCGAAGAAGATGTAATGTGAATCAACTAATATTTTTATTTTGTTCATTGTAAAACATCTTCATTTTTTATATTGAAATTATAAAATAAAATTTATATATTAAATATATAATGAATTTTTTATGTTAATTTAAATTCCTAAGAACATTTAATCATTAACCAAACGGGTAAGAAAATCATTGATCGTGTGTACGGTGGACTATCGTCATGCAAACCGATTTCATTTGTTTTTACGTTACCAAAATTGAAGGTAGGTAATAATGGAGTAAATTATATTTATATTTTTTTAATTATATTTATTATGTTATTGTGATTTTCAAATTTCAATATCTTAGACCATTTTATTAATGACATTTTTTGGGAATACGACAACGTCGTTCGTTTGTATGGTGGGATACCATGTCATGAACCAATGTGATTAATCAAAACATTACATGGAATTTAGTTAGAATTTTTTCTATAAACATATGTTATATCTATGAAATAATAATTATCCATGAATTATAATGACTCATATAATTTTCTTTCTTTCAATCCTGCATGAAAATGAAAACAACATGTATGCATACACAGTGCCTATCATCTCTATGAATGTTGTATTTAATTTCCTTTTACTATATTTATTATAACATTAAAAATAAATATTTACCAAATATATATGATATTTATATCATGTTTATCATTTAAGATATGATTAAATTACGATTAAATAATGTAGAAAAAAAATATAACAAATGAAAACATATACGAACAACAAAGCGTTTACTTCCTAAAATGCAACCTTCATAAGGGATTATTATTAAATGAGAAATATAAAGTCCTAATTAAATAATATATGGAAATATATATATATATATATATATATTAATATGGGTCTATTATAGATCTATAATAAACTTATAATTATTAAATGTGAGTTTTTAATGTGTATGATGAGTGTTAAGAGATATAGGAAAGGGATTTCTCATCTAACTTTTATATCTATGAAACTTATTTAGTGTCCACCACCCATTTATTTATCATGTATTATATACATCCCTATGAAATTTTATATCATTTATATCATTTAATTTTTTAAAATTAATTTTTTTCATTTGATTTTATTCAATCCCATATCTCATTATAAAAACGTTACTCATTAAGTATGGGATCTATGCCAACTATTATTCTTTTGTGAGACACATGATAAATTCAACAAATATCTTTTCTATGTGGCTTATATAAATCACATCAATGTAACTTATTATTATTATATATTAAAATATGATTTTTTATACATCCATTTTATGATCTCCCTTTCAAGGTGTTATAGTTTCTAAAATTTACCCAAGCTGTAAGAGAATTTTGTTTAAATTTTCCATCTTGTAGATAGATAATATGTTATGAATCTATATTTTTTTATATTTTTTGGATACTACCCTCCTTAAATGTCTTTTGATACATCTACTTATTCCCATGATATTCTATATTTTTATGAATTTTCATATTTTCATAATTTCTTTGGGATTATAATACATTGTTACCAAATTAGCAAGGGTTTCTGGCTACATTCCCTCAATTTATGATGATTATTTATAATTATACGTCCAATTATGAAATCATATGATCTATATCACAGAAACTTATATCAAATTTATTATCCAATATTTATTCATTATATAATCAGGTAATGGTACTATTTATCCACTCAATTGTGTTTAAGACAATTAATAGAATGATTTTAAGAAAATATTTATTCATCTCCCTAGGTAGTCAAATATCAATTTTCATTGATAACAATGTTTTATTAAAAAAATTACAAAATACATTACTCGTAAAAAAATTAAAAGAAATTTTATCATATGTTTTAAGTGTTCAAATAAATTATTTTAAATGTAATATTCTTTTCATTTTACTTTTATGGGACTATTCTATACAGTTCATTGTGAAAAAATAATTTTCAGCCTATACTTATTTATTAACCATCATGACACCCATTTAATTATGGAATATAATGAAATTATAGAATAATATTTTAAAATAAAAAGTTTTTCATTACATTTTATAAAATTATTTTTTTTAAATTTTTCTTCAAAGGAAATAGTTTTAAAAAATATGCATGTAATAAAAATATTTTTCAATGGTGAAAGGAATTTTTTTAATATATATTTTAAATGTATTTTTAATCATACATTATATGTTTTCAATGTGGTTTTCAACGATAAATTTTTTTTAAAATGTTTTATGATTTAAAATTTTGCTTTCATCGAATAATTTTTCCATAATTAAATTCTCAATGTGATATTTCCAAATCCCCCTCAATATAAGATGACATCCTATGGTCTTTGGTTTTCTTTTTCTGGGGATATGTTCCAAGGACACCATTATAATGTTTTCTTTAATTGTTTATTTTAATGATGAAATTTTGTCTATTAAACACATTTCTATTCCACAAGATATACCATGTGGATACCCACTTCCTTTCATGAATTATGATATCACAAAATGACTGTGAAACCTACATATTTTCTATAGGTTGTGATATTATTAAATTTTTATAACACCCAATTATTTTCATGGGTAATAAAAAGATTTACATTTTATTGAATATTTGAACAAATAAATTTTATTTTCATTATGTGATTCATGAGAACTATATCTCTCTTCAACACATTGAGTTATGATTAATGATCTATATGCTCAAATAGAAAATGGTTGGACATCCCATTCCCACAATAAGGGTGAAATGAGGGTTCACTAGAGGCATATAACAAGAGGTTAAACCTAAGGTCATACAAAGCTCAAAATAATATGGTTCATATGAGGTCATCCTAAGAAAAAATAAGACAGTACACTGGAGTTCGTCCCAAGGCCAATGCTGGAATATAGATGATAAGCCCATGCCTAACATGTTATGAATGACTTGGTAGGAAGACTTGGAATAATATTTTCTATGTTTATATGTATTTCAAAAAATATATGTATTCATTATTTTTTAAACACTAATGTATAATGTTCAGTAATTATCTTATGATCCATGTCTTCTGAACTATCAATTGTTATTCCCTGATTCATTAGTATAATATTTTATAAGTTGTCAAGTTTTGTCCAATTTTTTTCTCAAATTATTATTCACCTATGATCATGTTAAGCTTAAATTTATTCCTTTATTATTCTCAACATGAATTTGAGCCCACCAATTCAAAAATTTCTTTTACATTGGTTATTAAAAAATGTTTTTATTTAGGAATACAAAATGGAAGGATCTTGTAAGGAGACATTGAATAACTTTTCTCAAATCAGAAGAGTGTGTTCCATATTTCCATTGGCATTAAAATATTATGGTACTATAGCATTTGATTTTATAATGTAATGTATATTCATCTAACAATACCCAATATCCTTTTATTATTATCCTAGGCCCCTATAATTGGCATCATTTTAGTGTTTTAGTGATCCGTTGGAATCTAGGTTGAAAAAAACTAATGAGTTCCCTAGGAAAATTTCTAAGGATATTTCAATAGATGTATCTAACAATAAGTGTAAGGATGAGTCAATTTATATGAAAATGTACTCTAATTATGATAAAATATATAATGATTGGTTTAGTATAAATACAACCATGTATAGATACTAAACTATTATGTGGATCTATACCCAATGTAAATAAGGGGAAAACATGAAAAATTCCTATTAAGCTTGAGTTAATGAGGAATTATTGCACAAAAATGCGAAATTCTACATGCCCATTTGACGCTCCTTGTTTATATTCTTTCAGAATTAAAAAAACTTTTTGAAAATTAATTATTGATTTGAATAGAAGATTACTATGAATGAAATTGGATAAACCTATGGTGTCATAGTTTAAATAAGAAGGTGTTATTATTTAGGGATCCAAAAAGTTATTTATCATGATTATTTTGGTTTCCAAAATTATTTAGTGTTTCTCCTACAATGTAGTTAATTTTAATTGATGGATGGAATCTATTGTAAGTTTTTAAATTATGAGTGTGATTGAAAATACAATGATTTTATTCATGTGAATTCAAACAATACAAGAGTTGGAATTGATAAATTTTGATGATATTATAGGACACCATTTTAAATTTATGAATATTTTTGACAATTAAAATAATAAATAATAGAAATAATATTATGATTCCTCCATCAAGAGGAAATTTCCACGTACATTTAATGGTACCAAGTATCCATTAGTGGATGACCAACTCTATTGTTCCACAGAAAATATAATTTCCATTCATCTATGTCGAGAGCATGAAAAATTCATGTTGGATGCTTTTAATTTATATGGTAAAGTAGGTCAATAGGGGAATCTTATTAATAACAAGAGTGAATAAGAAAATATTGACTATATAGAAGGGTAAGAGTTCAAGAAGATATGTTTCAATAAGTACTTCTCTTGTATTAAATGAATAAATATGGAGATAGAATTACATAAGATTAAAGAAAAGGATGTTGAAACTCTTGGAAACTACGATGTAAATTTTATAATAAATGTTTATAATCTTATAGGTTAATAATCAAGCCTGAAATAAAAATTGATCTACTCTTTAGTGGAATGAAACCAATTATTCAACATACCATATCAATATTATACATTTGTAGATATTAAGAAGTTGTCTGTTATGAATAGATGGTATAAATGGATATTGGATATTTCCACCATTCTTATAATTTAGATTAGAAGAGAAACAATATGTATCATGAAAACACAAATGGTAGAATGAAATTATTGGAATCTATATTCCATAGATGTGTGCAGATGAATATAGATGAATTTATGAAATGGAAAAGAGGGTGTTACCAATGTGGAATTAAAGGTCATCAAACCATTGAGTTCTGATGTAATTGGATGATGTTGGATTATGTGAATAATGAGAAACCTCCAAAAATACCCCTCACACACTTTAGTGTTTCAATTTCTTGGATTTTGGGAATTATACAAACAAGTGCACTAATCCAAGGACTACTATAGATAATAAGCCACCAAAACCTCATAGGAATAATTTATAAGAGAAATCTTATGATATCACAATGGATGACTTGAACTATGATAATTTTAATTATTTTCCTTATATCCTTAGTTCACAATTTCATAATTTATTATGTATTAATGATCCCTCTGAAAATATTGTTGTTCATGATTTAGTTATATTTCATTTTATTATATACTTGGGATCATAAATAATTAAATCACATATTTGATTGGTACAGTGATGAACACAACCTTCCAAGGAGAATATTTTCTGATAATACAACTGGTTATATGAGGAATAAAGAAGAATATATGTATTCAATATAGTTTTATTTTAATTCAAGTCATTATTAGGTTCCAAGAAAACACAAGTGGAATGAATTCACTTGTTTGGTATATGGAAATCAAGAGCTACATTATGATATTTTGGGAATAAATTTTATGCTAATTTTTTTAATTTTGGTATCCTTATTTATGAATTTTCTTTTGTTTAAAGCATTAGAAGGCTAAAAATTTAATCAAATGTTTATGATTTACAATGTTTGATTTTTTAGAGATTATTATATTAATACTTTATATTATGATTTATAAATATTTGATAACTTATGATAAATTTATTTATTATATATGCAGATATAAAGAATCAACTAACATTATATTTATGGATTATATGATCCACTAAAGCTTCATACACACAAAATTATTCTTTCTTTGTTGGAGGAAGGGATGAAATGAAAATAGATCAAGGTACAACTACTTGTTGAGACTATGGATAGGAAATAGAAGGAAATCAAGGTAGTGTTTGTCATTTTAAAAATTACTCATTATTGGGAAATAAAACATAGAAAAAACGTTTTTATACTTTCTTAATTTTAAATTAAAATAAAAACCTATCATAGATCATCAAATATTCATGTTATTTTTATAGTTAGTATTTTATGGATCGACCGCAATATTATGATCAGTAATATAAATAATTCTCTATAATTATTTACACTTTTATTCCTAGTCTATATATACACATCCCACATATATTATCTTTTGTGTAAACCTCAATATTAGTTACTTTAGTTAACTGTTATGTTTCCAACATTCCCACATAAATGATTTATTATTACACATTTTTTGGAATTGGGTTACTATAAATAGATATTAAATTTATAATATTTTGATTACAAATATAAATTTTGTTGGAAGAAATTCACGTTAAGTGCGATAGAATGTATCATAAATAGTTTTATTGACATACTTTTCTTCTTGAAAAATTTAAATTTATTTGATGGAATTCATTCCACACTACACCAAGGTATTTTTTTATTGTACGAAACCCCATGTTAATATTGTGATACCTGCAAGACAATGTTTATCATTATTTACAAAAAAAACTATGAATTAATTTTGTTCCATGAAATGAATTTTTTATAGTTCTTACCCATAATACTATGTTTATATTCAATTACACATGACTCCAATATTATCATTCATTACATGTAGCACTGAGTTTAAACGAAATGTGATTAATTATTAAAATATTAGTATATTTATCACATTAGAATTGGATTGAAGGGTATTAAAATGGACATAAAGTTATTATATTTTTAATCATTATATAATGAATTTTTTGAAACCAATTAATATGAACTGAAATTATAAATTATTTGAAATTAATGAAATTCATTTTCTAAAAAACTATTTTTCTATGCACAAACATGGTTTATCTCAAAATATTTGAAGAAAAAATATTTATGAGTAATATAGATTAGAATTATATATTATATATTAATTATTTAATTTATCATTCATATTATGAGATTTATAGATAATAGATATGAATAAATCCAATTACTGGTATAAAAAATGTGTTTTTGTAAAATGTGTTTTTATAGCTTTTTAATTGAATGGTTATTGTAAGGTTAATTTTTAACACAAGTTTTAATTATTTTTAGAAAAATTAAAATAAATTTTCAAATAATATTTTAAAATTTTTCTTAGGGTTTATTTTTGGAATTTTTTAGGATTTATTTTTAAAAAAATAGTGAAAATAAAAAAGTTAAATTGAAAATTTCATTTTTAATCAAATTATTAACATAGATAAATTATATTTTAATTTGATTTTAAAATAATATTTTTCTAAATATATTTCTTATAATTAAATTTAGTTAATCTTAATTCATTTGACATTGAAATTGGATATAGAAATTTTTCAATATTTTCATCATTTCCTCTTTAAAAACACATCATCTTCTCCAAACAATGGTGTTAAATTTTTTATAAATTTCATCTCTTTTTCTTGTTTTATATTTCAATAAATTATTCCTTTTTTATAATGATATTATTTTATACTATCTAATAATGTATACATTGTTTTACCCATTATAATTTTATAAAATATTAATAATAAATCCGAGAGTTTAAGAGAAAAATAATTTTACAATGGGACTAACCTTTAAAATAAATGGAAAATATAACCTAGAAGCATGTAAAAACCCCATTTGATGGACATATGTTTTGAAAAAGTGTTAATTTAAAGGCATTGGTGAATTTTTAGGGTTTTTAAAGGAAAATAATGTTGCTAAACCTAACTAACTTTTCAAAAATTCAATGTGTATCTTCTACCCAACTTATAAAAGGACAACCCTAATTCACCTATCTTCACACCAGAAAAAAATTGGAAAACATTTAAAAAACACACTTATACATATCACTCAATTAAACCTATAAGAAATAATTTCAAAATGTACTCACCCACATATGTCTTTTAGTGATGAAAAGTATATACCTTAATAAGAGGTAATCTTCATCCACAGACATTTTAATTTTATTTCATCATCAAAAAATTTAAATTATTATAATATATGTGATGAACGAGACCTGGATTCTACTTAATAGGTTCCCCGATCCTAGTGGGCCACATGTTTTGAAGCGAATCTCCCAAAATTCTAGAGGTTCCCTACTAACAATGAGGTGTTAGTGTAACGCCCCGACCCCAGTTACCCAGAGTCGGTGCATTACTTCGTAACACTGGCATGATCACATGAAAGATCAAATCTCGAAAGACCGATTGGTTTAGTAGCCTTGGAAACACTAGATATATTCATAAGTTTTACATTACATCATAAAATGAAAAACTACTACAACAACATAATGTTTCCACAGTCCACACTATAATCCCCTCATAATATCCCTGCAGGTCATTCATAACTTACATCTTCACATCCTGGGAAAAATAAAACATAGAAAAGGGGTGAGCTCAAATGCCCAGTAAGGATAATAATATAGCGGAACATTCAAAAATAAGCATAAACATTTAAGGCAATGAATTACTACAAAAAAGCCTTTTAAACTTGAACTTCAACATAGTATGGAAAAAGTAAAATGAAAAAAATGCCATTTACTTGTTCACATGGATATTCTACTAATCGAATAATCACATGCAAAATCAATAACCACTTTCATAATGTTGGAATGCATAATGCCAGACTATCATTACTTCATAGCCAAGGCCTCGTTCCAAGACTACAAATAAGATTTTGTCAAGGCCTTGTGCCAAGACACTAGTTTGTCTCATGAGACCTACCGATGCATCGAGGAGCTATAGCGGGCTCCACCCGTCACTTATTAAGTCCAATGCATTCCTATATGAAAAGGTTTAGACATAACATAAACATTCGTATTAAAAACTAGCATACAAAATGTTAATAATTTCACCATAAACTATGAATGGTATAAAAATAGCACATCCACAGTCAAACATATCACAAAACCTTCAATACAATATAGAAGTTTTGTATCACAATAGATCAAATTCAAATAAGCGTAAAATCCATCAAAGGATGTTGACATAGATGAAATCAAAATTCTTTTTAAAGAAATATTTCTTTTTATTTTGAAATCATTTAAGATCCATATAAAATAACACATTTTCTTTGAAAATATTCTTATAATCTTGTAAGGGAAGTTTTGAAGATTTTATAACGGTGGAAATTATCCGCACCCGCCGTATAAGTTTAAAAAAAACGTTCTTACCTTAATTCTGTCGAAAAGGTTAAAAATGACCTTGTTTTGAAAACGACGGAAAGATTCCTTTATAAACCTCTTATAAAAATTCAAACAAGGGTATAAATGACTTTAAACCATATTCTTGTAAATAATAAAAATGTTTTGAAATACATTTTGAAGAAACATGGATGTGGATGATAAAGAGATCCCAGTAGATTATTACAAATAAACAACCTCGGATAATGAAGAGATTGTGAAATAACCCTTACCTTGTACTTTTCCTTGGTTGGTGTAGGTTAACCTCCTGTATAATGGTAAAATAATTGTTATTAAATTATACAAGAATCATATATATTAATATGATATCATATATGATCTTTTAGCATTGATTTGTTAATAATATCTTAGAATTATCGTCGTTTCGGGTGTTAACTTACTTGTTTTCTTTTATATGTTTTGTTACGTAAGACATGTTTGTAAAAGATAGGTTGTATATTATTCATATCCAGAATGATATCAAGTCCTTAAACATCATTTTTAAATCATCAAATGATAATTATACTTGAATGGATACGATGGAGAATGAATCTCATCGCGTTCGTGGAGATGGTAGTCCGTACGTACGCACGAGCGACAATATCATTCTTTTGATATTAAAATAATATATAAATGGATGGTATATCATATATACAGAATCATTAACATGTTATATTTATTATTTACATGAGTTACACATCATTATTATACCCATCCAAATAATATTATATTGAATAACAATTACACCACGACGTGGAGACGGTAGTCCGTACGTACGCACGTATGGTGACATGTTATTCAAAGGGTGGATAGAATACTGAATATGGTTGTACCATATTTATAATAACATCACAGTATATTTGAGATACTGGAGTTATTATTTTAGAATGGTAAGAACAAAGGAAGAAGAAGTGGAAGAAGAAATGAACTTGGAGAAGGGTGGTGAAATCATTACCTCTTCTTTGGGTTCTTCCTTTTGATTTGATCAAAAGGGCTCCTTAGGTTGGCTTTATGATCAAACTAAGGCCTCTAGGTTGTAGTGAGGGATGTTGGGAGAGTATTTGGGCAGAGTTTGGCCGAACCAAAAGGCTTTGAAGGTGTGAAGAAATGAGAAGGAGGAGTGCCCTTTTATAAGAGGGGTGAGGGGCACCTTTGGAAAAGTTAGAAATATTAATTTATAATAAATTCATATTCGGTTTTTAAAGGCTCCAAAGTTGATTCTTTAAAGCTTAAGGTGGGGATAGGTCGAAAACCACTCAACCAATAGAATTTAGACAGGTTTGGGTACTTATATTAACCTTATATTTAAGTATTAACTCTAAGTTAATTAGTTTCACTTTTATAATGTCTCTTTGTATTTTTATATAATATGGTTAATAAACTTACTATATACATCCAAGCGACCCCCAAGTGGTCCATTAATGATGCACATATCCTTATATAAGTCTCTTGGCCGAACCATAGATTTTTAGGAATTTAATATCAATTAATAATATAATATTTGTTTTAAAAACACTTTTATGTCAATTTTGACACTATTCAATAGTTGATTTTTGTGAAACTCATAACAGATTGATTACTTCGAAAAAAGTCAATTAAATCAATCCTAAGATATCATATTATCCTAGAAAATTAGTTTAATTCATTAAAAGTTTCATATTACATTTTTTTTGGGTATTTATAATATCAATTATTTTAATTTTTCACTATTATAGTAATTACTGCATCATCATTGTGTCATAAATAAAATAAATTATATAAAGTCTAAAAATTATAAATAAAATATAATTATGTAGTAAATCTTTTTATCTTTCTAATGAATATTTATAATCTAAAATCAAACATATATAACCCTATGTAACAATTTTTTTTCTAAAAGATATATGCTTGTGTCATTTTTGTATTCATTTTAACTTAATTAAAATAAAGTGTCATTATCACTTACAAGTGGATCCATGGGGTCCCAAAATCGACCCAAAGATGCCCATGGTCGACCCTGTATCAACCAATAGGGTTAAGACACGTTTTAGGGTAATTTAGTATTATTATAATATTATTTTTTAACCCTTATTTACCGGATTTACCCTTAACCATGGTAAATAAAATATTTGCCGTAGTAATTATTCAAAATGTCTAAAAATAAAAGTTACCTATTTACACAATTTGAACATCCTGATTCCAAATATGGAATCCATTTTTCTAAATTCAAAACACAGAAGTGGCAGAAATTAATTTAAAATTAATTCCCGTTGTCAAAACAAAAAGCGTGTTTTTAAGAGATAATAACTATCAAAAGATTGACACTTGTTTATGTTCGGTTTAATTGTAAAATTTTGTCTAATGACCAAAATTATATTAAATTGTAAAAATATATTCTAAATATACTTTAAAACCACTCAAATTCATAATTTATCACTATTAATTATTTTGATTAAAAAAGTTGTTTTTAATTAAAATTTAGTAATTTTCACTATTCATCAAAATATGAAAGTTATCCGAAAATTACCAAAATTTCACCTTAGGCTAAATTCGATATTACGAATCCAAAAATGAAGTCCATTTCAAAATATAAAATATATATTATTTCAAATTCAGGTATTACTATTCATAACGGCCAGTTTGATTGGTTGTGGTGTGTGTTAAAACTCGAAGTTGCGTACAACACACGCTACTGTTTTATTCAAAGGAAAGCATACCGTGGAAGCATGGGAAGTTTCATTTTAAATTTTTTTGATGTATCCATTTAGTCAAAATGTTTAAAATATTGTATTTAAAAAGGTTTCACTAAAAGTTGATAAAAGTGCAATACTGAAAATGAATCTGTTCTTGCATTATGACTAAGAAACTCATAATATGGATTCTAAAATTATAAAGTTTAAAATTTAGTTAATACTATTCATGACATCTTTTAGTGGCTTTTTTTTTGGTAATTCATGGTTCAATTGAACTCAGTGTTGCGTGTAGTGCAAGTTATTGAATTATTTTGAAGAAATAACACACTATGAAATCTTGGGGTGTTACATTCTCCCCTCCTTCAATAAATTGCGTCCTCGCAATTTGAAATTGTTCTTTGAAAATAAAAGTTTGAAAGTAGAAAATATATTTGTGGGAAAACCCACATCGGAAATTGGGTTACTAAAATTTAGTCTTAATATGAGGAAAAGAGAAATCAAAGGGTCACCACCAAATTATGATCTCGATTAGGAGAACATTGGTGGAAATTGGAGACATATAATCAGAGGAAAAATGTAAATATTTATAGGTAGTAATTGAGGTCATCAATCACAAACAAGTATAAAATTGAGTTCCTTAAATTCATCAATCTATGATGAATTGAAATACCATCGGTTCAACAAAACATAGGGTATTAGGATAACACATTTTTGACGTTTCAAAATATCCTAGTTGAAATCCCACATCGAAAAATGAATTAATGAGGCCTCTATTTAAAATAAAGAGTCGAAAGTATGAAGATTACCGAAAATAACACATACTAGGGTTCCATGTAGGAAAATATAGATATGGAAGAAAAATCTAACCATCAATTATCTGATGGAGAGTGGTAGAGAACATGGCTATAAAAAGGCCAACAATCCCAAAGCCATAAATTAGTGATGATTTAAGGTACCATCTACGAAAACATTTTTGTTCAAAGTTGCTTTTCTTAATATTGAGGAATTTATTTATGAGATTAGCTAAGATCATAAGGAGATATACTTACTTTATAATTAGAGTTTTATCCATTAATAAATTTCTACCACAAACTCATCTTTCACTCTAAAAGATAATAGAATGTAAAAAAATTCTATTTACACTATTCGTATAGGGTTCCAAAATAAACGAATTTATAATTCATCTACATGATCTTTTAATAAAAACTACATTATTTAATCCAGGACATCTCATGGTCCAGTGGTAGGTGATACACCCTTGTCGCCCTTCGGTTGCGGGTTCAAGTCTCGCAGCCTTGCCGGACGCGACGGGTTGCCGCCCGACCTTCAGGTTGTCCTTTTATGGCAATCCAAAATAATCTAAACTAGAACTATCCAAAATACTTCTGTCCAAACTCACAGTCTAACATTTATAAGGAAGGTAAACATAATATAGATCCTTTTTACCCCGTAATAGCATATGAATACCTTCATCATGTATTACCATATTCCTTATTGATTACATTCATATTCCCTTATTCCATATAGAATGCTGGATATACTTCATTAATCCAAAAATGTTTTAAACCCCAACAATGATGGAATATACAAATCATTAATCAGCTTCAAGGTAGTCAATAATATCCAATATAATTTATCCAAATCAATCATGTATTATTCTAAAATCACCACCTCGGTATCTGAACCATATTATGGTTTATCTTTCTCTCAACCATATATTTTCCAAACATTTAACCTGCTACTGAGTCACTTTTCTTTGTTCCACACCATCTCAAGTCCTTAATGAAATAGTACTGCAGTACAATCCTTATATACTCCATAATTATTATAACAAGTACATTGTTGATACAACACTCAATTGATATAATCAACATAATAACTCTAATCATTCCTCTTCATCTGTGGTAGTATCATAACTTGATTATTATCCAATAGCATCATTTGCGGCATAGTCTGATGATTGGGAAATAGGTTCGCGTATTGTCCAAACTCCTTGCAAATGAAGCATTGTACATTTGAAACCATTTTCTTACCCTTGCAGTCATGTACATTGTGCCCTTTTCCTCCACACTTATAACAAACTCCCATTCCTTTTAGGCAAGTTCCAGGGTGTTTCTTTCCACAGTTACCACATATGGGAAAATTCTTCTTTTCCCTCTTCCCTTTATCCATCTTTCTCTCTTTTATCCTTTTCTTCTCTTGCTTCCCTTCAAAGCCATAGGACTCAGTAAACTCTTTACTTATCTTATCAACACATGATATTATTTCTTCATATGATGATAATACATGGGAGACTATTTCTCTTATAAATTCTAGCTTAAGACCATGAAAGATATGATCCTTCCTTCTCTTTGGATCATGTGCATTTCTGGAGTTCTCATTCCTTCTACTGGGCGCCATTTCTAAACAATGGAATACACTAGATCAGTTTATGAATCAAAATACATAATCCCATACTTATAAAACACTTAACATAAATTGAACTATTTATGGATATAATCCATAATCATAAAAATGTCTCATTTGAGGATGTATATACTCATAAACCCTTCATAATGGTTTGTAAAGAAAATGAGAATTATCCTAAGCATATCCCCCGGGAGTGTCGTAACCAAGAGTGCAGCAAGGCCCGTTGTCGTGCACCAGTTCCCGTTCGAGTCTAGCTCAATGCGGTGTTTTCGGGTTTTACCCCTAGGTACATCTGTGCCAGAGCCGCCTCTACCTGCTCGTATCCAGACAGGGATGTATTGCTCGGAAAACTCACAAAATCTCTACAATACCAAAATTCTAGGAAGTTCTTCTATACTAATCCTCAAAGTTAATCTTAGGTCTACGTGCTCTAATCAGAGTCTATCTAAATCTATCTTCCAAGGTTTGTACTAAACTTCCTCTGATACCAACTGTAACGCCCCGACCCCAGTTACCCAGAGTCGGTGCATTACTTCGTAACACTGGCATGATCACAAGAAAGATCAAATCTCGAAAGACCGATTGGTTTAGTAGCCTTGGAAACACTACATATATTCATAAGTTTTACATTACATCATAAAATGAAAAACTACTACAACAACATAATGTTTCCACAGTCCACACTATAATCCCCTCATAATATCCCTGCAGGTCATTCATAACTTACATCTTCACATCCTGGGAAAAATAAAACATAAAAAAGGGGTGAGCTCAAATGCCTAGTAAGGATAACAATATAGCGGAACATTCAAAAATAAGCATAAACATTTAAGGCAATGAATTACTACAACAAAATCCTTTTAAACCTGAACTTCAACATAGTATGGAAAAAGTAAAATGAAAAAAATGCCATTTACTTGTTCACATGGATATTCTACTAATCGAATAATCACATGCAAAATCAATAACCACTTTCATAATGTTGGAATGCATAATGCCAGACTATCATTACCACATAGCCAAGGCCTCGTGCCAAGACTACAAATAAGATTTTGTCAAGGCCTTGTTCCAAGACACTAGTTTGTCTCATGAGACCTACCGATGCATCGAGGAGCTATAGCGGGCTCCACCCGTCACTTATTAAGTCCAATGCATTCCCATATGAAAAGGTTTAGACATAACATAAACATTCGTATTAAAAACTAGCATACGAAATGTTAATAATTTCACCATAAACTATGAATGGTATAAAAATAGCACATCCACAGTCAAACATATCACAAAACCTTCAATACAATATAGAAGTTTTGTATCACAACAGATCAAATTCAAATAAGCGTAAAATCCATCAAAGGATGTTGACATAGATGAAATCAAAATTCGTTTTAAAGAAATATTTCTTTTTATTTTGAAATCATTTAATATCCATATAAACTAACACATTTTCTTTGAAAATATTCTTATAAGCTTGTAAGGGAAGTTTTGAAGATTTTATAACGGTGGAAATTATCCGCACCCGCCGTATAAGTTAAAAAAAACGTTCTTACCTTAATTCTGTCGAAAAGGTTAAAAATGACCTTGTTTTGAAAACGACAGAAAGATTCCTTTATAAACCTCTTATAAAAAGTCAAACAAGGGTATAAATGACTTTAAACCATATTCTTGTAAATAATAAAAATGTTTTGAAATACATTTTGAAGAAACATGGATGTGGATGATAAAGAGATCCCAGTAGATTATTACAAATAAACAACCTCGGATAATGAAGAGATTGTGAAATAACCCTTACCTTGTACTTTTCCTTGGTTGGGGTAGGTTAACCTCCTGTATAATGGTGAAATAATTGTTATTAAATTATACAAGAATCATATATATTAATATGATATCATATATGATCTTTTAGCATTGATTTGTTAATAATATCTTAGAATTATCATCGTTTCGGGTGTTAACTTACTTGTTTTCTTTTATATGTTTTGTTACGTAAGACATGTTTGTAAAGGATAGGATGTATATTATTCATATCTAGAATGATATCAAGTCCTTAAACATCATTTTTAAATCATCAAATGATAATTATACTTGAATGGATACGATGGAGAATGAATCTCATCGCATTCGTGGAGATGGTAGTCCGTACGTACGCACGAGCGACAATATCATTCTTTTGATATTAAAATAATATACAAATGGATGGTATATCATATATACAGAATCATTAACATGTTATATTTATTATTTACATGAGTTACACATCATTATTATACCCATCCAAATAATATTATATTGAATAACAATTACACCACGACGTGGAGACGGTAGTCCGTACGTACGCACGTATGGTGATATGTTATTCAAAGGGTGGATAGAATACTGAATATGGTTGTACCATATTTATAATAACATCACAGTATATGTGAGATACTGGAGTTATTATTTTAGAATGGTAAGAACAAAGGAAGAAGAAGTGGAAGAAGAAATGAACTTGGAGAAGGGTGGTGAAATCATTACCTCTTCTTTGGGTTCTTCCTTTTGATTTGATCAAAAGGGCTCCTTAGGTTGGCTTTCTGATCAAACTAAGGCCTCTAGGTTGTAGTGAGGGATGTTGGGAGAGTATTTGGGCAGAGGTTTGCCGAACCAAAAGGCTTTGAAGGTGTGAAGAAATGAGAAGGAGGAGTGCCCTTTTATAAGAGGGGTGAGGGGCACCTTTGGAAAAGTTAGAAATATTAATTTATAATAAATTCATATTCGGTTTCTAAAGGCTCCAAAGTTGATTCTTCAAAGGTTAAGGTGGGGATAGGTCGAAAACCACTCAACCAATAGAATTTAGACAGGTTTGGGTACTTATATTAACCTTATCTTTAAGTATTAACTCTAAGTTAATTAGTTTCACTTTTATAATGTCTCTTTGTATTTTTATATAATATGGTTAATAAACTTACTATATACATCCAAGAGACCCCCAAGTGGTCCATTAATGATTCACCTATCCTTATATAAGTCGCTTGGCCGAACCTTAGATTTTTAGGAATTTAATATCAATTAATAATATAATATTTTTTTTAAAAACTCTTTTACGTCAATTTTGACACTATTCAATAGTTGATTTTTGTGAAACTCATAACAGATTGATTACTTCAAAAAAAGTCAATTAAATCAATCCTAAGATATCATATTATCCTAGAAAATTAGTTTAATTCATTAAAAGTTTCATATTATATTTTTTTTGGGTATTTATAATATCAATTATTTTAATTTTTCACTATTATAGTAATTACTGCATCATCATTGTGTCATAAATAAAATAAATTATATAAAGTCTAAAAATTATAAATAAAATATAATTATGTAGGAAATCTTTTCATCTTTATAATTAATATTTATAATCTAAAATCCAACATATATAACCCTATGTAACAATTTTTTTTTAAAAGATATATGCTTGTGTCATTTTTGTATTCATTTTAACTTAATTAAAATAAAGTGTCATTATCACTTACAAGTGGATCCATGGGGTCCCAAAATCGACCCAAAGATGCCCATGGTCGACCCTGTATCAACCAATAGGGTTAAGACACGTTTTAGGGTAATATAGTATTATTATAATATTATTTTTTAACCCTTATTTACCGGATTTACCCTTAACCATGGTAAATAAAATATTTACCGTAGTAATTATTCAAAATGTCTAAAAATAAAAGTTACCTATTTACACAATTTGAACATCCTGATTCCAAATATGGAATCCATTTTTCTAAATTCAAAACACAGAAGTGGCAGAAATTAATTTAAAATTCATTCCCGCTGTCAAAACAAAAAGCGTGTTTTTAAGAGATAATAACTATCAAAAGATTGACACTTGTTTATGTTCGGTTTAATTGTAAAATTTTATCTAATGACCAACATTATATTAAATTGTAAAAATATATTCTAAATATACTTTAAAACCACTCAAATTCATAATTTATCACTATTAATTATTTTGATTAAAAAAGTTGTTTTTAATTAAAATTTAGTAATTTTCACTATTCATCAAAATATGAAAGTTATCCGAAAATTACCAAAATTTCACCTTAGGCTAAATTCGATATTACGAATCCAAAAATGAAGTCCATTTCAAAATATAAAATATATATTATTTCAAATTCAGGTATTACTATTCATAACGGCCAGTTTGATTGGTTGTGGTGTGTGTTAAAACTCGAAGTTGCGTACAACACACGCTACTGTTTTATTCAAAGGAAAGCATACCGTGGAAGCATGGGAAGTTTCATTTTAAATTTTTTGATGTATCCATTTAGTCAAAATGTTTAAAATATTGTATTTAAAAAGGTTTCACTAAAAGTTGATAAAAGTGCAATACTGAAAATGAATCTGTTCTTGCATTATGACTAAGAAACTCATTATATGGATTCTAAAATTATAAAGTTTAAAATTTAGTTAATACTATTCATGACCTCTTTTAATGGCTTTTTTTTGGTAATTCATGGTGCAATTGAACTCGGTGTTGCGTGTAGTGCAAGTTATTGAATTATTTTGAAGAAATAACACACTATGAAATCTTGGGGTGTTACAGTTAGGGTGGGTCTGTGGGGAGTCTACTCCCTTAATAGAAAAATGTAGTGTAATGGTTAAATATAAAATAGTGTAAATAGAAGAATAAATATTGGTAAAAATAAGTCAAAATAAAAAATATAGACAATGTTAATAATAACTAAAATTACTAGAATAACATTAAACAACTGATGATGATATGTAACGTATCTACAAAAATGGAAAATTTGGATACAAGATAGTAGGAATAACATATTCCAGAAAATTTCAATGGAAATCAATAGACAATCCCAAGGATGCCAATCATTGGCTCGGTCATCTTCAATCAAGATCTATCCTAAACATAAATAAATCAAGTGATCTAAGACATAAACATCCCTTTATCAACACTTGCAACCATGTAATATAATCTTTGTACCAAAAAACATAGAGAGAGTGTGTTAGATAAATCTTACGGGGCCACCACCAATGACGTCTATAACATCCAACTCATGTAATCAATATTTAATTATGTTCAACTATGAATATAAATAATGAAAAATATTAAACTGTAACTAGATACTGATGTACCTACTACAGTCCTAGGATAGTGTATGTACATGTAAATAATTCATTAATTAATTAATTACCAATATACGTTTGTAGTTCATGTGAGGTATATCCAGCTCTGACATCGCCTCATGATTGTATATAAATTTATGTTTTCAAGATGTAACAAAGAAACCACGATTGATTATATTTAATAATTAAGTTTGAAGGTAATTATCAAGTCAACATGGACATCATGGGCTACTAACTCATTAGTATATAATTCTATTTAAGGGGAAAGAGTGTAATCCAAGTATCATGTTCCACACAATTCAAAAATAAAATTCCTAAAAAAATTAAATGTGATAATCCAAGGTAAAAATGGGTTCTGCAGTGACTGGGTCATATAGGTTGAAACAATGGAACATATTAATCAATGCTTGAACCAAAGAGTCTATCCTAGGAATACTGTAATACAATTTGAGGGATCCTATAGTGTTATACTGGGAGGCCAATAATAAACAAGGATCATACTCTAGGTGGGTATCAACCTACTCAATCCATATCCATGATTCAAAATGGGGTTCCTTAGTGCTCAAGGCACTCCTCAATAAGAATCCATTGCAATCTCAAGTTTGGACACATATGTTTAATAATGATTCCATGTATATAATTTCAACTTGATCAAGACATGTCTTTCATTAGTGGGAAATGTCCAAATCGTGTGAAACCTTTATTAAATAAATTTAATAAATATTCAATAAGTAAGGTATATATTTGTGCCTTCAATTAAAGTACTAAGGGGTAATACATACATGAAACCTATTATTTATTTACATTTAATCTGGTCTAGTCATATACATGTTATATTTTCCAATTTTAATTTCAAATTTAATTATTAGTTGAATCACATAACTTATGTTGGTCATGTGGTGAGCATAAATGTTACTATCCATTATGAAATTAAAAATATAAATCCTGCCACTAAACATAGATGGATCAGGTGGTGAGTATACATGGTACTTTTCATTATAAAATTAACAATATAAATCAGTCCATTAAATATTGAAAATCATAACCTTATAAAGGTCAATCCATGTTACACCATAATGATGGATCAAATGTGTCAGATACTAAAAACCAAATAATGTCATAACAACCTACACAAGATGAATGTTGTTCATGGAGTAACCACTTATAATTAATCACATATATGGAAATAGGATAACCATATAGTTATAATGATTATAGGTATGGAATATAAATTTAATAAATGAATCTCAATAAAATTGGTGGGACCCAAATGAATAATTCAAAAATCAATGACCATGAGGGATTATAAATAGGCCACCCACTGTAGGGTTGAACAATCATTCTCATCCGATATTGGCCTCTAATTCTTCATAAAACAGAGTAGATTATTTTTCATCTAACACATTGAACGGAAGATCGATCATGCCCAATATGAAGGAGATCTTATAATCCTAGACTTAACCCTTCAATGAGCTCCAAAATCTGAGAAAAATAGTCTAATTAAATAAGAATTTTGATTTAGTGGAATTAATTGGTTTAATTAGTTCATTATGGTGAAATGATAAAATTACCCAGAACATAGTATGTGCATGGTTTGTTCTAATGGTTTGAAAAATCTAGCACAATCCATGCATGTGTACCTATGAAAAAGTGTCACTCACATAGTTAGGACACTTGTTTAGGGAAACCATTTTCCAAAATTGTCTGAAGTCTCTGTCCCAAAACATTCCATCTTCATGTTTTTCACTAACCATGCAGCCATCCCGTATTGCTTACTATAAAGACTGTGTTATGCCTTCATTTACAGAAATATGGTTTCCGGTCTCCAATCAAGACCCAGACAACCTGAAGACCTTCACTAAATCATTAGGCATTCAAATTAGGTCCAAAAATAATTAATTGGATGGAAATTTAAAGGATCTACACCTGAGTGAAAATCCAGGTTCATAAAATCTTTCCCCTTAAAAGAACGTGTCCCTGAGTTTAGATTCCATAGGTAGTGAAACAATATATGATAATATCTATGGCCACTGGGCATGTTTGTTGGCTTCCCTCTCCCACATCTTATCCGACACATGGATGTGCTACCATATCACCAATACTAGAGGGAGTTATCAGCCTCATAGAGCCTTCGTACACCGGTCAACGATGCATATTGGATACTCTTAAAAGGTTGAATCGTTATCTAACTCACATTCCTCATGATAAAAGTTATTAATGCGCTTGAATGATACTGGAAAAGCTATGAGAAATGGAAGAGGTTGTGCATAGAACAATTCCTTTGAGGAAGTAGTAACTGATACGCCACCATCGTGACACTCTCTTGGATATCAAATTCCTTACATAATGAAGCTATATTTTCATTTATTTCTTAATAGTATATGCCATATCCTATGTGATGACCTAGAGAAAACACAATCCCTGAACTAAAATTATAGAGGTCATCGACAATAACCATTATGCAATTTTTTTCTACAATAAGCTGTAGTCATATGTTTTCTAATCAGTTGAATCTTCTCTGATATCACCTGAATAAGACGAAGACCTTTCAGGGATGACTTACTAGAATTTAACCATCCATTGGGTGAACATTATAACCTATAATACAAGTTATCATAATGTTCTATCTGAATGTTTTTCCTCAAATATATTATTATAGGTGAACTCAATGATAGGGATATGCTTCACCGATGAACCATTGATGTCAAGGACACATGGTTAGTGCATACCCTTTATAACATATATTGTCCATTCTGATTTTCCATCTTTCTGAGGGTGGGAAGATTTTTATAGAGTAACTGATGTCCCCATATCCTTCTACAATCCCTAAAAAACAGTGATGTGAACCGTGTGTCCCTATCTGAAATTATAGTTCATGGGACATAGTGTAGTCATAAGATCACCCTGATATACAGTCTTCACATCTCATATACTAATAATTGTTCATTGATATGTATGGAGTGAGCCACATTTCTCAGTTTGTCACCAACTACCCATACAGTTCCACCGCCTCTTGGTGACATAGGAAAAATTACTACAACATCAATGTAAACATCTTTAAATTTTGATTCTATGATCGGAAAATTCTATTATAATCCTGCAAGTCTCTGGTTCTCTTACATCACCTGCTGACAAGTGGAACACCTAGTGATTAACCCTATAATCTGACATTTATCAAGTCCACCAACATAGGTGTCGCATATCTCCATACATCATATGGATTCCTGGTTGAAATTCCCACTTAGAAGAATGGTACTCGAGATTCAGGTCCTCTCTAATATCTATAGGAATCAAAAAATGCCCACATATATTCAAGATTTCCTCTTAATCTATAGACCAATCCAAATACAGTTTATCTCCTGATATACTATCATAGAGAACTAATACCTTAGGACTTAAAATATACTATTGTTCACCTCATCACGTAGGGAATAGGTAATGTCAAAGATGAGAGGTACGATGGTCCATTATTATCTTGAAACTCTATATGATGTTTAGAGAAAAGTTATCTTAATGTCGATTCAGAAATGAATTCATGTATGTCTAATGTTTGAGTTTTCCAACTCAGTTCACCTACAACCACATTTCCCGTTCTAGGTGTATAGGAATGAATAAAATCAAAGGAGTGAATATATTGAAGCCATCTTCACTGTTTAAGGATCAGTTCATGGTGTGAAAAGATATATTTTATTCTCTAATGGTTTGTGTACACAAAAAATAACTCACCCAATAAATAATGTCTTCTTCAATGTAAGTCATGTTCAAATATTTCAAGATCATGTTCATGCATTGAGTAGTTTTTCTTATGTGGAATCAACTACCGAGATCTATTAGTAGATACATTGACCTCCTCCATCATAATTACTCCCCTTTTGATGCCTGATGCATCATAAAATATTTTATAACCTATGCCTGGCTACGTAAGAGTAAGAATAGGTGCTGATACAAGCCTCCCATTCTACTCCGGACAAGTTTTCTTACATTCTTAGGATCACTAAAACATAAAACCCTTTTTGGTAAGGGTAGTAATATGTGAATCAAAATGAAAGAAGTCTCGTTTGAAATGATTTTAATATCTTTCAAGCCCAAAGAAACTCTGTATATCAAATACATTTGTTGGTTTCTCCTACGAAACTATGAGAAAATCCTTTTGTAGGTCAATAGATATTCCTAATTAAGATATAATATGACTCAATAAGTGAACATTGTCGATCCATAATTGGAACCTAGAAATCTTGGAATAATGCTGATTCTCCCTCAGTATACTCAGAATAATCTCAAAATGATTGTAATGGTTGATATTTGTGTGATAATACACCATGTTTTTCTCCACAAATACCATGGAAAAAAGAATCCAAATAGTTGTGGAGCACCATATTCCTAACATCCATGAAATATTCAGGCATGTTCATAAGATCTAACTATATAATAAGGTACTCGTACGGACCACACCTTCTATAGAAAGCTGCTTCAGGTATTTCTGATGGACTGACATGTAACTGGTCATAACCCCATATCAAATAAATCATAATGAAGAGAATTTATCTATGTAGATGGTCTAAGAGATCATTTATTCGAGGAAGTGGTTATCGATTCTTGATTGTAGGGGTTTTCAACCATCTTTTATCCACAAATAGTCAAATGGTTTCATCAACCATATGAGGAAAAATAATTGGGTATCCGAAAGAGGATGTATTGGGACATGTAAACCATTGGCCTCTAAATCCTATAACATCATCTTGATCTCAGGAATCATTTTCGGTTTCACCGTCTATGGAGGATTGGACACTACATCAACTCTAGGAACAAGATCAATTTTAAACTGTACCCCTCTCTCATGAGGAAATCAAGAAAAATCATTATTACAGACAACCCTAAAAATATCTAATACTGGGGTAAAATAATCTGGACAGAAACTATAATCCACCATGAAGAGGTTAACAATCTAGGTGGTCACTCGAACGATCCCATGATGCTTTCATCCCACTCTACCATCCTGAACATCCAAGTAACATTTATGTAGATAATTGATGCCAACTATTGATAATAAAAATACCATAAGATGATAGAAGTATATGAAATCATGATACTGAACCAACCAATCCTTCCCATTAATGACATACAATCCTATCATGTCGAGAATGAATAGGTCCCCTAAGAAATGGAAAGATCATACCTCAAGGGGATAGTCCTTACACTGGTGTAATCCCTCTGTTTGGATTCCTACCAGCATGTCATATGACAGTACTACATAGTTATACTATATCTATAGTATGATACATTACATGATAGATACATAGAAAAATGTGTTTGAAGATCTTGTGAAAAATAAATAAGATACTATAGTAGATAACACAAGAATAGTACCTCATACAATAGATATTACCATATCCAGATTCTTATGTATAAGTTACAGTGCATCCAACTAAACAGATCCACATCCTCATGCAAAACATGGACTACCATGGTCATAACTGATCTACAAGTGATACTGATGACTAGGGGTCTGTATACCAAAGCCATGACATCCACCTATTCTATTCCATCCGGTTCAACTAATATTCCCGACCTGAATAGAAAAAAAAAGAAAATTCTTCTGATTGTAGAGTTTGAGTTGATCATTTCCCCCTTGATGATTGTGAAAGGGTGTAGCAAAAACATTGAAGATACCCCATATGAACACATTCCTGACACTCTAGTGGGTCTCTATCACATAGATTCTTATGATTCCCCCATCTTCCACGGTGATGAAACATTAAAGAGTTAACAAAAGATTTACTCTGGTTTTCAGTACCTCGATAAGAAACCTTTAGATAACCCTTTCTGTCACTAGAAGAAAAACTAGATTGATGCAACATTGGTTCTCTATTCTCAGTACTATTCACTTCCCTCAGGTTCTTCCATGTGATAAGAGCCTGATTGACTATTGTAGAAAAATTAAGAAGGATAAAAAGGAATTTACTTATGTATGGGGTCCATACAAGATCCCATATTTGTAAGGCCTGTAATTTTATATCTAATCACTTGCTAAAAGTGGTTAAAATCACATTAACTCTATAAAATGAACTGAATATTCAATAACAAAAATAGAACTCTACAAGAGTTTCATTAAATCTCTAGTTATGTTATCATTCTGTTTTTAGGAAATAACTAATCATTGAAGGCCATTTGTAAATCAACCCATAACATGCCCTGATGATGACCAGCTTGGGTAATCACATCCCACCAATGGTTGGTTGAATCCCAAAGCATGTATATAGAAACCAAGACACTATTCCCAAGATGTGTATACAGATTATAAAATGATGATAAGGTGGCCTCTAGCTAGAGCTCATAGCCATTGGACCAACATCCCATGAGAAGGTATGAGGATGCTACTACAGGAACTGATGAGTCATATCAACCATAGTAGGTGCAGGCTATGGTGATCAATGCATGGAATACATCCGACATAGGAAACTATCACAAACATGGAAATCATTTACCAGATCAGGTACAACATGTGGTGCCTCTGGTGGAACACCTAGTAATAAGTCAAACAGCTCTGGACCCACCATGTCCGGACCATGGTTGTCACCACCTTCATATTGTACGATACCGGGAGGTTGTAGTGGAATTCGTCTAAAAATTCCAAGCACACACCTCAATGAAATAATAAGTAGAATGATAGAATCACTAGACTAGTCTGAATATATGGAAACTCACTACACAAGGCGTACTAACCAACTACCTTCTTATATGTCCAGGTACTGGTAAGTAATCATGTATAATATTAATTTCATTATAAATTTAATTACCAGGTTTATCCCTCTACCTTTTATAAACATGACAAGGAGTTATATGGATGTGTAATAATATCATATTATAAGTCATGTTTCAAATTATAATGGATATATATTCCCATTGAGGTAGTTCAAGTACTCCTCATTAATGAACACAACAAACATTTATTTATAGCATAATAGATTGACTTACTAAATTAATCAGCCCACCCCATGAGGACCTATACACCTCATTAATTGAGATTGGAAATCACTTAGTCAAAAACTAGAATAATACAAGCACAATATAATTATCACATCATCACTCAATAATCACTAATATAGAAAGAAGTGAATATCAATGAAATTCACAAATATGGCATGGAAATATACATGACATGTCGATTCTTGGTGCCTGATATGATGCATGAAACAACACTCATTTCACTCATATCATCAGGCCAGAGACGAAAAACAATATGTGTGAGAACAATAATCTATATCACCTCATAGTACGTGTGTCTCCCAATAACAAAATAATGTCAACTGTAATAGGAAAAATAGAATAACAATTATATTTTTGGAAACATGGATTTTACCCCAAACTTGGGTTCACGATGCCCAAGCATGACTTATAACTAAGTCCCAAGTGTTACTATTCTGTAATATATTTTATCAAAATTGTAATGAAAGAATAGAACCTTCCCCTCTGATACCACATTTTTATCACTTGGACATGGATTCTACTTAATAGGAACCGAAAGACTAGTGGTCCACATGGCCTCAACTATGTCTCCACAAACATCAAAGGTTTCCTACTTGCTGTGAGGGGATTGGGATTGTCCATGGAGAGACTATTCCATCAAAAGAAAGGTGTATCACATTGGGTAAATATAAAACAAGATATATAGGAGAAGAATAATAAGTAAATAGAAGGAATAATGGAGAAATAGATACATTAGTAACAAAACCAAAATAACATACAACAACTGATGATGATATGTCATGTATCTAAAAAACTAGAAAAAATGGATACATGATAGTAGGTATGACATGTTCCAGAAAATAATAATGGAAATCAAAAGTCTATCTAATTAATCCTGAGCTCTATACCAATCATCTTCTATCAAGCCCCATCCTAAATAGAAATAAATCAAGTTTTTGAATCCTTACGCTTACATTTTTCAACACCTAAAATCATGTATCGTAATATGACTACCAAATGAACCCTGAAGAGGGTATGATATAAATCTCAATGGGCCACCACCAATGGTGTCTAAACACATACCCATGTAATGTAAATGTCAAAATGTTAATGAATATATATATATATATATAGTGTAAAATATTATAATGTATCTAAATACCAATGTACCTACTTCAACCATAGGCTGAGGACTGAACTTGTTACAATTTTATTAATTATGTAATTCCAAATTTATGTTGGTAGGCTAGGTGAGGAATAACAATCACTAACATCACCCCATGATACTAAAAATTTTGAAGGTTACATGATGTATCAAGGAAACCATGATTGGTGAATTTTTATAATGAATTCCCCATATAATGATCATACTAACATAGAACTCAAAGGCCACTAACTCACCATTATATGAGTCTATATAAGGGGTTAGTGTGTAATCCATGGATAATCATCCAAGGCATTACAAAATAAGTGGTCAACCGAATCCCAGATGATCATCCAAGGTTAAATAATGATATGTAGTGACTGTACCATATGAAATGTCACCACCGAACCTACTTGTCAATGATGGATCCTTGGAGTGGATCGAAGGAATCCCATAATATTATGTGATGGATCCTATGGCTTCATACCGCACATCCAAGGGCAGAAGATGATCAGTATTTAGGTGGGTCTCAACCTAAGGAATCATTATCCTTGATTTGAAATGGGGTTCATGAGTTCTCAAAGCATCCCCCAATAAGAATCCAAGTTGAGATTGTGTTAGGCCACTCATTTTTATTAATTAAGTCATTTATATAATTTAAAAAAATTTAATCCTTTCCTTTCTTTAGTTTGACAAGTCCAAGTATCGTGCATAATTTATTAAATCCATTTAATTCATATTCAATAATTTATGTACATTTTTCTAACATCCAATAATGTGGTAATGGGTTTTATAGACATGAAACCTATTATTTATTTAAATTGAATCTGATCACGTCATATCCTTGGTATACATGACAATTTACATTTCACATTTTATTATAAATTGATGAACGCACCATAGGAGGGTTTAGTGGTGAGAATACATCATACTTTCCAATATTCAGTTCACAATATAAATCAATCCATTTAAATTAGGCTAGTAATGTGGGGAGCATACATGGTACTTTCCATTATATAATTTAGAATATAAATCAAGCCAATTAATATAGATATTACTACCCGTAGAAGGTTAAAGATAATTCACACCCGAAAAGTGGCTCAAATGTGTTAAATATTAATAACCTAATTATGGAATAACATCCTAAATGATATGGATGGAGTTGTGGGCTTAACCAAAAAAAATTAATCACAAATAGGGAAAGTCCATGACCATACGGTTATAATGAAAATAATAATGGCATATAATTTCCATAAACGACACATAATGAAATTAGTGGGCCCCACATGAAAAATTCCAATGTCAACGAACTTGAGGGATGAATTATTAACCACCCCATAGTGTGGAATACTCCTTATACTCTAATAATGGAACATATTTTATCTTAGAATAGAGTAGATAGTTTCACATCAAACATGATGAATATATACTTAATCAGATCCCATATGAAGGAGATATTTCAATCTCTACCTTATTCCATTATAGATCTCCAAAATGAGAGAAAATTAAGTTAATGTCGTAGGAATTTGGATTAAGTGTATGAGGATTATTAATTAGATAATTAATGGGAAATGGTAAAATTTCTTAGAAAATCTCCAATTAACAGTTTTTTTCACACAGGTTGACAAACCGTGTTCAAAACCTACCCATGTTCCTAGGAAAAAGGGGAACCCACGTAGTTAGATCGCATAGTTAGGGAAACCATGCCCAAACCATGTGGTAAGGCTCTGTCTAGAAAAACATTCCATCCACACGATTTTATCTAATTGTACGATGTTCCTGTATAGTTTACTATAAACCATGTTCCAGAATCATTTTTCCAAAAAGGTTGGTAATGGGCTCTGGATAAGCCCCAAATACCCTTGAGACATTCACTAACTCATTAGGTATCCAAATTAGGTCCCAAATAATGAATTAGACCGAAATTTAAATGATCCAAACCTTAGTGAAAAACCATGTTCATACAATATAAAGCTGATATATTAAACTAATTTCCATAAATATAGTTACATGTTATTTTGATAAGGTTACTAACTACTATAATATACACCTTTGTTAAATGGGTTTCAAAATCATTGTTTGTGTGTACAGTGGACTACCGCCCCACAAACCGATGTAGTTCATTTTTTCATTACCACCATTCATGGATTGTAATATTGATTGAAATACTATTAATAAATTGTATTTATTATTTAATGGTGTTATTATCACATTTTAATTTTTATATAATAATTTCCTTCATGCTTTATAGTTTATTGGAATGTGATAACATCGTTCGTGTGTATGGAGGACTACTAGTAAGCACAATGATGTGATTCTTTCCAACCTCACATTTAATTTATTAAGTATGGGTTTAATAAAAAATATTTTTATTCACATGAAATATATATTATTCTATTATTTTAATATCTCATATGTTTATCTCTATTTAAAACAGAGAATAAATTTAAAACAATGTTCATGGGAATGTTAAACATACCATCTCTATGAACGGATTATTTAATTTTCTATTTCTGTATTGAATATAATATTATATATACTTATATATTGAAACTATAAGATATTTATAACATTTTTATAACTTGTTATTTTATAAAATAATTCTTAATGTAATAAGACCAATAATAAAACAATTCAAATCATATATGACAATAAAAGCTGTTATTTAATGTAATGTAGCTTCAGTAAGGAATTTTAAATAAAAAAATAATATAGTCATATAAATATAATAATTTTTATGATATATATGAATATGTCTATGTTATAGATTTATAATATTATTTTATTTATTAAACAATACGTTTTAATGAGTTTGACTATAGTTAAGACTTAATGTAGGGTGATTTTAGTCTAATTTTTATTTATCAATGACTTGTCAAATATTAGCCACTCATTTCTTTTATGTGGTGTATATAATTCACAAACAATTTATCATGAACATAATTCATTTCATAATAATAATATTTTAAATTATTTTATTATTTTTGATATTATATTATTAAATGGTTACTCACATATTAAGGGATTGCGTCTATTTTTTTACTTATATGAGACACTTGCTATATTCACTAGCTTTTTTCTCAATGTGGTTTATATAATTATGAGTTTTTATATTTCTTATTATTATATAGATTATTGTTGGTATTTTCACAACCATTTAAGGATCTCTCTTTCAAGTGGTTATCATTTGATATTTTCCAAAATAGTATGATTATTTTTTGTAAATATTATATTTTGGAGACCAATTTTTTATTATAAACCTATATTCTATTACTAGGTATAGATAAACATCATTTTAAATTTTATACCTTTTCTATCCTTCTTAAAATGGTATATTAGGTTTGATTTATTGTCATTATTTAAGGGGGATTATAATTAAATTTTAAAAAGATGATTATACATTATATCTACAATGACATCATTAATCCATATTGTTTATAATTATTCATCCATTGATGAAATAGTTTGAAAAATATCTCAAAATATTCATTAATTATCTTCCCATATACTTATCCATGATATATTCATTTATTGTAACCTTTAATCAATTCATAGGTAGCTAATATAATTAATAATAATAATTGAAGTTAAAATGACTTCATCTATCCATTAGGTAAAAAATCAATTTTATTTCGAAACAATGTTTTCTAAAAACAATTACATACCGATTTAATATTATTGTATGATTTTTAAAATAATTTTCCCCCATTTTACCTTTTTTAGAAAATGGTTTTAATATGAATATTCCATTTCTTTTTTGATTGTGGCAATTTTCTAAACATTTTACAATGAAAAATTATGGTTTTGGAATGTACAGATTTATCCAGAATTATGACTATAATCTAATTGATGCATTCCCTTAAATTTAACCTGATTATTTTTAAATACTTTTTTTTCATAATATTATTGGAAATTTATATTTATAAAAAAAATTTCTATGAAATGTATTTCAGGTAATATTTTGTTTTTTAAATAGTGACTTCAAAGTGGAAAGGATATATTCCATGAGAAATAATATAAATGTGTTTTAAATATAGCTCTGATGGTTTCATATTGATTTTCATGGAAAATGATTTTGAAAATGTTTTATGTTTTAAAAATATATTCTCAAATAATGGTTATTTTCTTAATGAAATGCCCTGTGTGATAATTCAAAATCCTCCTCCACCTATGATGACATCCATTGATATAGTTTATTCTTTTCATGGGATATTATCCATGGAAAACATTATTATTCATTATTTTAAAGGTATTTTTTTATATTATATGTTTTTTAGGAATCCCATTACTCCCTTATGGTTTATTCCATGACAAATACAAATTCTATTCATGGGTTATGCTATAAATAAATGATCATGAAACCTATCTCATGTATACATGTTATGATATTATGAAGTTTTTGTAACAAAAATTTCATTTCATTTGTTGTGATATGATTAATGTTATATGATATTTTCGGATCACGTAAATATATTTTCATTATGTGGTAGGTGTGACCTATATCTCTCACCAATGAAATGGGGTATGATAAATGTTCTTATAATCACAAAGGGTATATGGGTGGACAGAACTAGCTCACAAAAATAGGGTACAAGAGAGGTCATTCCTCACCCATAACAAGAGATTACATGGGTGGTCATCCTAGGACAACAATAATTGTGTATAATGGAGGACATCCAAATCCTAAAATAAGAGGGTACATAGGATTTCAACCCAAGCCTATAGCAGCTACACATGTGATTATCCCAAGCCTAACATGTATTGAATGTCTTAGTAGGTATCATTGAAATAATAATTTATAATATTATGTGTATGACAATTATTCAATGTACACTACCATTTTTATATTATATTTACTCATTCTATTTTATTACATTATTATTTATTTCTTCTAAACTACAAATAATTATTCCAAGATTCACAATTATGATCTTAGATATTTATTTATTGTTTTACACATGTTTTTCTGATGTTCATATACCATTATGATCATGTTATGAATAAGAATATCCCTTGTGTTCTCATGCTACTAATTTAAGAACATCATTTAATGTGATTACTTTGAAGTGTTTATGAAGAATGGTTTTTAATAAAATTACAAAATGATAAGATATTTATTGTATTTTATGAGGGTCATTAACCACATTAGAATATTAATATTAATGTTTCAATTGGAACTAAAAAAATATGGTCTTTATGTGTTTGTCTCTATAATGTAATTAATACTCGTCTAGAAATATGTAATATACATATATGTAATTCTTGTGTTTCTATATAGAAGGTGTGGGAAAAGGGGTGGTGACAGGTACCTTTTTTAGAGGATGAGAGGTATGTTTTTGTTTATTATATTCATTTTTTATTACATGAGATAAATACTTTCAATAGTATTTATTCAAATAAATATATATAGTTAATAGTTTATGTGAGTTTTTGTAATGGTTTTTTATATCATCACTGACTTAAATATTCGTGAATTTGTCTTCTTTGGTAAAAACTCATGAATCACTATATTGAACTATTCATAATATATTTATCTACACTATTAAAAAAACAAAAAATCAACCTATAAAATTAATTATTTATAAAATTCAAAAAATGGAATCAGTTTTTTCAAAAAATTATTTAAATATCAAGCATTTAATTTTTTAATAAAATAAAAATTTATTTAAAAATAATGGTTGCAATATTATAATCAATATTATGACCCAATGAAATTTTATTAACGGTATCATAAAATTATCATATAATTATAATACTACATAATATTAATACATAAATCCATTTTTTGAAAACATTATTTATTATAAAAATATATATTTTCTATAAATGTGTGATCAAAATATTTTTTTTAAATTAAAAATTAAAAATTTATAATTTTTAAATATTTATATTATTGTTCCATGGTTTAAATATATTAAAATTTTATTTTATATGATACTTATATGTTAGTTTACATTTCCATGGGTGTGGTTACTATTAAAATGGTAAGATTATTATTCCAACTGTTAGGTTGTTATTTGAGCCATCATATTTCTATTCCCACAGACAAATTTTTAAAAGTCATGATGCTTCCCTACATCATATTGATAACTCATATTACATTTAATTTTCCTTCACTTTTACTTTATCCCATGTTGACATATATATCATTCGTTCATATGAAAATATTATATTTACCATTATGTATTATTTCGACAAATTTCATTGTGATTATAGTCATTTTGGTGTATTGATAAGATCAATCTTATTCAATTTATATCTATTATTTTTTATTTAATGTCTCCCATTATTATTTGGAATTATAATTTTATTATGTGATTAATATTGTATCATTTTTTATTTAAGCGAATATTTATTTTGTATTTCTCTTATATGATATTATTTTAAGGAAAATACAATTGGTAATATCATTGTTCATTAAATTGGTGATTTCAATAATTCAATTCCATATTATTTTATACAAAACATTTATTAAAATAGAATTTAATATATATATATATATATAATATACACATACAATTATTTAATTATTTTTTTGGAAATATAAAAACAATTTAAGAGTGATTTGATTTCTTTTGCTCCATTTGGAAATTTATTTTTTATATAAACTTCATGGTTAAATAAAAAACATTTCCCAACATCATTCATTGGGTTATAAATAAATAAAAAATCAATTTTTTTGGATTTTAAAGAAAACATATTTGAAAAAAATTATAGTCAATAAACCCCCTTAATGAATTGATCAGTATTATGAGAGGGAACATTCATCTTATATCATTTAATATAATGTGAATAATTTAAGAATCTATCCAAACAATAATATTTTGAGTATATCTACATGGTTTAAAACAATGGATATATATATAAATACCATGAAAATAAACTATTTTTAATTTTTTTTAACTACGTAAATACTTCTTATAATAAAAATCACCACATGTTGAGATTTAAATACCTATATTCTGTGAATTTAATTTCAAATCACATTTGGATATCTTTTTCATTATCATCAATTCATATTCTATATAATAATATATGATCATAGTATAAAATCATTAACATTCCAACTAAATATATTAAAATAATTTTAATATGAATTATATTATTTTTAAAAGTGTTAGAAATATAGTGGCATGGATTTTTCAAAAAATATTTTTAAAATTAGTTGGAAAACAAATATTAAAACAACACCTTAAATAGATATATGAAGGATTTTTTCTTAGAAAAAAGATAAATAATACATTACATAAATAAAGTCATGTATAAATATTATTTTTTAATAATTATTAGTGAATTTATTGTAATTACATCCTAGGATACCTCATAGAAATTGTTTTCTTGGTGAAATACATCAATTTAAAGTTTTTAGAATAAAGCATATCAGGGGATAAGGGAGTAAATGGAACCAAATAAATCATTATAGATAAAGAATAAATTGAATTACGTAGTTATCATATATATATGATACATAACATGAAAGTGTGTCTACAATATAAAAATGATATACCTAAAAGCATATCACTATGGTTTATCATAGAGGTTTTTTAATCCAATTCAGCAAGTTTATTCACGGAAATGGAATAAAATTTTTAAATATAAAGATTAATTTATTACTCATTACATTGGTGGTATATCATTTTGAACCATTCATATATCTAAATTAATGCATGATACGTTGGTAAATAGTAAAAATATAAAAATTTTCTCATAAACTGTAGGAAATAATCAATGAGTTTCATATTAAAGTTGTTGTGATCATAACATCATAATGAATTTGAAATTATATTATTTCAAACCAACAATAATGGATTCTAGGTTATATATATATATGATAATTCCGAATAAGTTGTTCAAAATTATATATAAAATAACACCTTCAAATAAAATATATTTTGTTATAGTATAAAATATGGTTCCATAGAAAATCGATGAATGCTTTCGATAGAACAACAATTATACAATGTTTATTATAGAATTGTTGTAATGAGAGAGAACTGGATTTCCTCATTATATAAGAATCAAATGGAGAAATGAATGATGATAAATAAGTAACAATACATTCAACTTAAAATAAATATACATATTAAAATGAAGCCCTTGTAAAATTGATTTATAAAAATATTAGTCTAAATGTACATTCTTATAGATAAATATGTAAACTTTAGAAACATTAATACTCATTTGAGGGACACTTGAGATAATATAAGAGATGTTATTTGTCCTAAAATTCAGTAATATGATAGTAAAGGAATAATGGGGTTATTTATAAATGACGATGGGGTGACTTATTTTAAATTAATTAATTATTCTATTATTGAAGTTGACCACTATTTTCTAGCAATGACTCCTTTTAATATTATTGAAAATTGAAAAAGTAAATATTATGTAAGATCATGAAATACCTTAATTCATACAACAAACCATATCTTTTGTATATATTATATAATGAAATATTATATAAATGTACTCATAATCCAACCCCATAGTTTAGGAGTACAAATATTTTTGGGAAAAATGACACAAATAATTGTTTCCTCAAATAAAGATACACAAAAATTATTTATAAAATCCATAACATTCCATTAAAATTTCTTCAGACATCTAAAATTGTATGAGTAACATATGGATATATTTTAGAATGAGGTTATATATAAATACCATTATTGAAATAATCATTAAATAAACTGATGTGAATATGTACAAGTGTTTCAAGGTATATCACATGGTGTCATGAAAAGTTAGGAACTAAAATTATTAAAATATTAAAATAAAATAAGATTATATCATTAAGTATTCATATAATTGTGGAAGCAATATAAAACAAAACCACATTAGAAGAAGTAAATTCAAACTTCCAAGCCATCTAAACAAATTATTCATGTGATAATTCCTATAAACTATACATGGTTTTTCATGAGATAAAAACATTACCCAATGCATTGTGGTCCCATATATTTCTGGTACCACCCATAACATTCATATGATGTAGGTGAATATTTTTCTATATGGACCATACAAGTATGAACATCGTTCATCACTATTAATCCCACAATTAAGATGTGTGTGTATATATAAGGCCCCATACCTAAAAATTACATAATCTAGAGTTTTAGAAAATGTAATAAATTATATCACATATAAGATCTTCTTTGGTTTATATTTTTATAGATTTATGTCATAACTCCTACCTAACAAAAACCAAAAATACAATGAGGATACATCAGATTAATTTCTATTTTTCACAAAATATAAAAATATTAAAATAAAGCATGATTACTTTTATGAAAACTGTTCAAGATATTAAACATGACCACTCATTGTCTATTACATAAATTTATTTGTTGTTAAAATACATTAAAAACATGGGATGAGCATAAAAATTTCAGTAAGGGAATTATAAATAAGAAAATTTTAATTCCATTTAATATCATTGAAAATATAAAAGACCCATTTCTTGAAAACACAACATTTTACCTAAACAGGAAGTATCATTCCATTAAAAAGATCATTTATTTTACATTTCAAAAAACAATCCATGAAAACTGATTGGAACACATATAAAATTCATATAGGTAACTTGGTACATCATCAAATATTACCCTTAATTAAAACTTAAATAATCCTTATTGACTAGGATAAACAAACAATAATCATCCTATATAATTCATTTCAGAATGTAAAAAATACCCAGTTCATTGGAGCATTATCTAGTCATACCCATCATTTTTTCTATAACGGGCTTACCTAGTTCAAGATTGGTAATCCCAACATTTATAATTTAAATAAACCACAACATGAATAATATATTTCACCATTTGAAGAACCATATTCATACAATATGAAAATAACTTTTAGATATTAAAATTCTATTTCCTTTTATAAAACCATTCTCTACAAAAAATAATGTGTGACATTGAAACCCGATTTTCAATACCAAAATACCCAAAAAGATAAATATTAATTTTATTTTAATGAAACATGAAATCATGAATGCTATTAAAACAAATTAATGTCCACAAATGAGTAAAAGTAATTTTTAGCATCTATTTTAATAATAGAACATTCCATTTTCCATTTGTCAAAAAATTATATACAAAAAAAGTAAAAATATTCATTTTTAATAAAATGAAATGAATATTAAATATACATAACAATCCGTTTATAATTATTTTATATAAATAATCCTATAAAATTTCATGGAGGAAAATATCTTTAAATTAAATCTTTAAAAATTTTAAAATATATTTTTGAATTAATGTGTCCTATACAACATTAAAAAATCTTAATCACAATAAATTTGAAGGAATAACATTTAGTAAAACAATAAATAACTTGAGAATAAATAAAGACATGACAATATATTTCAATAGACATATATATACACCTCACAAATGAATAAAGGTTTATAACATCAAGAATTTCCTCAGTCAAAGGAAATTGAGACGAAGTCCCATACCTAGAGTATGAATTATCATGTGTGTCTTTATCATCTTGAATAATAAACTTATGTTAATTATTTACATTCCTACGAAAAATTTTAATATTTCTAATAAAATTAATTATACTTTTTACAATGTTTAAAAACCACAAAAACCATTAATTTTACATGGGTTGTTTTGACCATATTCGTTTTATGTGCCAAAATACATCGGTAGGTAAACTAAGGTCAAATGATTCATTTTTAAAATATATATGGAATATTAATCATGAAATTATTATCATATTTATAACTAAATTATAAATTTAAAAACAATAAATAATTATTTTTATGAATAATGAATTGATGTTATAATCATAGAGATAGTAGACCGCATGTTTGCATGAGTAACATTCTAATTTTAAAAGGAACATTGTGGAATGAAGGTATGAAACATTTAAATTTATAGAATAGTAAATATATAATAAATAAAATATTATTTAAAAATATATACTTATATATATCATTTTTTTGATGTTAAATTAATCACATTGATTTGAGGAGGCAGTAGTGGAAACATCAATGAATAAAAGTTTCACTTTTTCAGTGTGTGAAAAGGTAAAATGGAATGTGATGTATTATTTTTCTAGAAAGAGATTTATTTCAGGCATATAATATATATTTATGTTATTTTACATATTTTTGTTAAAACCACCCTTCATACATTTTATGTATGGTGTGAACATATCACATCACTCTGAGGATGCGATAGCCGACACATCCATATATGATGTAATCATATACTCAAAAAATCGTAATGGAGAAGTCACAGGTTATATAAAAAATAAATAAGTATTGATACATCATAAATACAATATATATTATATATAAATATTATTTTCTTCATAATTCATAAAAATGATAGGCGTTAAAGGAAAAAAACGAACGACGTTGTGTTGTGAGTCGATAGTCCTCGTTACGTACGAATGATGATTTTGTTTCCCATTTGATGGATGTGTTAATATGTGTATGAAAAAACCATAAAAAATTAACATATATATGTATGTAATTAATATATTGATATAATAATAGAATAATTTTATAATGTGACAATAATGTTGTGGAGAACGAAACAATATAAAATGGCATGTTGCTGAACAATACCATTTCTTCTGGTAACTCTTTTTGGTTTGAACCAAAGGACTTACTTGGATTGATTTATACAAAATTTTAGGATTATAGGATGAGTTGAGGTAAATTTTAATCTTATTTGGGTGGGTTATAGAATATCTAAATGGATTGAGAGTTACAAATACATGATGGGTGAGTTTCCTTTTATAGTGGAGGAGGATTGACATTCTTATAATGAAAAAATGGTAAATTCTATTGTATAGTCTCCCAAAAATCATGTGAAACCAATAATGAACCACATTAAATACAATACTCAATATGGCCTAATTTTTTCCATAATATGGGTTTTGGAAAAGAACATATGTAATTTGGCAACATAAAATTAAATATTATCAACTACGTAATCACATTTTTTCTATAATCATTATGACTAATTTTAATATTTTTCACTAATATTTTTATTGTCAAAAAATATGTTGACAAAACTAGAAATTAAAAACAATGAATATAAAATTTTTAGAATCAATTTTAAAAAAATTCAATTACATAATTGGAATAAATTAAACTAAAACCAATCTTTTAGAGAAAACCAAACAACACGTTTCATTAAAGTTAAAGTTTATAAGATTAATATGATTTTAGATTCGATGTCAATTTGAAATTGATTTCATTTTCATATATAGTATCTATTTTTGTAAAGTTGAGCTAAATAATCCTCAAAAAAATTGAAAACATAATTTTACAATATAAATTAATTATCTGAAAAGAATGATTTCATTTAAAATTAAATGTTTAGACTATTCATAAAAATTGAAACTGTTAAAAAAACAAAAAATCAATAAATAAAATATATATATTATTATTTCCAAAATGAATTTTATTGATTCAAATAAAATGTTTAAAATTATCTAAATTCAGTCTTCAAAAACTATTCAACTAAAATATGAAATAATTGAAAATTAAAAATTATATTAACAGTATATTATTGTTCGGCCTTATTTTGTATAACATTAATAGAAATATTTCATGTAATATCTTTGTTGTGTTTCATATAATATATTGAAAAAATATTAAAATTTAATCAATCCTTAAAATATAATTCATAAATAATATAAAAAATAAGTAAATTAATTATCATATCATTATCGTTGTTTTTATATATTTCCCCCACTTTTGAAATTATTTAATCACAATTTTATTCACTTAGTGAATAAGTCTGAGTATTTTCCCTCATATAATTTTATGATTCCCTTGTTTTTTCTTTATCTATATGATTTTCAACAAATCCCTAACCTGATGAATCACATTATTCTGCAACACAACCTCTATGTTGTCAAGAACATGAACAAGCCGATCTAAATAAAGAAGATTATCATCCAATTGATCTAATTCAAGGATCAAATACATTAACTGATTTTGGTACACATTTCCTAAATATTTATACATGAAATACGATGTATAATAGGGATAAAAAATAGATCCAATTGTACATACAATTAATCTAATACAACATTATCCAATATTTTATACAGTCCAATGTATCATCAAATAATATTCCACTTATTACTAAAACTTATCACACTTCTCAATGGGAAAAAGATTAGTATTACATGGTCACAAAAATTGAATAAATGATCATTCCCCAAGTATTCTGCATATATTTTCTTCCTACTCTAATCTACCCCCATGTGTCACTCAATTAACTAAAAATTATATACCATTTATTCTAACAACTTAGGTCCCATCAACTTCCTTTCTTTCTTAAATCATTCAAAAATGCTATTGTATGATACTGTATTCCATATATTTTTAAAAAAGTTGTCATATGTATACTAGAATGAAAAGTATTATTATTAGAAAACTCAACCAAATTATTTCAATACCCAACATCATATGCAGTTTTTTATTGAAAGAGGAATTGAACCTTAGAATAAGGTCTGATACAATAGAGAGAGGAGCCAATATAAAATGATAATATTATTTAGATAGAATATAAAAATCTTAACTAATGACATCTTATATCCATTGGTAATTAAATTACTTGATTTAGTTAATCGATAAAAAATAAACCAAATTTAATTATTTCCAGGATATGACTTTGAAAATCCTATGTGAAATATGTTGATATATTAGTCTATTTCCACTCCATCACTTGAAAATTATGAAGCATACCCTTCAGTATATATCATTATTCACTAACTGTCTGACATGTCAACACATCACATAAATTATATTAATATATATTTTCATTCCATCCCACCAGTAATTCTCCTAAGAGTCTATGTAAATCTTCCTAGATAAATGAATAATAGAGAACTATGAGATTCTATTAACAACCATTTCCCCAACATGAAATCACAAGCACACATAATATTTATCTAAATCCCAAAAAACAATCTTCTTTTATAATAATATTAGGAATACTACCAAAAATAAAAGGTTCTACATTTTCTTGTAAATAATGATAAACAAATATATCGTTATAAATTATTTTTCAAAATTTTTACTGCACTAAAACATTAAAAAAATAACGAGTCCTTACATCAATGACTTATATGTTAAATTTAATCAATTCCTTAACTAAGGTGTCACATTTAAATAATACAAGGTTAATATAATATTATTTTATCAAATCAAAGCATTTAAAAACTTGTATTCTCTTCTAGGAAGTTAATGAATAGTGTAATCATAATCATTCATTAGTTATAACAATCCTATCTATATCATGATTTATTTTTCATAATTTTATATATATCTCAATAATTTAGGATGGGAATATATTTCACAGATTACTCTATAAAAATTATCTCTCCAATTTTTTTATGATAAAAACAATAGATAATGTCAAATAATATGTAGGGTAATTCATCTCATGATGTTTAAGCATATGTGAACCATATGAAAATACATTATCACTCTATATTAAGACACAACAAATTCCTTTTAACTATGAATAAATTTTAATGGAGAATTTCATTGTACTATATGGTAGGTAAAAAACTAAGCATTTCATCAATCCTCTTCTTCAGATCATGAATAACATCATTTAATTATTTTATCAAAATGAACATAACTCATTTTCATGTTATCATTGTTATATGGATAGAACAAAACATAAAGTTTCCAATAAGATGCTAGAAGTTACATAATAATAAAATAAAACTATACATCTCCATGATATTTTTTTTGTATTGGATATTCTTCAATAAAATTCATTTTTCAAGTATCAACAGTTATTAAATATTTAGAAACCATTTGAACATAGAATGAAATTTTTTCTAACCCATTTTTACTTCTTTTAAATTTCCAATATGCTTTATTTTATGTATTGGACTGAAAAAATAACCCTTATATGCCTTTACATTTCCTATTGTCTTTAATAATTTACTAAAATGTCTCCAATTATAAAAAAAAGAAATATCCAATAACTCATGGAAATTATATTCATATGATCCATGAATAGAGTAGGTAGATTAGATAAACCAAACTATATAAAAATAAATTCACAGTTACCATTTATAGTTTGAAATATGAAAGTCAGAATGCCACATTCCATAACATTTAACTTATGCTAACCCAACATCAGCTCAACATTAGCGAAAAAAATTGTCCCTAGAGCTGATAAAAAAATCATCAATATGTGGAAACTGGCACACATTCATAACTGTGATGTTATTCAGGGTTTTACAACCAATTAAAATTCGTATTGATCTATCATTATTTAAAAAAATGAATGGACCTCGACATGGTGGAATTAAGGGTAAAATGAAAACAATTTATAATAACTCATATAATTTCATATAGAATTCTAAAACATCACATTGATTAATTGGATAAGGTATTATAGTAGGATTATTAACATCAGGAACATTTTCAACACTAAAATCAACCTCCCAGCTAGGAATAACACCATGAAAATAATCTTGAAAACACTCATTTATTCATTTACTACTATCTCATTCCTAATTGTATATCATTATTTAGTTTAAACCATGTGATCTAGGTAAAATTTATTTAAATCTATAATAAATTTCTCATATTCTTTGTATTTTAACAAAGACATGAAATCAGTAAACAAAATTTTCATAGAACTAAAATCATTCTTAAATTATAAAAGAAATGAAAATACATAGAGAGATTGATAACAAACTCTATTATATCTATTTTAATAATGTATGTAGGAAATACAATCCCACTGATGAAAACTATATGATTATTTTACATCATGGTTCCTTAATACATCCGCCAAGATTTTTTACAAAAATTTATATCTTACATTCAAAAGGTGATATTCCCAATTGAAATGAACATTCTTCCAAAATGAAATAATTTTATTCTCCAAAGTTAAAAATTGTAATGGAATAATTAGAACAAACAAGTGAAATACCTATCACAACTTAATTTTATGTCCATACATTAATTATAGTAGTAGAAAATAACCACACTACAACAATCAATTTATGATCTGGATGATTTCCATCTTGTGCAAATGAATTTAGAAATTCATTAACATAATTACCAAACTCATTTTATCTAAATCATATTAACCTTATATGGGTATCAATAAGCATATTATTTTTTTCTTTAGGATTATTTTTTTCCATTGGAAAGCCATGTGGGAAAACTATCTACATTAGTAATAATTTTTCGTCTTCAGTAGACATTTTGTAAGTTGTTTTTACCATTTTTACCATAATATAGGAAATTCATTTTTGTACCTTAATATATAATTGTTGTATGCATACCCATATCTTTCCATCATAACTGGTTCATACTTTCATCATCATGAGGCACATAAGAGTAAAATACCTAATATCAACCTTTTCAGCATAATGACAATTTTATCATAGTTATAATGTTTTTATGAAGACATTGTTCGTCAAAGATATGGTTTCAATCATGAGTAAAACGAATTAGTTTTTATATGGGTTTCCGAAATAAAATAAATCAAATAGAAGTAAAATATTTTGAATTCTTTTTATTTACTACTATAATATATTGAACTTTTTCTATAATTCTTAGAATTACTTTCTTTTTCGAGTTGAATAACAAAAGGGAAATATTTTTAAGGAAAATATACTAGAATATTTCCCATTCTAAGGCCTAATGATCATCATTATCAATAAAATTATTAAAATAAATATCATAATAAATCAGTTTCACTGTCAAATCCTGAAATTCCATGTGTTACCTATTTATGTTTCACATAACCCATGACATAAAATATTGTTTTCTAGGCATTGATCCATTATTCAGCTTCTACATTGCAATATGGTCTACTGAATGATTAGGGATATTTCATCATGAATGTCTCTAAAAATTACATGTTACATCACATTAGACATGTTTCCTCTCTAGTATGGATACAAACAACATTAATCATTTGATTCAACTGATCCATCACATCATCCAACTTTATTATTCAAATTCCAACCATCTCGGTAAACCGATTTGGAATGATACCTCTACATTCTACATTCCCATTATAGCTTCCACGTTTCCCCATTGTAAAACCATTATATATAGACATTGTTTCGACAATGAAATAGGGTAATCTCCAAATTCAATGACCATAATGTAAAATAATTCAAGTTCATTATATTAATATTACCATAAACACTAATGCTAACTAAACGTACATTTGATAAAAAATACAAGGACCTGATATTAAATAATACATAAAAATGATTTTATTCAAGAGATTACATTGTTTCATATTTATGATTCTTTCAGATTTATAGTTTTAGGGAATCAATTCATAACTCATACATAAAAAACCATAAAATAAAAATTCGACACTTTTGATAAGTATCCATTTTTTCTATAATATATTAAAATTTGAAAAATAATTATCTATTTTTTTAAAAATCTTCGCATTGATAAAATTGACCACATTCATTCCCTTAATCATATATAAGTAAAATGAAAAAAAATTTAAAATGTATGATAATCATAAAATTATTAATAGGGGATATAAATATAAATAATCTTTTAGTCCATTGTTAAGAATTAAAACTCATGGAAAACCACATTTTTGAGGCAAAACATTTTACAGACCAATATAAGGATCATTTTCTTTAAAATATCATATTTCTATAATTTGAAAATACAAGAGTTCAATGAAAACAAATTATAATACATAGAAAATTTGTGTATGTTCCATGGGTCATTATCTTATAAATCCATTATATTACCATTATATAATTATTATATTTTTGATTAAATATTTTACCAACATCAAATATAATTCTCCTAATAATTAAATCATTACACTTTGAATTAGAGTGTTATCTTGGTACACCCATAATTTCAGCTATAATGGGCTTACCCAGTGCTATCTCGGTGCACCCATAATTTTTATTTTCCAATTACTAGAACATTAATAAAACCTTTAATCATTTGAAAATCACATTCAATCTCATATAGAAATAAATTTATGATATTGAAATACAAATCTCCTTAAAAATCCCATTTTCTTCACAAAACACACCATTACATTGAAAAAATCATTGCAATACCAAAATAACCAAAAATATAGAGAGGGTATTTCATTTAAGGAATAATTAAATCTTGTGATGGAATCCACAATATAAAATATTTTCCATGGTGTGGAGGAGGTAATTTTCATCATTTAGAATAATAATAAGACATTCATTTTGTCATTTCTCAAAATAATACATATGAAATATGTAAAAATATCCATTTTGGAAAAAAATTAATTGAAATTGAAAATAGAAATAATATTCCCATTATCATCCTTTAATATAAATAAAAATATAAAAATATCTTGGAGGTAATTATTATTAAATTAAATCATTGAACATATAAAAAGTTATATTAAAATTAATGTGTGTCATACAAAATTAAACCAGTTGAATAACAAGCCCAGTGAAGGAATATAATTTAATAATGAAATAAAATATAAAAAGAAAAGTTAAATTCTTGATGTTATATTTTTATTTTTTTTGGTTGACACCTCAAAAATATAAAAGGTTCATTTCATTGTGAATTTCATAATGAAAGGAAATAGGGACAAAGACCATTACCATGATTTCTACTAGTCATGGTTTTTTATCTTCTTAAATACTAAACATATGTGAATTATTTATGTTCTTAATAACCAATTTCATGTTTATCAGTACTATTATTTATCTTGTTATAATGTTTTAAACAACTACATAATGAATTATGTTTACTTCGGGGGTTATTACTATATTTGATTCATGTGTCAAAAATTACATAGGTGTGTTAATTAAGGTTAAAGGGTCCATTTTTTTTGAACATTTTCATAATAATAATAGGTACAATATTATAATATTTATACATCAATTATAATTTTTCAACCAATCATAAATTTTGGATATGAGAAATGCATCAATGTTACAATCTAGGAGAAGGTAGGCCGTATGTATAAATGAGTAACATTCCAATTTTTCAATGATCATTCTTGAAAAAAGGTAATAAAATTTATCATCAAATAATTATCATTATATAATAAATACCATATTATTTTATAATATGTAACTCATTATATAATTATATATATTTAAAAGAAATCACTTTTCTTTGGGGGCGGTTGTCTACACAACAACGAATGATGTGACCACTTTTTCATTATGTGAAAAGGTAATAAAAATGATATATTATTTTTCTAGAAAGTTAATTAACTGAAGAATAAAATATAATTTTTTGTTTTGTAATATATTTTTATTAAACCCATCCCTAATACATTCCAACAAAATGGAATGAATGAAGGTGTGTGTTATATATATATTAAATAAGTATCAATAATTTTAAATTATAATATATATAATATAAAAACATAATTTTGATCATAATTCTCCATAGTGGTATGTGCTAATGGAAAATTGTTGACATTGTTTCGCAAGGCGGTAGTCCACCATACACATGAACGATGGTTTCATTACCCATTTGACGAAAGTTTGTTTAAGTTTATGTAGAACACATTATATAAAAAATATAAGTATACTAAAAATTATTATGTCATTATATAATATATATATATATATATTATATTAAGGGATTGTAGTTGGAATAAAAATAAAATTTCACATTGATGAACATTACCTCTTATATGTGGCACCCCTTAGGATTTTCTCCAATGGACTTCCTCGTATGGAATTATACCTATTTTGAGAATTATATAATGTTGATAGGGAACCTGAGAGATTATTTGGAATTTTTTTTCACATGAAAAATATTTTTATAGGTTTAAATAAGTTAGCAGGGTGAGTTCCCTTCTATATTGGAGGAGATGTGACATTCTTGTATATACAAAAAGGTAAACACTATTCTGATGTATCATTTACATAATGTGCCTCCAAGAATGAACTATGTTATATAAAATAAGGTATATGGTATATTTATCTCCATATTTTGGGTTCTATAAAATATTCATGTTCATTTAGATAATAAATATTAATGATTAAAAAATAAGTAAACACATTTTTTACCTTATGAACTATAATTATTTTTAATTTTTTTCCATAATATATTTGTTCAAAAATTAAATTGACCATAATATAAATTATAAAATATTAATATTAAAAATATATAACCCTTTTTCAAAATTATAATCATATAATTGTAAGACATTATTTAAAATTGATAATGTAGTTGGAACAAAACTACTTGTTTTTAAAGTAAAAGATCAAAAGAATGAAATGTTTTTAGACTTTCTTTCATTATAAAATTGAATCCTATGAATTATATTGTATAAATTGGTTTAAAAGTGAATTTTTGTATTTAAAACCAATTAAAAATATAATATAACTATATTAATAAATTAGATTAAAAAATTATTTTTCAATTAAATTCCAGTCTTTTACACTATTCATCATAAATTGAAACTTGTCATAAAGATACTAATAATTCACCCAAGTTAAACTTTGATATTAAGATGTAAAAATTGATGTTTATTTTATCGAATAAAATTTATTAATGTTTTAATAATTATTTTTTAATAAATTATTAATATAAAAAGTGAGAAAGCATCCATATTAAATAATAACAATAAAAATATATTATTCTTTGGTAGAACTCATTCTTGCATGAATCATAATATTTTTTAGAAGATAATTGTTCTGTTTCATACATTCTATAGAACCTAGAGTCACATTTAATTTAAAATTAATATTTAATTAATGATTATTAATAAATATAAAATGTACTTATTATATCATTACTTGGTATATCATAGATACATTTGTGGAATCCCATAATCAATAAAGGATAGGCACAAATACGTTGATAATCTTCATTGCAATTGTTTATAGGTATTTTAAAATAATAATTTTTTCTTGAAAATTAATGAAATATATTATTTATAAAAAAATTTATATATAATGGTTTAGGGATAGTTTTAATGACTGTGATAAGAGATCTCTCATTACATGGGAATAATATAATAAATAATGGGATGCACAAAAATTCTCAACAATAACAATTGGAAATCAAATTGGAATATTAAAAGTATATTACATGAGAAGAAAGTCTGATTAAGTGAATCCCTTACCTTAAGAGGATTCTCATAATTGTTTTTTAAGGAGTATTTGATGATCATGTTTACAAAATTAGAGGGATTTAGAGAGTGAGAAGAGAGGAAATTCATGATCAATGAGTATTTAGTGAAGTGGAAATGGATGTTTTTTTGTTATTTAAGTCAAAATAGTGGGAAGTTTCTAGTAATTTATAATAATAGGTTTTGGAAACTATGAAATAGAATAATAAAAACCAAATAACTACTCATGGTTCTGGTACTTCGTTTCTTACAAAAAGGAGTGGATTCCATAATTTTATATTTTTATGAACCGAATTCTTTAAAATTACATAATTCTTGATTTTTATGTCATTCATGGTCATAAATTTGTTTTTTAAAACCTCAAAATATAATGTATGTTTTTATGGATATATAATAGGTTTCAAAAATGAATAAAATAACATAAAATGGATATTATGATATTTATAAATCATGTTTTATTGTCATCAATATATTTTTATTTTATTTTTTAATAAAATTTACAATTTTGATGTCATTGTACATGAAATATGTTTATATCAAATTTATTTTTTACCAAAAAATCAACGATCTTAAAAATTGATGAATAATAATCACTAGATACTTTTAATATGGAAATTTAAAAAATAAAGTCTATTATAAAAAATAATTACAAAAATATTAGAATTCACATTTTAATATATAAATAAATATTTATTGAACAACACATTTTTAAAAACTTAATAAAAATTCTAACCAGTCAAAAATTAGTATAATAGTTTAAATAATATCAACATTTATATTTAAATAAGCATTTCTCAATAATAGTATTTCTGAAAAAAAATATCTGAACCCACTAAGATTAATAAAATATAGTGTTTTGATATGAACTATATATATTTCCCAATAATATAATGTTGTGTTCTTCATATCAAAATCCAATTTTTATCATACTCATCATATAATACTATGTGTGTACATACAGAAATAATGAAAATTGAACAATGAAATCATAATAACTTTCTTAAAAAAGATTAAAAATCTTATTACAAGTCATTAGATACATAACCACTTATAATAATATTATACATATTTATTCTATGGAGTTTGAAAATAGTTATTTATAAATGTGGTTCGATGAACATGATTTGAGAGATGAAATTAAAAGGCATTCATATCTCTCACAATTAATTTCATTCATCTTTCTATTTTTGATATTTGACATGGTTTGGGTGGAGTAAAAGGACTAGTGATTCATTTTCCCTAGAAATCTGTAATTAATGGGATTCAACGGGTACGATCATATAATTTGATTCCAGCACTTCTTCCCTATATATAAATTAGATTTTATTATATCCCATAATATATGATAATTTTAACAATCAGGCTTCAATAACTATTTTATCAATGGTTATGATAATGAATGTTATTTTAATCCAAAAGAAATATTTTACAACATTTTTTAATAGTATAAAATAAAAAATATAATATAGTGCATGAGTTTTCTATAACAAAATTCTTGAATAAGAAATATATATTTATTCTCAAGGGAGTATAAATTTAAAAATGATGGGTTCTTCCGCCATTTATAAATTTCACGCATGAAATTTCTTTCTGTGAACCAAAACGAAGGAGGGAAATTCTATTTCATTACCTCATTTGAGTCCCATTTTTCTTCACCATATATATTGTTCCTGAATGACACTTTTACTAGGATAGTTATTTTATATGATGGAAAATTTTCCCCATTATGTATGATATTTAATATATGATCCTCTTATGAATGGACATTATAAAAATATACCTCCTATGGATTCACTAAATATGAGTGGTATGGTATATAATTCATTAAAATATATATGTGTAACATATTATGTAATTTTTAGTGGTTATGTTAGAGCCCATGTCATTAAGACACATATTCGATGCAATCATTTGGCACAAGCGGGGTCATGTATCATTGAGTGGGATTTCCCCTCTACCAAAACCTCCTGAATTTTTTGAATGATGTATATAGATGAACACCTTGTCTCAAACCTGAAACTCTAGGCTACACTAATGATTATCTATGTATCTTTTTCTTACGTGTCTATGTGGATTTCATTAGATAATTAAGTCTTATCTGTGTCTTCATTAAATCATTGATTCAAATATTTCCCATCATCTTCATCTCTCAAAATTTATCCAATCATGTGGGACTATGACATCTCTTATTATATAAAGTCTCAAAATGTTCCATTTTTATAATATAATTGAAACAACCATTATATAGTAATTTAACTCTAGGAAGGTCATCATCCAGATATACTTTCAAAATAATTAACCAATATCACATCACATCATCTTGATTTTTAATAGTTCTCATAGATTAACAATCCATATATGGGAGAAAAGAGTACTAATTCTCATATGTCTATCCATTTAATTTGAATGGGTTTTTATGGACCTCGAGGTAATCCCCATATCATGGACATATATAGTGGATAGTGGTACTCAATGATGTGATAACACATAACATAATAATATCTTAGTGAGTTGGAAAAGGGATATATATTTCATGCTAAAAATCTAATACAATGTCATTATATGATAATTGAATACCAAATTTTTTTATGGAATATAGATGTCTTAGGGAGTCCAAAAAAATAATATTTTTAGATTTTTCATAATTTAATAATGGTAAATTAATTGGTTACATCATACTGTTAGACATTTATCATTCATCCTTGACTAGCTTCAATGACATGTGTTAAAATAAAAATTCTATAATTTCCATCATTATGTTGTCCCACAAGAATTTTTTTTCATTACATCACAATTAATCAATGATATTTTAAGATGAATTTATATGGATTATCTATTTTTATTTTCAAAAAGATTCCTATTTAGTTTTAGTTTTTAAGGGAAATATATCCACGTAATAAACCATGTAATTCAATATTTATAAATTATGAACATCATAATATTTGATATGATTTTGTAATGATCTTTATTTGTGTTATAAGGTATATTTGATCATCTCAGTAATACATGTTTGAAATGTTATTTGTTAATGGTTGGATGAAATTACATTTGTGAACCTGATATTCATCCTTTAATTGTCAAATAATATTTGATCCCTCTACATCAATATCATGGATTGGATTTTATGATCCTTTTTACTAGGAGAACAAGCAACCTTATTCTCCGTCATTGGATGGTATTAGATAGAAATACCATAATCAATGGTCATTATTAATAATCTTCATTGGGTGATATTTGGATTCTTTTTTTCAAATATATAACTAACAATTTTATAATCTAGTTATATTTCAAAATTATCCCTATAGAGATAATGTCACAAATTTTTCAATTTTGTGAACATTAATGACAATTATAGATCATGCATCTAGATGTAAATATCATGGATCATTAATTTCAATGAGGTATAGGATATCAAAAATTCATTTTGTATGAGTACAAAAAAAAAATTATCTATATGGATTTATATATCTAGATTTAAAATAATTCACCGCTGGTGGGAAATCAAAGAATTTGTAAAATGATAATTTCCTCTTATAATTCATTACACATAATCTCAAATTCTTTGTTTCAAAAAAAATTAATTATTTATGTGTTATATTCATTCAGAGGTTTGATAATCATGAGATGTTTCTAACAATCTTTTTATAGTACCCAGTTTATCCAACTAAAATATGGATATATGTCAAAGATGTTGGTCCGAGTCATGCTTTAATTACATCAATATTCAATTTATACATATATATCCCATAACTAGTGACAACATGGACCTGGATTGTTACTTAATCTATTATTAAATCAAATTTAAAACACTTTTTATATAACATTTCATCTCTTAGGGTTTTCAAAACTTAATGAAAGTTCACCCCATGTTCCACGTTTCATTTTCAATATATAAGAATAACATATATAAATATGGTAAAAAATTCTAGGTAATTTCTAACGACTATATTTTATAATTCCATGAAGATGGTTGGAGATTTAGTGATTACAAATTGAATCAGTAGAAACTATTTATGATCATAACATGTATGGAAATAAATATTCAGGAAATCATCCTTCTTTCCCTTAACATGATAATGTCTATAGGAAAGTTCATCCCTTGAGAAGTACTGTGATCCATATAGTTGATCTAAAAATTCATTAACACATGGATGTGGATACATGTTCTTTATCAAGATCATTTTGATATCATGGTAATAAATGTACAGGGACATTAAAATATTATTATTCATAAAAAATGAATGGAGCAACCCATGGTAATGCACATCGGTGGATCAACCCTTTAGGTAAATTATCTTGGACTTACTTTTTCACTTCTTCATGTTCATGAATGAACATTCTATGTAAATTATTGGAAATTTTCAATGCTCAAGGTATATGATTGACTAACAATCTAACCACTCACCTAGGAGTAATTCCATAAAATTCTTCAGAAAACACAACATTATATTTTCTTACAGTGTGAATTTCATAAAGAATTTTTTTTCTTTAGTCATTATAATTTTTTCATGATATTCATTCTCATAACGAAATAATATTTTTCATGCGAATATAATTCCAAAATATATCCATCATCCCTCATATACATGCATATAATTGAAGGGTGGTTAATAAAAATGATATTTATTTATCTATAATAATAATATTATAGATGTATCATGAAAATATTGTGAAGTTTGTCTAATTGTCCTTAGTTGATTTTTCCTCCAATTAGTTTAATGCTCTAAATCATCCTCTATATTTTATGGTAGACAATGTGAGGAATATATTTACTTGAAGATATTTACTTGAATTATTCCCACTTCATCATGTCAATTTCTCCCTTGGGCGTCATATTATTGACGAATAAAAACTATTTATTAGTTTCTATCTCTATTCAATAAACAAAATAATTGAATTTATATTTCTCATATCATTAAAGGATAAAAAAGATAATTTCAAATCGGTTAGTAAAATTTTATCAATTAAGTGGTCCAAATATAAAAAAATCATAAGCCTTTTTTATAGAACTACATTAATTGAATCCTTCTCATTATTAGGGGGATGTGTTTGTTTATAATGATTTATATTTTTGTTATAAAACGTGATTTAATTGAGTTAGTATTTTCATGAATTTCATGACCCTATCACCCATCAGGTTGGCATCTCATTTGGGTAGTCATCACATTTACCATCATGCAATTTAATGAAAAGATTCCTTTAATTTACATCCATTGATTAAAAAAATGATATTATGGAAGAAACATATCAATACATTAAAAATTTAAAATAGAATATATTATCATCAATGGGATAATTGATATATGACACATATTCCATACCCTATTAATTTTTGTGATTTTATCTATTAATAAATTAGGTTATTAAATTTCATAGTTTTTCCCCTTCATAATGGTTCATAATATTATTGTGATTCTTCTATTGAATATCACCTAAGAGTCTCAATAAAGGTGTATAGTTAGTGATCATTATCATGCACTACATACAATGAAATTTAGTACCAAATGATCCTTTTTGGGGGTTATTACCCTGAGATACATAACATATAGATCTAAATCCACTTATTCTATCAAGAAATATATTTAATTTCATGGAAGGTACATTATTTATACTTTACTAAAATATGTAGATATTTATCTCGAAATAGTTGTATTAAATGTATTTTTAATAATTTATTCCTAACATAATCCCTTAATGTAACATGACTTTTATCTAATACCATATATGACCCCACATATCATTTATACCCAAAATTTCATTATATATAACATTAAGATTCACATAATAAAATAAAAAAACATTAAGATGGAATAATTTATTTCTATAATTAGATACGTATAACAATAACATCAAATAGTGATAAAATTACATTACTATAAGCTACCATACATGTACGGAAAATCTTTCTTATTATGTAAATATTACTGGGATAACCTAGGGGTGTACAAAATTAATTGGTGAGATATGAATCCTAATGATGATGTAAATAAATGAAAAATATAATTTAATGGTGTAAATGTGTTTCAAGGGTCCTCAGTTGATGATGTAAATTGGTGATAATAATAGCCATGAACATTGAATTGTGAAACAATATGATAACATGATGAAATCCATGGAAAGTTTCATTAATATAACATGGCATGATAAGTATAAGAGAAGGATAATCACAGAGATTCCACAACATAGTATGATGATTATAAACACTCAAGCATCATACATCATATCTTAGGAGATAAAGAAATTACCCAGTGTATTAAAGGGATATATAATTCAAGAACCTCTCATCACATTCAAATCATGTTCAAGAAATTGTATGTCATATTGACCGTAAAACATACGAACATCTTTTATCACTTTAATAAATTGATTATGTTCTGTGAGATACATAAATGTAATTTAAAAATAAGTAAAGAATATGTAAAACTATTTTAACATCCTTGAGTAGAAATAGTGATGTATATTCACAAGAGAATTGTTATTCAAGAAAATTCATAGAATAATTTCAGAAACAAAATTTGTTCACACAATTATTCATAGAAGAGATTAATAAATATGAATGGAAGAATATAATTATTTTTAAATCATATTACAAATAATGGAATGTGTGAAAATATTTTACAAAATAAAAAAATTGAAATATACGAAAAAATACCATAAATATAGTTGAATTTAGTGAAAATAAATAAATATTATACCATACCATGAGATGGTTATTTTAAAAACATGGAAGGGGATTCATAAGATATTAGTAACATCATGGTAGGTATATATAGAGGGATAAGAAAATTAATTTCATTTTTAATTGATTTTTTGTGAAGGGGAATGGGTTGTTGGTTGGGTGGGTATTTACAGTAAAATAGGGTGGAATTATTTATTTATTTATAAATATATTATTTGGATCAATGTAACAAATGAATTAACATCACACACCATCCCAAGATTTTGTTCCATGGGTTTTAAATAATGGGATTGGGTCCATCTTTTTTATTTTGTTAAGAAACATAATCAGAAAAAATTCCATTCATGATGTGGTATTGAGTCATGTAAATATAAAATTGTTTTTAAAATTATAAAATATAATAATTTTTTAGAAAATTAATTTATTTCTTAAAAATTAATTGAATAAATTCAAAGAAAATTTATTTACAAGATAAAAGTAATTTTAGAAATATATTATTTTGTAATATATATTTTATAACCTTTATACCCTTACAATTTTGTAATCCTAAACACATATGTTTCCCATATTTTTTATTACAGAAAATTCAACTGTATTAGATAATTATGAAACATTCAACATTGGATTTATTTTAAATGATTATTTAATAAATAGTGTATATTTTCCATAAATATTTGTGAAAATATATAAATAACCTCTTTTAAATAAATCCCTATATAATGACATAAAGTGGTATTAGGGAAAAAATGTGGACAATTAAGAAAATGATAAGGGACATATCTAAAACATATCTTAATTTTCGTACTACTAAATGCTATTTTATAAGTATATCTTATGAAAATAATAGTATTATAAATACACATGGATTTATGAACAGGATAATTTTAATTGAAACTATAAATAATCCCCAATAGACAATAACTATTTATCAAAAAAATACCATTATTATAAAAATATTTACAATCATATATATTACAAAAAATAATTAGAAAGAGTCAATAAAACAATAATTTTTATAAATATAATATATAACAATTTATACCACTAATGTTTATATACAGAATTCATTATTATACGATGATACACTAAATGGCTAATGTATGTGATAGTATTGTAATCTTCGTGCCACTCAATGAACATGGATTGGTTGGTGATATCAATAACCATAAAATTATCTCTTAAATTGTTTAACTTCATTTTTTATTGGTTAACTTTATCTGGGTCATGATCAAGGTTAAATCACAATGATTCATTTCCATATAGGTGATTTGATAAGTTGGATTCATTGGGTACAATCCTACTAGTAGAGGAAATCACTTCATACATCTATAATTTTTATATTTTATTATTACTATTAGTAAATAATAATCTTTATAGTAAATTTTTAAGTTATATATTATTTACCATTTTTTTGATTAATTTAATTTTAAAAAATACTCAAAAATTGTGGGCAACTTTTATTATGGTCTAAAATAAAAAATATATATATATCTCATGTGTTTTATATGTGTATACTTAATAATAAATTATTGATTAATTATTTATGTAATTTCTTTTACAAATATTCGGATAATTGCTATTACCTTATAAGAGGTGAAATTTCATGTTATTTTACTCCCATTTATTTAATTTTAACAATTTATCTAATTTTATATTTATTGTAATAATTCAATTTACCCCAATAACTAATTTTATTCCCTAATGATAATATTACCATTAGTTGAAAATTGGGATTCATCATTAAATTGATAAAATCTATTTGAATCAATTCCAATTCAATAAGTGATAAAATAAATTCTGTAATTACAAATATATAACTCATTAAAGTAGTATTTAGAAGAAATATAACATAGAATACAAAATTTCAAACATAGGTTTATAAATAAGACCTAAATATTTTTTAATGATTTATATTAGTCCGAAATTGATTTTTTTATTAATAAATGACCTTATATGTTTTTGGGTTCTTACCATATGATGGTTATTTAGTAAATATTATTGTACTTTTTAATTTAAAAATTTATTTGATATCCCCAAAATCGAAATATTCTGAAGAAATGCAAATCACCTTAGGATATTTTCAATGAAAATTCTCTAAAACTAATTTACATTAATTAAATAACTAAATATATATCTGAAATCTAACCATTCGTTAAAAATTATAATGTATTTCAAAATTATTCATTTTTGAAATAAATTTGATAACCTTATATTTTATAAATATAATTATTATACAAGGAAATATGTTTTTTCCATTTTTGAATTATTATTTTTAATTTTCAATCAATAGTTCATACAATCAACATTATCTCATAATGTGAAATGAAATATAAATTCCCTTCGATGTGATTGTTTTTTCATGATTAATAAAATACTTATAATGAAACATAATATCTTTTAGTAATGTGATAGTGAAATTTATGGTCATTAAAATATCCACCCCGTTGTCAATTTCACCATCAAAATTTGTATCTGACCTCCAATTAGATAAGGATATTTCTAATTCATGGATTTTTTATTCCTGCATGTTTATTCTTTAAACATTGGATTTCTCATCAATAATCTTATGATTTTGGTATTCTTGTTCATAAAAAATTATTAACATTCACTAAGAATCATGTAGTCACCCCAATCCCCAAATTGTTGAACCAGATCCTACTATTATTATATTATCGAAACATTGGTCCAAATCTCTTCCTGGATGCCTGAATAGTTTATTAGTCTTGATAAAGTAGGTAAAAAATGATTCCAATATTACATTTTAATACATATATTTTCACACCGATTTTTTAATTTTGGAAGTTGATACTAGTTATTTATTTGAACTTGTGGTTTTCCATGAATTTGTAGGTGTGATGGTTTAGAATTTATATTTTGTGGTGTATTTCTCTTGGCGAATGATCAGTGCATGGTATGGAAAAATCGTGCAACCTTCTTCTATAAACTGTGCAACTATAGTGTTGGTGGTAGAGGCATGGTTCCTGACTTGTGAATAGTTTTCAAACCATGTGAAAAGCTGGTAAGGAGGTTCTTTCCTTGGATAGTGGATTTTTTCATGGTCGGTTCATGGTTTTGAATCCATGTAGCCAAACTATGAAGGTGCCCATGTTTTTTCAGTTTGGTGTGCATGGTTGGCAGACGGTTTGGTAAACCGTATGAACTTCCCTGATCGTAAAAATCATAAAATCACTAAAGTATCCACTTGTAAAAGTTGACCCAAAACACCCCATTCCTCTCGTTTGGGTTGGTGCCACCCTATTTATTCTTCATTCTATTCTCTAATATTCCTCATCCCTCCTATTGTGTCGCTCTATGATGTAATTCATGTTTTGAACATGATTTATCATGTTAATCAAATTCTCTCTTCTCCCTCATCAATTTTCTTCCATTTCCTCTTGAAATAAGATTCTCACACGGTCATGTGGAAAATAGGGTTCATTTTTTCCTTTTTTGGTATTTTTATATTTTGTGATATCCTAGGTAGATCTTTTACCTTTTATCTTTGATGGGGCATTCTCATGTGTTCATTGTTGACGCACAGTAAGATTGAGGTTGGTTTCCCATTGAACATACCTTTATTAAATTAGATTCATTGTTTTCATTCATTTCTCAACTTCCTTGCGAAATAAATATCATTTTGTGATTTTTTAATAATTTCTTCTGATAAATGATGTGACTTATACCATGATTTGTGAAAAATGGAATTGTTTTGTTATATTTTCCTAACAAAATGTTTGAAAAAAAAGCTTTGTTATCATTGTGAGTAGGAATATATCTATATAGTGTGGTTTGGATTTGTAAATATATCTACTGAATTTTAAAATATATCACGTTTTTCATGAATTGGTATTCCAAGTGGTTTTGATTTTAAAATAAGTTTGTATTTTTCATTTGAAATTGGTTGACATGTGAGAATAAATTTTAGCCCATTTGGCATTTGATAAATTGTATTTGAATAAAAAATGTGTTATGAGTTTTTTAATGTAATTTTTTTATAAATGATTTTGAAATGAAAAGCTTTGTGTTTTCACTCCTTTTAGTAGATGTGGTTTTGGATCTTTGATAAATTATTGTTTTTTGGATAAATTTCCTGAGCCCCATTTGTAATGTTTTTGAAAATGGAGAATATTATTAGGATTAAGTGAATCCTTGAATAATTATCTTATAAATTTTATTATAAAATTTATGGGATTTAATCCTTGAGTTATCATTATGAACTATTTCATAGTGAGGAAATGGGGGATCCTCGGTGTGGACTCCATTGGGATACATGTTTGTAAGAAAGAGATTGATCATTGGGGTGATTCAAGTGATTCTTATTTTGTAAATTAATATATATGTGTATGTGATTGTATGCTTAGTTGTAATTTGTTAGCTAACCCTATCATATATATCAAGACAAGAAGAACCTTCCATATCTAATGAATTTTCTATGAACGAATCTTTCACTAGTTTGGATACACATTTTCTAGTGACCCATAGAATAAATATATATTGGGTTATTTTTCAATGTGGTTTGGCCCATAAATCTGTACCATATACTGGATGGATGAGAGGGAGGGAATTATTGATTTCATCGAGGGTGGAATTCATTCGGGTATGAGCCTAGATATATTATAATGTTATGGATTATTCACAAGCTCTATGATTCCTCACATGCCTACTAGAAATTGTAATGTTAAGAAGTATGATTGAGATACATTATTGGCAAGCTACTCTAGTGTTACTATTTCTATGGACCTCATTATATGATTATTGTGGTGTAATCATGTGTGGTACATTTTTTTGGGAAGTTATGTGATGGCCTTAAATGTTTTATAAAGAAATTTTTAATGTAGAAATGTTTAATTGTCACTTGTGCCATTTTAAAATATAAGCATCAATTTCCTCTTGAAAATGTTAATTTTTATAGAATGGACAAGCTCAAATATTTGGAATGAAAATGGTTTTGGATCATAAATTTCTTTAAAGTGGAAACGTGTGTGGAAAGAGATTAATTTTAAATATTGGGTTTCAAAACTAATGCTTATTTCTATTTTATTTTAAAGGAAGTTCATTATTAATAGATTTTTTAAAGAATACCAACTGAGTTTTAACACTCACAATAAAATTATATTATGTTTTTATAATTTTCCTTTGGTTTCAGTTTTATTTCAATCACAATATGAGATGGTTGGTCATGGTGTTGGATAGTGACCCATGATGTCACGTAGAGACATTATGGTTGTCCAGTTTAGTTTTGATGTCAATGTATAGTTTTTTGGGGTCTCATTTTTTTATAAATGATGTTTAGTTAAGAAATATATTTATACTGGTATTCTATTTTTATTTATTATGATTATTTTTTATTTATATTGGGAAAAACCAATCCCTTTTTTTACTATGTTGGTTCCCAACATTAGTTTCTATCCCATGGGGATCGGCAACGCCCTTCGGGACTTCGCACGGAACAACTCGTGTGACCATTTTAGGGTTGACATGGGTTACATCATGTAACATTGGTATCAGTGCTAGACAATATTTTATGGAACATTCTTTCAGATCACCCTTTTATACATGAAGATGTTATAGTAGATGGATTAGTACTCTCTGGTATTGGGGCGAAATTCTTGGGTAGTGTTTAAAAACACATTCAGGACTGATCATTGAGTTCCCAAGGGAAGTCTTGTTTTAATTGTATTATTTGTTTCTTATGGATTCATTGATGTTTGGGAAAAAATATTTCAATTCATGTTGTGGACTCTATAATATCAAACGGCCTAGAAAGGAATGGAAATCATGGGATATAGTCTTAGAATAATCTCCATGGTAGTGATGTGATTGGCAAGCGGCCTCCAACCTTATGGCCAAGTCACCCATAAACATTAGTTTCCCCTGATGATTTTCTTGGGGTTACTCATTATTGTCAAATTGTTTTGAGAAATAATGTTTTTTAGTTGTGGAAAATGAATTTTTAAAGGATAATGGTTTGGTTTTGTGAAGGTGGAAAATTATTTTTTCATAAATGGTTCAAAGATTTCATAGAAAATTGGATTTTTGTAAACTGGTTTTTCACTAATATGTTATGATCTTTGCTAATAAAAAATTTATAATAACAAAAACATGCAGTTTATAAATTCTTGATTTTTTAAATTTATGTCTATTATTAGTTGGGTTTTTGAAATCCTCTTAAAATTAGAATAAATGAATTTTAAATCTAATGATTTTGATAGAATGATATTTTTTGGGCTACTGTAAAATGTTTTAAATGATTTGAAATAACTTTTTGGGTAGAAATACATAGGAATTTGTTTTTTATAATTATGATATTGTTAGAAATGGGAAATTTGAAAATGGTTTTGGACATGTTTTTTAGTGATATTTGTAAATGAGTATGAATTTTGAAATGAAATGGGATTAAAAGTGTGGAACTGTGGGTTAAGTGTTTTGTTCTAAAAAATAGAATTGTTTTATTTTGAAATTTGGTATGTGAAAAGGTTCTCACATACAAGGATATGTGTGGAAAGTGGTTGGATGAGGATGCTTCTAGAAGATTTCCTGGTATGGAATGATTTGATAGGTTCCTAGGGTGGCACGAGAATGTGCTTGTGAGTTAACTATAAGGAATACCATTTCTGAGTGAGCAACCCATAAAGTGAGTTTTTTAAAAATTGTTTTGAATATGAATGTTTTGATGTTTGATGTGCCATTGTGGGGTAACCTTTTTTTCTTATTATATCGAAATGATTCTTATTCGGTGTTTTGAGTTTGAGAACTGTTATTAATATAATAATTTTATTTCACATTGAGTTTTCTAGATTCATATTTTCACCTCTATATATTTTTGATAAATGTTTTTGGTGAAGCTATGGGAGAATTCTCGTTAATAGTAGTTCCATTTGATAAAATTATGGATTCCAATATTCATCTTTGGAAGTTAAATACACATCTATTTTATGCTCATGTTGATACTCTCAATGAAGAAGACTATATAAGGAAGACCAAAAGGAACATTATCCTTATTGAGTATCCCCATTAATTAATGGTGAATATTTCTACCATTATGCATGATGTTTCACCTTGCATGTTGTGGAAGATGGTATCTTGGAACACGCATTGGATATTTTCATACTTGGGAGGTCTTCAAGGATTCATTAATCCGCCAATATTTCTATAAGTTATTAAAAGTAAAGAATATTATAGATACATGTTCTTGGAAGTAAGGTAGTAGTTCAATGTTGGAGTTATTTCACCATTTTATTGAACGATTTTTGTACTGTTCAAATAATGTTGTAGAAGACTCAATAAATGCTCATCATTTTTGGCATAGGATTCATCTTGATCTATATTTAATGTTGTTGAAGTTTTTTATGACATATTTATTCCAATGTATTGTGATAGGTGACCATGTTGAAGATTTAATGGATGGAGTGTGTGAGATATTATTTATTCCTTGAGTTTCTATACTCGATGAAGAGAATTCTAATAAGGATGTGTGAAAGAAAGCGAAGCTTTCGAAGCTGTTCATGCAATTAAATGGCCTTAGGATCATTTATTAGTTTCCCATAAGAGTATAATTGTGGTGGGTAATCAGTGTGGCAAGGATGAACATAAGAGTTTTTTATGTCTATGGGATCCAAAAAACTATCATGATTGTGGATTCCATGGTCACATACAATTTTTTTGTTGGGTGTTTCTAGGAATAAATGTAGATCATGATCGTAGGATTATAGTGTGTTTGGTGATCATTTAAAAGTACCTTTATGTTGTAATGTTTCATTATACTATGTTAGTTGATCTCGGTGGTGTTAACCATTCTTTGTGATAAAAGGGGATGTTGTATATATCATGAGAACAACAATGTTAATTCATTGGTATTCTTATTTTTTAATATTAGGAGTCATTCACTATTCTAAATTGAGATATCTCATGTGTGTACCTTATTTAAATTTTCTATTGGGGATCAGATATTTTAGCTTCAAACTGCATGGATTTAGATTCTTAAAACCTAAAGTCTCTTTCTATAGTTCCCAGAGTTGAGCTCTAGTGAAACGAGAAATATAGGGGATTGAGGGACCTAATTCAAAATCATTTTATTTAGTGTAGTTAGGATGATAGTTTAATGTTTTATTTTATAACTAATGTTTGTTTATTGAATGATGTAGGGGATTGTTTTGGATTTGTCTCATGTTAGGTTTCCTATGTTGATCAGTTCATGAATGTTAGGTTGACCAACCGCAGGTCTTATGGTGTTTTATTCTTGTTTTGAGTTGTGTTAAGTGATTACTAATAGAGTGTAGCACGTTCCGACATCCAGTGTTGATGATTTAATTTTTTTCCTGATGATGATCAAGTAATAACTAGCTTCCTAGTCTTATTGATTTCATGTTCTATCTAGTTTGGGGGAGTATTGGAAATAATTAGAGTATGAAAGATGGTCCTGTTCAAAGAAATATTTAGGATTTGTGTTTCCATTTTCCAAAAAAATTCATGGGAATTTGTCTTGGTTCATTGTTTTGATATGGGAAAGTGGATTATGTTCTGTTTTATAGTGGTTGAGATGTTTTCTTCATGATTATTGTTCATGAGAATATGGAAATCATTAGTATTTCATTGATCAACATGGAGATATTGTGGCTTCCCATGGTAGAAAGCCATATTAATGGGGAGAATTATAACTTAGAATTTTTTTGGACATAGGTTCTAAAGTATATTTTTTTATTGGGTTCAAAATTATATATTAAGGTATTATAAATTAAATTTTTTGATTTTTAGTTTATTTTTCCTTAGTGTAGGGTTAGCATATGGTTTGTAAAAACCATATTACCTTATCTAGGAAATATTTATATTAATTTGTTTTTGGATGAGGAATGGTGCATGTATTCAGCACTGGTTTTCAACCACTATAGAATGTGTGTGGGGTTTTATTGTCTCAAGACAATGGTTTTTGGAATGGTTTGTGCACTTTTTGGAAACCATGGCACCATACCATGATGGTGCCCATGTGTCTCTTGTAAGGGGTGCATGTTATTGAAATGGTTAGCTACACCATGTAAAAAAACTATACGAGCTTCCCATATCATAAATATAATGAGATTATGAAAATACCCCCTTGGTATTTTTTACCAAAAAGCACCACATTCCCCCTCCCTCTAGTTCATGTTACCCTAGGGGTTCTTCCCCCATATTCTCCATGATTCCAACTACCTCTTATGTTGTGGATCTATTTTTTATTATGCATGGGGATATATTTCTCGATGTAATCCTCTTATCTCTTATACCTATTACTCATTATTTGATTTCATCTTGATAACCCATGGTCATGTTGATGTAGGGATCAAGTATACCTTCATTTATGTATGGTGTTTTTTGTGTTTAGCACTACTATTGGATGATATTGGGGCTCCAAATGTTTGGGGTGTGTCTTCATGTGTGTGTTGTTGAACCGTCGTAATATTCTGGTGCATTTCCAATTTAACTCTCCTTTATAATTTAATATTTATTAGTTTCTTTATTTTTCCACTATTCCAGTGAACAAAATAGAATTTTGGGTTATTTGGAATAATTTTTTGGTGGTCATAGTGGGGGCATATTCCTTTTATTGTGATGATTGGAATTGTTTTTTTATATTGTACACACCATGCATTTGATAAAATGATCATTTAGCCATTATGTGTTGTTTGTGATATATAATGAATCATTTTTCTTTGTAAATATAATAATGGCATTTTAAAAGATGGTTTGGATTTCTTGAATGGGTTGTACAAGTTTTTTTTGATATTAAAATAATTTTTTATTTTAGATTTTGAAAGTCGTTTGACATGTGATGGTGGATTGTGGACCTTTTTAAATTTTGATAAAAGTGGCTTTGACATGTAAATGTGATGTGAGTGTTTTAAGGTAAATTTTTACAAATAAGTGTTAAAGATCAATTTATGTGTTTTCACATATTTTTTGAAGAGTGGTTTTTGGTTCATTGATAGATGATTGTTCTTTTGTGAAAAATAGGATGAGATCCATTTTAAAAATTAGTTAAAATAGTGGAAGTGTGTATAATAAAAAATCTCTTTGGATAAATATCATTCCATGATTGTTTTTAAGTGGTTAGGATATATTCACTACTGAATCCTTGTGAGCCATTACTTAGTATAGAAATGGTTGATAAAAAGTGTGGACTCCTCTGTGATCTATGTGTGTATGGAAAGAGATTGATCATTGGGGTGATTCTGGTGATTCATATTGTTTTAATTATTAAATATATTTTTGTTATTAGATTCATGGATGGAATTGATTGGCTCACCCTATTCTATACAGTATGACATGGAGTACCTAGAATAACTATTATATTTTCTGATAATTATTTCTTCTCATGTTAGGTTATGTAATATATTATGGGACATATCATGAAGACATATTTATTTTTATTACAATGGGATTGGGACCCCTCGTCTGTACCATATGGAGGATGGTTGACCATGTGGGAGGAATTGATGTAATTGAGTGAGGCATGCTTTGTTGGATGAGTTAACATGTATTAGTATGTTCTACATTTTTCAGTAGCCCCTAGGTTTCTCCCATATATATTTGAAATTGGTTACTTATGATGGACGATTGAGATACATGAATTTACTGATGTTTTTGTTTGATTATTTCTATTTCCCTTATAATATGATTGTTTTGTTTTACCCATGTGTGGTATGTTTCCTTGGGAATTGATGTTTTGTATTTCAAAGGATTATGAAAAATGTTTTATAGTTTAATTTTATATAATCTCTTGTGGCATTTTTAAAAGTAAAAATCACATTCCTCTTGAAAATGATAATTTTTCATGAATGGAATAGAACATGGATTTTAAATTAAAATGGATATGGACCATGATTTAAATTAATTAGGCAGTTGGTGGAATAATATTTCTTTTATGTAGTGTATTTCAAACTTGATGTTGATGTTCATTTTATATTAACGAAAATTTATTGGGAATATATTTTTATAGGAGTTCCTACCAAGTTTTAATATAGATGCCTACAGTTCATTCATATTCGTAGAATTTTGTGCAATGTTCAACAGGAGTTTGATCTCCATGGATGATGGTTGGTCTTTGTTTTGGAGAATGACCCCTGGGATCACATGGATTCATAATGGTTTTCAAGTTCAATTGGGATGTTGTTGTATCTCAGTTTTGTATAATTTATTTTCAGTTTAGAAATATATTTATATTGAGATGATTTTTTATTTCTACTATTTCATTTATTTATTTATGTTTAAAAAACTCATTCCCTTTTATTTCTTTATTGATGAATGGAACTTGTTTCCAACCCATGGGGATCAGGAACACCTATCAGGCCTTTTCACTGAAGGGCTTGGCTGACCAATTTCTGGGACTTCCTAGGCTGGTTCGTGAAACATATTAAAACATTTATTTGAATGTGAAAATTATTTTATCGCTAGAATACCTACAAAATTGTAATGGTAAACTTCATTAATTACTATGTAAAGGAAAAAACTAGGGTAATCTGAAATTCTCAATAAGTATAAAGTATATTAGAAGAAATAATGAATAAATTAGTATAATAAACAAGGAAGTGTAAATAAATAAACATAAATTCAATTTAAATAATAGTATAAGTAATAGTCAATATGGAAATGTAAGTAACTAATCCCAAATTCTATTTAAATTACTAGATATGGTGTAACCAATATAGAATTTTCAATATTTGAAAACACATTTCATTTAATCAATAAAATTACAATGAAAAGAATCCCATTATTTTTTCATATTGAATGCATCCTAGATAGTAATAACTTAATAATGTATGATTGAAATTATTAATTATCAAACCTCATTTATCACATGCACATGATACGTTTACCATCAAGATATTTCCTATATATTTCTGATGACAGAGTGGGTGAGAACCCATTAGCTGAGGCAAGCCAACTATTTTTTTCCTTTAACAACCAATGTATCAAGGTTATTTCATTAACTAGTCCCAACCTGTGTCATTCTTGTACAATTTATTCCCCATATGTTGAATAATCAGTTTAAAATCCTGAAAAATGTTCCTAATCAAATATCTGTACTGAGTAATTGATAATGATATATCAATATTTCAATAGTTAATAAAATAAACAATAAAGTAAATACAATTTGTAATAATGGTATATGTTTCAGTAAATAATCATATCAATGAAAAATGATATGGATATTTTGGAGAATTTTTTATTCAATGATAAGAGGGAATTCAATAACTCCAAGGTAAGTTAGTTACCAAGAAAATAATTCAGTGATACGAAGTGCAGTACTATCCATGGTAAAAAAAATATTCCTCATTGAGGAAGTATATGTATGGAATTAACACAATGTATACCCAATGTAATAAGAATAAGGGTTGTCGTCATTTATTAAATAAACAAATATCATTAAAATATTTTTTTTTTCAGAAAATATCGTTTTATTTCTGAATATTTTTTGAAATATATTTTCATGAATAACACTTTTGAAAACATTTAATTCAAAAAAAACTCATAAAAATAAATAGGATTCTTTGAATTAATGATGGTCTTCTGAGAAGTTAATTGAATACATACCATAAGGAATAATCCTTTTACACAAGAAAAATTATAAAATTGGGCCATACGCAGAATGAAACTAGACGATTCCTTTTAAAACATTTTCAAAAAAGAAATGTGGATAGTAATGTATTTTAAAAAATAAATTTTATAAGGTTATATAATTTTTTTTAGAAACATTATAGAAGACACTGTTTTTAATAAAAACAATTTCCCTCCATTATCCAAAGATTCCCTCAAGAGCTGGTAATAGAGAAAGAGAGATAATGACCACCCCCCCTCGAGTCCCAGCTTCAGTAGGTTCCGGGGTGGTGACCATAAAAAATGGTGAAGAAATATCAAAAAAATTGAGGAATTAACCATTCAATATTAACCAAATCAAGCGATAAGTGTATAAAATTCAAAACAACATCATAACAGATATTTATATAAGAATACAAAATCCATCCCACCAACATGTTTAAAGAAAAAATACTCGAAATATAATGAAATGCTCCCTGGTAAATAAAAAAAGAACAATAAGTAATAAGAAATGCGACAGCTATCCCAATGCTAGGAAAGTAAGATCCAAAATTGTCTACATAATATCCCTAGAAAACTGAAATAGTTTTATATATACAGGTTAAGCATACTTGTATACTCATAGGAAAATCCAAAGCTACTCATTCACTAGTTGGAGAAGCATACTAATGTCTCTGCGAGAAAAACATAAAAAACTCAAAAGGACCTAACACTATAAAATTCACCCAAACCGCACCATTGAATACTGAAAAAATAATCCAATTCAAGTAATGTAAATTAGTATGCACATTGATTATAGGGTACCTCACATCACATCCCACTAGTAAAATGATCATCCCTAACAATGAAAATCCTAATACTTCCATGATTTTCCACAAGCCCCACTGTCATAATCTCCCACACATTCATGGGTCACATACCACATCCTTCCCATAACCACATGGTCCACAACCACAACGTACGCTTCCCAAAAACACTTGGACCTCAAAACCACAACATCAGCCTTTAGACACCTCGGATAACACAACACATCTCTTCCTGAAAACACCTAGGAATCACATCTCTCCTGCAGACACATGGGCCTCATAACCACGCCACAATCTACCAATGAGATTAGGGTTACCATTTTTTAGAAGTGGGAGAAGATAAGTGCCAATAAACAACCATCCATTATCCCACCTTGATGTTAGGAATGGACACCATCCCACATAATAATGGGGGTTTTCGGAAAATAGTTCTCAACACAGGTTGGCAGTATATAGTAATAAATTTGTACTACAAGTATATATATATAGGTACCAATCAATAAGCCTAACCTATGAGATTTTAATACAAAAATCATCCAACACAAAAGTTACCTTGATGTGAAACCAACATGTAAGTATCACCCAGAACAATGGCAACTTCTGTAGTGATAAAGAGAAACCACTTAATTTATAAACAAATTTATGATATCAAGAATTTACCAGTTATTTCATCCCTACCCATCAAACTACCAAATATTGAACACCATAAGTAACATCATAACCCATACACGAAAAAAAAGTCTTGAAAAAATCCAGGATAAGGGCCAATGAAAGATAACACCACCATTCTTCACATTTATCCCTCCTAAACCACAAAACACAACCAGCTATCAGTCCCACTGCACACTCCCCTTTCATGGATTCTCGTCCAACTGCGGGCACCAACATTCATTAATGTAATGTATCCATGTCCATCCTATTAAAAATTAAACCCTTCAAAACACCTCATCAATTCCATACTAGGAACCCCCTATACATGAAAACACCACACACAACACACAATGTAACATAAATTGAACACAACATGAACATGAATCCCCAGTACCCAACCACTTCCATGATTTAATCCCACTACACAACAAGTTTACCAAAACAATAATCAAACAATCTTTCAAACTGATATTCCATTTCACAACCTGCATGACCCTTTACTCATAACCACACTCCTAACTACAACACCACATGACCAGAAAAACGAAAATGGTTGACAGATCCATACACAACACATAGCCACACAAAACAACCGGGTGTATTCAGATTTATCAACCCTCATTCTTTAATTCACCTTTGATAATTCCCTGGTGACCATAGAAAATTATTTATCATAGGGAATCCATATATATAACTAGGTATATGTGGTTAATAAATTTGATAAATTTAGTTTTACTACAAGGAAACATTGAAAAATATTTATAAGTAATACTAGTGAGAAAATAGAGGCCACCAGCGACCATGATTTTCAAAAGATGTACAACCCTTTCAAAAAATGATATGAATCAAGGATAACCTGTAATAAAAATAGATATTCATCATCATCTTTCCAGTCCATCATTTTTTATTTCTTATTATCTTCATTAAATTTGGGTCCATCTTTATTCACAAGGGGACATGAGTACACCCACCCCACGTGATTAAAAATAAATGAGAGACGAAAAATATCTACATTTAACAATATACAATCAACAACACCTCCTTACAACATATATAGGGGGTGCACAAGAAGTAGGAAAGACAAAAAGGAAAACTAAATCCACAACTATAGCACAACACCCAACACCACAAGGATGAATGGCTCTGGGTGAACTAGGAGAAAACACACACTAGAAAGCGATGATATCATCTTAGAAGAGTAAGATCGTATATCAATGAAAGGGAATAGTAAAAAGGGACATTAAAGTCATATACTTCCCAAGATCACATGATCAAATAATTTAAATATATCAGGAGTGTTATGATATTAAATATATATAATTAATATCACGTTTAATGAATTCTTAAACGATAAAACTTGGTTTCAAACTTGATTTTGTCAAATAAAACCTAAGAGGGGTGTAACTAGAAAGACTGAGAAAATATATAAATGACCCACGAATGGGTGAGTCACCATTGCGAGTCACCGACAATTAACTCACAGACACAAGTCAGTAACACCACTCACTGATTCCAGTCACAAACACATGACCTACAGTTGCCTAGACCTACTAAGTACTCAACTTTCTGACGCCTCGACCCACCATTTCATTGTCCAACCAACACGTAAAATCACAAATGGCTAAAATTACTAATACCCTGATTCACGGAAACTAAGCTACTGACACTGATTCACTGACACGTCTTACTAATGGAAAATCAGAAATTTTGGAAAACTATTGAAATGAGAAACCATTACCTCCCAGAACACCCCAAACTATGGATTTTTAAAACATAATGGGCCAGGTAGGTCCAGAAACGTTAAATTAAATACCTATAAACTATAGTCACCCTCTAGAATTCAAAACCAACCTAAAAAAGGGCTCCAAACAACCACCCAATAAGATACCTCTCAAGGAGAAATGACCATGTGTTGTTTGAAATCATGAGTGAAACCCAACATCCATGAACACATCCTCCCATATCCTCTAACCCAAACATGCACATGATAAAAACAATCATTAACTATCCAGACACATGAATTAGGGAATTCCTTCTTCCCAGTCAGGAAACAATCTACTTTTGGCAACACTGACTCACCCGCATGAGTTTACTTGTATCTCAATTAATGCATCTCGATTAGGAATCAGGTCATCCCTTTTCTACATGTAAGGACATCATCAAACATTATGGAACAAAGAAAGAAATAATCTCATATAAAATAGGATTCATGAACTATATCACAAATAAAGTCACACAACAATAAATCAAAACATCTCCAGGTACCTGGAATGCATTTGTGTCTCTCACTCCTAAGAACACATGGTCACCAACCTCAAATTCCCAGGGCCCCTACCTGCGATCAGTATATGAATTATACCAGTCATGTGCTACCTTAATCCTCTCTAGGAAAATATTAACCTTATCGATTTTACTCTAAACCACGTTCTGACCAACGATAGCTACCTCCCCAAATTCTGCCCTGCACAATGGTGAACTACACATTCTCCCATACAAGGCTTCTAACAGAGCATTTCTAATTTTAGTGTGATATCTATTATTTTATGAAACTCTACCAAGGTAATGTGAAACACCCCAAACCCCCAATGTCTAATACGCATGCTCACAACACGTCCTCAAATATTTGGATGGTTCTCTCTATCTATCTATTTGTCTGAGGATGGATAACAGTACTCAGGCATAATTGAGTTCTGAAAGTATGATGTAATATCCTCTCGAATGATAAGGTAAAATGTGTATCCCAATCCCATATAATGGATCTCTAAACTCCATGTAGTCACACCACCTGATCCACACACCTATGTGCTAATTCATCCACTACGATCGACTTCATAATTACTAAGAAGTGGGATGAGTTCTTCAGATGATCAACTTTTACCTAGATTGAAATATATCCTCCCTGAGCCCCTGAAAATCTGTGAAAAAATCCATTCAGTTATTATCCCAGCTCTACTCGGGAAAATCTATGTTATTCAAAAAACCACTGTGAACATAGTTCTCATCCTCCACATGTTGGGACACCAATCACTTCACCACAAACACTACAACATCTCACTTCATCCCAAGCCACCAAAACTAGTCTCTCAATCCAAGCTACATCATTGAATCTCCACAGTGTACCGGGAGAACTCCCTCACACATTGCCACTAGGAAAATATTATCTCATTAAACAACATCTGATTCTAACATCCTCTGACCGTCCCTACAAAGAATAATCCAAGTCAATGTGACCATCAATCACCTCTAACTTAGTGTCTCCCTACTAAGACTACTCACTTTTCTACCTCATGGATGGCTGCACTATCATCTGATATAGACATCCTCTTCCTCCATCAATTCTTTCATGTAAGGGTAAGGCAGCCAACTCCTCAATCACCCTCCATGCATCTGCAGATTCCTAAACTACTACCTTATATAACCTCATTCTCAATGAATCATCCACAATATTTCCCTTTCGTGAGGTGTAAGTGATATCAAATTAGTAATCCTTGAGAAACTACATCCACCTCCCCTGCCACAAGTTCAGGTGTCTTTATGAAATGATATACATCAAGATATTGTGATCTACAAAGACCACAATTTGATATATAAGGATGTAATGTTGTCACACCTTCATCATGAACATGACTGCTGGTAGCTCTAGATCATTGGGGTAATTTTTATGTTCAAGGGGAAAAAACATCATAGACCCATAAGATTTCAATCACCACAGTTTTATCAGCACAGACCCAAATCATGGATGGGATGAATCACAAAACACCTAGATCATCACCCCTTCCTCTTATAACCAAATAAACATAGCACTAAAAAACGTTCCCTTCAGAAATATAAATTATTCCTAACACTCATCACTTTACATAATTTTCAGGTCCTTTCTGGTCATTGGGGGTGAATAGGATTTCTATGAAAGAGAAATAAGGTAGAATCCTCCAATAATTTCCATCCATACTAAGAAAACTATTAACCATGTCCCTTTTAATGGGTTATTACCCAAAAACTACTAATTATACTTTCTTCATATCCAATACTACACCCTATTGAGACACCACATGTCCATGTAATTGGACCTCATGTGTCCAAAATATTCTCTTGGTAAAAATTCCATAGAGATAGTGGCATCGTAGGACCTCAAGGATAGTCCTAATATGATATATAAGTTCCACCTTATAATTAGAGTAGATTAGAATGTCATCAATGAATACAACAATTAAACGGTCAATAAACTCAAGAAATAAAAAGTTCATAAGACCCATGAACTTGATCGACATGATCATAACACCGAACAAAATAACCAAGAACTCAATGTTACCATAAGTGTTCTAGAAGGAAGCCTTCGAGATATCACCCTCCTTCACCTACCACTGGGGACACCTAGAGCATATATTGTTCTTAGAAAACCAACTTTCTTCCCTCAGTAGGCCAAAAATATCATATATTCTTAGGAGAGGGAAAAGGATCATGAAAGTTACCTGATTCTATCTCCAGTAGTCTATGCACAATCTCAAACCACCTTATTCTTTCTTCAAAAACAATACAGGAACACCCCATGTTGACACATTGGTCCATATAATTCCCTTCAACATCATATCATCAATCAAAATCATTATCTCCCCAAAATCATAATCTTGCATCCATTAGGGATTCATCAAAATTGGGGAAGCACCGTGCCATATGTCTATCCCAAAATAAATGTTTTATTGAGGAGGTAGAGTGACAAAATAATGATGAAAAACATCCAAGAACTACCCCAAAAACATTGGGAACCTCCCCACCTCATCATACAATGATTCCACTAATATCTCAGCTAACAAAAAATGAATATTTTCCATGAACCAACCTCAAATCGGATAACATCGTTTGCCAATGAAAACCACATATGGGCCTTCCACGTCGGACAACAAGACTCTACTACGGAATTAGTTGATGAAAAAATGAAAAAAAAACTAGTCGATTCTAAGGATGAAACTTTTTGATTTCATCTATAACATGATGAGATCCCCACTAGACTGATTAATCCCAAACATTAGTCTACATCTCGGCTAAAAATCAAAAAAGCTGGCCTAACCCTTGAATGGTGTACTCAACACTGAATGTACAAAATGTTTCTCTATGTATAGTCTTAATAAATGGTCTAGATCAAGAGAAAAAATGGATTGGGAAGCTCTTTAATCAAAAAAATCACATACAGAACACATTGATCGTACCATGAATGATATCTGGACATGTTGGCTCTGCTTCCTCTCAATTGTGAAACTGACCACACCCAACTCCTCTACACCCCTGATATTGACTGCCTCCTTGAACTACACGGATTAATGTCCCTAGGGAACACCCAAATGTCGGCCTCTACCTGCCCCATCTCCCCATGGTGGAACATGAGCCTGTTGTCCCTGATATTAAACTAAACTAGAAGAAAACATATATTGAGGCGGTCATAGAACGTACCCACCTCACTATATTGAGCTACAAATATTCACTAAATCAGAAAGAGAATGTGGCCTCCACGTGCGAAACAATACGGTATAAAGTCTTTAGGAAAATCTTGTGGGCCAAAAGGTTGAAACTGAAATTAATATGGTTGACTCTCCACTAGCCAAATCCTCAAAGCACCTGGAACCTGAGACCTACTGTTGGAATCCATACCCTTCATAGAACCATGTTGTCTTCCCTATCAATGTATTAATCCTCAAGAGTGCATAAAATCAACCACTTCATCCATCATCTGGACATCTTAGTAAGTCAAAAAGGTTAAGAATATAATTATGTCTGGGAGGGAAGGACAGAGTGTCTCCTCTAAGCATCCCACCCAAGAGGCCTCATCGTGAATGAAATCTAGGGAAAAAAACGGATATCATTGAACTTGATCACATGTTATCGTACAAACCTAATACCCTACAGGAGGGAGTATTGCTTCTTCCTCCTTTCATCCTCAATGGTTGAATAATGGAATTCCTCTTAGACCTGTGCCTAAAAATCAACCCACAGACCATCATACTCCTTTATCTCCCCCAGATACAGCGTACACCACTACACATAGCTCCCATTATCTGATAAGTACAAATAGAACCATGTACTTCATCAGAGCCTATGTTAGGTTGGAAGTGAACACTAACTCCTCTAGCTAACTCTCTTTCTACATATCTGAAATGTGGCCTCGCACTTTTCCAGATTCTGGCACTAGAAATACAGAGGCATCTTTTGTCATTGGTTGTCATTCTCCTCTCGATCAACCCTCTTCTGATCATCCAGATCAGCATACTGAGCCTCCACTACTCATACCACACTACGATGATGACTGGAAACCATTGATGAAAGGTAAACATGTATCTCCAAATCCATAGAAGTATGACAGTTTTTTTATGATTCATTTTTAGTGATTTTTTATTTTAATTTCCCAAAAAATACCAATACAAACAAGAACAAAAGTCCTCATGATGCATATACCTTTTCTTTGTTCTATTCCCTGTAACTACTGAAGCCTCACAAGGTAATTCGGTATACTCAATGTCCTTATTATAGATCATGGTGCCCATAAAATCCATTTTCTTAGCCGGTCTTCACTATCCTTCATCACAAACTAATTTTACCTAACAATACTTCCCTACCATCCCATGAAATCATCATTGTTCCTAACTCCAAACTTCATTCTACCTATCAACCATCAACATTGATAACATTCAATCATGACCCCCTCACACAAAATATACACATCATGAACTAGAAATGGGTAAATATAGATAATGACCCCTCAGTCTCACCTCCAGTAGGCCCCAGGGTGGACAACATCACCAATGGTGTAGAAATCTCACGAACAGGTAGGCATTACCCTTTTTATGATAACCAAATCAGGAGATAATATGTATCATCCTCAAAACAACTCCATGACATATGTATACAAGAATCCAAAATCTATCCCACATGCATGTTTAATGCAAAACTTCTATAAATACAATGAAGATATTTCATATAAATACCAGAAGAACAAAAAGTAACTAGTGAAACAACAAATTGTCCCATCAACTAAGCCTGTAAGGTCCAACACAGTCTGTGTAATATCCATGGTAACCTGAAAACAGTTTTATATACGTAGGGGGTATCATATAAGTATACCTAGTAGGAAAAGCCAAAGTCACTCACGCACAAGTGGGATAAGCATAGAAATTCCCCTTTAGAAAAAAAGTTAAAACTAAAATTGATCCTAATAAAGCATACTAATCACCCCAACCTCAGTAAGGAACACTCAAAAAACAAAACAATTTATGTAAATTAATGTAGTACGAACATCGATTATAGGGTACCAAACACCACATACCACTAGTTTACTGCTCATCCTTAATGCCGAACATCATGATGCTATATTGTTCTTCCAAAATACCCATTTTCACAACCTACCTGCACACACCTAGGCCACATACCACTTCCCTAATGTTAACACCTAGGCCACAACCACATAAAATCCTTCCAATAGACACCTATACCACAAAACTAGAACCTCATCATAGGGACAACTGGGAAAGAATTATACATATAATCCTGAAGACAATAGGGAATAAAATATTTGATGTTGACAACCAGCCATCATAGCTACACCATAATCGGCCAGAAGATTATAGGGATACCATTTCATAGAAGAGGGAGCATAGAAGACACAATAACCATCCATCCATCCTCCCATCAGGATGTTTTGAAAGAACCCCCCCCCCCCCCCACATAACAATTCAGGTTTTTGGAATGTAGTGCTTCACACGGGTCGGGCACGTATAGAAATCACAAGGAATTAAAAGGATATATATATAGGTACCAACAACATAGCCCAACCTAAAGGTTATCAAAATAAACAACTAGCCCACAAAAAATTGTCATCGCTTCCAACCTAACATGCATGTATAATCACAAACGATTGTAACTTCCATAATAACAAAAAAACTACCAAACATTTAATGACATTAATGATATCAAGAATTTACTAGTTCTTCTATCCCTTCATAGAATCTACCAAACACATGACATCACAAGTATTATTAGAACCCACAAACACTTCACAATAGTCTCTGGAAACTCTGGGTGAAAGGACCATGAAAGGTAACTCCAACCTTTTTATATTACACCCCCAATCCATCCTCAGTAGCCCCACTGCATGTAAAGAACCACATCTAGAAAAAGAAAAAAAACACAACCATCTTGTAGTCCCACTGCACACTCCCCTTCCTTGAACACTTGTCCAACTGCTTCCACCAGCATTCTTCAGTGTTATCAAGCCATGTTATTCCTCTCAATAAGTAAAAAAACAAAACAACTCATCACAACCATACTCGTAATCCCCATGTAATGAAAACACTATACCCAGCCAACCCATTAATATAGACATAACACAAAATGAACATGCATCCCCACTACCCAAAGATGGACCTGATGCAGTCCCACTGCATAATAAGCTCATCAATTCCACAGCCAACCAATCTCTTAACCCAAGATTCCATTACACCACCAGTACCATCCCGTATTAATATCAACACTCCCAGCCACTACACCACATGAATGAAAAAAAACACATGGTCAAAAAACAATACACAAAAAAATAATGCACCAAATAGGAAGGCATATACATATTTAGTAACCCTCATTCTTGAATTCCACTTTGATAATTCAGGGATTATCATAGAAAAAATATTTATACTAGGACATCCATATATTTAATCAAGGTTACATTTTTATTCAATTTCATAATTTTAGCCATTCAACAAGGATACAACAACAAATATTCACAAGTCATGCAGTTGTGAAAATAGAGGCCACTGAAAACCATGATTTTTATAAGGCATACAACCCTTATGAAACATGACATGGATCATGGATAAATTTTAAAACAAAGTGATCATCATCATCGTGTTTCCAGGACATCATTTATTACATCTTATTATATTCATTAAATTTTGGTCCTACCATATTGATATGGGGACATGAGTTCAAACACTATATGTGATGTAATAAATAAAGAGAGATGAACAAAAAAAATCAACACCTCTTCTTTTTTCAAAAAACACGGTGTGCACATGCTGCAAGAAAGACTACAAGGAAAAATAAATCCATAGCTACAGTACAACACATGACTCTGTAGGGTCGAATGGCTTTGGGCACACCATGAGAAAATGAAAAAACACTAGAAAGAGAAGATATTGTCTTAGAAGAGACATATCCTATATCAACAGAAGTTAATAGTTTCAAGGGCCAATAAAGTCAAATTGTGGTCAAGATCATGCGGCCTAAATATTTCAATGTCCTTGGAGCATTAGGATGATAATGAAATAATTAATATCATTTGAAATGACTTTAGAAATTCTAAATCATGGTTTAAATCCCGATTTAAGTAACATAAAATTTAAGAGGGGTGAATCTAGAAAGACTGGTAAATATGGAAATGACTCACTAATGGATGAGTCATCGATAGTCAGTCAGTGATGCCTTACTCAACGATGTGATTCACCGACGCCACTAGAAAATGACACTCACCGATGCCCGACATACCAAAACCTGACCTACATACGCCTCAACTAACTGATGCCTCAACATACTGATGCCTTGACACACTGATGCCTCAACTTACCAACAACCTGACTCACTAATGCTTTGCTTCCAACACTAAGATACCAACATTGAGTCTTTGTCATGTTCTACCGATGGAAAAAAGGAATTTTCAAAGACACATAAAATGATCTACCATTGCCTCACAGAACATCGTAAACATTGTATTTTGACAAAGGAATGGACCAAGGAGGGTCGAGACATTACAAAATAGTTTTTCCATCTAAATTGAGAAATAAAGTCGAATTTTATTAAATGATATTTTATATACTATTAAGTACCAATGACTGGGAAAAATGGTAATATATAAAGAAAAAGATCCTTAATTACCATATTAGAATAAATTAAATGGTTTTATTAATGACTATATATTTTATTTTAATAGGAATTTATTGAAAAAAAACTTCATTAGAATGGGAATGTGAAATTATCCATTAAAATTATCATAAAATTGAAGTGAGAATTTATAAATGAATTGATTATGTGTATCAAATGTAATTAAAAATAAATCGTGCATACATACATCAATACATAGTAAAAATTCGTTGTACATGTAATAATATTTTATTAACAATAATGGGGAAATAATATAACAAAATTAAAAGGAATTGTGTTATGAAATTTGTTTTCCACATGGTGAAATTATGGTCAAATGCCATAATATTAGATGATTCAAATTGAAACTCAAAAAACCATGAATAATTTATTAATCATGATATAAAATTTCATTAGGACGTTTTGTTGATTATATAAAATAAACTAGTTTCATGAGATTATAATATTCCTCAATGAAGTGAAATTGATTTGGAACCCCTTACATTATGATTACTTTTTGTTGAAATCCATTAAATATCCTTTATAATGGTTTAAATCATTAAATTAACGTATTATAAAACCATTTTATTAATTATTATATCTTATATTATCTTTTCATAACATTTTATTGGTCATATATTAATAATATTTTATTAAATTCGTCATTTCGGGTGTTAGATGCCTTGTTTTTCAAGTATGTTTAAACATGTTGTTGTCTTCCTCAAAGAAATATAAAAATTCAATCATATAATTTTTTTACAATGATTTAAATATCATATGTATTCCTTATATATGTAATTATATTAATACATATTATTCAGGGATAGGAAATAAAATACTCCTTTCATTGAGAGGGTTAGTCGTACATTCACATTAACGTTGTTTAATTTTTTTTATCATATTGAATGAAAAAATAAAAAAAATAACCATTGGTATAATTTTTTTTACTTTATATATAAATTAATTATTAAACCAATCCATAACTCACACCATTTAAATCATTAATGAATCAAATTTCTTCACTAGGTGGTAGCCCAATGTACACTCGAATGGCGTTTTCATATTCCCAGAAAATGGAATGTTTGAAGTTAAGTGTTATATAATAATGATAGAAGTATAAATAAATAATATATATCAAATATATCATATATAAATAGATTTTATATCATTATTACCCTATTTTATAGGTGAAAATGGAAAAACAGAGGACATCGGTTCACAAGGTGGTAGTATGTCTTACACCTACACTATGATTTTGAATCCCTTTTGATAGAAATGTATGTTATTATAACTCATAATGAAAATATAAAAGCATAAAATAAAATTTATGATACTTATTATATTATATAATAATGAAATAATATCATTTAATGGTGGTGGGTAAATAAATAAATAAAATCTTTTATAAGATGATTACCTCTTCTTCGGGTATCCTCCTAATATATTCACTATTTCCATCATTATTTCAATTTATGAACAATATAATGCTCAAAATATTGGGGGGGTGAAAATTTGAGATTAATTTGTTATATTTTTTTCCAAGAAAATTAGTTTTATAGGATTGAAATTGGGGATGAGTCAGAGGCCTTTCATAAGTTTCATGAGTGGAAATATTGTAGTTGTTTTATAGAGGGAATTCCCAAAACGGGTTTCCAATGTTAATTATATAAAATAATTATAATAAAATTATAAATTAAGGTATATGGTATAAATATTTCTATAAAATGGTTATTGGAAAATTTTATAGGTCATTTGGACCCTTTAGATTAAAACTTATTCCCTTTGTAAACTCATTTTTATCTTAATCACTGTAATTATTTTAACATGTTTCAATGTAATTTTTGGTAAAAAATAAATTATATATTATAAATTATTAAGAATCAGAATTTTGAATCCTATATTTAAAATTCAATTAAATGATTCATCAAAATTAATATAAATTTAATCCTGCAGATGTGAAGTTAAAAAGGGTTTTGAATGGGAAATTGTTAAAACATTTATAATGTTTTTTATACAATTTAAATATGAAATTGATTCCAATTACTAAAATTAAATTAATAGGTTTATAATTAGAAATTTTTTTAAAATAAAACTAATTAAAAATTCTATTTATCCTTAAAATTAATTTATATGATATGTCAGTTTACAAAAAGTCATTATTTTTCACTATTCATCAAAAAACAAACTCATCAGAAAAATTAGAAAAATTCAACCTAAGATATTTTTTTAATTATTATATAAAAAAATATAATTTTGTAAAATTATATCCATAAGAGTGGAAAAATTTATATTTTAAACTACTTCACTATTAAAAAATCGTGAACTACCTTTAGAAAAATACAAATGTTTATGGAAAAAAACATGGATTTGTTCATATCTTATGACTCTAAAATATATTTGATAAATATCAAAAAAAAAATTATTTAAAATAAAATATTTAAATATCATTAATATAATTCACTAATTGAAATTAATTTACTTCATTATGATAAAATTCCATTGGTGCAAAAAAATCATTTTTTATAAAAACATTTTCTATATATTCAATTGTTTTTCATATTCACATAAGAGTAATTTTCAACCAATGAATTAATGAATATATTTTAATATATTAGTAAATCAAACTCATTGCCTAAAATTTTAATATATATGTTATAATTTTCATTTTACTAAATTTATAGTAACAATATTTGGTAAAAATGGTCTTTTGTGTAATCCAGGCTATCCCAGAATGTTTTCCATCCCTGTATCGCTAGTGAACATAGCGTTTAATGCATTAATAGGTTTATCATAGTGTGAATTTATTTTAATTATTAAATATAGTTTAATGTATTAATATAATTAATTTCATTCAACACTTTTGTTGCATGTCACGACCCGCCCTCGGGGCCTCTACCGTGACTACCCCAAGCCCTCCTCCAATAGGCCAGGGGCTGCCGACTAGCACCAAGGCATAATTACTGATAAAAAAGGGAAGGCATTGCCCTTGTGAAGTAAACAAACACCCAATATAAGTAATCGGAATTATATACTATGTAAACAGAGTACAAGTAAGTGCGGAAATCAAATGGGCCAGAATACAAACCCAAACTGAAAGTAAAGTACAAATGAAAAGGGAGTACAACAACTGAAAAGTAATCCGCAACGTCGAGTCGTCCAATGGAAGTCCCACCTGAAGGGTGGGTACAGATAGCCTCCATAGCTCCTTGGTTCTAGCCATCCGCTCCGTGTACGTCCCGCCCAGTGTTCCACCTCCAGGTACCATCCTGCTCCACAAGCCTCAACCACGATCTGCGTTGTCCGTCCTCTGTAACCACCACAACGTAGTGCGGGCGTAGCCCATGCAGGGGTGACTATACGCTACTCATTAGGGACCCCGAGACCCCTGAAGGTCTCCCAGAATCCACAAAGGGTAATCCACAAAGGATATAATACAATCATGAAATAACATCTGACACTACTTAGGTATATTCCCATACATATACCTAAGTCATCAATTCTCGTTCGGCTCCATCATCCGAGCCCAAGTACAACCCAGTCCACAAAGGAAATCATGTCAATCATATCGAAGATAATGATTTAAAGTCAAGACTCTACTCAAACCAGGATTTAATCATGATGTCGAAACCATATCTGCTTGGGAAACTCCTCCTCTATCGAGTACATTGGGTCTGCCACTACAACCAAGCACTTCTCAATAACCTTGGAATGTTGTAGTACTCCACCTTTCGAGTACTGTGGGCCTGCTACTACAACCAAGCGCTTCCCACCATGGGCCTGCCGCTACAACCAAGCGCTCCCTCTCATAGCCTTTAGAGGTACTCCTTCTGTTGAGTACCGCAGGTCTGCTGCTACAACCAAGCAATCCTCCTCCATGGGTCTGCCGCTACAACCAAACGCTCCCTATCATATCCTCCAGAGGTACTCCTTCTATTGAGTACCGCAGGTCTGCCTCTACAACCAAGCGCTCCTCCACCGTGGGTCTACCGCTACAACCATGCGCTCCTCCTCAAAGCCTCCAGAGGTACTCCTTTTGTTGGTTACCGCGGGTCTGCTGCTACAACCAATCGCTCTTCCGCCGTGGGTCTGCCGCTACAACCAAGCATTCCCCACTGGGCTATCCGAAACACACCGAGTCGATCAATCAGCAGTCATCAAGTCCTAACCAGCTCTAGGGTTTTCGCAGACAACATGGTCGTTCCAGGAGGGTCCACTCCATGAGCCAAGAGTTCGATACTCCAAGTATAACAAAGTTCCAAGAATATGTATCTCAAAGGACCGCCTCGTCATAGGGGTCTCAATGCACCAGACGACGTGTCAATCAGACGCCCGGTCTGTGAGTTATTATCCTCTTTGTCCCAGGAGACCGGTTGGTTTTGTGTGTGAACCTACCCAGCCATATCTCAACTGTACCCCGAACACTCATATGGTATACTCATAGGGACCGTTTCTCAATGTGATCACCAATGCCGCAGACGGTTCATCAAACGGACGTCCGGTCTGTAAGTTATCAGCTTTTCCGTTCCAGGGGCCCAGTTGGATTTCGGGTTCAATCCAACCCGGCCACTATCCAACTATGTCAAAAACTCAGGCGAAGTATTCCAAAAGTTCCATCTCATCAAGAGGAATCCAAAAAAGTCGACGACACGTCAATCGGATGTCCGGAGCTCATGTTATAAGCGTTTCCGCTCCGAGGGCCCGGTTGGTTTTGTGTACGAACCAACCAGGCTGAAACCAAAGTTCTCCAAAACATTGAGTGTAATATACCAAAACGAACATCTCGATCCAAGGATCGCATCACAGCTGACGGTGCGTCGAACAAAGGTCTAAAACCCATGTTATGGGTAAATGACCGAATGTTTTCCGAAAGTGGGGGTTTCGGGCCCAGACCGACCCGACCAAAGACCCCATGGGTCTGCCCGAACCGGGTCGACCCGACCCGGGTCCGGTTCCGGACCGCTTGGGCGCGGCCCGGCTCGGCCCGGCCATGAGGGCCTGGCCCGGCCCAGCGCGCTGGCGCGGCCAGCGCGGCTAGGTTGCTTGGCTGAAACGGTCGAGCAGTTGGGGGGGGGGGGGGGGTGGGGGGCACTGCTGCCCGGCCAGCCGGGGGTTATGATCCCCCGGCTTCTCCTCTGACCGTCTGGCCCGCTCCTGCCGACCAGCTGCTGCCGCCACGGGACCAGCTGGTCCCTTCCCCCTACTCTGACGGCGGTGGTCGGAAACCGGTCACCGCTCCCTGCTCCGCCGCAGCCTAAGTCCACGACCATGATCTGTTCGGCGCGGCGCGACGGTGCCTCGCATCCTTGCCGCTTGATCCCGCACGGTGCGACGACACCGTGCCATCTACGTTGCAAACCACAACAAATGTTATTCAACATAATCAAGGGAGGAGGGTCAGCCATGTTTGTGCGGTCTGGCCCCCTCCCGTTAATTGATAGCAAGCGGTTCAATTGAAACGATGAACGACGACAGAAGAATGAAAAAATAAAAACAATAAATCCACTACCTCGAAGAAAAAGTTGAAGGTTCGTCGCGGAATTCCACATCGCTGAAGAAGGTGTCGCGGAAGGAGGATCATCGCGTTGCGGAGAAAAGATTCGCCGGCATCGCGTCATCGATCTCTGAGGATTCGAGGCTCTTGTCGACCATCATCGGAGGTCAGCGTTCTTCGTGTTCTTCGTCGAGGAAGAAAATGGTTCAAGTCTTCGAGTAATTCTCCCAATCCCTCTCGCACAACGAACCCCTTTAATAAAATAAGACTTGTTTTATTTTATTAACACACAAGAAAAACGTTTTGAAAATCAAAAATTGAATAATTCAATTTAATTGAATTAATTGAGAAGTTTAAACCGCCCAATTAATGTGGCGTTTATTAATCCACATAAATTCAATGGTTGACTTTCATTAAAGGGGGGTGCGGGTGCATTACCTAATTAAAGGTGGGGGTTGAATAAATGAATAAGTGGGGCTCGTGTGGGCCCCACCCCACAAATAACCTACCTAGTGGAGTAGGATATAGTGGGTCCCACTCCAACCACATAGCATATGATAAAATAAATAAAATTGGATGCACCATTTTATTTTATTCTTTTACTTAACCAAAAAAATTTAAGTGCCACACCTGAGCAAACACAACTCCAGAAAAAGGTGTTTCTAAGCAATTATCGACATTGCAATTCCATCGGTTCCCTCAGAATTCAATTCTGAGCACCGGTTCAAAAGTTAGGATAACCCGCTCGTCCGTTCACTGAACGTACCCGAGCTAAACATCGGAAAACGATTCCGGGCACACCGGGCCTCGGAATCAGGTGCCTTCAAAAACAACATTCTTGTAAAATATCAAAGAAAATTAAGAAAAAAATATCCCTTAAATTTTACGTGTTTTTACATTACTCCCACCTCAGGGATTTACATCCCCATCAAGATACATCATATACTAGGGGAAAAAATGTGGGTAATGTGCACGCATCTGAGCCTCCCGCTCCCAAGTGCTCTCTTGGAGGTTCTCGTGCTGCTATCTGATGCGCACTGGAGGAATTGACAGTCCGCGTAGGACCTGCTCCTGTCAATCCTCGATCTCCACTTCAACATCACGAAAGTCTCCCCATAATCAAATTACAGCTCCCCATGGTTGATGACATGCGCCGGGTCATGTTCATATCTCCTCACCTGAGATACATGGAAGTCGTCGTGCACCAGATGGAACTGAGGTTGATGGGTCAAGCGGCAAACCCCCTCGCCTACCCTCTTGAGGACCTAGAAGGGTCTACTGAAGCGCATAGTCAACTTTCGACACCATCCAAAACTCCATAACTCATGTTGAGGTGAGACCCGTAGGGAAACATGGTAGCCATCCTCGAACTCTAGTGGTCTCCGCCTCCTGTCAGCATAAGACTTTTTCCAGCTCTGAGCTGTCCTGATCTTCTCATGGATGACTTGGAACTTTTCTGGTTCTACAAGATCTGCTGAGATTTCGTCTTTGCCGATAAGAGAAATCTGGTCTCATCCCCTGGATGAACCATGGTTTTCGCCTAATACAGTCAATCTTGACATGGATGATACTAATCCATACCAAGGATGATGTCATAAGGCCTCCACGCTACTACCAAGATATCCAACTGTTACTCTGGCCTCCAAGGGTTGAGTCACACTATCGGCATCAGTGTGTGGTCACTGGGTCTCCTCCAACAGGTATCTCAATGTGAGGTTCAAGTCAATGGTTTTAAAACCGGAACCTCTTAGTGACAACATAAGGAGAGGACATGAAGGTAAACGCCACAAGAAAGGTGGATTTTATTACTGCAGCTCAAAATACAAAGACACAAAGCATCTACAAACAAACTTCAACAAAGCTAGAAGCAACATGAACAAAAGTCTCCAGGTCTGGAGCTAGTCCTGCTCCTGTCCATATTCTCCCGGAGCTCAATGATCATAGGGCTCAGCTACCTGAAGCTGAGCTCTCCCATATCGACATGTTCCCTGCGGTCGGGGTGGACCTCTTGGTGTTGGTGGTGGCATCACCTAGAAGCGTCGTACACCTCTAGCTACATGTCCAGCTCCCCTGCCACGGTCTCCTTCTCCATGCGGTCTGCCTCGATCGAACCTCTGACTCTGCCTGGGAGGTTCTTCGTTTTATCTGCTGATAATCTTTATGGCGGGTCAGACATTCACGAGCCATGAGACCAACCCAATCGCAGGAGTAACACCGTTCACTCATCGTAAGTCATTCTCCTCCCCGGGTGCCTCGCACGAATGATCATGTGTCATGCGGTCAACCACCTTTAGGACTAGTCCTTTTGGACCTCTGTATCATCTGTATACTACCCGCTGTAGAAGACTCTGCCGCAGGCCGCCTAGTGGTGGGTCCTGCTGCTGGAGACTACTCAGAAAGGAAACTCTCCACTACGAGGGCTCTCTCCAACACCCATGTTTGCATTGGGATGCTGTGAGAAACAACTGAAGCTCTGATCTCTCGCATGAGCCCCAACTCGAAGGTTCGGGCCCTGAAGAATTGGTCCCATACCATGTCCGTGGAATAGCATGAGAGATCAGTAAACTTCGCTGAGTACTGGGCCACGGTCATGCTGCCCTACCGCAGCTGTATTAGCTCCTGGATGTGCACCACATGGAGGGTGGCTGGGACGAACTCCGAACGGAAGATGCTCTCAATTTCTGTCCAGAGGAGAGATGCATCGTCGTTCACCTGAAGCATCAAGCTCCACCATCTGCCTGCTGCCGCGCGCAGGAGGCTTGCTGCTAGGATCACCAAGAGGTCAGCTGGTGTACCCACTAACCTGAAAACTCGCACAACTACCTCCCACCAATCCCCGGTATCCTGAGGGTCCATCTCCCCGCAGAACCTAGGCGGTCGCTGACGCTAAAACCCGTGCAGTGCACCAAGGCGACGTGCACTCTCAGCAGCTGGGGCTGGAAGCATTGGTGGCTCATAGGGTAGTGGTACCGCCGGTGCCTCCACTGAAAAGGGCCCTACACCAAGGCCTCGTCGCTCCGTGGGATGTCGTCTCGCTCAATGCTTGGAACCCTAGCTGGCTACCATCGAGGGGCCATCTTGAAAATAAATTGGTGTGCCACGGTAAACAAAGTATACCTAGTGAGCTAACACAATGTAATCAAAAAGAAAACTTTTGAAACACACATGCAATCAATTTTTTCGTGTACTGAGTTGAAAATCAGAAGTCAGTGTCGTGGTGTATGGAAACGTCGTCCGCCGCACCAACACTGGACTCCATGGACTGATAACCACACTCAAATACCCTTAACACTATTTCTTCACTTAGATAATGATCAATGTCCTATGTTCTGTGGTAGAACCAAACACCTTTGATAACAATTTGTCACGACCCTCCCTCAGGGCATGTGCCGTTACTACCCCAAGCCCGCCTCCCAAAGGCCAGGGGCTGGCGACTAGCACCATGGCGTAATTCCCGATAAAAAGGGAAGGAATTTCCTTTATGAAGTAAACAAACACATAGAGTAAGTAAGAAGAAGTATACACTAAGTAAACAGAGTACATGTAAGTGCGGAAAAAAAATGTTCCAGACTACAAACCCAAACTGAAAGTAAAGTACAACTTAAAAAGGGAGTATAGAAACTGAAAAGTAAAGCCGCAACATCGAGCCGTCCACTGGAAGTCCCACCTGAAGGGTGGGTACAGATAGCCTCCACAGCTCCTCGGGTCCAACCGTCCACTCCGTGTACATCCCACCCAGTGGTCCACCTGCAGGTACATACCTACTCCCCAATCCACAACCACGATCAGCGATGTCCGTCGTCTGCAACCAACACAACGTAGTGCGGGCGTAGCCCATGCTGGGGTGAGTATACTCTACTCAGTAGGGACCCTGAGACCCCTGAAGGTCTCCCAGAATCAAAAACGTATAATCCACAAATGAAAGAATACAATCACAAAGTAACATCTGACACTACTTAGGTATATGACCATACATATACCTAAGTCATCAATTCCCGTTCGGCTCCATCATCTGAGCCCGAGTACAACCCAGTCCACACAGGAAGTCATGTCAATAATATTGAAGATAATTATTGAAATTCAAGACTCAGCTCAAACTAGGATTTAATCATGATGTCGAAACTATAGCTGCTGGGGAAACTCCTCCTTTATCGATTATAGTGGGTCTGCCGCTACAACCAAGCACCTGTCAATAACCTTGTACTGTTGTAGTACTACACCTGTCGAGCACTGTGAGCCTGCTACTACAACCAAGCACTTCCCACCATGGGTCTGCCGCTACAACCAAGCTCTCCCCTTTATAGCTTTCAGAGGTACTCCTTATGTTGAGTACCGCGGGCCTGCCGCTACAACCAAGCGCTCCTCCGCCGTGGGTCTGCCGCTACAACCAAGAGATCCCCCTCATAGCCTCCACAGGTACTCCTTCTGTTGAGTACCGCGGGTCTGCCGCTACAACCAAGTGCTCCTCCACCGTGGGTCTACCGATACAACCAAGAGCTCCCCCTAATAGATTCCAGAGGTAATCCTTCTGTTGAGTACCACGGGTCTGCTGCTACAACAAAGCACTCCTCTGCGTGGGTCTGCCGTGTGTCTGCCACTACAACCAAGTGCTCCCCACTGGGCTATCCGAAACAGACCGAGTCGATTGATCAGCAGTCGTCAAGTCTCAGCCAGCTCTAGGGTTTCCTCACATAGCATGCTCGTTCCGGGAGGGTCCACTCCACGAGCCAAGAGGTTGATACTCCAAGTATCACAAAGTTTCACGAAGAAGTATCTCAATAGACCGCGTCGTCATAGGGGTCTCAACGCAATAGACGACACGTCAATCAAACGCCCAGTATGTGAGTTATTATCCTTTTCATCCAAGGGGCCCAGTTGCTTTCGTATGTGAACCAAACCGGCCGTATCTCAAATGTACCCCGAACTCTCATAGGGTATACTCATAGGGACTGTTTCTCAACATGATCACCAACGCCACTGGCGGTTCGTAAAACGGACGTCCGGTCTGTAAGTTATCAACTTTTCTGTTCCAGGGGCCCGGTTGGATTTCGGGTTCAATCCAACCCCGCCACTATACAACTACATCCATTACTCAGGTGAAGTATACAAAAAAGTTCTGTCTCATCAAGAGTAATCCAACAAAGTCGACGACACGTCAATCGGACTTCCGGAGCACAAGTTATAAGCATTTCCGCTCCGAGGGCCCGGTTGGTTTTGTGTACGAACTAACTTGGCCGAACACAAAGATCTTCGAAACCATGAGTGTAATATATTGAAATGACAGTCTCGATCCAAGGATCGCATCGTAGCTGACGGTGCGTCGATCGGAGGTCCGCATCTGATGTTATGAGAAAAAGACCGAAAGAGGTCCGGATGTGGGGGTTTTGGGCCCGGACCGACCAGCCCCAAGACCCCATGGGTCGGCCCAAACCGTGCGACCCGACCGGAGTCCAGTTCTGACCCCCTTGGGTGCGCCCTGGTGTCTCGGCCGAAACGGCCGAGCGGTTTGGGTGGGGGGGGGGGGGCGCTGCCCCGCTGTAGCGTAACCGCAGCCCCATGTGGGGGGGGGGGGGGGGCGCTGTTGTCCGGCCAGCCGGGGGTTACGAACCCTCGACTTCTCCTATGACCTGCAGGCCCTCTCCGGCCGGCTGGCTACTGCCGCCACGGGACCGGCTACTCCCGTCCCCCCTTATTCGATGCCGGCGGTCGGAAACCGGATGTCGCTCCCTTCTCTGTCGTAGCCTATGGCCACGGATTTTATCCGTCTGGTGCGGCGCGACGGTGCTACGCCCCTCCGCCACGGCCCCGCTCCAGCCGTGATGTTTTCATGATTATCCGGCGTGGAGTGTCGGTGCTGCAACCTTGTTCGACTTGAAAGGCGTGGCGCGATAGTGCCACACATCCTTTCCAAAAGATCCCGCGCGGTGTGACGACACCGCGCCATCTCCGTTCCAAACCAAAACAAGGTTATTCAACATAAAAAATGGAGGAGGGTCGGCCATGTTTGTGTGGTCCGGCCCCTCCCGTTAATTGATAGCAAGCGGTTCAATTGAAATGAGGAACGGTGACAGAATAATCCACAAATAAAAACAATAAATCCCCTTCCTCGAAGAAAAAGATGAAGGTTCGTCGCGGAATTGCACATCAGGGAAGAAGGCGTTGAGGAAGGAGGATCGTCGCGTCGCGGAGAAAGGATTCACCGGCGTCGCGTCATCGATCTCCATGGATCCGGCGTTCTTGTCGACCTTCATCAGAGGTCGGAGTTCTTCGCGTTCTTTTAATTCTTCGTCGAGGAAGAAAAAGGTTCAAGGCTTCAAGTAATTGAATAATTCAATTTAATTGAATTAATTGAGATGTTTAAACCGCCTAATTAATGTGGCATTTATTAATCCACATAAACACAAGGGTTGACTATCATTAAAGGGGGGTTCAGGTGTGTTACATAATTAAAGGAGGGGGTTGAAGAAATGAATAGGTGGGGCTCGTGTGCCCCCCACCCCATTAATATCCTACCTAGTGGAGTAGGATATAGTGGGTCCCACTCCAACCACTTAGCTTATATTAAAATAAATAAAATTGGTTGCACCATTTTATTTTATTCTTTTACTTAACCCAAAATTTTAAGTGCCACACCTGAGAAAACACAACTCTAGAAAAGGGGTTTCTAAGAACTTACCGGCACTACGATTCCATCGGTGCCCTCCGAATTCGATTCCGAGCACCGGTTAAAAGTTAGGAAAACTTGCTCGTCCGTTCACTGAACGTACCCGAGCTAAACTTTGGAAAATGATTCCGGGCACACCGGGCCTCGGAATCAGGTGCCATCAAGAAACTGCGTTCTTGTAAAATCCCAAAGAAAATTAAAAAAAATTCCCTTGAATTTTACGGGTCTTTACATTGCATTCCAAAAACACTATTTAATAAAATGTAATTCGTTCATAATTTAATTGAGTTATATTCACACCACCTTAAATAAATTTCACCCTTTTAATTTAATCATGATATCAGTAATACATGGTTTGACATTATAGAATTACATTGTTGGAAACCCCATATAGTAATTGGTTTAATAATTTACACTATTAATGAGATAAATAATGATATATAATAGAAATATGGAATAACATATAACTAGTTTTCTGTATAGAAAAACATTAATGACATGGGAAGAAATCGAAAGTTAGGAAATACATAAATAATTATAGGGAGTGAGTGAGTTTATTTATAAAAATTAATTTAATTATCAATTGATTGTTTAGGGCCTCAATTACATAAATTTTATAGTTGTGAAATTGTCATTGATATCATCTGAAATATTGGTAATAATATAGAATTTTATTTCAAGAACATTTTTATAATTTTTAGGAATTAATTTAATTCTTAATAATAAATTTTAAAATAAATAATCTATATATTCCTAAAAATATTTTGATCATACTAATATTATTCCGTTACACACTCTCTGAAATTAATATCCAAAAATGGATTTCATTCAGAATGTACTATTAATGATCTTTTATGATATTGTAACAGATAAAAAAGATATATATGTTTTCCAATCTACCTCTTACTATTCCAATAAACCAATATGTTTAATACGTCAATATATAACCCAAAATTAAAAATAATAGTTCATCAATAATATTTATTCATATATTTTTTTTTATCTAAATCAATTTGATATTAACAAAGAAATTTCATAGAAAAATCATTGGCATTAAATCATTATCACCCTATGGTTGTGGTTTCAAGCCCTATACTATTTAATGGGTTAACACCTAAAATATAAGTTATCCCTTTTCTAAAATATATTTATATAAATAGAAAAATAAATACTATGGTCATCCTTAAATTTTTTGATATGATGGGTTATAACCTAAAATATATGTAGTCCAATTTCTAAAATATATTTTTTAAACAAAAAAAGAAGTATTATGTACATCCTTCAAACAAAAATAACCATTCAATAATCCTTTTTACTCTTGATTTCATGAAATTTGTTTTAATGTATAATAATTTTATTTAACTATTATTAAAATAACAATCTAGATTATATTAACCATAAATGATATCAATACCATAAATAATTGGTACATAAAATATAAATTAATTATTCCTCAAATAAAAATTTTACTAAAAAAAGTACATTCCATTAATTTTTTCAAAAGATTCATAATCCTTGTAGTCAGTCCTCAAAAAAACCTAAAATTGGTTTCTATTATTTGGAATATATAATCTATTATGAAATAAAAAACACATGACGGTATTCATAACTCTTATGTTAATGAATAAAAACCTGCTTCTAAAATTCAACCAAATCATCGGTTATTTCATTAATATTATCACAAAAATTCTAAATGTAAAATACTACTTGAATTTAATTCTTGAATCAAAATAATTCTGGTGTTTTATTTTAATATTTTTCCATTAATAGTCTAGGTATTAACATTGGTAATTCTTTTTCAAATCCATTAAATTGGGTTTTAATAAAAAAAAGATTTATCAAAAGAATATCCACCAAGAATTTGAAACCATGTGTTAAATTAGGCCCATTTTCTTGTACCTGGTTACACTCGAGTCAAGAAAGATGCTCCCTATTTAGTGTTTTTATCCCGATTCACATCTATTCTAGAAACTTATCTACTTGTAGTATATAAATTGGAATATATTGTATGGAAGATCCAAATAATACATATATAACAAAAACAATGGTATGTTAAACTATACTAGTCCTCAATTTCTATCCTATGTATATTTTTCCAAATCTATGCCATCCTTAGTCTAGTCCCCCAATGTTTAAGGTAAACCTTCCATGATACCAAATGTAGATACCCTGATCTGAGAACCTTGAAACTAGTACCTAATCCCATTATGTTTTCATAAGATATAAGAAAATTATGTCCCAACAGAACAATTTTTTTTCATATTATTGGTAATCTAGGAAAAAACATGATTCTCATATTACATTTGAATACACATATTACAACATACTTTTTTTAAAAAACAATGGAATTGTGTCTAGAGAATCATAAGATAAAATTAATAGTAAAATTCATTTATTATTATTGAAGAAATGGGGAAGACGGAATAGTCTATAAGGGATAATTACTATGGATTAAATAATTAATCAATGACTATAATCAAAATAGAATGGTAAATTTTTTAACACAAATTTCATTTAAAAAAATGGATATAGAAAAATCAAAATGTAATGGTAAATACTTTCATTATGATTCCATTTTAATAGTTGGATATAGAATAATAAAAAAGGAAAGATTAATAAATAAAAATAATATGATTTAATCAATTAAATTATAATCAAATGTATAAAATAATTATCCTAGATAAAACATAATGGATAGGAATAAATGAATAATAAATGAAGGAAATGTTTAATTATAGGAGGTCATGTTTCTCAATCACATGATACCTTTACCTTGAATATTTATCCTCAAGACATTTTAAAAAATACAAGATCAAATCCCATTAGGTAAGGATAGAAAACATATTTTTCCAACAAGACTACCGATTCATCAATTTTCATTCTTTAAATGGTCCCCAAATCTTGTCATGAATTACCAAATCAATCATTATATATCAAATAATCCATAAAAATTCATATAAACTCTTCCTTATCAATATATGTGTAGAGTATAGGTTAATAATTTATCAGTATTTCACTACATAATAAAATATATATCATGTAAAAACCATATGTAAAAATGGTATACAATTTAAAAAATAATCATATCAGTGAAAAATTATATAGATTTTAGGTGAAATTTAACGTTGTATTATCAATGGAATGTGAATAAATTTGGGGAAGTAAATGAATATGAGAATTATTTAAGGACATGAATGTTCATAAAATCCATGGTAAAAATAATCATAATACATCTAAGGAAGAATAACGATGTAATTAATAAAAAATATACCCATTAGAGTATGAATATGGGTTTTTTTCATTAAATAAATAAAAAAATGTACTTTAAAATTTTTTTGGAAGAAAATTTCATTTTGAAAATAATTTTTTAATGAATAATATTTGTTAATAACATATGATAAAATTTTATTTAAAATAAAATCATTAAATTTAAATGGATTAATAAAATAAATTATGGTCTATCTATGTATAATTAATTCAAATTCATAAATCAAATTCAATTTTCATGGTATAATGGTAAGAAATTTTCCATGCTATGAAAGAGACAGAAATATAACGATTTTTTTTTTAAATACAATATGGGTAAAAAAAATTTAATAATTCATTTCAATATGGTTATTGAAATCATGCATTATATCTTTTTATATAACATATTATATTTTGGAGGACTGATTTCTAAAAAATAAATAAATGTAATTCAATTTTATTATAGTATTATATCAATAATATTAAGTACAAAATAGTTTATAATGATAAGATCACATGAAAAAGATCATAAATAACCACAGTATACAAATTAAATAGTTATTATTAAACAAAAAACATATAATGTCCTTTAATATAATATCAGGAATAAACATTCTCGATTAGAATGAGATTGTGCAATAAACCCTAAAAATGATTACGACATTTAAGTGAGCATTAATCAGTGAATTAATTATGAGAATCAAATATAAATAAACATAAAAAGTATAAATAAATACATAAATATTTGGATTTAATTATACACATATTCATATAATACTAACAATAATGAAAAAGTAATATACCCCAATGAAAATGAATTGAGTTATGAAAGTAAATTACTATGTCGTAAATTTATGTTTCAATAACCTTTGTTATAACAATTCAAATTGAATCCTAGAATTCCATGATGAAGGAACTAATCATTTAATGGCGTGAACCTCCCATGTCCATTACATTGTGAAAATTTAAGGGTTTAGGTTTCATGGGTGGCAGTAGTGACTCATTTTGAGAGTTTTCTGAAAATATATTTTTTTCAATTGTGATTCATGAATGGAAGGTTGCTAATGGTATGTTGCAATAGTGAGTCCTGATGGAGAATCTCAGGGGATAGTCACAGTGCTGAGTCATAACATTTCCCCACATCGGAAGCTCGCCAAAGATAAATTTCATTGCTATCACCCCTATAGTGACTCACATGGGTATCTCACCAATAGTTAATCACATTAGTAGATCATCCAAGGTGACTCAAGATGGTGATTTGTCCAGTGGTAGCTTGTCCAATGGTGTGTCACCCAATGGTTACTCAGCCACTGGTAGTTCATCCACCAATGACTCGCGATGGTGAGTCATCCACCAGTAGCTCTTCCAATGGTGGGACACCCAAATGTGACTCATCCACTAGAATCCCATCCACTATTGAGTCACAAAGGTTACATAGCCAATGGTGATCCATTTCCAATAGTTTTTTAAAATATGAGTTTTCTCCAGATTTCCAATTTCTAAAATTCCACCGCTTGGACGTTTTCTTTGAAGGAAAACACATTAAAAGGATTTTTTAATTGATTTATGGTTTATTTAAATACCATAAATCCTATCTAAATTTTCTTGGTGGTCGAAGTGCGTTTACATGGACAAAAATCATAATATTGACTGTATCCATTTTTTAGGTCAATCAAAACCACTGCCCTATTTTGATTTTCAAATGGGATGAGATACCATCCTCCCTTGTTCTTCCTTATTGTTCTTTATAGTTGTAGTACTCCAATATTTCTTCCTCCCAATAGATTCGTGTAAAAAACAGAAATAATTGTATTGTGTTCCCCATTGATTTCATCTTGCTTCTTGTACACCCCCTATTTTGGTGTAACCAGGAAGTGTTTATCAGTCTTCGATATAAGTTATGTTCAACCTCCATTATTCTGTATTCATTAATATTTTTGTTCCATTTCATTTATTAGTGAGATTGAATGTTATATCCATGTATCTAATTGGTCTTTCCATGTTTTGGGTTGGTGTGGTGTTGTTATGACATCCTTGGGTGGATGTAGTCATTACGGGAGAGGTTTTCATGGTCTATTTTTTTGTCCAGTTCACGAGAAAAGAACGTTAGAAAAAATTTGATGGAGGGGATTCATTTATTCTTGATATTATTTACATGAAATCACATATTTTTCATTTTTTATCTCATTAGATATAAATTTAATTTATATGATATTTACATGAATAGGATTAAATAATTTGAATCATTTTCATAGTTATGTTTTTAGCTCTTATTTTTCAAGATAGTGTGATATCTATTCCTTGATTTTTAAGAAATTCGTTCATGATTGAATTTCTAAAATAACATAAAGCTATGATTAATTTATCACTAATTATCTAAAGACTAAGTGGAATGTTTAATGACTCTTCTTCTTGTTGTTGAAGTTGATGATAATCAATTTGATGGAGATATGCATGTTGATCTAAATTAGCTGATGAACCTAAAGAATGTTAATGAATGTTGATGAAAATTCTAATGTCATGTTAAATGAAATTGTCAGTTAATTTTTGAATGATTAAGAAGATTTTTTATATATTCTCTCATAGTTGGAACCTATGATAATGAATCAGTTAATTCAAGATGGAATATTAACCAATTTTGTGATAAAGAGAATGACTTATTGGGTTTGAGCTGACCGCTTTTTTGAAAAGTCCATGTTCATTATTCTATGGATTCATGAGAGATCATTGTGTGTGATGTCTAAATTCCTTGTTTTTGGTACAAGGTCACGTTTCTATGATTTTTCTAGCAATTTGAAATGTGTTCTAGATCTGATAATTATGGTATTTGGGTCAAGGAGACCAGGATGTAATGTGAGCCTATGTTGGCTGATCCTGGAAGGTTATTATATTATTTGGGGAAGGGATCCTTAGTTTTGGTGGCATTAGTTGATGCTTAGATTGGTGAAATTCATCAGATTATGTATATTGGTGTCAGGGAGGACACCAGGGAGGTGGAACAAGTTGAAGTTGGGAATTCTCTTTAAAATGAAAGGTCATTTTTTGATGAATCTATTGTTTTTTATCTTCGTTACTCTCCCCACATTTTGATGCATATGTCATTGAATACCCTCCTTCCCAAAGAGGAAAATACATGTTGCGTATGCCATATGATTTTTCTGCCTAGAAAATTGAGTATAGATGGGTCTATTATTCTGTTATAGGTGGAAAAGACATGAAAGGTAGTTCACCTTCTTGCCTTGTTAAGAACCTTGTGTTTTATAGCTTAGAGTACTTTTTTTAGAAAAAATTTAATTATAGAATGTAACGAATTTGTTAATAAATGAATAAATGATTAACCCATGGGGTTGGATCTTGATAGGGAGAAATGTAGGGGTTCTATATTAGAGAAACATTGGAATCAGTTTGTGTATTGATGGAGGGTATGTATATTTACTGGAATGATAATGAAATGTAATGTGGATTTGATAATGGTTAATAACTGGAAAAAGAATTTACTAATGAAATTTAAAACTGATAAAAAGGGATAAATTAATTTAATAAATAATCTAAATGATTTTTTTCTTATATAATATCAAGTCTCAGCAGTGGCAGTTGGGAGTCTGAGAGACATTATCTAGAGTTCAGTCATAGACATGTTGTTTCCCATACTGTGGTTTTGAGATATACTATAAACTGCACTTTTTTTATGTTTCTCCACACTGTTGGTTAGGGACACTGACACCTTAGGGATTTTGAACATTGGGGGTGTTTAATCCTAATTCTCAGTGGGAGGATGGATGGTTATGTACCCCCTTTGACCCTATAATGATCTCTTGGTATTTACATGTCTTGGTATGCCTGGTGGGTTGTTTTCGATATATTTGTGTGTATATGGATTTAATTTTTTTTGTTTTTTCACACACATATATTTTGGATATAGATTTAAAAGGAATTCTATAGGTGTAAATAGTATATGTTTTTATGGATTAAGGATCCTTACTTGGTTGATGTGTAGTAATTTCTCGAGGAATAAAAAATTGTGTATGAAACATGCTATGAGATCTATGGTGGCTCCCAAAATCTACATTGTTACATTTTTCAATGTGTACATGGTGGTTGTGTTTCATGAGGTGCATGTTGTGGTGCTATTCCCATGTGTCATTGGGCTATCCATTTTGGAGATTGATTCTCAAGACATGTGAAAATGGGGAAAAGTGGAAAACCAATGGGGAAGTGGTAGTGGGGAACCCTTGATATTAATTATTTTATTATGTAATATTGTATTGGATACATGTTTAGAGTATCCATGGTGAGGTTGGGAACATATTATACATCTTTTGGTGACGTGTTTGTTTCACTTTTTGTCCACTCTGATATATGATGCTTCATTACTTTTTCATGAGAGGATCTAAGGAGGATCCTAATGATTATACCATTATACTCACCTGATATTTATTAAAACTATTTTTCCAATTAGTTGGACCTATTTGAGATCAATCTTATTACAATTAGGTTTGGATTTGTGGATATTTTCAGGCTTCATGTTTGTTTTTTTTACTTTCATTTGGTACTGATTGTTTTCCCATTTAGTAGTATTGGATCTATCACTGCATTACATATGTAAACATGGGTTTATTTTAAATTATAGAATGAGCTGCATGTGGTTGATATCTATTATATCCCTCTATTTTTTGTCAAGTGTTTTCTTAGTGGGATATTCCTTTCACCTGTGTGTTTTCTATACCCTTGGTGCGTGTTGCCAACCTGGGGCCTACTAGTGGAAATACCCATCTGTCATTATCTATCTTTTCCCATTTTCATCCTAGGGGTGTACACATTGTGTTGATGGGGTCTCCAAGGAGATGTATCAGATCTCTAGTTAGGGATAGCATGGAGTTTAGAGTTATGAATAAGTGATGTTCCAAGCATTGGTAAGGAAACGGTGTCAGCCATGTTTATAAAGCACTGTAAATAGGGGATAATTAATGTACCAGATGTATTTAGGTCCCTTTAGAATCTAATTTACAAAACATTAATTTTGTAGTTTCTACTAAATGACATGATATTGGTTGAATGGTAGAGACCTAGTAAAGGATCATGCATAATTATTTGTTGCATAGGTGTTTGAATGGGTAGATATTAGGATACATTAACCAAAAATGAATATATTAAAGAAATTAATTAATGTTTAATCATTTATTTATCAGGTATATGAGTAGTAACAATTTTTTATTTTTCATGTATGGCGCCAGGTGGATGTTCCCATTTTGTTCGCATAAAAGATGTCTAGCATATTGCACCACCAGATCTCTACATAGTGGAGGTTGATAATGCACATGGAGGATGATACTATCAGAGTTTCAGTGCATGATTCTACAGAAGTATGAGGGCATCGTTTCAGTTGTAGTCAATAGAGAATGGTTTGATGAGGTTGAGATAGACTTTAGTTTGACCCATGTCTATAAGGATCATTGCATATAATTGGTTTTGACGATGTTTTGTGGGGTATTGAGGCAGTGGTGGTTCTTCTTCCTCAGGGATTGCGAGGAGTTGATAGTCTTGTGGGATATGTTCCAAGAGAAATTCAGAGATGATTTTCTTCTTCAACCGTGAAGGAGTCTAGTCTCAAGGATCTCTTTAACATTTGGCATGAAAGCTCAAGTGTATGGGAGTTTCAGATCCATTTTAGGAACCTTACGCGATATGCTTCAGACCCGTTTCTAGATGCAGTGGCCGCACCAAGGCATTTCGTGGAGGATTTGTGGCTAGAGATCCAAGGCCATGTCACACTGTTTATGATGAAGACATCTATAGAGGTACAAGAGTGGGAAGAATCTATTGAGGTAATGTTTTCCAAAACATGATCCTCATGAGAGGGGAGTTATTAGGATTCCTCTTATAGTAGATCGATGATTTAGAGTTCTTGGATTTTAGGGTAGATGGTTGTTTGTTCAGCTGTGGGTAGGTCCCATTACTCAATTTCTCATTTCTCTGGGGGGAAGTGTCTCTCGTGGAATTGCTAATGTATTCTTCGCTTGTTTCTCTTGTGGAGGAATATTTCCTTATTTTCATGATTGCTGAACCGTTCGGAGTAGTTAGCATGTGGCAGGTGTTCCACTCTTGGTTCCTTTGTTGAGGCAGTTTCATCCGAGTTAGATGTAGCAGGCTCAACCAGCATTTGATTACCAGAGAGTAGAAGGGGAAGGAAGAGAACAATCCTAGGAAACCCTTCATCATCCGAGATAAGAGTGAAACCATTGAGGTGGTCATTTTATTGTTGGAGAGGTAGTGGAGAAGGTTGTGGTTAACATCACACATTAGAATTTCCCTCACCAGGTGATCCAGATGTTGTTCGAGGTACCCAATCCTTGTTTTTTTTCATTTTTTTATTCCTTGTTGGATTCATTAGTGATTCAAACCTTCATATAGCATACCCCAATCCATTCTTGGTACTTGAGGTTGAGATTTTTTGAGTCAATTTTCATTGATTACACCAATTAGAGGTTTATATGACTTGTTTGATGTATATAGATACCTATGGAAGTTATGTGGCAACACCACTATTAGGGAGATTTCCTATTTTTATGAGTAAAACCAAATGATTTCATCCTCAGGATGTATGGTTGTATTCCATACATGATATCATGGATACTTTCTAGTGTACGGTGGTGTTATTTGAATCTAATAAATATCCAGTAGTGTTTATTGGAAATCGAGGCCCATAGATGGGTCAAAGTTGTGTGTTGTCCTTATCATCCGTGATGGATGAGATGATGCTGAGTTCATTAGAGGTTTTCCAGTTGGTGTTTCCTTGGGTCGTAGAATAGTACCTGGATGTCTCTCCAGAAGGGGTTGCAATGTTACCCCATTTATGAATGATTGTGTTATGTATTGATATACAAAATTATGTGTCTCCTATCTCGATGTATCCATATAGGATGGATCCATATGAGTTGTGAGAGTTGTAAAAATATCTCAATGGTTTTTTGTAGTGTGATTGTGTTTGACAAGAATGTCACTATGGGGTTCACCAGTTTTTTTCTGAAATAATATTGACATCTATTTTTTGTTAAGTGTCAATTATTTTCACTTGAATTGAGTGAAATGAAGAACCTATAACCTCTTCCATTGATTGATTATTTATTTGATCATCATAATTGTTGATGTTGGTTATTAGATATCGATTTATGGAGAAGATATAATCTTATGTGTGTGAAGGATAAGGATATCTTGAATACTTCTTTTTGTTTTCATCATTGTCATTATGATTTTATTGTGTTGTTGTTTGGTGTGATAAATACACTAGGTGTATTCATGGGTTGAGGAATGTTGTGTTCCATGATTTCCTGGTTAAGTCCATGGTGGTATTCAATAATTTAATCCTTCTTTACAATCCATCTGAGGAGGAGAATTTAAATTATTTGTGTTCTTTTTGGGATGTTCTTCATTGAAAATATCTATTTGGGGAGTTGTCAAAGTGTTAGTTTTGGGCTCGATAAGGTTGATTCTTTGATAATGTTGTGTCCCTGTAAGGAGTATCTGTGGATCCGTCAAAGGTATAAGCTATGGTTTCTTGGGAATCCCCCAAGACAATGGTAGATGTTCAAAGATTCCTTTATCATTCTGGATATTGCAAGTGGTTCCTAAATAATTTCTCTCTGGTTGCGACTACTCTAATAGTGTAGTCCAGGAAGGATCATGAATTTTGTGGAATAATCAGTTTTAGTTAGATTTTGAGTATCTGAAGAGGTTCTGGTTCAATTCTTCTATTCTTTGTCTTCTAGTATAAGGAATTTTGTTTGAGTTTTTATGTGATTCTTTATGTATAGGGTTTGGTTGTGCTCTGATGTAGCAGAGATTGGTAATTTCTTAAGGGTCCTAGCAGTAGCGCACCAAAAAGGAAACTATTCCACCCATGATATCGAGTTTGAATTAGGGGTGTATTCCCCAAAGTTGTGGATACATTACCACATTAGTAAGCATTTTTTGTTCTAGACGGAACGTAGGAGTCTGAGGTATGTTTTCTACCAGCTTCAATTGAACTTATAGAATCGTTGGTTAGTGGAGTTCTTATAGTATTACGAATTTAAAATTTTATATACCCCTAGAATGACGAATATTGTGGCTGATGTGTTGAGTTGGAATTCGCGTAGTGATTAAATTTGTGAATCTAGTGATTCCTATAGGGTGATGAATGAATGTTTAGCATTTCATCAGGATATGGGTGGAATTATGGGTAGATGATGTCTTTTTTTAGAGGAAGATGTAGTCATATATGGTGTGGCAGGTGGATGAGTCATAGTTGGAGGATCATGAGGTGGAGGTCTAGAGAGACAGAGTTGTTGGTGGTGAGGCCCATGATGTTTGGTCTGAGGATGATCAACCGTAGGTGTTGTTTTAGTGAAGGATTTTGGTTCCTTTTGAGATGCATGAGATGACCCTCAGAGAGTTCCATGTTTCTCCCTTATCAGTACATCCTAGCATTAAACTATTGTAACAATACTTGAGGGGTCATTTTTGGTGGTCTAGGATAAAGCATGCAGTTGACGAGTTTGTGTCTCGATGCTTGGTGTTCCAAAAGGTGATCTCATGCCCCACTTTCCTAGTGGTTTTCTCCATCCATTAGATATTCCCAGGTGGATGTGGGTGGACATATAGATGGAAATTTTTATTGGTTTACCTCATGTTGATGGAGGATTTAACAGTATATGGGAATCAGTGGGTCGTTTGATGATGTCTTACCATTTTATAGTGATCGACGATTTGAGCTCATTAATGGTTTTATCAAGTTAGTATCTGTAGGAGGAGGTGAGACTCCATAGAGTCCCAAAGATGATTATTTCAGATCGAGATCCTCATTTTATCACTAGGGTATGGTGATGACTCTAGCATACCTTTGCTTCTTAGATATTCCATTCCACTTTTTTTCATCCATAGACAGATGGTCAGATGGAATGAACCATCCAGAATCATGAAGACATGTTGCGCTCTTTGGTCCTAGATTTTGGATGTTCATAGATAATGAACTCATTGTTGTTTTAGTATTTATAAAAAAGTAGTTTCCACTCCACCGTCTATATGGTGTCATTTGAATCCTTGTATAGGAAACCCTTCTATTCTCCATTGTGCTGGACAGGGGTCTGAGAGTTAGAAATTCGTGGTTCGGAACTTGTAGAGAGTATAATAGAGATGGTTCTGGTGATTATTGAGAAGATGAAGGTATAAAACGATCAATATATGTTATATTTAGATCATAGGATGAGTCCTTTAGAGTTTAAAATTTTTGATCACATGTTTCTGATGGTGACTATTCATCATGGGTAGTTAAGGTGTTTTTCACGAGAGTAAGCTTTCTCCCCAATTTTTTTGGCCTTCTGAGGTGCTGGCTCAGGTCGAAGACCTGATATTTCATGTAGAACATCCCCTGCATTTGAGCTAGATACATTATGATTTTCACATGTCATATTTCCATCGTTTTCATAATGATGACGCTCACATCATTGAATAGGGAATGATTGAGGTTGGTGATGGTCCGACCTTTTTGGGGTGGCCTATAGTGATCCAGGACTGCAAGAAGAAGGTGTTGTGTGGTCGTGATATCCAATTAATTCTTGTCTTGTGGAGGAACTACTGAGTAGAGGAGAGTACTTCGGAAGGTGATTTAGAGATATGCACTTATTATCCCAATATATTTTTTGTTTTGGTCTTCTCTTATAACATTGTTACCTTACTGGTTGTAGAACCTTTCTAATGTGAGATGGTTTTCTCTTGTTTTGTGTTGTTAATTGATCTCTTTTGAGAGTATCTAAACTGGGAGATTGTTTAGGAGATAGTTTTGGTTGTCGCATGGTTATGAATTATTTCTTTGATGAAGATGTTGAGCCTTTATAGTAGAGATATCCTTGAGATGTATCTCATGGGATGGATTTTATGAAGAACAATTTTTGGTTTCCAGTTTACGTTTGTTTTGAATTCGTGATGGATGGAGTATTTTGAGATGAATCTAATGGAATGGATCAGACATCTACGCTCCATTAATTTTTGAAAATATAGTGGTTGAGGTTTTAGGGAGGTATTGGTGACTCATTTCAAGAGTTTTTCCAAAAAAAACCAATTTTTCTAATGATGACTCAGGAATGATAGGTCGTTAATGGTAGGTTGCAATAGCGAGTTATGATGGAATGTTGTATCAGTGATTCAGAGTGGTGGATCACACCAGTAGCTAACAACTAAGGAATTTCATTGGTATCTAGCCATTGGTGACTCACATAGGTAGCTTTCCAATGCCGACATACACTCATATCTCGCCAAAAGTGACACATACTGGTACCATGAAAATTGTGACTCATGACAGTGAGTTGTCCAGTGGTAGGTCATCCAATGTTAAGTCACACAACGGAGACTCATCCAACAGTATCTCATCCATCGGTGACTTGTGACAGTGATTCTTCCAGAAGTTTCATGTCCAACAGTGACTCATCCACTGGTAGTGCATCCATTAGTGACTCATAATGGTGACTCACCCTTTGGTGATCTCTTTCCAACAGTTTGTCAAAATTTTACTTTTTTCCAATTTAATGGTTTTTTCAGTTTCAACCATTTGACATGTTCTTTGATTTAAAACACTTTCAAAACAATGTTTTATGGTGTTTAAGGTTGATTCAAATCCCAAAAGTCCTATTAATTGTTTTCATAAGGATTCCAGTTCCATTACTATGTCAAAATGTGTAATCATGAAAAAATCTATTTTTAAATTAAATCTAAACAGAATCTCCATTTAGATTATCAAAATTGCCAAGATACCTTAAACCAATGTTCATTGTTTTTGTTTTTAAGTAAAAAATCTATTTTTAAATTAAATATAAACAACATCTCTATTTAGATTTTTAAAATTGCCAAGATACCTTACACCAATGTTCATTGTTTTTTTTGTTTCTTTACACTACGCCACGATACAAGCTAGGGAAACATACACACCATGGATTCTGATCCCTGGGGGGTAAATTCCCTAACATTTCATTGGGATGATGGACGGTTGACTACGCACTTTGACCCCACATTTTCTCTTGTTATTTACTTATACATGTATACAAGGTTGTTATTTTTACCCATATATGTGTTTGCAGAGATATAGTGTCTGGTTGTTATTTCACACACATATATTTTGGATGTAGTTTACTATGGAATTCTACCTATATAAAATTTATCAGCCTTGATGGGATGAGGATCCTTACTTGGTGTATGGGATGTAATGGCTCCAGTTGTAATACATGATGTATGATACATGCTATATGAGCTATGGTGGATCCGAGAAACTACTTGGTTACTTTTGGATAGGTGGATTTGATGTGTTTTTTGCATGAGGTTCATGTTGTGGGGATTCACCCATGTGTCTTTAGGATATCGTTTTTAGAGAAAGATGTTCAGGGCATGCAATTTTGGGGAAAACAGAAACTAATTATGGAAGTGGTAGTGGGGTACCCTTGATATTTTTTATTGTATAATATAACCTTGTATAAAATTCTAATTTAGAGTAACCGAGGTGGGGATATGAACTTATTATTCTTATTTAGGTGACGTGTAAGATTCACTTACTGTTCCCTAGTTTTTAGCATGATTCTGTACTTTTAAATAAGAGGTTCGGGGTAGGATACTACTGATTATACTATTATACCCACCCAACATTTATATAAACTAGTTTTAAGTCATATAGTGAATGTTGTAGATCATGATGGTTACTATTATCAAGGGGTTTACGGGAGAAAGTCGGGTTCATGGTTGATGTTCTTTTACCTTTTTTGGTACATGTAATTTTTCCTTTCTGTTGTTGTAGTTATTGCATTCCATTAGATGTGAAATTTGGATTCTTTTACATTGTGGTCTGAGAAATATATTTTTTTATATATATTTTGTATCCATTTATCTAGTGATCTTTTGGAGTGTAATTCCTTTTATATGTGTCATTAGAATACCCTCGGTGGTAGTCGCCAACCTGAGGCCTACTAGGGGCGGGGCTCAGGTGTCATTATATCTCTTATCGCATTTCCATCCTCAGATGGCTACAATTTGTGGGGAGGAGGTCATGAAATCTTGTGATAATAAATTTTATAGGGATAGTATTTAAATCATAAATAATAAACTAGTCTCATAACATTATAATATGCCTCAATGAAATGAAATTAAGATAAAATCCCTTATCTTACATTTTCTTTAGCTTGAATTATTTTATTATCATGTATATTTGTATTAATAATTTTATTAAATTATATTATAACCCTATTTATATTTTTGAAATTATGTATGATCCTTTTATTACATGTTATTACCTTTTCATTAATAAACATTCATTATTCCCATCGTATATGGTGTTAATTGCATTATTTTTTTAGTATGTTCCTACTTTTTATTTTTGTTACCTTTTACGTAGATATGGATGTAAGCATATCATTAATGTAATATATTATACAAATAACACATAAATTCATTATTTATTTAATTAGAGTAATACATAAAATTTGGTCATAGAAATGAAATACATCGCTCATGGAGAAGTAATGTTTATTGTACTCATGGACAGTATTTCCATATTATTAATGTATTGAACACCAGAAAAAAATTATATATATATATATATATATATTAACATTACTTTATAATTTTTGTTTAATATATATAGAATATTTATTCTAAATCCTTCCTTAATACATTGAATGTAAATCGTAAATGATCAAATTGCTTCGCGAGGCGGTATTCCAACTTACACATGAATGACATTATCACATTCCCAAAAAATGTAATGTGTCTCTGAATTTGTTATATAAGAATTTTATAAGGAAAATGAGATAATAAATATAATAAATATATTATATACGAATTACTTTCATAATTATTTCCCACCTAGATAAGTTGAAATGAAATAATTAACATCATAGGTTTTTGAGGCGGTAGTGCTCTATATAATGTAATGATTATTTCTAAACCCTTTTGATGGACGTGTGTGTTGGTGTAGGTCATAGCCACAACATAAAAATATCTCTAAATATTTAATATACTATGATTATTATATAATCATATAAAAATTGAATTGAATGATGTGGAGAGGGATATTAACAGAGAATAAATTTAAAAGATCATTACCTCTTCTTTAGGCATCCTTCATAGGTTTAAACTAATTCATTACTAAGATTGATTTCATCCCAGGACATGAACACTATGTTTAGGGGAGGTAATTAGGGGGGTAATGTATTTTAGTATATTCTGAACCAATGTTGTTTGAGATGTGTGAACAAGGGTATGAGGTGGAGGTATATTTTATGTGGAGTGTGTGGAAAAGATTGAAATTTTAGAAATAGGGTCATCTAGCCACGTTTTTCAGGTAATTTTTATAAAATCACAATCATTTTAAACATACTGTTAAAATATTTTGGGCATTGTTAAAACTAAAATAACAACTAATGATCTTAATGTCCGCTGTATTTGGAATATGAGGTTAATAATTAGAAATAATGAAACCGAAATAAAAATATCTTTCATTTCCAATTCATAATGAGTTCTTAATATCTATTGAGCCATTACTTATATATCCTTGGAAATACATGAACATATGGATGATAAAAAATACCAATAACGAAAAAACATAAAAATAAATCCATCCAAATGGACATAACAAGATGACATAAAATTGAATACCACATGAATAATAATAAGGAGTAATAACAAGTATAAACTGGTAAAATTTATTCATGGAATCATCAGATCATGGAAGAAATATACAACATGGCATAATCATGAGTCACGAATAAATAACCAGACCATTGCACAAGGAAGAAAATGTCCCAAAATTGAACAAGGTTTACTCCCTAACCCACCATGATGTCTCATAAAAATAAACATTACCCAATGAATTGGATCAGTATCATGGAACACCCATCATAAAATCGTCAAAAATTTGTGTTCCACCTTATGAATAAGGAATAAAGTATTAACATAATGTTTACTAATTGTAAAAATGGGTATCATAATCATTTAATGAGGAACCAAAAAAGGACATACCATAATGATTTCTATGATATAATTTCCATAAAACATACACGGTAATTCATAAGGAAAATTACGTATAGATGTTAATAAATTTCATTCAACAGATTTTAATTATTTTTAAAAGTGTGATTGAGAGACATTCTAAATTAGCCACTATAGAGCTGTTTAGAGGAATATATAAATGTGTCATTAAAAATAAAAATGAATAATTGTTTTCATAAAACAAGAAAAAAATAATATTTAATTTTTTAATTAAAATTTTTATTTCAATTAAACATATTGTTTTTATACTATATTGTGGAGTTTTCTATAAAATGGTTATGAAATTAGGATATCCCCTTTAATATGTCTTTCTTATCGGGAGGAATGGAGAAATTAACCATTGAAAACATGTATTTACATATCAATGAAATAAGAACAGATCTTGGTACATATTTTTTGAAACATAAAACATAATATATGAGGATTAAATCAGAATAAACAATTATTTCTTTACAGTAAAGATATAAATAACATAACTAGAATGAAAAATGATTGTTTGGAGTGAATCACTTACATTATGTTTGAAAGTGTTATTCCCTTGTGCGAAATATCAGGGATGATCAAATTAGATTCATTAATAATTTAATTAAGAACATATTATACATATTATTTATTTATAATATTTTTTTGGTTTTATTTATGGCTATTACATCGAGTTATAGTGATTGATTTTGTTATTCGGGGGGCATTCATTTCGTTTATTTCATGATAAGATCTTGAGAGATTTTTTAAGGAAGTTCTTATCAAATTTTAATAACTCTTCAAATGTAAAATTATACGGTATTAATTAACTTCCATGAATTAAAATGGTTTTACCTATCATTTTATTTTTTTTACATCAGGATGATTCATTAGATTAAACATTGATGAAAATTGATTAGTTTAATTTGGATGTTCTTACAAACATCACTAATTGGAATCAATTTATCTATTAATATGTTTATATATAGTTTCCATAGTTTTAAAGAATTTTTAGAATATATTTTTCATGATTTTTTTTAAAATTATTTTGTTCTCATGACCAGCCTTGAAGGCAATCATTTATAAGGAAAAGTCATCATCAATGATGGTAGTAAATTGACATCTCAGAGGCTTTTTTAATTTTTTATGAAAGAAGGGAATATAAGATAATTTAATAGATATTATACATTAACAAAATAAAATTCATTCATATAAATAATATTGGAGTTATAATTCAATTTTTGGATAGGGTAGGGGTGTGGATTATAAAAGAACAGAAATTAAACGAAAAATAAATTGGGTTTTACCACTTAAGTGTCGTATCCTTTATAATATCTTGAAAGAACTTGGTAATTTCATTTTCATTATATTAAAAATACCATAATTGTTTTTAGTGTTTTATATAGAAATTTGGCACGATATAATAAATTTACATGTTTATAACGTGTGATGAGAATAAGAGGTGAGGGTGGTATTTATAGGTCAAAAGAGGGGGGGTTTTTAATTATTTTATTCATTTTTTTTTATATTGGATGAGGATAAGAAATATTGTCCATTTGTGTTATTAATTAAAGTATCTAGTGTATTATAGTTTGATGTAATTTTTTTTTCAGCCATCCATACATCATTTATGACTCATATATTCATGTATTTGTCCAAAATGTTAGATAAAATTAATTATTGTAATTCACTATTCACTAAAAAATTAATAATTTTAGAAATATTCAAATAATTCTCTATAACTATTTTTTACATGTAGTATTAAAATACATAATCATTTTTTTGAAAATAATTTACAATTTTTCATTAATGTAATTTTTAAATAAAATCATCATTTAATCAAGAAATATTAATTTTAATATTATTTCCCAATTTATGATAATTTTAAAAAAATAGTTGAGGTGTCATAAAATTATATTTTATTCATTAGAAAGATTAATATTAATTTATGAATATATTTTATGAAAATATATTTTCTTTTGAATCATTATTTTAATTATGAAATTGTAAATAAATTCGTCTGTTTGGTAAAAACACCTACACCAAATTTATCATTTAAATGACATTTATTTACTTATTACAAGATATAAATATATCAAATTTTTAATTAAAATATTCCAAAATATTTTATACTCTTATAAGAGAGGTTTGTATTCTATTGGCTGAATTAATATTCGTAACGATCGTATAACCATTCCAATCATCAAGTTACAATTCCATTTTTATCGGTTTGATAATTTATTGATCTTCCTATTATATAATTAATTTTTTAATTCTAATGTTTTTATTGTGCCCTCTATGTGATTTAATGTGATTTATACTATATAAAAAATTAATAATAATATAATTTTTATAGGTAAAATGACGAGTGAAAACATTCATACCCCAAAATAAAATTTCTCCATTTTAAATTTCATTTTACGTACTTTGTGAAAACAAGTGATGATACTTGTCTTTAATTTCTTCCTTCGGTTCCCATGTTAACTCCTTGTAATTATAGTTCCACCATATTATTTATACTAGGTGGTTAGTCTTGTTCCATAGATATTTATCGTTATGGTATAATATCTTCACCAGCTACTCCTCATAAGAGATATGATTTTTAAACTGCACCACCTCTAAATTACATATATGTGGGGAATATGGTGTGTACTTCCTAATGATGGATAGGTGGAATAAATCATATATTTTGACACGTGGTTGGTGGATGTTCAATTTGATAGGAGAGAGCTACAACATAACCAAGAATCTCAAAGGGGTCGATGTAACTTGGACATTGCTTTCCTTTCATCCCAAATCATATTATACTATTCCCTAGATATATGAGATGGAATAAAATCTCTCCAAATTCAAACTCTATGTCCCATAAATGATTGTCTGCATAGCTCTTCTGTCTAGTTTGGGATGACTTGATGTGATACATAATGGCTTTGACATTTTCTTCTATTTTATCAACCAGTTGTGGTCCTTTCTACTTATTTTCACCGACTTCATACCAACATACATGTGTTCTACATATTTTCCCACAAAAGTGACTCATATTTGGCCACAAGGATTCCTTATGGGACATTATTATAGTATAAGAACTCGACCAAAGGTATATTTATGTCCCCTCCACCCTTGAAATCGATTTAACATCCTTTCAACATTTCTTTCTGGGAATGAATAGTTTATTCAGATTGGAAATTAGTTTTAAGATGATAAGATGTACTGAAGTTCAACTCAATGTTTATAGAATATTATAGACATTTTTAAAACTTATCTCTAAATATGATATCATGATCTGATAAAATATATAGTGTTAATCCATGCATCCTGACCACATAATTAACATATATTCGTTAATGTTTATTGAGTGATAAATTCTTTATAACTACGGTAAAGTGATCTATATTTATTAGATGATCCATAACAAACAATATATCAATATTTCCTCTCGATGTATTTTGAAGTCTAGTGAAAAAGACCATGGTGGTGTTTTCCCACTTCCATTGTTAGTATGGGTAATGGTTGCATCATCACATTAGTATTTTTCTTTTCTCCCTTCACTTGATGTCATCCTAGTAATATTTCTATATATTAAAAAATTACCATCTTCATATTTTCCCAACAATAATTCTCTCAGAGATGTCGATACATTTTTTGTGCTTCCTGGGAGAATAGAGAATGTTGAGCTATCTGTGCCATTCAGAATCAAATTTATTATATCTTGATTGGATGATTCACACTACATTGAATCTGATATTATTACTCCTTCAACCACTATAATATCTAATAATCAATAAAATTTCCAGTTATAGAACCCCAAATATTAATTGGATGGTTTTAGAGTTTGTATACAATTTCCCTAATGTCTCCACCGCAACTCCAGTTATTTTAAAATATGAATATATAATTGTATAAAAATAGTTATATTGAGAGGTCTCCCCCTCAATTCATGAAGGTTACGTTGGGTGGAAGAGAAATTATGTTGTCGACTATGAACATTAACTATGATGATATAAATTTTTAACAATGAGGATATCCTATCTATAATAGAATCCAAGTTTTTATAAATTTCCTCATCATTTCTTTGAGAATATTTCATTCTATACATATTGAATGGTTAATCAATAATTTGTGAAAGGATTGATGATGTTTAATCATTAATGATTTTGATTTCCATCCTTCATTGGTCTAGTAAAATTGTATTCTTCTATATTCTAATCACTGATAATGTTGTATAATCATTTCTATATAGAGAATCAGCCACATTATTTGCATTAACAATATGGTAGTTTATTTAGTAGACATAATCCATGATGATCTCTTACTTTCTTAATCAGTGAATATTATGATCCTTATGTTTTAATATATATCTTAGGCTATTATGATCATTATACACATCACACTTCTCCCCAAATAGATAATAAAGAAATATTTTCAATGCGACGATCATATATTCAAACTCTAGATCATACATTGGAATTGTTTTGTCATAAAAGTTCAAATTCCTTAAAGTGTATGATATCACATTATCATTTTTATTTTGTAAAGTACCTTATCTATTATTTGACACATCACATTAAAAAAATAAATATTTCATCAGTTGTCGAATGTTTGAGTACTATTGTACTGATAAGCTACTTTTTCAACACTCTGAAGCAGTCTTCAAAATCACTGGTAAATACAAACTTGACACCTAGGTTAACATGGTTAGTGAGTTTTATAATTGAGATAAGATCCTCGAAAATTGATAGTATTACCCATCATGATCCAGGAATCTATGGACCTACATTAAAAATGTTATCTTGTGACACGCTTTGATTTCCATTTTCAAGGAGGGGTCGATAGATATTCCTTTTATTGTGATAACATGCCGAAATAATTATACTTACTCCATCCAAACCTCTCATTTACTATACATTGTATATATTTTCTACCTTCAAAATGGCTATAGCATAAAATTTGAATTATCTTCATACTTCTGTTAGAGTATATATGAAAATCACAAATAATGACTACAACAAATTTTTTGAGGTAAAATATGGAGACTTTATTTTTTATGTGCATGGAAAATCCTTGAGAATTAATGAGTCATAAGGGAATCACTATGAAATCATAGTGTTCATAACTTGTTAAAAATTATCATTTGTAATATATTCCTTCATCACCATTAGTTGGTGATATCCCGACTGAAGGTACACCATAGAGAAAAAACTTGCAAAACTTAATTTATTAAATTAGTCATGTATTCATGGTATGTGATATTTTTTTTCCATTATCATGATTTTTTTTGATCTCCAAATAATCAATATTGAGGGGCATTGTTCCGTACTTATTTTTTAATGAAGATGACTGATGAACCTTAGGCTAAAGAACTCAGTTGTATAAAAATAATTTTCATGTTCTCTTATATGTGGGACTTTTATTCCTTGAAATCAATGGGGGTCATTGTATAAGCTTCCATTGATATGTGTGGATATCATATAAAAAATTCAATTATGAAATTGACTTATTGATCAAGTGGAAGACCATGCAATTCATCATAGATAATCACAATATAGTCCCTCACAATGGGAATGTCTTCAAGAATGATTCTCTAATTTATATCAATCATTTAGCTTACTCATAAGTAAAAATTATCCACACATGAGATGATGATACTAAAGAAGAATCATCTATATCCTTACACATATACAAAATTGTATTATTCATCGAGATGTGAAGAGTGATCTTTCTGTCCTAATATTTTATTTATATATTTATATAAATATATCAAATCCACTCCAAATATTTCTTCAAACAACTCCAAATGTTGTATGAATACATTTATTGGGATTTCAAGTAAAATAATTAATCGTAGAGGAGCTATGTAGTTTGGGTGAAAAAAATTCTCCACTCTCTGCTATAATAGAAAAAACCTCTATATTTTGGGGTGTTGTTTGAATAATTTTAATCAAAATGCATGATATTAAATAATGTGTTGAAAAAATATCAATTAGAATTTTCTATATTATTTAATGATTAATTAGATTATGTGTCACCACACCATTTCTATGCTCCATCTCTGTAATAGTGATAGCATATTCCCTTCCTTTCTGCCTTGGAGTTTTTTAATGGTTACCTCTTACAAACCTTATCTTGGGGAATTTACTCTTAAAATACCCATGGTCCATGTTTTTGAATTAATGTACGAGAGGCCAAAAGTTAGTATGATCCATCCTTTATTTCCCTAATTTTTTTGATTCATCATCTCACTTCAGAAATTATTAGCTTGATGCCCCTATGATCCTTGTTTGAACCATCTCTTTGTTCCCCTGGTTATTCATAGAACACTTCCAGCGACTCTATTGACATGTGGGATGATGTAGTTTCTTTATATCAAAGGATTCATCTATTGATCCACCCATATTAAACACAATAGTCAACTTTTTTATCTTTAGACCTATACGTGCACTGAGAGCCTCCAGTATCCATATCATCATTGAGGGAAAAAAACTTAATCCTCATAGATATCAAATTCTTGAATAAATAATGATTTTCATCAACTCGTGTTTAGACCAATAAAAAATCAACCCTCAGTACATTCTTTATTTAGGAAAAATAAAATGGTGTATTAAGAATGTCTTGTAGACTTTTTTGCGTTGTATTCCCCAATAGACTTGTCTTCCATTTTCTTTAGTCTAAGGAAATCCCTTTATATATTAATAGGGAGAGTATGGGAAACATATTTGAAAATTATTTTCATGAAATAAACATATTCCATGGAATAAATTTCATATTTTTTTTCATGATTAGTTTCCACCACAGATCAATTTCCCCTCCGAAATGATAGTCCATAAGAAAAAATTTCTCTTCCTCAGAGTACTGGAGGAAAAAAACTTCTCTTCAATGGAGTGAATCCACTGTTATGTGCTAAGGGGGTCATAAAATTCACTAATATTGATGGTCTTTGTCACATAAAGGATTTAAACAAAAAATTATCTTCATATATGTAATTATGGTGTTCTCCATGATTCATGCTATTATTTATAACGTAATCTAGTTGAGCCAGTACTATCATGAATGATTGTCCTCCAATTCCCATCAGCTGTGGAATTTCGTTATAGAAATCATCACATTTTCAATCATATTTATTGTTTTAATGGGTTATCATATATCCATAGATTAACATTGAAAATGATTGTACAAGTCTGGGGGCTTGAATACTTATCTAATAATTATATAATAGGAAAATTTTAAAAAATAAGGATAAACTTGGGAATAAAATGCATATCCTAAAATGTGATTTCCTATGTTATGAACTTAGTTATACATCGGGATAAAATTATCCATAGTGTTGTTACTAAGGTTTCATAGTCATCATATCCACAAATAAATATACATTAATTTGATACCCACTATATAGACCCTACCCATTTAATTTTTTCTAAATTAATCAATGAATAATTAACACTAAAAATATATCCAATGATCACATGGTATCATGTCATTGGAAGATTAGGTACTAACTCAAAAGGATGAAACAAAAACAAAAATCTATTCTATTTAATATTCATAATGATCTATTATCTTCCTTTGAAAGCTTACTTCTTCATTGTAAAACCTAAGGAATACGTGAACAAATTGATGAGATAAAAATCCCAGTATGGTTAATACATTGGAATAAAGAATAGTACATAGGCATAACATGATGAAATAAAAATGCATAAAACATAAATAATCATAAATAATAAAAACATTTAGAATATGGGAACATGTAATCAATGTTTAATTGTAATGTGGAAACAATATATAACATGAAAAAATAATGAGTCATGGATTACTACTAACACCATTGACCATGGGGGAAATGTACCATTTAGGAATAAGGTTTATTTTGTGTACCAAAATGATGCCTCATGAAACTAAAAAACTACCCAATAAACTGGAGTTCTATGTAGGTGGACCCAAAATAACATTTTGATGCATATTATTTCAACCTGAATAATCAATCATATGTTGTAAACAAAAGGGTTACATGTAGAATGATATGTGATTCATAATCATGTCATCAACCATAGAAAATTGTAATATCCATGTTATTTCAATTAAATAGTGTATTTAGAACATTAATAAAGGAATTTAGGAATATATCATCATAAATTACAACCAAATGAATTGAAATTATATAAAAAGACTGTTTGAAATACATTAGAATTGAGACAGTCTAGTGGGGTTCAAAGAAAAATATTGACACATATTTAAGGTGGATAAAGGAATAAATTTTTTAATAAAATCATAAATTAAATATAATATTTTTTAATGATGAAATAATTTATTTAGAAAAAATTTTTTTTATTATAATATATAATTAATTTTACTTGAAAATGTTTTAGAATTTGGGAAGTTCCCTTTATTCAGGGATGATTATTAGGAGTTATTGACAAGAGAACATTATTAAACATGGATGTTACCATAAAATTATTATAGTTGAGATACATATGTATGTTTATAAAATAAACATAGAATTTAGTTGGATTAAGAAGGAATAATTAAATATTACATTTCGTTAAAGAAAGATAATTTGTAACCAGGAGGGAAATTGGAGGTTTGGAAAGAATCACATACCTTATATATGAATATGTTTGTAACATGTACATAATGTCCTAGATATTCGAATTAAATTCACTACAAATATAATTTATATCATATTAATAATATATTGTTTTTTATATAATTATTTTTGTTCAATTATGGAAATATTTTGTGGGTTTATTGTTTAAATTTTTCGTTCCTCTGATATCCATTTCATTGATGTGAAGACCTGTTAACTTGAGTTTTACTATTGATGTTCTTGTAAAAATTTAATAATGTTATAGGAGTGAAATTATATATTATTTATTCACATAAATAAATATAAATGGATCCATAAATTTTTTACATGATAATGATTCATTATATAAAACATTGATGAAAATAATTAGTTAATTTGGGCATCTATTATGACAATCAAAAATTTGTATCATTATGTCTAATACTATTTTTATATACTGGTTCTAGAACATTAAATAAGATGTAGTATTCATTTTAAATAATGTTATATCCATTATAGTTTTTTTATAATTAAGCATAAAAGTTGTATTAGAATACAAAAAATCATCATCCATGATGGCAGTGAATTAAATCCTCACAGACGTGTTTTCATTTTTTAGAACAAAATGTATAGAAAAGAGACTTGATTATGGATATAAAATTTTCATAAAAAAATTCAATTTTATAAATAATATATGTGTTATAATTCTATTTTTTTATAATATATATGTCATATGAGGATAATAAAATAATAATTTTTCTTTAAGAAAAGTTATTTTTACCCCATAAGTGTCCTCTCCATGAGAACATCCTTAACCCACTTGGACATGGTATTTTGTTGAGAACAGTAGGACTAGTACGTAGGGAACAAATATTTGGAGTTTAATTGGTGATAATATAATCATGAATCATATCTTATAAGGTGTGAAGTGAAATGGATGTTAGAGGTAGTATTTATAGGGTAGGGGAGGGGTGTTTTTTGATTATTGGATTTGGTTATTCATTATTTTGGAAGAAGACAAAAAATAGTGTTGATTATTGTTAATAATTATTGTATGTAGTGAATATTACTTATAAATAATTGTTTTTTACCTAATTAATATATATTAAATAACTAAAAAATCATTTATTTGGATAAAATAATAAATACTATAAATTATTGTATTTCACTACTCGCATAAAATAAAATATTTTAGAAAAATCTCTAAAAAATGAAACATATTTTATTACATATATAATTTAAAAAATAAAAACTTCTTTTGAAAATAATTTTCAATATATTAGAATTTTAATTTTTAAATAATATCATCATTTACACTAAAATATCAATATGAATAATCCTACCCCATGAGAGGGTAGTTTTTCACATGTTCACTCACCAATGTATTCGTTAGTTATTATAAAAATTATTCACACTCAATTGACTAGGTAGTAATAACACCATTTTGAGTAATATTTTTTTAGATTATTAGAGTGTCTTGAAATGTATTTCACAAACATTTTATAATATCTTACTAAAAAATGACTCTAAAATGAAAGATATTATTGTTGAATAAAGACACTCCTCTGCAAATAGTTTGTTTCGTGGTTTTATTGAGATTCCTTCAATGGTACCAATGTTCCCCAAAAATTATAATTATTGTAACTATAACTCAAGTTCATTGAACTTACGAAAATTAATCTACCTCCATAGATATTTTAATATGACACATATATAATCCTACTGATCTATAAAATGATTTTAATAAGTCAAATTATCAACAATAAATCAAAAAAATTAACAATTTAGTCCCTCAAGTCTATATTCATAAAATAAATTAATATGGAAGAATATTTAGTGAATACAATCATAATTATAAGGAAATAATAATTTATTTATCCTTTTTATAATACATTAATTTTAATATCATCTTCCCTCATCCTTAGTAAATGATACCTCGATCAAGGATTAATCATATATAATAATTCATCCCCATAAAGATTTTCAACTAAATCACCAATCATTGAAATAGTTTATTTAGACTTCATTGGGAATTAATTATGTCTTTTCTAATCAATTCATAGCTACAAAAATTCATTCTACTTAATTAAAATGTGAATATCTGATCCCTAAGGAGACATACTCAGTCAAATAAAACCCTAATCCAAAAGAACATAATGTTTCTTATATTATTCAATTAAATTTATATATTATATTACATATGGGGTCATTGATATAGTTTTTGATCTAGTTTTTACATGAATTGAAAATCCAACCACTCTTAATAGAGGGGGACTAGTTAATTCTCTAGTAAATACATTGATCTATTCCTAAACATTTGGTACCTCAAATATATTTATACATTAACTTTATTCCCCTTCATCTATAATCATTTCAATAAATATTTATATAGGAGTACATCTTTGGTGTGAAATGAGACACGATATGTCTCATTTAAAATAATAAAACGTTTTCAAATTAACACAATTCAAATTTCCTTTAACCTAAATTTGATCATGGAATCAATTTATCTCAGGGATTAATAGAAAATCTATCTGCCTCGTTTTTTCCTAAGAGTTTGACTTCATTCATGTGTGGTGTAAGACACCTTATCCGTTGAGATATTGGATATTCAGCCTCTCTAGATGTTCTACAGATGTTTATAATGGTAAAGAGCATCTGGTGGTGGTAGTGTGTCTTAACCTTCATAGGCTATCATTACCCATCCCGAATGAGGGATTCCTCCGAGCAATCATAGACTCGCTTCTGGGCCACCTGTGTTCAAAAGTGGAAACCAGATATGCCTTGGCTACCTCTATGGCCCATATCTGCATGGAAAAATACCTCTCCCATCCCTTATCGGGTCAAATTGAGCTTTAGATCGAGGGTTCGTTAAGCTGGTTAGTGACGATCTCCTACCCTATCTTCCCCAAATTATGATATCGTTTCCTTATGTATGGTCATTCCATATCAGTATTCCATCAAAGGAGGTATAATGGATGTCTTCAACCTCTCTCTATGTATGGGGGTTAGGTGGAAATGGTTTTTCCTCTCATGATCGGTCTGATGGAGGAGATCCTGGTGGCGGATCATCCCCCAGTTTTGTGCCCCCTCTTCTCCTTCCAGTGCATGATTCTATGTTTTTTCCTAGGAAAAAGTGCGGAGATCCCTCCCTACAGTCATAAGGATGTTCTTTCATCATTTTGAGCCCTAGTTCCCTTTGATCCATGATGGATTCTTCCTCTATAGTTCATCCTTCCTCTTTATTCATTACTGCATTTCGTATATCCTTTTTTGTTGGGAAGAAGGTGATGAGTCATGGCATCACCTCCTCGAGATCTAGTGCCTTGAAACAACCCAGTCTAGTCTATCCTTATTAATTGGTAGATGCTAAGGAGTGGGTTATCATGGAATTTATGAAGTCATCATATTATTAATTAGGTGATCATTCCATGCCTTCTACCTCACCCCACATGTAACAACACAAGATTTCATAGTTCGTTATTTCTTGAAAATAATTCAATAACTTGCACTACACGCCAGACCAAGTTCAAGTGCATCACGACTTAACACAATTGTCATAAAACATACATTATTAATTATATTTACTAAATTTTTAAATTTATATAATCCTTATAATTTTAGAATCCATATTATGAGTTTCTTAGTCATAATGAAAAAACAAATTCATATTTTTTCAGATAAAAGAAATATTTTTTTAAATGCAATTTTACCGCCATTTAATGGAGACCCATTTTTAAATCCAATATTTGGAACATTTATATATTCAATTTGACAATATAAACGTCTTCTTTAGAATTGGGACATAAGAATTTAGATTCCATAAATCTGTTGTGTTTTTCTAATAACTTTCATATTTGGGTGAATAGTGAAAAATATTATATTTTAACCGAAACCAACATTTTTAATGAAAATAAATTGTATTGTAAAATTATAAATTTTTTTGTTTGGAAGTATAAATATATTATTGATTACATATTTAATCCAATGCTTTTCATTGGAAATAATTTCACTTTGAAATTGAACATAAACAAGTATCAATCTTTTGTTAGTTATTATTTCATAAAAACACGCTTTTTAGTTTTGACAACGGGAGTTAATTCTAAATTAATAAATTTAAAATCTATTTTATAAATTTTTTAAAAAAGACATAATTTTTGAATTCAGAATATCCATATTATCTTAGGGTGAAATTTTGGTATTTTTTTGAAAACATCCATTTTTTGATGAATAGTGAAAAACATTGAGTTATTGGTTAAAAGTGAATTTTTATTCAAATAATTAATCATTTTATATAAATTTATTTTATTTATAAATAGATTCATAATTCATATATATGTTCAATATAATTCATTTCAGTCATTTTATAACAAGTTTAGTTATATATCAATTTTATTGAACTTTTTATCTTCTTTTAGCAACCTCCTAGGAGAATTTGAAAATTTGCATAAAACACAATTTTACCATTTATGAGATATGAATTTAAAAAATCTTAAAGAAACCTTTAAACTCTATAAGTAAAATGTGGTTTAATATGTTGAAAATAATTTTTTGCGAATAGTAACTTTTAGCTTTTACTTACCGTTGTTAAAGGAAATAGGGTAATTCAAGGTAAAAAGAATATTATAATAATTAAGAAATTACCTTAATACTTGTTCTAACATTATTAGATCAGTCATGTCCTACCATGGGCATAATTGGGTCGATTTTGGGACCCTATGAAGCCACTTATGAATGATAATGACTCTATATTTTAATTGACTTAATGTAAATGAAAAAATGACATAATAAAATATCTTATAGTAATACAATTTTTACATAGGGTTATATATGTCATAATTTAGACTATAAATATTCATTGGAAAGATAAAAATATTTCATACATAATGGAATTTTATTTATATTTTTTAGGCCTTATATATATTAATTTAATTATGACAGAATGATGATGCAGTAATTACCTTATTAATGAAATTCTAAAATTATTGATATTATAAATCTCCAAATAAATGTAATTTTTTACTTTTTATGAATTAAAATAATTTTCTAGGATAATATGATATTTTAGGATTGATAAAATTAATTTTTTTGATGTAATAATGATTTTTCAATTAATGAAAAACAAACTAGAAAATAGTGTCTAAATTGAAAAAAAGAGTTTTTAAAACAAATATTATATTATATTATGGATATTATATTCCATAAAATATAAGGTTCATCCAAAGGTCATAAATAATATTATATATTTCATTAATTAATCACTTGTGGTTCTATTGGAATTTTATTGTATGTTTATTAACCATATAAGATAAAAATACAAAGAGACATGGTAAATGTCAAACTAATTAACTAAGAGTTAAATCTAAAAGATGAGGTTAATATAGTGACCAAAACCTTTATAAAACCTATGGGTTGAGTTTTTTTCAACCCATCCCCACCTTATCCTATAAATAAATAATTTTTGATCCATTAGAAACCGAAAATTAATTTATTAAAAATAATATTACAATCTTATTCCTATGGTGCCCCTCACCCCTATTATAAAATGTGACTCCACCTTCTCTCAAATTCACACATTCATATCCATTTTCCCTGCCATCCCCAGCCAGAAAATACTCTAAACTATCCTACCTTAATCCTAGATGCCTTCCTTTAGTCAGATATCAATCCTATGTAGCCTTTTTTATCAAATCAAAAGGAATAATCAGAAGAAGAGTTAAATATTTAATCACATATGTCAAGTTATTTTCTTCTTCCACTTGTTCATTCCTTGATGTTTCCATTATAAAATAATAACTCCAGTATCTTATATATTTTATGATGTTATTATAAATATGTTACAACCAGATTCATTATTCTATCCGTCATTTGAATGACATGTCATCATACGAGAGTACGTACGAGTACCATCTCCACGTCGTGGTGTAGTAGTTATTCAATACATTAATATTCGTAAAGTTATAATAATGATGTATAATTGGTGTAAGTAATAAAAATATCATGATAATAATTATATATATATATATATGATATACCATCCAATTATAAATCAATTTAATATCTAAAGAATGATATTGTCTCTCGTGCGTACGAACGGATTACCGTGTCCACAAACGCGGTGAGATTTATTCCCCATCGTAACCATGCATGACGAAATTTAGTTTTATGATTAAAAATAATGTATACAGACTTTATATCATTCTAGATATGAATAATAAATATCCCTTCCATAAAAAACATGTCTCATGTAAGAATTAATATAAAGGAAAATGAATCAGTTAACAACTGAAACGCCGATAATACTAAAATATCATTAACAAAGAATTATTATAAGATCATATATGATATAATAAATATGTATATGGTTCTTGTATAATTTATTAACAATTATTTAAATATTATACAGGAGGTTAACATACCCTTGACCAAGGAAATGTACATGGTAAATGTTAATTCTACAGTCTCTTCATTATCCGAGATTGTTTATACGAAATTATCTACTGGGACCTCTTTATCATCCATATCCATGATTCATAAAATTTATTTCAATTTTTTTTACTATTTACTAGAAAATGGGTTAAATTACTTATTTTCTTATTAGGAATTATATGTTTTTGAAATAAATCATTCCGTCGTTTTCCAAACAAGGAACTTTAAATCCATTTCGACAAAATTTAGGTAAGAATGTCTTTTTTTAACATACACGGCAGGTGCAGATATTTTCGGCCATTATAACATCGTCGATGCTTCCCAGGAATGCTTGTAAGAATATTTTCAAAATAAATGGTTTCCTTATAATTATGTGGCTGTTAAATGATTTCAAAATAGAAAGAGATATTTCTCTCAAATAGTTTTGATTTCATCTATGTCAACATCCTTTGATAAATTCTACACTAGTTTGAAGTTGATTTATTATGATATAAATCATCCATATTTTATTTAAGGTTTTGGTATATGTTTGACTATGGATGAGTTATTTTTATCACATTAATGGTTTATGGTTAATTTATTGAAATTTTGTATGATAGTTTTAATATGAATGTTTATGTTATATTTCAACCACTTCTTAAGATGAATGTGTTGGACTAGTATGATCTGGGTTAGGGACCGGTAAACGTAAGCCCTGCGGGTTGGGGTCTAGTTATAGTAGACCCTCAGGGTTGGAGTCTAGTTATAGAGGATCTCTAGGTTGGAGTCCGGTTATAGAGGCTCTCCACGTTGGAGTCCGGTTGTAGAGGCTCTTGAGGTTGGGGTCCAGTTATAGTTAGCCCCTAGGTCATTGCATGAGGCCATGACACAGAAATTAAATTCAGGTACTATACATTCCCTCGTTATGAAAATTAGTAATTTCATTTGACTATTCGACTAGTAGAATATCCATGAGCATGTTTATATGATAATGTTTGAATTATTTCATCCATATTATGCTCATGTTTATGTTCGAAAGGCTATTATTTTTATTACACATCATGCCTTAAAAGTTTATAGTTTCTGCAAAATTATTTACAATTACTGAGCATCTGAGCACACCCCTTTCTTAAGTTTTTTTTTTGAGGACCCCATGAAGTGTTTCATTTTTGAGATGAAGGGTTATTCTAAGGGAATAGTTGCATTCTTAATGGATTTTTTTTAGAAAGTTTAATGTATCATTAATGTATGTAATATATTTTCTGAGACTACTAAACTGATCGGTATTTCGGGACTTGATTCCGTGTAATCATGCCAATGTAATAAAATAATGAACTGACTGTTGGAATCTAGGGTCAGGGCGTTACAATTGGTATAAGATGAATTTTAGTAATAACCATGGAATCTAGATTTAGATAAACTCTTATTAGAGAACATTACCATATGATATAATTTTAGGATTAGTATGGAATAACTTTCTAGAATTTTGGTAATGTACATATTTTGAGATTTTTCAAAGAAAATACATCCCAGTCTGGATACGAGTACGTAGAGGTGGCCCTCGTATAGATGTACATAGAGGTAAAACAAAAAAACAACACTTAAAGCTAGACTCAAATGGGAACTGGTGTCCGACATCTGGCCTTGCTACATTCTTGGGTACGAAACTCCCAGGGGATATGCTTAGGATAATTATCATTTTATTTTCAAATAATTATGAAGGATTTACGAGTATATACAATCTCAATTAAAATATTTTTATTATTATGGATTATATCAATAAATTGTTCAATTTACAGTAGGTATTTCACAAGTTTGTAATTATTCATTGCAATTCATTAACTGACCTAGAGTATGCAATTGTATAGAAATAGCGCCTAGTATAAGGAATGTGAACTCCAGAAATACATTTGATCCAAATAGTAAGAAGGATAATATCATTAATGGTATTAAGACAACATTTATAAGGGAAATAGTATCCCATGTATTCTCAACATATTATGAAATAATATCATGTGTTAATACGATAATGAAATAATTCTAGGAGTCCAATGTCTTTAAGGGGATGCAAGAGAAGAAAAGGATGGAATTGAAAAGTATAGATAAAGGGAAGAGGGAAATGAAAGATTTTCCCATATGTGATAACTTTGGAAAGAATCACCTAGGTAAATTCTTGAATGGAATGAGAGTTTGATATAAGTGTGGAGAAAAAAGGCACCAAGTATGTGATTGAAAGGGTAAGAAAAAAAGCTCCAAATGTACAATGTTTCATCTACAAGGCATTGGGACACTACGCGAATCAATGTCCCAGTCATCAGAGTATACCTTAAATGATTCTATTGGACAATAATCATTTTATGATACTACCTCAGATTAAAAAAATGACAAGTGTTTTTTTGTTTTTAGTATTGAATTATTTCATTTGAGTGTTCTATCTGTAATATACTAGATATATGAATTATTCAGATAAATAAGGATTGTACTATAGTACTATTTTATTGAGGATTTGAGATTATATGGTTCTAAAAAAGTGACCTAATAGTAAGCTACACTTATTGAAATAATACATGGTTGAAGGAAATGTAATCCTTAATATGGTACTTATAATGAATTAGTGATTTTGGAATAAGAGATGGTTTATTTGGATAAATTATATTGGATATTCTTGACTTCCTTGAAACTGATTAATAGTTTGTTTGTATAATCGTTGTTGGAATATTAAATATTTTTAGATATAAGGAATATATCCAGTATTTTATAAGGATATTGGAGAAAAAATCTAATCAATAAGGATTTATGGTAATTTAGGGAGTTACCATGTTTTAAAATAATACATGATGAAGGTGTTCACATGTTATTACATGGAAAAAAGGTTCTTCATTGTGTTTAGCTTCCGTATAAATTTTGGACTGTGAGTTTGATAGAAGAATTTTGGATAAGACTAAAGGTTAAAATGGATTAAGTTTGAAATTGGATACTATTGTAATGGTTATTTTTGGATTCTTAGAAAAAGGATAACCCGCAGACTGTGTGATAACATGTCACATCAGACAATGATGTAGGAATCGAACCCACAACCAGAGTGCGATTGGGATTTATCGCTTACCAATGGACTACTTGAAGTCCCTGGATTTCATAATGTAGTTTTATTTTTTAAAGCGTCTCATAGGTGAATTATAAATTCATTTTTTTGGAACCCTATAGGAATAGGATAAATAGAATATTTTTTAAGTTATATTATCTTTTAGAGTGAAATATGAGTTTTTTTGTAGAAATTTGTTAACGTATGGAACTTTACATGTCATGTATATATTTCTTTCTTCTGTTATTCTAGGATCAAATTAATTATAAAACAATAGGTAAGGGATCTTAAAAATAATTTTTTTTAATCATAGTACCTTATGTTTGGTTGAAACGATGATATTTTAAATCATCATTGATTGATGGCTTTGAGGCACTCAATTATACAATTGTTTGTGACTGATTACCACAATCACTCCCTATAGATATTTACGTTATTCCTCTAATTATTTGTATCTAATTTCCACCAGTGTTCTCCTAATTGGGATATTAATTTGGTGGTGACTTTTTCTTTCCCCTTTTCAACTTATTAAAAATAAATTTTATTAACCCAATTCCTTATGTGGGTTTTCCCACAAAGGTATTTTCTATTTTCAAACATTTAATTTTGAAGAACATTTTCAAATTGTGAGGACACAATTTCTTGAAGGAGGTAAGAATGTAATAGGCCAAGATTTCATAGTACATTATTTTTCAATGTAATTAGTCAACTTGTACTACACGCAACACAGAGTTCAAGCACACCACAAATTACCAAACTACTCATTCAAAAGAGGTTATGAATATTATAAACAAAATTTTGAACTTTATAAAATCATTATTATTTTAGATTACATATTATTAGTTTCTGATACATAATGAAACAACAAATTCATTTTTTTCGGATAAAAGTATTTTTTTTAAATAACAATTTTACCATCATTTAATTACGAATCCTTTTTAAATACAATATTTTAAACATTTATATATTAAATTTGAAAAAATAAACTAATTTTTTCGAATTGGGACATAATAATTTAGTTTCAATAAATTTTTAGTGTTTTTCTGATAACTTTCATATTTGGAAGAATCGTGAAAAATACTATATTTTAACTAAAAATAACATTTTTAATCAAAATAATTTGTAGTCAGAAATAATAAATTTTAATTATTTGTAATTATAAATAGATTATATTTTTATCATTTAATACAATGTTATTCATTGGAAATAATTTCACTTTGAAATTGAATATTTACAAGTATCAATCTTTTGTTAGTTACTATTTCATAAAAACACACTTTTTGGTTTTGTCAAAGGTAATTAATTTTAAATTAATAAATGCGTCTTCTATGTTTTGAATTTGGTAAAATAGACTTAATTTTTGAATTCATAATATCAAAATTATCTTAAGGTGAAATTTTGGTATTTTTCTGAAAACATTCCATTTTTGATGAATAGTGAAAAACACTGAGTTATTGGTTAAAACCAACTTTTTATTTAAATAATTATTTATTTTATTTAAATTTAATTTATGTCAAATAGATAAATAATACCTATATAAGTTCAATATATTTCATTGTAGATATTTTATAATATGTTTAGATATATAAAAAGTTTATTGAACTTTTTACCGTCTTTTACCCATCTCCTTGGAGAAATTACAAATTTGCATAAAACATAATCTTACCATTTATGTAAGTTGAATTTAAAAAATCTGAGAGTGATGGATAACCTCATTAAATAATATATTGTTCAATAAGATGAAAATAATGTTTCGTGAATAGTAACTTCTGACTTTTATTTACCGCGGTTAAAGGTAAATAGGGTACTTCAAGGTAAAACGAATATTATAATATTTTAAAATTTTATTAACACTTGTCTTAAACTTATTGGATTAGATATGGACATCCATGGGATTCCATGGGTCGATTGTGGGACCCCATGCAGCCACTTAAGAATGATAATGTCTTTATTTTAATTAACTTAAAGTAAAGGCAAAAATAAAATCCACAAATATCTTTTAGAAAATAAATTTTTACATGGGGTTATATAAGTCATATTTTTTACTATAAATATTAATAGGAAAGATAAAACGATTTCATATATATTGGTATTATATATATATTTTTCTGACATTAGATAAGTTAATTTATTTATGACAGAATAATGATGTCGTAATTACCTTACTAATGAAATATTAAAATAATTGACATTATAAATATCGAAATAAATGTAATTTGAAACTTTTTATTAATTCAACTAATTTTATAGGTTAATATGATATGTTAGGGTTGATTAAATAAATTTTTTTGAAGTAATATTGTTGTTATGAATTTAACAAAAACAAAATAGCAAATTGTGTCAAAATTTACATAAAAGAGTTTTTAGAACAAATAATATATTATTAATTGATATTCAATTACTATAAATCTAAGGTTCTAACAATGGTCTTAAATAATATTATATATTTCATTAATGAACCACTTTAGTTTCTCTTGACCATTTATTGTTCGTTTATTTTCCATATAATATAAAAATACAATGAGACGTGGTAAATGTCAAACTAAATGACTAAGAGTTAAATATAAAAGATGTGGTTAATATAGTGACCCAAACCTATCTAAAACGTGTTGGTTGAGTATTTTTCGACCCATCCCAACCTTATCCTCAAAATAAATTATTTTGGAGCAATTTTAAACAGAAAATAAATTTATTATAAAATAATATTTCATTATTTTCCTAAGGTGCCCCTCACCCCTCTTATAAAATGGAACTCCCCCTTCTCTCAAATTCACACCATCAATGCCATTTTTCTTGAACAAACACTACTCAAATATCCTATAAATTTTCCTCCCTTTATCATAGAGGCATTCCATTAGTTATAAATCCATATTAAGGAGCCGTTCTGATCAAATCAAAAGGAAGAATCCGAAAAAGAGGTAAATATTTCATCACCTCATTCAAGTTATTTTCATCATCCACTTCATCATTACTTGTTGTTTTCAATATAAAATAACAACTCCAATATCTTCTAAATAGTATGATGTTATTATAAATATGTTACAACCATATTCATTATTCTATCCATCCTTTGAATGACATGTCACCGTACGTGCGTACGTATAGCTTACCGTCTACACGTCGTGGTGTAGTTATTGTTAATAAGTATTGTATGTAGTGAATATTACTTATAAATAATTGTTTTTTACCTAATTAATATATATTAAATAACTAAAAAATCATTTATTTGGATAAAATAATAAATACTATAAATTATTGTATTTCACTACTCGCATAAAATAAAATATTTTAGAAAAATCTCTAAAAAATGAAACATATTTTATTACATATATAATTTAAAAAATAAAAACTTCTTTTGAAAATAATTTTCAATATATTAGAATTTTAATTTTTAAATAATATCATCATTTACACTAAAATATCAATATGAATAATCCTACCCCATGAGAGGGTAGTTTTTCACATGTTCACTCACCAATGTATTCGTTAGTTATTATAAAAATTATTCACACTCAATTGACTAGGTAGTAATAACACCATTTTGAGTAATATTTTTTTAGATTATTAGAGTGTCTTGAAATGTATTTCACAAACATTTTATAATATCTTACTAAAAAATGACTCTAAAATGAAAGATATTATTGTTGAATAAAGACACTCCTCTACAAATAGTTTGTTTCGTGGTTTTATTGAGATTCCTTCAATGGTACCAATGTTCCCCAAAAATTATAATTATTGTAACTATAACTCAAGTTCATTGAACTTACGAAAATTAATCTACCTCCATAGATATTTTAATATGACACATATATAATCCTACTGATCTATAAAATGATTTTAATAAGTCAAATTATCAACAATAAATCAAAAAAATTAACAATTTAGTCCCTCAAGTCTATATTCATAAAATAAATTAATATGGAAGAATATTTAGTGAATACAATCATAATTATAAGGAAATAATAATTTATTTATCCTTTTTATAATACATTAATTTTAATATCATCTTCCCTCATCCTTAGTAAATGATACCTCGATCAAGGATTAATCATATATAATAATTCATCCCCATAAAGATTTTCAACTAAATCACCAATCATTGAAATAGTTTATTTAGACTTCATTGGGAATTAATTATGTCTTTTCTAATCAATTCATAGCTACAAAAATTCATTCTACTTAATTAAAATGTGAATATCTGATCCCTAAGGAGACATACTCAGTCAAATAAAACCCTAATCCAAAAGAACATAATGTTTCTTATATTATTCAATTAAATTTATATATTATATTACATATGGGGTCATTGATATAGTTTTTGATCTAGTTTTTACATGAATTGAAAATCCAACCACTCTTAATAGAGGGGGACTAGTTAATTCTCTAGTAAATACATTGATCTATTCCTAAACATTTGGTACCTCAAATATATTTATACATTAACTTTATTCCCCTTCATCTATAATCATTTCAATAAATATTTATATAGGAGTACATCTTTGGTGTGAAATGAGACAAGATATGTCTCATTTAAAATAATAAAACGTTTTCAAATTAACACAATTCAAATTTCCTTTAACCTAAATTTGATCATGGAATCAATTTATCTCAGGGATTAATAGAAAATCTATCTGCCTCGTTTTTTCCTAAGAGTTTGACTTCATTCATGTGTGGTGTAAGACACCTTATCCGTTGAGATATTGGATATTCAGCCTCTCTAGATGTTCTACAGATGTTTATAATGGTAAAGAGCATCTGGTGGTGGTAGTGTGTCTTAACCTTCATAGGCTATCATTACCCATCCCGAATGAGGGATTCCTCCGAGCAATCATAGACTCGCTTCTGGGCCACCTGTGTTCAAAAGTGGAAACCAGATATGCCTTGGCTACCTCTATGGCCCATATCTGCATGGAAAAATACCTCTCCCATCCCTTATCAGGTCAAATTGAGCTTTAGATCGAGGGTTCGTTAAGCTGGTTAGTGACGATCTCCTACCCTATCTTCCCCAAATTATGATATCGTTTCCTTATGTATGGTCATTCCATATCAGTATTCCATCAAAGGAGGTATAATGGATGTCTTCAACCTCTCTCTATGTATGGGGGTTAGGTGGAAATGGTTTTTCCTCTCATGATCGGTCTGATGGAGGAGATCCTGGTGGCGGATCATCCCCCAGTTTTGTGCCCCCTCTTCTCCTTCCAGTGCATGATTCTATGTTTTTTCCTAGGAAAAAGTGCGGAGATCCCTCCCAACAGTCATAAGGATGTTCTTTCATCATTTTGAGCCCTAGTTCCCTTTGATCCATGATGGATTCTTCCTCTATAGTTCATCCTTCCTCTTTATTCATTACTGCATTTCGTATATCCTTTTTTGTTGGGAAGAAGGTGATGAGTCATGGCATCACCTCCTCGAGATCTAGTGCCTTGAAACAACCCAGTCTAGTCTATCCTTATTAATTGGTAGATGCTAAAGAGTGGGTTATCATGGAATTTATGAAGTCATCATATTATTAATTAGGTGATCATTCCATGCCTTCTACCTCACCCCACATGTAACAACACAAGATTTCATAGTTCGTTATTTCTTGAAAATAATTCAATAACTTGCACTACACGCCAGACCAAGTTCAAGTGCATCACGACTTAACACAATTGTCATAAAACATACATTATTAATTATATTTACTAAATTTTTAAATTTATATAATCCTTATAATTTTAGAATCCATATTATGAGTTTCTTAGTCATAATGAAAAAACAAATTCATATTTTTTCAGATAAAAGAAATATTTTTTTTAAATGCAATTTTACCGCCATTTAATGGAGACCCATTTTTAAATCCAATATTTGGAACATTTATATATTCAATTTGACAATATAAACGTCTTCTTTAGAATTGGGACATAAGAATTTAGATTCCATAAATCTGTTGTGTTTTTCTAATAACTTTCATATTTGGGTGAATAGTGAAAAATATTATATTTTAACCGAAACCAACATTTTTAATGAAAATAAATTGTATTGTAAAATTATAAATTTTTTTGTTTGGAAGTATAAATATATTATTGATTACATATTTAATCCAATGCTTTTCATTGGAAATAATTTCACTTTGAAATTGAACATAAACAAGTATCAATCTTTTGTTAGTTATTATTTCATAAAAACACGCTTTTTAGTTTTGACAACGGGAGTTAATTCTAAATTAATAAATTTAAAATCTATTTTATAAATTTTTTAAAAAAGACATAATTTTTGAATTCAGAATATCCATATTATCTTAGGGTGAAATTTTGGTATTTTTTTGAAAACATCCATTTTTTGATGAATAGTGAAAAACATTGAGTTATTGGTTAAAAGTGAATTTTTATTCAAATAATTAATCATTTTATATAAATTTATTTTATTTATAAATAGATTCATAATTCATATATATGTTCAATATAATTCATTTCAGTCATTTTATAACAAGTTTAGTTATATATCAATTTTATTGAACTTTTTATCTTCTTTTAGCAACCTCCTAGGAGAATTTGAAAATTTGCATAAAACACAATTTTACCATTTATGAGATATGAATTTAAAAAATCTTAAAGAAACCTTTAAACTCTATAAGTAAAATGTGGTTTAATATGTTGAAAATAATTTTTGCGAATAGTAACTTTTAGCTTTTACTTACCGTTGTTAAAGGAAATAGGGTAATTCAAGGTAAAAAGAATATTATAATAATTAAGAAATTACCTTAATACTTGTTCTAACATTATTAGATCAGTCATGTCCTACCATGGGCATAATTGGGTCGATTTTGGGACCCTATGAAGCCACTTATGAATGATAATGACTCTATATTTTAATTGACTTAATGTAAATGAAAAAATGACATAATAAAATATCTTATAGTAATACAATTTTTACATAGGGTTATATATGTCATAATTTAGACTATAAATATTCATTGGAAAGATAAAAATGTTTCATACATAATGGAATTTTATTTATATTTTTTAGGCCTTATATATATTAATTTAATTATGACAGAATGATGATGCAGTAATTACATTATTAATGAAATTCTAAAATTATTGATATTATAAATCTCCAAATAAATGTAATTTTTTACTTTTTATGAATTAAAATAATTTTCTAGGATAATATGATATTTTAGGATTGATAAAATTAATTTTTTTGATGTAATAATGATTTTTCAATTAATGAAAAACAAACTAGAAAATAGTGTCTAAATTGAAAAAAAGAGTTTTTAAAACAAATATTATATTATATTATGGATATTATATTCCATAAAATATAAGGTTCATCCAAAGGTCATAAATAATATTATATATTTAATTAATTAATCACTTGTGGTTCTATTGGAATTTTATTGTATGTTTATTAACCATATAAGATAAAAATACAAAGAGACATGGTAAATGTCAAACTAATTAACTAAGAGTTAAATCTAAAAGATGAGGTTAATATAGTGACCAAAACCTTTATAAAACCTATGGGTTGAGTTTTTTTCAACCCATCCCCACCTTATCCTATAAATAAATAATTTTTGATCCATTAGAAACCGAAAATTAATTTATTAAAAATAATATTACAATCTTATTCCTATGGTGCCCCTCACCCCTATTATAAAATGTGACTCCACCTTCTCTCAAATTCACACATTCATATCCATTTTCCCTGCCATCCCCAGCCAGAAAATACTCTAAACTATCCTACCTTAATCCTAGATGCCTTCCTTTAGTCAGATATCAATCCTATGTAGCCTTTTTTATCAAATCAAAAGGAATAATCAGAAGAAGAGTTAAATATTTAATCACATATGTCAAGTTATTTTCTTCTTCCACTTGTTCATTCCTTGATGTTTCCATTATAAAATAATAACTCCAGTATCTTATATATTTTATGATGTTATTATAAATATGTTACAACCAGATTCATTATTCTATCCGTCATTTGAATGACATGTCATCATACGAGAGTACGTACGAGTACCATCTCCACGTCGTGGTGTAGTAGTTATTCAATACATTAATATTCGTAAAGTTATAATAATGATGTATAATTGGTGTAAGTAATAAAAATATCATGATAATAATTATATATATATATATATGATATACCATCCAATTATAAATCAATTTAATATCTAAAGAATGATATTGTCTCTCGTGCGTACGAACGGATTACCGTGTCCACAAACGCGGTGAGATTTATTCCCCATCATAACCATGCATGACGAAATTTAGTTTTATGATTAAAAATAATGTATACAGACTTTATATCATTCTAGATATGAATAATAAATATCCCTTCCATAAAAAACATGTCTCATGTAAGAATTAATATAAAGGAAAATGAATCAGTTAACAACTGAAACGCCGATAATACTAAAATATCATTAACAAAGAATTATTATAAGATCATATATGATATAATAAATATGTATATGGTTCTTGTATAATTTATTAACAATTATTTAAATATTATACAGGAGGTTAACATACCCTTGACCAAGGAAATGTACATGGTAAATGTTAATTCTACAGTCTCTTCATTATCCGAGATTGTTTATACGAAATTATCTACTGGGACCTCTTTATCATCCATATCCATGATTCATAAAATTTATTTCAATTTTTTTTACTATTTACTAGAAAATGGGTTAAATTACTTATTTTCTTATTAGGAATTATATGTTTTTGAAATAAATCATTCCGTCGTTTTCCAAACAAGGAACTTTAAATCCATTTCGACAAAATTTAGGTAAGAATGTCTTTTTTTAACATACACGGCAGGTGCAGATATTTTCGGCCATTATAACATCGTCGATGCTTCCCAGGAATGCTTGTAAGAATATTTTCAAAATAAATGGTTTCCTTATAATTATGTGGCTGTTAAATGATTTCAAAATAGAAAGAGATATTTCTCTCAAATAGTTTTGATTTCATCTATGTCAACATCCTTTGATAAATTCTACACTAGTTTGAAGTTGATTTATTATGATATAAATCATCCATATTTTATTTAAGGTTTTGGTATATGTTTGACTATGGATGAGTTATTTTTATCACATTAATGGTTTATGGTTAATTTATTGAAATTTTGTATGATAGTTTTAATATGAATGTTTATGTTATATTTCAACCACTTCTTAAGATGAATGTGTTGGACTAGTATGATCTGGGTTAGGGACCGGTAAACGTAAGCCCTGCGGGTTGGGGTCTAGTTATAGTAGACCCTCAGGGTTGGAGTCTAGTTATAGAGGATCTCTAGGTTGGAGTCCGGTTATAGAGGCTCTCCACGTTGGAGTCCGGTTGTAGAGGCTCTTGAGTTTGGGGTCCAGTTATAGTTAGCCCCTAGGTCATTGCATGAGGCCATGACACAGAAATTAAATTCAGGTACTATACATTCCCTCGTTATGAAAATTAGTAATTTCATTTGACTATTCGACTAGTAGAATATCCATGAGCATGTTTATATGATAATGTTTGAATTATTTCATCCATATTATGCTCATGTTTATGTTCGAAAGGCTATTATTTTTATTACACATCATGCCTTAAAAGTTTATAGTTTCTGCAAAATTATTTACAATTACTGAGCATCTGAGCACACCCCTTTCTTAAGTTTTTTTTTGAGGACCCCATGAAGTGTTTCATTTTTGAGATGAAGGGTTATTCTAAGGGAATAGTTGCATTCTTAATGGATTTTTTTTTAGAAATTTTAATGTATCATTAATGTATGTAATATATTTTCTGAGACTACTAAACTGATCGGTATTTCGGGACTTGATTCCGTGTAATCATGCCAATGTAATAAAATAATGAACTGACTGTTGGAATCTAGGGTCAGGGCGTTACAATTGGTATAAGATGAATTTTAGTAATAACCATGGAATCTAGATTTAGATAAACTCTTATTAGAGAACATTACCATATGATATAATTTTAGGATTAGTATGGAATAACTTTCTAGAATTTTGGTAATGTACATATTTTGAGATTTTTCAAAGAAAATACATCCCAGTCTGGATACGAGTACGTAGAGGTGGCCCTCGTATAGATGTACATAGAGGTAAAACAAAAAAACAACACTTAAAGCTAGACTCAAATGGGAACTGGTGTCCGACATCTGGCCTTGCTACATTCTTGGGTACGAAACTCCCAGGGGATATGCTTAGGATAATTATCATTTTATTTTCAAATAATTATGAAGGATTTACGAGTATATACAATCTCAATGAAAATATTTTTATTATTATTAATTATATCAATAAATTGTTCAATTTACAGTAGGTATTTCACAAGTTTGTAATTATTCATTGCAATTCATTAACTGACCTAGAGTATGCAATTGTATAGAAATAGCGCCTAGTATAAGGAATGTGAACTCCAGAAATACATTTGATCCAAATAGTAAGAAGGATAATATCATTAATGGTATTAAGACAACATTTATAAGGGAAATAGTATCCCATGTATTCTCAACATATTATGAAATAATATCATGTGTTAATACGATAATGAAATAATTCTAGTAGTCCAATGTCTTTAAGGGGATGCAAGAGAAGAAAAGGATGGAATTGAAAAGTATAGATAAATGGAAGAGGGAAATGAAAGATTTTCCCATATGTGATAACTTTGGAAAGAATCACCTAGGTAAATGCTTGAATGGAATGAGAGTTTGATATAAGTGTGGAGAAAAAAGGCACCAAGTATGTGATTGAAAGGGTAAGAAAAAAAGCTCCAAATGTACAATGTTTCATCTACAAGGCATTGGGACACTACGCGAATCAATGTCCCAGTCATCAGAGTATACCTTAAATGATTCTATTGGACAATAATCATTTTATGATACTACCTCAGATTAAAAAAATGACAAGTGTTTTTTTGTTTTTAGTATTGAATTATTTCATTTGAGTGTTCTATCTGTAATATACTAGATATATGAATTATTCAGATAAATAAGGATTGTACTATAGTACTATTTTATTGAGGATTTGAGATTATATGGTTCTAAAAAAGTGACCTAATAGTAAGCTACACTTATTGAAATAATACATGGTTGAAGGAAATGTAATCCTTAATATGGTACTTATAATGAATTAGTGATTTTGGAATAAGAGATGGTTTATTTGGATAAATTATATTGGATATTCTTGACTTCCTTGAAACTGATTAATAGTTTGTTTGTATAATCGTTGTTGGAATATTAAATATTTTTATATATAAGGAATATATCCAGTATTTTATAAGGATATTGGAGAAAAAATCTAATCAATAAGGATTTATGGTAATTTAGGGAGTTACCATGTTTTAAAATAATACATGATGAAGGTGTTCACATGTTATTACATGGAAAAAAGGTTCTTCATTGTGTTTAGCTTCCGTATAAATTTTGGACTGTGAGTTTGATAGAAGAATTTTGGATAAGACTAAAGGTTAAAATGGATTAAGTTTGAAATTGGATACTATTGTAATGGTTATTTTTGGATTCTTAGAAAAAGGATAACCCGCAGACTGTGTGATAACATGTCACATCAGACAATGATGTAGGAATCGAACCCACAACCAGAGTGCGATTGGGATTTATCGCTTACCAATGGACTACTTGAAGTCCCTGGATTTCATAATGTAGTTTTATTTTTTAAAGCGTCTGATAGGTGAATTATAAATTCATTTTTTTGGAACCCTATAGGAATAGGATAAATAGAATATTTTTTAAGTTATATTATCTTTTAGAGTGAAATATGAGTTTTTTTGTAGAAATTTGTTAACGTATGGAACTTTACATGTCATGTATATATTTCTTTCTTCTGTTATTCTATGATCAAATTAATTATAAAACAATAGGTAAGGGATCTTAAAAATAATTTTTTTTAATCATAGTACCTTATGTTTGGTTGAAACGATGATATTTTAAATCATCATTGATTGATGGCTTTGAGGCACTCAATTATACAATTGTTTGTGACTGATTACCACAATCACTCCCTATAGATATTTACGTTATTCCTCTAATTATTTGTATCTAATTTCCACCAGTGTTCTCCTAATTGGGATATTAATTTGGTGGTGACTTTTTCTTTCCCCTTTTCAACTTATTAAAAATAAATTTTATTAACCCAATTCCTTATGTGGGTTTTCCCACAAAGGTATTTTCTATTTTCAAACATTTGATTTTGAAGAACATTTTCAAATTGTGAGGACACAATTTCTTGAAGGAGGTAAGAATGTAATAGGCCAAGATTTCATAGTACATTATTTTTCAATGTAATTAGTCAACTTGTACTACACGCAACACAGAGTTCAAGCACACCACAAATTACCAAACTACTCATTCAAAAGAGGTTATGAATATTATAAACAAAATTTTGAACTTTATAAAATCATTATTATTTTAGATTACATATTATTAGTTTCTGATACATAATGAAACAACAAATTCATTTTTTTCGGATAAAAGTATTTTTTTTAAATAACAATTTTACCATCATTTAATTACGAATCCTTTTTAAATACAATATTTTAAACATTTATATATTAAATTTGAAAAAATAAACTAATTATTTCGAATTGGGACATAATAATTTAGTTTCAATAAATTTTTAGTGTTTTTCTGATAACTTTCATATTTGGGAGAATCGTGAAAAATACTATATTTTAACTAAAAATAACATTTTTAATCAAAATAATTTGTAGTCAGAAATAATAAATTTTAATTATTTGTAATTATAAATAGATTATATTTTTATCATTTAATACAATGTTATTCATTGGAAATAATTTCACTTTGAAATTGAATATTTACAAGTATCAATCTTTTGTTAGTTACTATTTCATAAAAACACACTTTTTGGTTTTGTCAAAGGTAATTAATTTTAAATTAATAAATGCGTCTTCTATGTTTTGAATTTGGTAAAATAGACTTAATTTTTGAATTCATAATATCAAAATTATCTTAAGGTGAAATTTTGGTATTTTTCTGAAAACATTCCATTTTTGATGAATAGTGAAAAACACTGAGTTATTGGTTAAAACCAACTTTTTATTTAAATAATTATTTATTTTATTTAAATTTAATTTATGTCAAATAGATAAATAATACCTATATAAGTTCAATATATTTCATTGTAGATATTTTATAATATGTTTAGATATATAAAAAGTTTATTGAACTTTTTACCGTCTTTTACCCATCTCCTTGGAGAAATTACAAATTTGCATAAAACATAATCTTACCATTTATGTAAGTTGAATTTAAAAAATCTGAGAGTGATGGATAACCTCATTAAATAATATATTGTTCAATAAGATGAAAATAATGTTTCGTGAATAGTAACTTCTGACTTTTATTTACCGCGGTTAAAGGTAAATAGGGTACTTCAAGGTAAAACGAATATTATAATATTTTAAAATTTTATTAACACTTGTCTTAAACTTATTGGATTAGACATGGACATCCATGGGATTCCATGGGTCGATTGTGGGACCCCATGCAGCCACTTAAGAATGATAATGTCTTTATTTTAATTAACTTAAAGTAAAGGCAAAAATAAAATCCACAAATATCTTTTAGAAAATAAATTTTTACATGGGGTTATATAAGTCATATTTTTTACTATAAATATTAATAGGAAAGATAAAACGATTTCATATATATTGGTATTATATATATATTTTTCTGACATTAGATAAGTTAATTTATTTATGACAGAATAATGATGTCGTAATTACCTTACTAATGAAATATTAAAATAATTGACATTATAAATATCGAAATAAATGTAATTTGAAACTTTTTATTAATTCAACTAATTTTATAGGTTAATATGATATGTTAGGGTTGATTAAATAAATTTTTTTGAAGTAATATTGTTGTTATGAATTTAACAAAAACAAAATAGCAAATTGTGTCAAAATTTACATAAAAGAGTTTTTAGAACAAATAATATATTATTAATTGATATTCAATTACTATAAATCTAAGGTTCTAACAATGGTCTTAAATAATATTATATATTTCATTAATGAACCACTTTAGTTTCTCTTGACCATTTATTGTTCGTTTATTTTCCATATAATATAAAAATACAATGAGACGTGGTAAATGTCAAACTAAATGACTAAGAGTTAAATATAAAAGATGTGGTTAATATAGTGACCCAAACCTATCTAAAACGTGTTGGTTGAGTATTTTTCGACCCATCCCAACCTTATCCTCAAAATAAATTATTTTGGAGCAATTTGAAACAGAAAATAAATTTATTATAAAATAATATTTCATTATTTTCCTAAGGTGCCCCTCACCCCTCTTATAAAATGGAACTCCCCCTTCTCTCAAATTCACACCATCAATGCCATTTTTCATGAACAAACACTACTCAAATATCCTATAAATTTTCCTCCCTTTATCATAGAGGCATTCCATTAGTTATAAATCCATATTAAGGAGCCGTTCTGATCAAATCAAAAGGAAGAATCCGAAAAAGAGGTAAATATTTCATCACCTCATTCAAGTTATTTTCATCATCCACTTCATCATTACTTGTTGTTTTCAATATAAAATAACAACTCCAATATCTTCTAAATAGTATGATGTTATTATAAATATGTTACAACCATATTCATTATTCTATCCATCCTTTGAATGACATGTCACCGTACGTGCGTACGTATAGCTTACCGTCTACACGTCGTGGTGTAGTTATTGTTCAATAGATTATTATTTGGATGGGTGTATTAATGATGTATAATTGATTTAAATAATAAACATAACTTGATAATTATTCTGAATATATGATATACCTTCCAATTATATATGATTTTAAAATAAAAATAATTTTATTGTCGCTCGTGCGTACGTACGTATTACCGTCTCCATGAACACGATGAGATTCATTCCCCATTGTAACCATTCAAGACTAATTTTCATTTGATGATTAAAAAAATGTTTAAAGACATGATATGATTTTGGATATGAATAAGAAACATCCCATCCATAAGAAACTTGAGTAACATAACAATGTATATAAAGTAAAACGAATCAGTTCACCCCCGAAACGACTATAATACTAAAATATAATTATCGAATCATTATTAGAAGATCATATATGATATCATACATATGTATATTGTTCTTGTATAATTTAATAAAAATTATTTAACTATTATAAATTAGGATATAATACCCTCAACCAAGTAAAAGTACGAGGTAAGGGTTAATTCTACAATCACTTCATTAACCGAGGTTGTTTATACAAAATTATCTATTGGGACCTCTTTACCATCCACCTCCATGTTACGTAAAATGTACGTAAAAAGATTTTTAGTATTTAATAGACAATTGTTTAAAGTCATTTATACCCTTTTTTGACAATATAATATTTTTGATGGGAATCTTTCCATCCTTTTCCATGCAGGGTACATTAAAACCATTTCGACAAAATTATGGTAAGAATGTTTATTTTAACCTATACAGCGAGTGTGGCTGTTTTCCTCCGTTATAACAACATAGAAGCTTCCCTTAAAATTTTATTAGAATATTTTCAAAATAAATGTTTACTTTATAATTATGTGTCTCTTAAATGATTTCAAAATAAAAAGAGATATTTATCTCTAACAGTTTTTATTTCATCTATATCAACATCCTTTGATAAATTTTACACTTGTTCCAAGTAGATTTATTATGATACATATATTCCATCTTATAATTAAGTTGTTGTGATATGTTTGAATATGGATGAGTTATTTTTATGTCATTCCTGGTTTATGGCTAAATTATAGACATTTCGTATGCTATTTTTAAAATGACTATTTTAGTTATATTTCAACATCTTCTTAAGATGAATGTGTTGGGCTAGTATGTTCCGGGTTGGGGACCGGTAAATGTATGCCATCTAGATTTGGGTCTAGTTATAGCAGACCCTCTGTGACCACCGGGTCCCAGTGACAGCACAACCACCCCGCATTAACAAGACCGTCGGGTCCTGGACCACCAGGTACCACCAGTTTCCCCGCAGACATGTGGGTCCCACCCCATGGTCCACCCACGTGCCTGAACGGGTCATCTGAATAATTACAGTCCCCACAGGCCAACACATGTCCTTTCCAGTGTGCTTTGTCCTCACTCACACACACCCTGGGAAACTTCCCAGAAGGTCACCCATCCTAATCCCTACTCCAGGCCAAGCACACTTAACTGTGGAGTTATAATCGAACAGGCACCCGAAAAGGAAGGTATACCTTGTTGACAGCACAACCACCCCGCCTTAACAAGACTGTCGGGTCCTGGCCCACCAGGTAACACCAGTTCACCCACAGACACGTGGGGCCCACCCTAGGGTCCACCCACATGCCTGAACTGGTCACCTGACTAATTACAGTCCCCACATGCCAACACATGTCCTTTCCAGTGTGCTTTATCCTCACTCACCCACACCCTGGGAAACTTCCCAGAAGGTCACCCATCCTAATCCCTACTCCATGCCTAGCACACTTAACTGTGGAGTTATAATCGAACAGGCACCCGAAAAGGAAGGTTCGAATTGTTGACATGAGTCATATCATTTAGTTATTTAACCCTTTATCATTTGGGGATGTTACAATCACCCCCCCTTAGAGCACAACGTCCCCGTTGTGGGCCCTACATCTCAACCCAGGCTGTGCACCACACTTAAGGCTAGGTACCACCTCTGATACCAAATGTGACAACCGGGTCGCAGTGACAGCACAACCACCCTACCTTAACAAGATCGTCTGGTCTTGGCCCACCAGACCACCAGTTGCCCCACAGACACGTGGGGCCCACCCTAGGGTCCACCCCAGGGTCCACCCACGTGCCTGAACGTGTCATCTGACTAATGAAAGTCCTCAAATGCCAACACATGTCCTTTCCAGTGTACTTTGTCCACACTCACACACACCCTTGGAAACTTCCCTGAAGGTCACCCATCCAGATCGCTACTCTAGGCCAAGCACGGTTAACTATGGAGTTCTAATCAGACAGGCTCCCAAAAAAAGGTGCACCTTGTTGACATTAGTCATATCAATTAGTCACTTAACCCTTTATCATTTGGGGATGTTACACCCTCCAAGTTGGAGTCTTGTTACAGTGGCTCTCTGGGTTGGAGTCCGGTTATGGAGGCACTACGAGTTGGTGTCTAGTTATAGATGCTCTCAAGGTTGGGGTCCGGTTAAAGTTAGCCCCTAGGTCCTGGCATGAGGCCTTGACATTGAAATTAAATTTTGGAACAATACATTCCCTAATTAAGAAAATTAGTTATTACATGTGATTATTCGACTGGTAGAATATCCACGTGCATGTTTATATTGTAATTTTGGATTTATTGTTTCCATATAATGTTCATGTTTATGTTTAAAAGGCTATTGTTTTTATTACACATCTTTCATTAAATGTTTATAGTTTCCGCTAAATTATTTACCCTTACTGAGTATCTGAGCTCACCCCTTTCTTATGTTTTATTTTCCCAGGCCCCCAAGAAGTGTTTTATGTTTGAGATTCAGGGATGATATAATGGATCAATGGAATTATCAAAGGAGTTTTTTTGTTGTATGTCAGAACGTGTAATGTAATGTTCATGTCTGTAATCTATTTTCTGAGAATGCTAAACTAATCGGTCTTTCCAGACTTGATTCCTTGTAATCATGCCAATGTATTAAAATAATGCACCATCTCTGGGAATCTAGGGTCAGGGAATTACACCATATGTTGTCTACAATAGGCTCCTGTTCCCAAGTGGTCGGAGTTCCTCCATTCCCACCTAATTTCTGAGGCATGAGAAGTCATTACTGTCATATTATAACCTCTACCCCTTTAATTCTCTAGTCTTTGGATACTACTGTTTGCACATGATTAAGATCTAGGTCCTAAGAGGAAAATATATCCCCAGAATAAGAGAAGGCTAGGAGTTCTTGAGTCAATCCCAGGACAGTCTTCCCTAAATGATTCCTTTGCTCTTTTGGGATTCCTATGGAATTGGTGCCTAGGTAAAGACATACATTCTCGCTACAAAAAATAACCAAACACAATTCTATATTGGTGGCCATTCTAAAACAGAAAAAACACCCTAATAGGATAGGGTATTTTTCTAGATTGCTAAAAATGAAAGGATATATTCTCTCAAACACTTGTAACCGCTATATTTGTATTTTTTTGGAATAGTTAGTGCAATGTGGATGAGGGAAGCATGTGACCATTTCATTACAGAAAATGTAAATCAACCCCATCATTCCTTCTTCATTCCCTTTGTCTATGGGAGATATGGCATGGACCCAAGTGAGTCACTATGGAAGGTGCCGATTATGTTTGATCCTCGTATGGTTCCATGGATCTTCATGAGATATTTAATTGTGGTTGTAGATCCGAAGGATGGGAAGGGAAGATTCCCTTTTCCTAGGAACTAAAGCCCCGATTTTATCAGTTTTATGGCATCCATGGGGATCTCATCTATCATCATTTTTGGAGACCATTTTACTTGGTTTCAAAATGAATGGGGGAATCATTGCTCATGGGGACAATTGGATCATTGTCTTGTTAACATATAAGCATTGTCCTCTTATTCCAGTTCAAAATTCTACCATATGGTTCTTGGGATCTTAGATCAATCCTCCTTCTAGTATCTCTCTCTCTCTCACTCTTCAGTATAGGATGTCCAAGAGCAATTCACATATGCCAGATTTGGGCTAGTTTTTTGAGTTACAAGGATATGGTTAGAACCTCTGGGGGTGATCCCTCAAATTGAACTAAGTGGTTTTCTCTTCATAATAAGTTGCGTTGGCCGAAGATACGACTCCAATCATGCTCTAGATATATGCCGCCAGTTGATGGGGCCATGCAATCAACCAATGCATGATGTTGAAATTCTAGAGTGTATTTTATAATATGGATGAGATGACTGAGATTTTAAATAACTATATAGGAAAATAGATCATCTTGAGGATTTGTAACTAAAGTAGGAATGCCTGTCTAGGGAGGGGGAAAGGATAAAATGGTTCAATAGGGATGATAGAAACACCACATTCTTCCATTCATTCATAAAGGAGAATAAGAGGCTATATATTCCAAATATTAAGTTGGAGGATGTGTATTTCATAGAGGGTATGGATGTGGTGCAAGTCTTGGACCACACATAATTCACAGAGCTTCTTTCTGGTCCCACCACCCATTTTCCTTATGGGTACCCCTCATAGAACATGAAGATCATTGATGTGATTTCCACAATCACTTCTTACTAGGATAATGGACTTTTAGGGTCTATGCATGATTTGAATGAGATTCTAGACACTATGTTTCACCAGATCCTTCATAGTGAATTAGGTCCATATGGCTTCCTAGGTTCTTTTTATAGGATTTCCTATGACATAGTGATTGAATATTTGACTGCTGCCATCAAAAACCTCATCCGGAGCAGTAGCTCACTACGACATGAATGTGCCACTACATTAGTTCTCCCCCATAAAATCCAGAGCCCCACTTATATATAGCATTATTTTCCACTATTTATGTGAAATATACCATATAAAATTATGACTTCCATCATTAATTAAAGTTTGGATACTAATATCCTCTATTCTGTAACATTGGAACGACATGGATTTTTTTTGGGATGATCAATTATAATGGTAAATTCTTTGTCCTTGGAAATGATCAGAGGAATTAATTTCAAAATGTTTCTAATGTGTCTATCATGCCCGATATGAATATGGAAATTTACAGGGTTGATTGGAACTTCATCAACCGATTCCTTTCATGTACGAGGCATAACTCTCAAAAGGTTGATATTACTTTTCTGTGCTTCAGCTCTGCATGACTCTCGTTTAATTTCATTGGGAAATCCTATGGCTTTATAAAATCGACTTGTTTCCAAAGATATAGGAACCTAATCTCTTTGAGTCTCATTATCCTTATCCAAGTGGTTTCGAGTCATCTCATTCAGTAGAACAATAACAATAGTGATAACCTACCTTTTAGAAGGTGGAGGAAAGCTCCAGGTGTGTCCCACCTCATGTTCAAAAATGATTCCATTTTTTTCTGGAATGAGTCAAAGCATTCCTTACATGGAATTAACCAATTATTAGAGTAGTATGGTCACTAGGGATACTAGGGTGTTAACTACAGCAAGAGTAACTTCTATATCTCTAGTGGGTGAAACACTATGCCGGTCTCCGCTATGAGCACTATTTTGGGTATGAAGATTGGGTCCCTTCATATGGATTACCTAGGTTCCCACATCTCATTAGGAAGTATCTTTATCTATGACTTCAACCCCCTACTCATTAGGATTATTGATTTGGTTCTTAAATGAATGATTCAATATTTTCCTTTTAAAGGACAGATCATGCTGGAAAACAGTGTCCATTAGTAACTCCAGTACACACCCTCTCGGCGATGAATATCGCCAAAGGAATCACCAAAAACATTGATTTGGTACATGATAGATTCATCTGGGACAATTATTTTGATGGAAAAACACTAGGTAACTTGGAAGAAGATGGCACAGTTGGTTATTGAATGAGTTCTAAATGTCTGAAATCTTGAGGATACCATATGGTGTATGCATTATCACCTAGTATTGAGTTCTCTAAGACATCTTAACCTTTCGGGGATCTCCATGCACAACTATTTGGGGTAACATGATATAGTGATGGGGTATACCTGTGATTTTTAGTCTCTCATCAGTCACCTGTTCACCATTCTCTACCCACACTCTGACTGTATGGTCGAGAATGTAGAGCTCTCCTTCATGAAAAAATTGTGAGGAGATATTCATTGTTTTCCTTGGTGCCTAGCAACCCACATCTCTTTATAGGAATCAATTATTGTCCTCATTTCATCAATTCAGTTCTAAACAAGTTGCAAGTGGATTTTTTAAATCTCATTGTGATGAACATAGATCCTGAAAGATGGGTTTTTATCCCTTCTCCCTCATGTACATCTCCTCAAAGGATTTTTGACAGATAAATAACAAGAATATTCTTGCTGATGTATGGGATGAGATTCAATGAATTAATATTATTCCAAACAAAATTTTATTTTATTAATTTTAAGATTGGGAAAGGGGATGTTCGAATGGAGAAGAACACCCAACATTGTGGGATCAACCCTTCCTCCAGGTGAGTGTGCAGTAAGGTTCATAGTGAGGAATGTTTGGGTCACATGTTCTTAAAAAGTGAGTGGGTGCATGAGGTGTGGAAATTTTTTGGGGAGTTTACTAATACATCAACTTCGGTCATGGAAAAATGCCCCTTCCTAGATAAGTTGAACCATGGATTGGGTGAAGGAGGTCTAAAAAAATTGTCATGAACTGTGATTCTGCAGGGAGGATGCTGGTATCTATGGAAGTTGAGGAATAAAGTTATTCATAATGGTGGATCCACATAGATTAAATCAATCATTATTCGAATGAGAAATATTCTTATTGACATGGAAAGATTTGTTCTCAACTAGGTAAAGCTCCTCCTCTAGTCCGAATTCAATTCAGAGATTCTTCCATACTTCTGGACAACATCAGTGTTAGGAGTAACTGGGTCTGATGGTGCCCTAATTAGAAATGTTTGAATCACAATACAGATGGATCGTGTGCCTTGGGTTTCATGCATAGAGGGGGAGTGGTGTGGGATGCTGGTTGGCATGTGTACTGAGTTTTCTTTATCTCACTGAGTTAGGGGGCCTCTATCGAAGTGACGACCATGGTGATGTTCACAGGGCATAGTCTATGTAGACAGAGGGTTTTGAAAATTTGGATGCTGAAACTGATTATTTGATAATAAAAAACTCTATGGATGTCTCTGGTGGATTTCCTTGGTCAATCAAATACATCATCAGAATGTTTTGGAGTATGTAAGCTTGAATGAAATAATGGGATATGTGTAATATGAAACAAATGATGTTCTTTTTACCTTTTATAGGATAATGGGTATTCCAAATATTACATCATTCAGAGACTCAAATTAAACCATTATAATTTGAAAAAGAATTTACGGATCCCTTGGAATCTTCTACTGCTAATGGTGATTTTCCTCCATTATCTCTTAAATTAGATATTTTTTAGTTTAATGAAAACTCATCACAGACATAAACCATTATCATTACTAAAGAACATGTAAAATATTACCTTTTTCATTTACATTCAGATGTGGATGATTTATATCTTCAGAACAATATTGAAATATATGGTCATTTTTTCTAATCATGTATCCTTATCCACTTCCATGTAGATAATTTCCCAGATAGTTCATCCGAATATTTTTTCCATGAAGTATTTTTTTCAAATATATTTTATGATATATATAATTATTTTAATTTGTTCTCATATTCCTCAAATTTTCATAAATTTCATGAGACCAATGATCCTCTTAAAACACTATTTTCACTTACTGGTCAAACCCAATTATATCATTATATCTAAAAAATTACTGGTTTTATAAATCCTTGTAATGATGATTCTGGGGTCCACCAAACTATTATTTGATATTCACATCAAAATTGATGAAAAAAATTATGTTTACGATGACATACTCTTAATTTTCACCTCCAAAAATCACTCAAATTCATTTCCATTTTTCATTATTGAATGGAATTCCATTTAAATTTTTTTAAATGGTTACATGGAAAAATTGTAATTGAAAACTATTTTATTGAATTTTTCTTAATCCATTTCTTCCACCCTATCCTTTGCCTCATTTGTTTAATAAATTTAAACCACTATCCAAATTCCCCATATAAGATATATGCTAATAACATATCGATCTCTTTATCAAAGAAATTTTTCAAAAAATTCACCAATTTAAAGTAATTATACATCATTATGTGATTAAATGATTTTTTATTCCACACAAAAATATTATATTTTCTACATTAAACTTATGTTTGTTCCATCCATTTTCAATCTAACCACTCAACATGGTTTACGTTTTTATTAATGTACATTGTTAATTTTTTCACCACAATAATGAATTATTATAATATACTATTACTATTTTCAATTACCCATTGACACATATTTATGTTCCTTCATTGGTTGGGGTTCATATTGGCTAGGTATGGAAACAAATTTGAATAATTTGTAAAATTATGCATTGTTAAATGTTGTCACATGGTTTCCCCAAATAGTGCATCCCAACGGAGAAATCATTGAACCACAATGATAGTGGTAAAAACACATTTTGACCATGGTTATCCGCCCCATGCACCCAACTAGTAGAAACCATTCACACCATTAGAGAGGATCATAGTTATGGTCTACGATATGAGAAACCATGGGACCCTTTGCAACTAACCATGCGTGCGGGATGTTATATTTTAAATAATAATAATTTACCATTATTAAACACCCATATGAACCCCACTTGACCCTAAATCAAAATTTATAGAAATACTATGTCTTGGAGGCTCTTAAGAATCCAATTTAGATCCTCTAAACACCTTCTTAGTTGGATCGAATATTGGAGAACCTTGTTTTTCTTTCTCCATCAAGTTATATTCTATCATTCTTTCTTATAATATGTCTAATTAATTCATATATATAGTTTTTATATCATCATTTTTTTCATTGATCTAAACTATATTTTTATAGATCATAAAAGTAGTTTTTATTTCCAAATATATGTTTTTGGCATTCTCTATTTTAAATTTCTAATATGTGTGTCGACTATCGCAACACTGTGATTAAATGAGTTTGTTCCACTGAGATTTTCCTTTATAAATACCCTTTTTGTCATGATTTATTTATATATCTTCCAGTTATATTATAACAACCTATATCATTTGGAATTATAATTTTAAATTTTATTGGAATTTGTATTTGGGAAAAAACATGAAATTATAATGGAATTTGAATTTGGGGGATACTTGAATTTGATGGAAATTGATAAATTTAGGCGTGAATGTAAAATATGGGTAAAATGGTTTAATTGGTATGAATGAGAATATATGACTGATTTTATATTGAAAAAACATGAATTGATTAAAAACCCATGTTTTTTAACATGAAATTGGCAGGTTGAAACTGGAAATGGGATGAATATAATTTAAACTAATTTTAAATTAATTTTTGTTTATTTATTTACTAATTTAACACAAGAAAACATAAGTATTTAGTGGGTGATTTAGGAAAATAACACTAGGAAGGTAATTCCATAAAAATTGATTAACGATGAAAACACTAACTAAACATTACATAGTCTGTAATTTTACCATAATAGAGAGTGTATGTTTTTAATTCTCGTTAAGTGTGAGTAGATTATATGGTGATCATTGACATGTGAGATAATGATCCTATAAACATGAACAATCATACTACAAGTCAGATAAACATGTATCTTGTTCTGGTTAATTATATATATATTCCATTGATTTTGAAAGTAATATACTCATTTATAGAAATTTATAAAAATTAATTTATATAAACTGTTTAATTAATCTATTATTTTAAATGTTTCCGAAATTTGAAATGAAAACTATGTTTTTCTTACATGAAACTATACATCCATTCCATTTTTTATTTGAAACTAATATCAGGATTTTGTTTATTTATATTCAAATATTATTATGGAAAATATAGTGAAGGCCTACTCGTATTTTATGAGCATACAAAATATTTTTCATTGGGTGTTTATAGATTTTATGCTTTGATGTTTTAGTAAATGGAAAGAACCAATTTGAAGTGGTGCATATGCATTACCCCTTGGGAATGGAGTGTTGATACCCTTGGGGTATTTTTCATCTTGTAACTTTTTGGTTATTTGATGATGTATAGTATGGGTTTTGATATAGCGATTTGATTCCTTGTATTTTATTCCTCTAGAGTTTTATTTGAGTATAATGAAATGATTATTTTTCATCCTATATCATTGTGTAATGTTTTTATATCTATTGTGTTTAATAATTCCATGTTCTTATCACCAACCCATGGGGATCGAGAAAACACTTCGGGATATCTCCGTTCCAGGTCAAGTATAAGGGAAATTGGTTTCATAGCCTCTTTATGAAAAGGTGGTATCAAAGGTGAATTTTAAGAATCATTCTATTATTTTAGTATGCAATTGAGAACTTTTCATCATGAAATTGGTTATAGATGTGAATTTATGGCTAGCTCTAATCATCGTGTCCCTTAAGTAACTAGGGGTTGTATGGGAATGGTTTATTAAGGATTTTTTATAATCTATTCTCATCATTATATTTTGATAAGTAGAAATACAAATATGGTTCTCTTATCTGATGGGATTAATTTCTATTTTTCTATTGTTTGATTACTAATCTGGGTAATCATTGGATGTCTTCATTTTTTCTATGTTAACTACCATCATTCCTCTGAGAATACATGTGACTAGGATATTAGAGGAAAATTTTGATGATCTATATTGATAAAATCATCTCGTATACAAGAATTATGTAGAGGTAATTGTACATTATGTCTAACATATGGTATATTCACCTTCACCCAATCTCATTTGGCCTCTAGTTTTGGAACCTCTCATGTATGAAATCCATATTTGTGATTTGAAGTTGCTTCACCATAAACCCCCATCATCCTAAGGCTTTTATAATCCTCAATAGGATGATGTTTTTTTCATCATGATTATAAGCTTGAAATATTTATTGGAGAAAACCCAGTCAATCATAGTGAAATGTACCACCTTCAAGAAAGAGGGACCTAGAAGGATATAATGTTACTTGATGGATACATCAAAAAAAGCATGGGGGATTAGAGTGGAGGTCATTATATATAATTTAACATACAAGTTCTATCATGTTTCATTGGTTATAGCTATGTATATAGTGTTTATTAAACTCTATTATGATGAATGGTCTGTGAAATAATATGAAAACTAATTTTTTTAGTTCGTGTAGTTTTCCACTAAGACTGTATCAATTGAGAAGTTGATGAATTGATAGTTTCATATGGGCCTTCAATATAATATTAATTCTACTGTATTCATGGTAATTATTAATTATTATGATGAAGTTATAGAAATTGAGGTGATAAATATCCTTGATCTGGATTATATGTTAGATTTGAAGGGAGTTCCTTTTTCTCATACTAGAAGTATGATTATTTTTTAAAATGTAAAGTGAATTCATGTTGAATAACATGGTGGTTAATGATAGTACGATTATTTTTGATGTTTTTTAGTTCCTAGAAGAGACAATATGACTTTCCTCGTATGTGTAAAACATGGGAAATTGAAATATATTTTAACCAAGGCTTCCTGTAAATGTTTTTCTTGTAGATTCTCATGTCAACTTTAGTATTTATATAAAAAATATTTCCTACACATAATTTCATGGGCTCCTAATTCCCTAAAATTACTATAGTGAAATCAAATTATTAAATATCTAATGGGTTCCATCCACATGAATCTGGATTAAAGCTTCTTCACCTAATAGAAGTGTATCCAATTTATATAGATATGGGTCTGGTGACTGAGAGAGTTGTCATCAGTATAAATTCATATTTAGCTATTAAATTAATTTCACTAGTATATCCCATTTTTTCAATTCTACTCATGTTGTGAATATTATAAATCTTCATATAGTGATTTTACCTTTTGTGATATATATTACTACACCCCTTGGAAAGAAGATATTAATGGGTCAATATTGTATTTATTGTGTCTTCTGTTTATTTGAGATTAATTTTATATGGGATTTAATACTTCTAGATATGAAGCCTCTTTATGTCCATTTTAGGATGGATAACCTCCTTGGTAAAAATCCATGAATTTAATTTTATCTTCAACGGGTCACATTTAATACACCCGATGGGATGGGTCGTATCATTATTGGAAAATTGAAATTGAGGTCAAGTAGAGAGGGAAACACTTTTTCAATTTTTTCGAAAGTGATATCAGTATTTTCTATTAATTGGATTGAGAGTGTTTTAGTGATAATCTTACTCTAGTGTTCATCAAGTGTCCTAACTTTTCCCCATTTGATTTCCTGAGTTATACACCAATTATGGAGGAAGAGTTCTCTATTGATTAATTACCCAGAATAATTTTTTATCAATTCCTTTTACCCTCATTGAATTAGCTAAAATGAAATAGTTGAACACTTAGTTTGATGATCTTTTAGAGAAAGGATTTATATTTTTTACTATTTCACCATTGGAAGTGACTATTCTCTTTGTGAAGAAATATGATAGGTCACATTGCAATATGAATTGATTTCTGGAAACTCTATAAATTCCTGGTAAATAAAAAGTATCAATTACCCTTGATTTATGATTTGTTTGACAAATTAGATATGGTGACGTTGTTATCAAGGATTGATCATTTGTCTTTTTATCACCAATGAAAATAAAATAATATAAAATTATTAAAATTTCACTATGTAGTAGGTATGGACAATATGATTATCCTATAATGTTTTATGGTCTAGAAAATTCACATATAGTGTCTATAGTTTTTGGAATAGGGTCATAATGGAGTATATTGTTATTTTTTAGAGTCCTTTGTTGATGAAATCCTTTTTATTCTAAATTGTAGGATGATGTTATACATAATTTGAGAGTAGTTCATGAATTATTTAGGAGTCATTAAATTTATGAGAACATATAATAATTTTATTTTTGGACATTGAGTGAGAATTTCGTGGGATACATGGTGTCAGAACATGTTATCTAAGTTGATCCTTAGAATGTGAATGTTATTATTAATTAATAGAAAACACAAAATTTTTTCATGATTAATAGAATCTTGGTAATATTGAGATATTATCACATGTTTGTAAGGTATTCCCCAAAGATGGATTCTATAAGGGACACTCTAAATAGTAAAGGAGTGAATTTTTCGTGGGATGATAAATTTCAGAGTACATTTATTGAGTTGAAACAACTTTTATTCTCCATGTTGGTAATGAATCATCTAGAGGTTAGATAATTATATGTGGTCTTCTATGATGCATTGAGCTTAGGTTTGGGTTCCTTTATAATGTAGGGTGGTAATGTCATTGATTATGGATCTCATATTCTTAGGCTACAAGGGAAATATTATCTGATCTGTGACCTCAAACATGCAGTTTTGGTTCAGGCACTTAAGAGTTAGTGGAATAGACTTTTCAAATAGTGGGTTATATTGTATTCCAACAACAATAACATGAGTTATATCTAATCTCAAAATGATTTTTATATCTTCTATAAATGTTTTATATAATTAATTAATGTTTTTTATTTTTATATTTCTTAAAGCCTAGGGAATATTAATGGCATAAAATATTATTTGTGTATCAATATTCTGACCTAGTAAATGAAATAATAACCAAAATAGTGGAACAGAATTAATCATTTTTCATAGTTTAATTTTTCTATTCAAAAAATAGGGAATGTGGTTTCCTTCTATATTTTTTATTTTACCTCTCCTCTTCATTAGATGGTTCATAAGGAAAAAATAGCTTTGTGATGAATTTCATATAATTATAGACACCCTTTATTGTCGAGAGCCTATTTATGCTTGTTAATTATCACTAGAGGTTATTATATGTTTTCATAATTTTTATTTTGATGTTAGATTTATGTACTGATATAATAGAGAATGTTTATAATTACCAGTGGGATGTGAACCCATGAACCATTTATATGTTTTACCACATGCAGTGACAATTCAAGTGGCCAAGTATATGATGGGTCATTGCCAATTTTTTCTATTATTTTTATGATTGCCTATAGTTGAAGGTGGATTAGTAAAAATTTTTGGGATAGTATAAAATTGTTACATTTCCTATTTGGTAGTGGGATGAGATCACAATGGAGTTTTTGTTTGGGTTTCTGCACACCCAAATAATAAAGAATGAAATATCAAAAGTTATTGATGGTCTGAACATTTTTTCTTACTATATACCAAGATGAGATATATCCAATTATTAGGAGGTGTTAAATAACTATGTGGGATAGATTTTACATTTTCATGGTGTTTTACCTACTAATGTCTCTATTAGAGATCCATATACTACTTATCGCTGTTGTATAGGTCTTTGGAAGGCAGTAGGATCTACGGTTTGTTTGAGTATAGAATATAATATGAAAAAGAATGGTGATAATTATAGGTATATATATATTTTTGTGTATTTTTTTAATGTGTTCATGACTTCGATGAATTTGTGATGAAAATTTTGGACTCATTGAGTTCTCTTATAAAAATAGTAACTTATATGTGAATTTAATGGATAATTTTGAGAACTTGTAAATATCATTTGTGTTGGTCAATGATCGGTGATTTTTCCATGTTTTGACATAGCCTAGAAAAAAATAAATTAAAAAATATTCAAAATAATCCTTAAATAATGTTTACTGTGTAGAGATGGTATAAATATTATGTCGTCTGTCAATATATATAGTTGGAGTTTTCAGTAGGTGGTAAGGCTTTCTAGAATTTTTTAGCATGTTTGGATCATCTATGGATTTAGTGGAAAGCGATGATTTCTCCACATTATGTGTAATCATTTGAGTTTGTCAATAAGGTGGAAAAATTGGATTTTCATTTAGCACTTCCATCATTTTTGACATTGAAATAAATTTTTTTTCCATGTATCCCAACTTTAATAATATTTTTATGATCCATATCATGTTTTGAGAAGGAGTGACCTTGTTATCATTCTTGATTTCTTCATGATTGAGAATCCTATCATGATAGTTGATTTTGAAACCACGGTACTTACTTGGAGGAAGATAACATTTTTTCAAGTTATATAGAAATATGGTTATCATATACATGATATGTGGGAGAGAGAGGCATTGATGCGATAGATATAGCCTCATATTTTTTATATGCAATCTTCTTGAGATTATTTTTGGGGGAATAAAATTTCTATAAATGGGAGGTTGAAACACACTATTACTTTTTTAAGATACTGCATGACCATCCATTTATTCATTCATTGGATGGGGTTAATCTTAGGTAGTATTGGGTGGAAATTTAAAAAAGTGAGAAATTATATATTGTACATAATTGGAAGATGGTTTTCCAATACCATACACCGCACAAGAGAAAACTATGCTCCCTATAAATAGTGGAAAATTAACAGTTGGTGAAAACTTTTCAAATATTTTCACCAACATAGTAGAACACATGCATCACATTAGAGGTGTTCATGTTTAGGGTGTTTGTTTTAGGAAACTATATATCCCTTTCCAGGTTACTGTTTATGTGGGAATTGTTATTTCTGGAAATAAATTAAAAAAATATTTAACCCATATATAATCCCATTATCGACCCTATTTCGTAATTAATAGAAATATTAGTTAATTTTGCCTCTCAAGAACAAATTTGGGCTCTTCCGAAACCAATCTTTGGTCGATCAACGATTGGTGAATCTCATTCTATCCCTCTCTAGCATGTTATCTTCACTTGTATCATCTCTCCCAATATCTCTTTTCCTTACACCATTGGCTTTGTCAGATCATCATCTATTTGATGGATCTGAACTATTTTTTGGATCTTCAATCTCGGTTTTATTCCATGAACTCTATTGTCGGCATTCATCATTGCAAATTCACGTTATTTTTTTTGTGTTTTGTGATAACATGATTAAAGGTAGGTAGTTTGGTTGATATTTTCTATTAAATCATCCATTTATTTTCATGATGGATTTAGATTTTTTAATTTAATCATAATTTAGTATGAATTCTAATTGGAAATTGGATTGACATTCATATTATTGAAGAATACCCATTTCTAATTGAATTTTAAATTTGGGTGATATTTCAATTTAATGGAAAACATGATATTGATTTGTGAAATTTTATTTTGAGAAAAAATTTCATATTATTATTTAATAATATCTTAAAATTATTTTTTCATGGAATATAATTAATTGATTAAAACCCTGTGTTTTTGTTTTCAATGTTAAATTGGAATATTGAAGATGAAAATGTGGTGATTTTTATTTAGATAGATTTCAAATAATTTTACCATGGTTGAATGATTGATTATGGATAAGAGATCCAAGATTGTTATAGGGTTCTTTGAGAAAATTACATTAGGAAGGTAATTCACTAGTAAGAGATTTATGATAAAAACACTAACTAAACATTGTTTGGATAGTAATTTCCCCTTCAGTGGGAGTGGATGTTTGTAAATTTACCATAAGTCAAAGTGGAAATTTCTCTGATCATTTACATGAGAGAGTGAGGATCCTAAAACTAGTAACTACCGTACCACATGTAAATGACCAATTTTGTGTTTCTATTACATTGATATATATTCCATTGATTATTTATGTTCTTTAGTAAATCCATTTATTTTTTATAAATAGTTTATGTATATAATTATTACTTAATAAAATGTTTGAAATGATTCAATTATTTGAATTGAAAATAATGTTTTGGTTAATAATAAAATTCTATGTCCATGATTGTTTTATTTGAAATTTATGGAATGAATTGGTTTATTTAATATGAAATATTATTATGGAACCCTTAGTGGAACCGTAAGGGGATATAATTATCACAACATACCATTCCCTTTTGGGATTTTAAATTTTCTTCTACCAAGATTGCGTAAATATGATGGTCCTCTTGGAGGAGGTTGATGTTGTTAACCCGTTGGTCTTAGAGTTTTATTAGATTCATGACGTTTTAGTTTTTTTCCTATTAAATTTTTTTTCTTTGATGATGTACTATTTGTATTTCAATATATCTTTTTGAGTTTTTATTACTATCTATCTTTGGAATTTCATTTGATCATGATGAATTGTTTCTTTATATTCCAGTGGATTTATGGAAAATACGTTCCCTCTATTGTGTGGTATGATTCCAGGTGGATGTCACTAAACATTGTGGAATAGGAAATCCCTTCAGAGTATGACTATGAGATTGGTGTCATGGCACCTGGTTATCTTGTATGATTCATGAAAATTCCTCATTTTCATCTTCTATCTTATTCAACAGATATTCATGGAAATGTTTATAACATATTTTATACACATGAATCCTTGTAAATCCTATAATTTTTATAAAAGAATAAATATATAGGGAGAAAATAATTATTATCTAAAATATTTAAATAATAATTAAAATGTAAAATTAAATAATTTTTTTTATAAACATCATTCAATGGTTTTATATATCAACCTTATAAAATATTGACATTCTCAATATATCTTTTAGAATAGTTGTTATTTTTTTGTGGTTTAACATAGAAAAATGATCAGTGTTTACTTTTCAGATGTGCAGTCATAGGCCCACTCTTCATGCACTGACTAAATATCATGCTAAATCTAAACTATCAATTTTTAATTTTATTTCCTATAGATTAATTTTCACCACAACTTCATCATGTTTATAAAATCTAAAAAAAGTTTTATTTTATAAAGAACATGAAAATATTTCATTTAAAATAACATTAGGATAATGTACATAAATATATCATTTGGGTTTTCACTAATATACTAAAGTTCTAAACTCAAATAATAAGTAAACAATTTCCCAAATTCCAACTATGGTGGCCATCATTTTTCAAAAAATATTTTAGCATAATTTCATAAGAAATTATTACATTAAAAACATCCACAGATATTTTTAGGTTTAATAACATGAAAAATAGTTACATAATACATTGTGTGCCCATTGAAATACATAAATATAAAAATTTAATTAATCTTCATGAAATAAAAATTTATAATTCCTACAACGGTCATATAACTATAAATTATTTCTTGGTGATATTCATAAATAGAAAAGGCTACGAATTAATCCCATAAAGGGACAAACAATGTAAATATAACATGACCGATCATCATTGATAAAAACAAGGTATATACATAGATGATAATCATATATACCAGAGACCTAAAATGGAATCATGGATAAATTAAAAAAAAAATCCTTTTATAGGAATATAGTAAAGGTTCATCACCAAGGTGTTGCTAAAAAAATTACAACGATTATTCATTCGGGTATCATAAAAAATTAACTCTAGAGAGAAATTGTTGACCTAGTTAATTATTTTTATATAACAGTTCACCTTATAATGAATTATTTTTTTTCACTTATATCATAGATGATAATATTTTATTAAAAAATAACATATGGAAAATAATGAATGAGTTTCACAAAAAGTCATTAAATATTGAAGTTATTAAATATATATACAATCATTTATTTCAAACTAGAAAATGGAATGAGCTATTCGTATATGGTAACCCATAATCAATGGATTATAATTTAATCTATATGAATATAATTCAATGAAAATAGGTTTGGGTATTAACCAAACAATACGAGTTGCCTATAAAATGAAATATTGGTTCTATTTGAATTATATGACTACAATGTGGTTTATATATTTAGATTACTGAGTGATAAAATAAATATATAATTATTTTTTGAATAAAATGTAATGAAAAATAAATATGATTAACAAAAGATAAATTAATTAATATAAAATTACAAAATACTATAACATGGAAGAACATAGAAAATTAGGAAGAGGGAGAGAACCCTTACATTGAAAAGTAGGATATAATATCTTCAGAGACACTCCATAGAACCATAAAATTTAATTACAGGGTCACTTGAGTGAGGAAAAAATAGGATATTAATGTTCAATGGATTTTTAGCTGAGAGGAAGGAAAAGTGGGTGAGTATTTATACCCAATGAGGTGGTGTTTGGGGTTAAAATATTGGTAATTTTTTTTATTTAAGAAAGCTACATTTTTTTAATATATTCCAACATATTTGGTTGATAATAAATAATAAAATACTAACTAATTTCATAAAATACATTGATCACCCATTTACATGTTAAATATTTTACATGTTTTCCACTATTAAATAATTATAAACCTTTACATTATTTTACATATATCGTGTTAATTCAATTCTCCTATCGTAAATAATTTTTTTTCTATGAAATAAAAAATAAACTTATTAAATAATTGAGAAATTATTATATATTTAAAAACATTTTAAATATAATTGAATACATTTATGACCAATACTTAGCTTTTTAAAATTTTAAGGTGTCATCATTTAATGAATATGATAGAATTATTATTAATTTTTTATATAATGTTTTTTTTATAATCCCAAAAATCACCTTTTTCCGAAAAATCCCAAAAATTATCTTTAAGGTAATTTAGATTTGAAAATTTGAAAAATTATGTCCTTTTATGTGATTATATATATATATATATATAAATTTTAATTATTATATAAAATATTTTTATAATCTAAAAATTAGGAATTTGGTTTAAAATTTTTTATTACCCTTCAATTATAAACTCTAATAATTATTCTAACACATTTATGTTTACATTATTCTTTGTCATTCCAATCCGTATACAATCACAATATGTAATAGATAGAATTATTTCATATGTATAAAAAAATATAAAATTATTTCATTGTTATTCTATTGTAAAACATAATAAAATCATCACTTTGACATGTATATTTATTGATTAGTATGTGAATGAAATATTTGGTTTTTATCAGAATGCCTAATCTGAATCTCAGTACACTAATACATTAGATATTTTTGTTGAGGTCCTATTTTTATTCATCTCATTTTTAATTCATACCTTTATTTTCTTACTCATTAAATCAACCATTTAGAATATAAATGATCTATATAATTTATAAAATAAATATTAAATATTTGGAATTTAAAATAGGTACTTAAAAATTATGTTTTTTATTTTTTAGCTATTAATGGATATATTTGGGATTCATTATTAATATGGAATAATTAATCCTAGAACCGAATAATAGATAATGGACACTCTTACATACCCCTGATCTCAAAAATCTAGAACTTATTATGTGCTCACTTTTTATATTTTACAGTTCAACTATATAATGGTTTGATTCATAGTGTTTCTCTTGGAAATTAATCAATTTTTTTCTAAGTCATTAGAGTAGTGGAAATTGATATATTTTCTGTATAAGAAGTATGTCTCTATGTATATTTAGTAGTTCAACAATTCCATAAAGAGGAGTAACTAAATAATTATGTTAAATATTTTAGATCATTAGCATTAAAAAAAGAAAAAAAAATGAATAAATACATTGGTACATTCCTATATATTAAATATCCATTACCCCACTTCTTTTTAAATGATTCATTTCCATTCAAAACTTGTTTAAAATAAATTTGGGAAATTATGATTTTTTATTATTCATAAATTATTAGGTTTTCTTAAAACCATCATTCATTAAACTGTTATAAAATTTTCAAGGCATTACCATTAAATTATTTCATGTATCCATATGAATTAATTCACATATAAAATAATCAAAATATGTATTTAAAATAGACCAGGTTATAATTAGATAATTAAAAAATTATAATAACACCCTAATGTCCAATAAATTTAAATTGGATTGTTAAAATCTTTAGAGGGTTTTCATATTTACTTTTTAAACGAATATAGTTTAAGAAATATTAGTAAAACTCATAGTGTTAATATGAGAGTAATAGTGTGGTATATGTTCAAAATTAAGTTGAGAGCTGAATAAGTGTTGGTGGATTTTATCAAATTTAATTTTTTTTATCCCACTCAGTTTAACTCCATACTTGTCTAGCGTAATGGATAACCCATTTTATCTTCCCAACATTTTCATTTCATTCATCACATAAAAACTCAGAAATAATAGAGGAAGAAAAAGTTTTTTTAATTCCTATATCTCATAAACGGATGGATAATCCATTATGTGAAATTGAATCTTCCATGATAACATGATCCACTACAATAATCCTTTGTGAATTAGATGATAATATATTATCCAAAACTCATCTTATAAATCTATTAATAGTTCATGGTGGATCCCATAAATAAATATCATTTTTATGGGTCATTATATTTCAACTTAATAGTTTTAAATTATGTGTAGAAAGAATATGGAAATTCTTTCTATAATATAGTTTCTACACATTAGATATGCTCTACCCAAGTCTTCTTTTCACCTCTTACATGTACGATATAATAAAATTATTAAATCCAAATTTTTAAATCAGTAATCATAAGAGGCTACTATTAACGGGTATTGTCTTAAAAAACTATTAACATATTTTATTTAGGTGTTGGAATTCAAAAATACTATTTTTTTCTTCCCTCATATTCTTATTCTTATTTTCTCTTTTCTATGATAAAACTATGTTGGTTATGTCCCCCATCTCATACATTGAATCATTGAATTTATGTGAATTAGGATCTGGAAATCCTCTTTATTTTCATTAACAGATTCTGTATTTTTAAAATATATAGTATTGTACCAATATTCTATTTTATTTGACACTTAGATATTTGTCTCTTGGGTAACATTTCTTGTTCCCTATTTACATATATTTTAGTCGGAGATATATACAGTGTATAAGTTTCGGGTTGTCAATGATATTCTTTAAATTATTTTGTCTATTTACTTGAACATACTGAATATTTATTAATATTTTCTTCAATAATCTTATTTCAAGAGGAAGTAAATTATTAGCCCAAAAAAATCCATTAAAAACTATTATTGTACATAATTCACAATTTTTTGTAACCTTACATAAAGATAAGGATAAGTAGTCACATCACTTATTCATTACCTTATATTAATATTTAAATATATTTATCTCTGTAATATTTCTAGAATAGTGGATATCATATAATCCAAATAATTATGTAAATATAGAACTACATATACATCATTATATGATTCTACCATTATTCCTAATAAAAGTAACTCCATGAATTCTCATTCTTGTACCTAAATATCTAGATTCTTCATAGACAACAAAATTAAATATATTACCTTAATTAAAAGCATACCCACTGATATCCGTTATACAAAACACCTTTTTTGAAATAAACATAATTTAACCACTCATATTTGAGTTTCTTGTACACATTTTAGTTCAAAATAACCACTCTTACATCAAGGTCCCTCTTCAAACATCAATCCCACACACATAGATATTTTATATGTATAAAATTTTGGAAGTATATATTACATGTTTTTAATTTCATTGATCTAAATTCTCATATATTCATTTTAAAAAACCCTAAATTTATATAAAAACACTCTTTTATTGACACATATTCAATATATTGGAATACGTCTCTATTTTTCGGCATCCAATATCCTAACCCACTCCCAAATGAATTAATATTTTAATATATTTTGTAGGATCATCCAATGAAATCTATTAATCCTAAAAAATATTCATTTAATGAATTTATGCACGATTACTCACTGGAAACACATGTGGGAAACTTCTACATGCAACAATGCATTAGGATATGTTGTTCAATATATTGTGTGATATATTATCATTAGGTGGTTTTAAACCATTAGGTTAGTCAAATCTTGGTACTCTTATGAACTTCCTTATAAATTCAAAACACATTTCCAAATTATACATGAATTGTAATCATGGCATGAATCTTTCAATGTGAAAAAACTATTATTAGAAATAAGACAATATGATATATGTCATATCCCAAATTCCAACACACAGATTTATGTTGTTTATAGTTCCATTGTTTCTAACCATACCACATTTTACATTTTAATAAATTGATTTCATATTAATAAACAATACATTATAAGGGACTTCAATTTAATTCTGTGGGTCCACTATTCCCAATGGTTCTAATATGACTCCCTGAATAGCGGTTCATATTTAACTCATTGGTCACCTATAATAGTTGTACTCGCCTTGGGCTAGTTTTGAACCCTGGTATACTTTATAAATGAAACCATTTTTGTATATTTTATTATTGAAAAATATTCTCTTATGCCTCAACTATGATTTTAGATGTTTTTTGAAGGATGGATATCTATTGGATAGATCATAGATATTACATTCATCATATAGATAATGGGATCACCATTACATATTTTCTAGGAAAAAAATAATACATAAAATTACTTCCATCTACTATAATAATGAATTTATATAACTAAAAATTATTGATATAATTTTTTTATATAATAAATGATACGAATAGGACCTATAACTTACATGGTATGTCTTCCAATTAATTCTCTTAAACTATATTGAAATAAAAAATTAATTTGATATCCCATGAAAATTTACATACATTAATGAAAAATACATTACATCTAGATTGGGATGAATATTATGTGTTATAATATCTCCATGACCATTTGGTAAATCCACCTTTCTTAATAATTGTTTTTATATTTCATCAAATATATCTCACTTATTGTCCAATAATACAAAGTGTTAGAGTATATGGTATAAAGATATAATTAACAAATTTTTCATCAACTATTCAATTGTATTTGTATGAGATCACATATCATTATAAAATGACATGTTTTTTTTATTTTTATGTCAACGATTTTTGTATTCATGTAATATGATACAAAATAAAATACAAAATAACTCATAACCTTCATCTCGGGTTGTCCAGCTCTTTTAGGGTGAATTTGAATAATATTAAACTACCAAAATTTTGTTTCAAACAGAAAAAATAATAAATATTATTTACCATTTCATATTATTTCCATAGATTAAATATATGTTCATTAGTACAATGTAGGTTATTATAAATACAACCACTGATTGTAGAATATAAAATTATACCTTATCAATTTCATATTTTCAAGAAACTCAAATGAATTTATATTCTTATGTATTAATAATTTCAATAGCTTCTCAAAAAATAATTCACATGACTCCCCATAATTGAATAACATTATATAATCATCCTCAATATGGATATATCTTGTAAACATATTTCAAGATGTCCCAAGTTAATAATTCTCTATAATGGATCTCATCATGTTCTTTTCATGTTTCAAAATTTCGCACTCCTTACGAAGTTCCTCATTGGGAACATTATTATATTTAAATTTAATAATGTCTATGGAGGAAAATATAATATAAATAATAGAGAATAATGTGGATCATGTCGTTACCAAATATTCAAATAACTTGTTAAAATATTTTCCCAAACATGTTAATCCATTATTCATGCATACTAATACGTATTTTATATTTGATTTTATATCTATTAGTATGGAGTTCTTTAGTACATCAATGTTTTCCAAAATACGTTTTTGTCACAATACATAATATCAAATATAAAAATTATTTTTAAAGAATTAATATTTTTCTAAAACCATTATTTAACATCAATTAGAAGTATATATATCCTTATTTGATCTTCAATAGTATTATTATGAAACATTAAATTTACATATAATGAAAAACTCTAATGATGTTTTTGATTTTCATCAAGAATTCATTCTTTTCCATTTTCCCCACACATTACTAATTCATCCTATATTATTATCATATTGTTCAAAATTTATGGAGAAAATAAATATAAATTCTATTGGTATATTGGAATCCAAATTTGAGTTCCCACATGGCCTCTTGAGTGATTTGATAACAAAACTAGTCCAATTGGGATTTTCATAGACATACAACAAATTAGGATTTTTCATGATTCAACTAAAATGTTGATCGATATATTTTTTTGAATACATACATGTTATGTAATTTATTACCACATTATTAAAATATCAGCATTCATTAAATAACATATGGTTTGGAATTATCGGTTCTCTTACTAAAAGAATAATTTCTATATTTCATAGGAACCTTATCAGAAATAGTGTTTTTATCTTCATTTTTTCATATCTCCCGTGGATGGTTACTTAAGATTTTTAAAATTATATGGCATCCATATTTATTTTATTTAGAAACATGATTAATTATATTTTTAATTTATTTTTTACTTCTATTAATTCTCCCATTAAAAATTATAGATATATTTTTACCAATTTTAAATATTTTTGAAATAAAGTTATTCTTCATATAATTCTATGGAATTTATAGAATCCCAATCATTCAACTGATTTAAATAGGATTCATGGAAAGAAATTAATATTATTTATCGTGATGAAAATCATATTTATTATTCCCATTCCTTTTACAAAACTAACAACAACCAATAAATATCGATCTTATTTTAAATAATCCATGTTGCCTAGTTTTGATAGGTTATTGGTTTTATAATTTCATATTATTTTAATTAGGACCTTCTGGGTAAACATATTATATAAACATTATTATGTAATTCCTTATCACGGAGTTATAATTATCTTCATTTTCCTGATACTTTTTATATTAATTTTGAATTTAATCCATTTCATTTTCAGAAAATAGATTTATTTCAAGAATTTGATTTTGAGATGGTTAGAATCTATTCCACAATGTCTTATAATGAATGATAAAAAATGGTATATTAACCACATTCTAAATATAGTGTTTTTAATATAATAATAATATTTAGAATAGTGATTGGTAGTAGTTTCTTTCATTATCAATTTTGATGGAACAATATTTATAAATTACATGTTGGCATGTTTGACTTATATATTATGACAATTTATATTTAGAGTATTCTTGTTTTCTTATATCGACTTCAATAAATGGTAATTTTTTATAAAATTATTATGAATTATATGTCCATGAAAAATATCATTTTATTTAAATAATGTATCATGATCTATTACTTTATGAACATTGAATTCCTCTTTTGAATTTCTACGATAAATGCAAGACATTTGGATTTCCTATAGTACACATATATTATTTATAATTTATCCATAAGTGATATAATTTTCATGTTATATATTGAAACAATATTATTCAATTTTTTTTATTTATGTAACAAATTAACAGTTTCTTTGGAACCAACTTGATATGAGTGATATATATAAGATAAAATCTTTTTCAAAAAAATCCTTTTATGTGATTGTTCAATCTTCCATAATATAGTGATATAAATTTCTAAATTACCACAAATCCAATAAAATAATTCATTTAAGAAAAAAAACATATTTTTTAACACAAAATCTGCTATTTCATGAAAACATGTAGAAACATATATCAATCCCTAAAGCTTTTATGTTTCTAAACAAGTGTTAAACATTCCACTAAATGTTAAAAATACAATGATGTATTTGAAAAGAATTATATTAAAGATATAAAAAACACATATAATAAATAATTAGAAGTTATTAAATCTGGATGATAAATTATAATTACAATTTAATATTGAAAAATAATTATTTTTAATATTATTTATTTTCATTATATTATATTTTTTATTTGATAATCAAGATATAAATATTAATGATTTCAAAATTGGAAAAATGAAATAATTTTTTAACATTTCTCATATTAAAATTTTCATATTTAGAAATTTAGAGTTTCTTTTATTAAAATGAAGCATTGTAGTCACACAATAATTTTTTTTAGAAAATTATATTATTAATGATTTCACCAGAAGTGTATCGTAAAATTTTAAAAAACATTTTAAATAATAATATTTGTATGTTGGACATAAATTTAATCATTTTGAAATATTATTTGAATTTATGAAATTCATGTCCCTAATTTTAAGAACCAAATTAAAATGTTACTTAAATAAAATTATTTTTCATTAATTGCATCTAATTCTTGGTTTTGAGTGTGAAATTCATTATTGGAATGATTTTGAATCCAATAACTTCTATTTTTTATAAACTAATTTACTACTTCAAATGAATTTTCTATGATAATCGTTTCATGTACTTAAATTTTTAAACATATAAACTCACTATTAATAAAAAAACATTACATGTTATGTGTATTTATTTTAAAAATATCATTTCAAACCTATACTAATTTTATTTGAAAAAATAATTTCCAAATTTTGATTCATAATTTGGAAATTGGGTAAATTTAAAAAATTTAATTTTTTCTAATGGAACTAATTGCTAATATTAATAATAAATTATAATGGAAAATATATATTTCTGTGATGGAAAAATATTAAATGTAAACAATTGAAAAAACTATTGGCTCTGTCTAAAGTGAGTATATGTGAATAATATAGACCAAAACATCATTCCCCCATAACAATTTCCCTTTTTTCAGACATTTATCAGTGAATAGAAAAATCTGATTATTGAAAATTTAATGATTACTTCCAAAACTACCCCTCTGGACACTAATTGAAATGTACCACATAAAGGCCCACATCTCCTTTTATTTCCTATTCATACTCTGACACATCTCTCCTCCTAGATACCTCTAAAATATTAATAATATTTTGATCACTTATATTATATTTATCATATTTATTTAAATGGATTTAACAAGGAGAAATTCTAAGCATCAAAAGAGGTTAGAGTGTTAATTTTCTAAGTGGAAATAATGTTTATGAAGATGAATTTAAATTATGGTATGCATATAAGATATCAATTGTGTTTGATTGTGGAGAATTCATTAAATATTGTGAAAAGTATGTTTTCCTATAAGATGACCTCAATGAATCCAAGACTTCGATTTTTCACATTAAGTGATTATAGTTTAGATATATTGGTTATGACATTGCAATGATATTAAAATGTTACGTTTAGCTTGGGTCACTATATCTTCTATTTGGGAAGGGTATAGATATTTTTTTAGGATATGTTGTGTTAGTTTGAAGGTATATAATAATAATAAAATACTGAAAAGTGGTGGATAGGTATAACATATATGAATATTTATAAGATACCCTATTTATATTTCAATAATGTGGAGTTATATTTTTCACTATGAAATTATATCCATATCAAATAGTAAATTTAGATTAAGGGTATATCAAATATTTATTTAGGGGTAATAACATTAAAAATGACATGTTAAGTATTAACTCAATAATTACATGGTGTCCCCGGAAGTGTCTGAGTTTCACACCTTCTTTTCCACTCATTGGGGATATGCATTGGTTCATCACCTTAAAGATACAATTCATTAGGAAGGATTTATTTTGTTTTGTAATTAGGACATGATGTATGAGTTAACAAAACCAAAATAAAACTATATCTAACCAATCTTGATTTATGTTGAATTAAAATATATTGTGGTAATATAAAATTGTCAAACATTTGAGGGTTGGTATTTTCATAATTCCCTTATGATTTAAATATTTAACAAAAATCGTTAAATTATTTTGATAAAAATAGTAGGATAATAAATAAACCATGTAAATAATTAATCTGATGGACCATATAGTAATTTTTATAATGATTAACCATATGGGATACATGTTTTCATTGAAAAAGTTAGGGTAATCCTCACACAACTATCTCAAGATATGATTAACAATATGAGTCCTAACTAAAATTTGACCAAAACAAAGAATTGAATTATGGTTATTCATTAGATGATCCAGTGACCAATATGATGATTGAATGAAAATTTATATTTATACATATCAATAATTTTGGATGAAGCACCCAAGGAAATGACTTAGAGGAACATGGTAATGTTTCATTAATAGAAGGATTGACCATCAATTTTTTTATTGAAATGATTTGATTGATAAACTGATCAATTAAATAGTGGTAACGAATTTCCAATGAAAAAGATGTCAACAGTTTTCACATTATAAAAAATTATTCCATAACCAAACATCAAATGTGGATAATAAACATCATTGAACTGTTAATCGAAGGAATGAAGGGAATTCATTTGAAACCACTATAGGTGAATGTATGTCATGAAAAGGGTAAATGGTACATACACCCACCACACTATATTTTTTCATATTGTATTTTTATATAGTACTATCATCCAAGGTAGGTGTATGATATTCTATAGGATCATAATACCAACACACTAACAATTTGATATTATATTCTAATATTATTTTATCCGAATTTGAGGTTTATAGTATATGATTAATGAATGTATTGTTATTTACATTTCAAACTAAAAAAATGTGAATTTGGAATTGTATTTAAAGTCCACACCTAGAGTCTATAATTATTATATCCCAAACCAAAGGTAAATAAAGCAGTTCCCCATGTTGGTTCACTACATAACCTCTTCTGCGCCACATCATACACTAGAGTTTGCTGACAATAAAAAAGTGTCTACTGTTGTACTTTGGAAAGACTATAACCCCATATTAGATTACATAATAACTATGCAAATAAAAAAACATCATATAAATCTGAGAATATAGAAATAATAAATCAAATGAAAATTTAATGATAAAATCAAAAGAATATTCCATGATAAAATAAAATGTATAAAATGTATGGAAAACCATGTTATAGTTGAAATAGAATACCAATTGGGATTGATACATAACATAATCTTATAAAATAAACCAATAATTAGACTCCAAAAAATATATGATAATTACCTCATCAAGTCCTCTTATTAAATCAGAGCTATCCAGCAAAATAATTATAATATCAAAATGGGTCTGAGACAAAAATTATTCCTATAAGAATCATGTAAATTATTTTTTGGGTACCATTTTTCAAGTGGAAAAAAAAATATCATATAAATGGTGATACATTCCAATGAAATCAATATCATATATGGTAACTACTGGACCTTGGATTATTTGGTGACACCTGAGCCAACCAGACCAACATCAACATGATTTGGTCATATATGCGACAAAATATTGTGTATAAATACTTCGATTAACAAAGTGTGCATTTTTATTAATCATTTATATTAGGATTTCCTAAAGTTCTATTCCAGTTTTTCCGTGAACATAAAAAAGAACCCAAGACATACATGAAATTGTTTCTATTGGAATGGAGCATCATATATGTCATTTTATTCATACATCAAATTAATATTACCCATATCTATAGTCTGTAATGTGCTTACATAGTAAAACAATTGTTCCATAATCTACATTACAGTATCATATTCAACAAATACTCAACTTTATTCCAAAATCCATTCCCATCTTTTATATCAATTTTTCATGATAATTAATCAAAAATATAAACTATAGAGTATAGTATCACTTCATATAACATCATTCTGACACTCCATCTATATAGTATGCATCGTGTTCATGGAAAATAAGTCTGTAACGTAAATCATTCAATAAATTTTAAAATACTATGCTTAAACATAATGTCCATACAATGTTTATAATTTCCAAAAAAAAAATCAAACAATTTTCATTTTCTAAGGACCCTCTTAGACCTTAACAGTGCAACAATATCAAATCCCATTTTTATATTAATAAGTTAATTCATTTTCATGTTTAATATTGCAAAACTATTATTCAAATTTATATTTTTTTATTTCTGTAACACATTAACAGTTTATTTGGAACCAAATGGATAGGAGAGATTTATATAAGATAAAATCATTATCAGAAAATCCTTCTAGATATTTTATATATCTTTCTTAATCTTGTGATATAAATGTCTATATTACAACAAATCTAAAAAAATAATTCGTTTAAGAAAAATAAAATAAATATTTTAACAAAAAAAATGAGCTAAACCCTAGAGTTTTGGGTGTGTGTACCATTTCCCATTTTTTATGTCGTACACTCACCTATAGCGATAACAAGTGAATGACCTTTATTATTTCCATTAGCAGTTCAGTGTTGTTCATTATCCTCATTAGATGTTAGGTTAGGGAGTCACTTTTTATAATGTGAATACTGTTGATATTTTTTCCATTGTAAATTCATCACGACTATTTCACTGATCAGTTTATCAATCAAAACATATCAATCATGAAATCGAAGGTCAATCCTTCTATTAATGAAACATTTCCATGTTCCACTGAGACATTTTCTTGGGTGCATCATCCAATATTTTTTATATATAAAAATATAAATTTTCATTCAATCATAATATTGGAAATTGTATTTTCAAATGAATCTAAAATATTATATTGTTTCTTATGTTCAAATGTTTTTAAGGACTTGTGTTCTTAATCTTAACATGAGATAGTTGGGTGAGCATAACCATTACTTTTTCAAGGAAAAATTTTATCCCACATGGTTAGTCATAATGAAAATTACTATATGGTCTATCATATTAATTATTAACATGGTTTCTTTATTATCTCACCATGTATTACAAAAAAATTTAACTATTTTTTTTAAATATTTACATCATATTGGATTTATGAAAATACCAACCCTTAAATTTTTCACAATTTGACACTACCACAATAACTTGTGAATCAAAATAATTCTGTGTTGGTTATATATATTTTTCATTAGGATTTGTTAACTCGTACGTCATATCCTAATTTTATAAAAAACAACTCTTACATAATGAATTGTAATGTTATGTTGACAAATAAATGCATATCCCCAATGAGGGTCAAAGATGGATTGAAACTTGAACACTTTGGGGGACACTATGTAATGATTGAGTTAATACATAACACACCATTTTCAATGTTATTACCCCTATATAAATATTCTATATATCCTAAATCCACATTTACTATTTGAAATAAATATAATTTCATATAGAAAAATATAACTCCACATTATTGAATCATACTTATGTTATCTTATAATTATTTATAGATGTTATACATATCCACCACTTTTCAATATTGTTTTATTATTACATCCCATCAAAAGAACACAATACATACAAAAAAATAACTATACCCTTCCCTGATAGTAGCTTTTGTGATCCAAGCTAGACATAACTATTTTTAATATCATTTCCATGACCTAAACAATATATATATCCAATAATCACTCAATCTGAAAAATATAAGTCTAGGTGTCATTGAGGTAATATTATAGGAAAACATACTTTTCACAAATTTTGATCAATTATCAACAATCCAAACACACATTATTTCTTCTATACATACCATAATTTCAATTCATCTTCATAAACTTCATTTCCACTTTGACAATAAACACTGTATCCTCATTGAATGTATATGATTTCTCATGGTTAAATCCTTATAAATAAATTCCATAAGTAAACTATATGTGATCATAATCTTTTTTATATTTGAGAGGTATCTAGGAGGATAGATGTGTCAGAGTATGAATAAGAAATAAACAGAGACACGAGCCTTGATGTGGTACATTTTAATTAGTGTCGAGAGGGGTAGTTTTGGAAATAATCATTAAATTTTCAATAACCAGATTTTACTATTCACTAATTAATGGATGAAAAAAGGAAAATTGTGTTGGGAATTGTGTTTTGTTTTAAATTCTACACATATAATCACATTAGACAATGCCTGGAGTGTTTATATTCTTTTACATTTATCATTTTTTCTTTACACTAATATAAATTTAGCATTGTTATTAATTATTTATATTATTAATTAGTTCCATTAGCAATAGTTAATATTTTAAAATTTAACCAATTTCAAAATTAGTAACTAAAATTTTAAATTCATATCACAAATAAAATTAATATAGGTTTGAAATGATATTTTTAAAATAAATACACATATCGGGAAAAGATAGTTTTTTATAAATAGTGTGTTTATATGTTTAAAAATTTCTGTACATGATATGATAATCAGAGAAATTTCATTTTATGTAATAAATTAGTTTATAATAAAAAATAGAGGTAATTGTATTTTAAATAATTCCCGTACTAAATTTCACCGTCAGAACATATAAATTGATGCAATGAATTTTAAATATTTCGATTTAATTAACATTTTAATTTGGTTCTTAAAAGGATGGACTTAGGACTCTTAAGATCATATAATATTTCATGTTTATTAAATTTATTTCCAAAGTACAAAAATTATTATTTAATTTTTTTTAACATTCTAGGATACACTTCGGGTAAAATCATTAATATTTTGATTGTTTAAAAAATCTTATTGTGTGACTACAATGTTTTATTTTATTAAAAAACTCTAATTTTCATAATATGAAAATTTAAACATGATATATATTAAAAGATAATTACATTTTTTCCCATTTTGAAATTATAAAAATTTATATATAGGTTATGAAATAAAAAATATAATATAACGAAAACAAATTTAATTTAAAATAATTTGTTTTCAATATTTAATCTTAATTATAATTTATCTTCCAATGGTAGTAACTTTTAATTATTTATTATATGTGTTTTTATTATAGAATTAATATAATTCTATTCAAATACATCATGTGTTTTTACATTGGGTCTAAATTTAACACATGTTTTCGATCATAAAATTGTTGGGGATTGATATATATATATATATATTGATATATATATCTACATGATCTCATGAAATAGAACATTTTGTCTTAAAAATACATTTTATTTATCTTAAATGAATTATTTTCTTCTATTTGTGGTAATTTAGAAATTTCTATAGCTAGATTAAGGAAGATTCAAAAAACATATAGATAGATTTAGTGAACAAGATTTTATATTCTATAAATATCTACTATCATGTTTGTTCTGAAGAAACTGTTAATGGGTTACATAAATAAAAAATATATAAATTTGAATAATAGTGTTATAATATAAACCATGGAAATTATTTCACTTATGAAAAATTTAAAAATAATATATATGTAATGTAGGAAATCCAAAAGTCATTCATTTATCGTAGAAATTCAAAACAGGAATTCAATGTTTTAAAAGTAATGGATCATGAGACTTCATTGAGATACCAACACTCTAACAATTGGAAATTATCTTCCAAAATTATTGTATCTAAAAGTGAGTTCTATGGTATATGATCAAGGAAGGTATTATTATTTACCTTTTAGATGAATAAAATCTGAATTTGGAATTGTATTGGACATAATCTCATAGAATCCTTAATTTTTCAATCCCAAACCAAAAGTAACTAAAGTAGTTCCCCATTTGGTTAACTACATAACTTCTTCCACACCTCATCATACACTAGAGGGTTCACATAATAAAAAAGGGTCTAGAGTTGTACAATAGAATGACCGTACTCCTATATCAGATTTCATAATAACCATAAAAATAAAAAATCTTCAGATAAATCTAAGTATGTAGAAATAATAAATCCAATGAACATTTAATGATGAATTTAAGTGTACAAAATGAATTGAAAATAACGTTATAGTGGTATTAGAATTCCCATTGGGATGGACAAATATCATACTCGAGTAAAATAAACCAATACAAAGACTCCAAAAAATATCTGATCATTACTTCATCAAATCATCTTATTAAATTATAGCTATCCCGCGAAATCATGAAAATATCAAAATGGGTCTGAGACAAAATTTGTGCAAATAAAAACCATATCAATTTTTTTGGGTAACCATTGTCAAGTGGAAAAATAAATCGGTTATAAAGGGTGATACATTCCAATGATATCAACATATTATATATTAACCAATGGACTTTGGGTTATTAGGTGACACCTGAGCCAACCAGACCAATATAAACATGATTTTATTATATAAGCAACAGAAAATGGTGTGATAAATACTAAGATTAATTAAGAGTGGATTTTCATTAATCATTAATACTAGGAATGCATAAAATTATATTCTATTTGATTTGTAAAACTAAAAAAGAACCCAAGACAAACATAAAATAATTTCTATTGAAATGAAGCATCATGTATGTCATTTTATTCATACATCAGATAAATATTACCCATATCTATAGTACATAATATTCTCGTATAGTAAAACAATAGTTCCAAAATCATTATTACAATATCTAAATCAATGGATACACATCGTTATTCCAAAACCCAATTCCATCTTGTATATCAATTTGTCAAGATCATCAATCTAGAATAAAAACTACATAGCATAGAATCACTTTCTAGAGCATCAGTATAACAATCCATCCATATAGAATGTTTCATGTTCTTGGACAATAAGTCTATAACCTAAACCATTGAATCAATTTTAAAATACACTGGCTTATCATCATGTCCTTAGAATGTTTAATATTTCCAAAACTTATTTTTTAATCCATTTTCATTGGGTATAGTCCCCCTATGATCTTACCAATGAAACAATATAGAATCCTCTTTTTATATTCACCACCTAAAAATATTTATCAAAGAATATCTCCCAATGGATAACCAATCACAAATATGAAATTTTATTTTCAATATATTTATAAAAATATTTTTATAAAAATAGTTTGAGTTCAACACTTATTTTAAAAAAGAAGAACCACATCAAATAATATCATTTCCACTTTGGTTCTATTCATCGTTTAAAAACCCATGGACATTGTTAATACCATTTCCAGGGAATCATGGGTATTTTAGAAGAAACAAAATACATAAAAATTAATATTTTATCTTTTTTAAAGCTTCAACTATTCAATTACATTATCTACCCATTATATATTAATCAATTTATTAATCCAACTAGAGAATTTAACTGGGTTAAAAATGTAACCAAAATACATTAGCATTCAGAAACAGGATTTACATTTTCATGAAATGGTGCACACCATGTGGGGTCAAAGGTCCAGTCTAATAAACGCCAATGGTTCAGATGTCATCCATTTAATGTCTGATGTACCGATTTTAGGCCCAACACAATTCACATAATCTATGGGAGAAAACATTCCACACATGGGATTTATGTCCCAAAACACAAAAAACATTAATCTAAATTATAAATAATATGAGTAGAGCTATTAGACCACACACCTCATCAATGATGCATTCCTTTCAATATTAAAAGCTCTACGACCGCGTCAATACCAATCTATATCTCTTCCAAACTCATTGGAAACCCAATGATCACATGTTGGGTAAAAAATAAAAATCCATTTATAAAAACACCAAAACAACTACAGAGGGTTGTCCGTAATGGACTCCCAATTACATTTTTAGTAAAACCCCTAATAGAAGATATAATTACAAATAATAAATAAATTTATTAATTGAAAAATAAATTAGGAAATTCACCTAGCTCACAACCCATAACCAAAAACCACAATACGAAATATATGAAACTACATGAGATCAAAAAAAATGAATCCAAAAAAATATAATTGAAATGGATGATTACCCCATTCTACTGTGGAAGAAAAAAACCTAGGTAAGAGTGGATCAATATTAGATAGGAGTATGATAAAGAATAATGGAATCCATATGAGGAAGATAAATATGTAAAAATGGAGAGAAATATAATTGAAAACCATCAAAATCAAGGGGTTATAGAAGTTGGAAGGGGTTTGTAATCCCCTATTTCATGTAACTCATATAGGGGATATAGTGGTGAAATTTCCTAAATGGATGAGGGGACATTTTGGTAACATCAAACAATCAAACATGTTCTGGGTAGCCATATGGCTTCTTCTTTTGATTGAAAATCCATGTGCCACCCATGTTGTTGGAATTTTCTATTGATTACACATCCGCATGGATTGGCTGCATGGTTATCTAAAGTATATTACATCTATGTGCACCACACTGAATCCATTTTATAATAAGGAATAACAGTTTTCTAAAACCTTTCATAATATAGACAGTTTGTTCTAAAATATTTACCTGCACATGATATTAATTAGAAACCAACATGTTTTCTACAAAATCATGTGAATCCATGCATATAAATCGTGACCAGTTTTAGATGTACAAAAAACAAATGATCATCAAGGTGACTCATTGATTCCCCTAAACTATTAACACTGAACCATGATCCTATCTGTTATTACTCTATAACTCCCAAAACACAACATTAAACCTCTTATGATATTTTGAACACCTATGATTCGTCTCTCAAATCATACCCCATCTAAAATCATTACATTGAGTCATTCAAACTCTCAAAATCTCATTTAGTATCTTCTTCCTAAAAATGAATCATATTTTAAACAAAAATTCAACTTCAATCTGAAATTTCATGATCATATATAAAATGTATCTTAAAACATCCTTAATATGGGGAATATCATCCCAGATAAGTTTAATTGGTCTCCCAAACCACCCACCTTACCTATGTCAGTCAAAATTTATATCCAGTTACATCATTTTATTTATGAATTCCAGAAATTCAATCAGTGAACAACCTCTAATTAGAAGTGGTCCACTGGGTCTGACTCAATCCAAAAACTATAGTAAAAAACCAAACCCCAATATATTTCATACCCAATACCATCTGACTGAAGTACTAATTTTCATTTTTGTAATCGTTCTTCAATTCTTTGGTGTTCTCCACTATAATATTCATATTATAAACAACATCTATGTTGCATGAAAATAAATCCATCATAAAATTCCAAAGGATCCTAGATATCATACTCCCAAAATGTTCCCAACACGATTACAAACACACTCCACCCTAATTCACATGATTATGCCACTCAACATCATCACCAATTCACTTCATCAAAAAGAAACTTAAGATGATTCATTCCTACTCACTCTGGATATACTAATAAAAAAATTATTTATTTCACAGTCTTCTCTTAATACCCAAAACATGTATTTCATATCCAAAATAACATAAAGGATGTGAATTATAACTTTTTTTATGAATTTCGTATGATAATCAATCAAAAAAATCCTCAGTTAACTTATCCCAAAATAGTTCAGCTCTAATTTTTTGCATGTCACCACCTCAACTGATTAATATTATGTCAGGCTTAGATTCCTTCCAAGGACAATTGGTCATTTCCATTAGATTCTATACCTAAATCCCTTTGAGATTCTATAATGAGATCATCCTATAGACAAAATATTTCATTAAGACCTAACGAACAACTTGACACACATCGTTGGTCCCTCATTGACATCAGGATTCAACCATGAAAAATTTATGAATAGATTATCACAACCACAAGCCTTTCATAGTTTGGTTTTAACCATTAAAAATAACATATCAATCCCCAGCATAAGACATTTTTTTCACCATCATACCCAAGAAACCATAATCATAATTATCCATGATCCAATCACTTATCCAAATAATTGTTCATGGAGATCATACTCTCACTTGAGAACCAAAATAAAATGATAACCATTTCCCATTACTAGAATATGATAAATGACCTAATGAAATTCACCAACATCCATTTCACTTCAAGGAATTACTCATAGACGAATGATGGTGAACATCCCACTATACATTTTCAATTACACCACTCCATTAGTAAATTATGTCTAACCCCATAATCTATACGCAAATGTAATTAAAATATCTAGTCATATAAGAGATAATTTCTTAGTGTACTCAATATGGTATGATGACATTCTGCATGATTGTATCCAAGATACATGTACATGAATATTTCATCAATAGACACCACCATATCTCATCCACTTCTTATGTCACTTCTAATGATATGGACATGCCAACACCTATCAAATGCCTCTGGAAGACTTCTAGGAGATGTCTCAACACACCCAAATCTGTTCTCATTATACCCATGGGAAAATGTATAAATAAAAAAACATAGGAATATGATCTCATAAAATTCAATCTATAATCCAAATTACACAATATGTTACCATCTGATCATTCAATAAAAATCATATTAGAAGTTAACCATAACACATTCTTATTTTATACAACCACATAACATTTTCATGGAAAGAACAAGTCCCATATCATGAAAAACCTTTTTATAATCCCTTTACATTTTCTATTCTACCCCACCTGGCCATCATAAAAAATGTTTAACTCCACTACTGCACAAATAAACCAATAAAATATCACCAAGACAATCCCACACGAATGAATACCTATGTCTCATGCATCATTCAAAAGTTCTACTAAATAAATTTACTCTCTTACAAAATTATACCTGATTATTCTATAGATAACCAAGTTGGGAACCTTAACAATATTACCCTAATAAACCACACGATCAACCAAAGTATCAACCCAACAAGTTCTCTTTTGCTTAAGGGAGCTAGGCATATCTATGCCTTTGACAATGAATATATTAGTTATATGTAAAATATATAGTGTCCACAAAAATTAAACATGATCTTCAAGAAAATTATAACTCATCCCCATATTTTGATAATTATTCATTCTCATAACTGTTAGGCACATTCCGCCTACAAACAATTCATCAATGTTAGGCACCCAAACGAGTCTACCTCTCTTCAAACCAACCACATGGATAAAACATTAGAATAGAAGTGATGAATCTATAAAATATAATGTATTCACATATTCCTAAACCCCCTAATAGGATTCACCATTTTTGAACCATTTTAAAGAGAAAAACAATATCTATTTGTTCCTTACAAACCCAAATGTGCACACAACTCTATCAACCCCTCTCATATGTCCCCCTCTAATTTCCACACCACTGACTCCCTAAGCATTATTCATGTCAAGAACGTCACTAGGATCACACACATATACCCCCAAATAATACATCACATCAAGTAACATGGTTTGACCACCTCCGTCTAGGCCACTCATAGGAGAACAAAACTCATAGGGTGTCAAATACAATCCCATAGTAATGTCACCTTCCATCATCACATCAATAAACTCATCCCAAAAGTCTCATATATATATATATATATATAATATTTCATAATCCTACCAAAAAACCACATCTAGGGAACCCATTATCTCATAGAATCTTCACATCTGACCACCCATAGAAGACTACGTTTGATAAAAAAACAAAAAAAACGTTACCCATATGAGATCAATGATGATATACTTATATCATACTAACCCACAAGGTTCCAAAAACAAAAAAAAAACATAAATACCAATTTATTATTCTAGTCTTCAAGTGTATCACCATATATCCACATAAATTTTAATCAAAAGATATCTATATAAATGTTTCCATAGATATTTAAAACTCAACTATGATATTTTTATTGGAAGATAATATATGAGAATATTTTCACCCTTTAGACAACTAGCACATTGTGATAAAAAATCACATAATAAGAGGCCTATAACTAATGGATACTATGTGCCTTCTATAAGCCATGAAATACCTCTTATCACTAAAAGAAAAGAGTCAAATTCACATCAGATTCCAATTCCAATGGAAAACCGCTAAAATATATAAGAAATCAACAAATACAAACCACATGTTCCCTACCAAATGTAAAAATCAATTACAACAATAAGAAAAAAATATGAATTGAAATATTTATAACACTGTTATATTTTGGTAAATTTTTTAAAATAAATGTATTCATTTTTTTTGTTACACACATCACTGCCTTTATCTTGTGTAACTAAAAACACTAATTAAATATTTTCTTACATGGAATACAGATTTTAAACAAAACATTAATTATTATTAAAATATTATTATTTAATATGATATTTATCACCAATCTATTGTAAAAAAAATGTATTAATAGTATTTAATGTATTATAAAAATTCATTGTTTATACATGTATATATATAGAATTAATGGGTGAGATGTTAATTACAAATTAATACAAAAGCTAGTTCAAGATAAAGGAAAACTTTCTTTGAAAAACTATTTTATGAAAAATGAGTTTTACATCAATAAATTAAATAAAATAACTATTCGAATTTTAATAAAATTTTTTTTAATCATAATAGATTCACTGAATTATTTTATCATTAATCTGTTTTCTTTTTGGTCAATGGATAAAATATAAAAAATTATAAATATTATAATTATATATTTTTCAAAAAAAATTGTTTCTTCACATTTTTAAACATATTTTGATATTAATTTGGTCCATATTGAAAAAATATAATGGAAATGAATTTTTTTGTAATCATCATATCAAAATTATATTGGAGGTAATTTTCCAAGAATGTAATTTTTTCATTGAATAGTGAAAATAATGGATCATATTAATAATTGTGTTTTCTATTACTGAATTTAAAAATGATAAAATGTTACATTGAGGTTTTGAAATTAAATTTATTTTAATATAATATATTTTTATATAATTCTGGACATTGGAATAAATTTCATATTTATTTTTTGTATAAGAAGATTTCAAAATCTTGAACATTGTCTCTTTGAAAACCCTATTTGTCATTGCTTCTACAGGATTAATTTTAAATTAAAATTTGGATATAATAGAATAAAATTTCTAAAATGGGTTTTTAATTATTAGTATGAGAAATATATATTATCTAATATTTTCTTCTTAATTTCTTACCATAATTATTTGTTAATATAGAAAAAATTGTTTATCATGGTTAATGTAAGAATGGGATTTTATGGGATAAACTATTCTGAAAATGGTTAAAACATACGCAAAACCTATCCAAAACCAATTTTATTTCCTTATATTGACCATATATAATCTAGGATATATATTTTACCATTTTTTAGACTTTTTTATGAGAAACTAATTTCTACTATTTTTATTTTGTTTCAAAAATTACGTTTTTTCTACATACCTGACTTTTAAAAGGATTCCAACTCTCCTCTCCTGATAAACATTACAAAACCAATTAGTTCAACTCAAAAAAGACCATATATTATAATAACTTCCATAATATCATTCTAGAATAATTATTTTTGTCATAAATCTATCCTAATAATGTTTTTGAGGGAAAACCAAAAGTCATTTTCCAAAGAAGAGGTAATGTCCCAAAACGATCTTTATTAATGAATTTTCTCCAAACCCATTAAATTATTGTAATAACATGATGATATACCAAAATAATTATCCACCATATGATGATATTTTTTATAATAATTTAATAACCTTACACCTCGTATTCCATCAAAATTTTCATGAATTAAATTTATTGTGTATGGCAGACTTCAACCTCGCAAACTAATTTGATTCGGTTTTACACAACAACTTCTCACAGATGCATATATTTAGGTATATTTTGTTTATATGTGATATTTCAATCCTTATTAGGCATCTAGAAACATGAAATACTTTGTGACTACTAACTTTCAATTCTGTGAGAATATGATAATGTTTTCATGTGTTGACGAACTTCTTACTCATAAAGTGACATGATTCATTTACAGTATTCATGGTAGGTAATAAGGATGGTTTAATGAAAATATGTGATATATTTGATATAAATATTATTCTATAATAGTAATATATTATTTTCCATTATTAAATTTTTCAATTTTGAAAATGAAAAATGTGTTTATTCGATCATATGGACCACCGTCTCAATGAGAAGTGTATTATATTTTCAATATATAAATTTAATGTATTATTATGAAAAAATTTATATAGAATGTAGATTACATTTTTTCATGGTTATAATTAAGATAATGAAGAAATCATGATCGATGAGCTGGGGCCAAAAATTTAAAATATGACAACATAGTTGAATGAAATAGATGTTTTTTCCCAAAATGTGACATTGTCAGAAACTTATTAACAAACATTTAAAAAATGGTCATAAGTATAAGATAAAAAAAATTAAAACATAAACATCATATTTGATAGCATGTATGGCATGAAAAAAAGACATAAATAAGAATATAAAATCCAATTAATCAATAATAAATTTTCTAATTTAAAAAATTCACTATATTCTATAGCTTTCACGGCTCTTAATACATAGTTATATTATGTTACATTAAACATTGATTTTATTTTGTAATTTCTATTAACTAAAATACAATTTTTTACCAAAATGTTTTTGCATTTAATGTGAAAACCTGACTCGAATAACAAGGTTAGATCCAAAATGATACATTGCCTCATATGTGCCTCCCAGTACCCAAGAGGTTGTCGACTAGAAGTGAGGGTCTAAAGTAGAAACATGTGCATGCTATATGCTATGTACCATTTCAAAGGATCATATAATCAAAATACAATAAACTAGAACCCATATGTGAATGTAAATATGCAATACATGTAATGTAACACCACCCAATGCTGTAAGAAAACTTTTAATGTGGTAGAAGGAAAACTAAAATTTAAATGAACTATAATCTGTAGAGGGATCTGGTGCCTATACCAGTTTTCTCCCAATCCATGACCCACATCTCAACCATCCACCATAGGTCCCATAATCTTCTTCAGATCTATGGTAATGAAAAATACAAGCACACCGAAATTCCCATGTAGGGTGTGTGTACAAGACATAGTAGGACACCAAAAATCTGTCATAAACCATGAGTGATCAAAATACAAGTGTATGAAATAATAATAAAGAAATTTAAACCCACAAACCAAAACTGAGTGGTTGTGCACCAACCAAGATTCCACAACCTCAGGCCACACCTTCATGGGCTCTATGCCAAATGGATAAAAAAAGTGTCATATGAATCACCGATAATCCACTTAGACAATGAATCATGTTTCTCAACGTTTCCATGAGAACTAGAATGAACAGTTTGCAAGATGATATGTACTATGTTTTTTTAAGGGATATAATATATCATTAGATTCCATTAATCTTCTAGTTGAAATACTAAGGAAAGAGAGTTAATCAGTGTCCCTTAGTCCACGAATCACACCATCAATTAACATAGACGAGACCAAAAGATAATCAGTGTCCCCACATTATTCAGTGCATCCCAAGGATCCATCGCGTACCTTCTTCATGTATTAGACCCTCTTCCTCAGTCATCCACATCCCTCATCTAGAGGATAAACTAAGTCACATTGTTCCATTACAAGGAATCCCCGAGGAATCATCTTTCTCTTATCCCATGCATCGTACCATTTTGGTCAATCATGTGCATCCCACCTCAAAATGAAAACACAAGTTGACAGTCCAAAAGTCGGGGCTCCAAGAAAAAAACCACAAAGGAAACATGACAACGTGGGGTATATATATATGGGTAAGATTACCACATCATCATGAGTAATGTAGCACAAAATGTACATGTAATCACATAGTAATGTGAATAATAATATTCTTGTACTCAATCCATTAAGTGTAATGTTGTGTTTCCAGGGATACACACATTCCCACAAGAATTCACTATATGGAATTGTAATTAAACAAGTCTCCACATGGTGATATTAATGGAAATCATCTAAAAAAAATCCTAAATGATTATGGAACTTCCCACATAATAGTCATCATTATAAGTGTCAAGGATAAACCACCATATGTGATTCAACACATCTCTTTGTGGTCTTATTATCTTAGACGTTGACACGTCAAAGCTCAAGGTCCTTCAGGGGTTCCTAAAATCAATACCTACTAATCTATTTCAAAATTCATAAAATATAACATGAGACAATAATATCTATTACATTGATAATTTTTGAATAATCATTCTAAGACAACTCAATCACACTCAGTAATAACCATAAGAAAATTTACTAAACACTTTATAAATTCTAATAAATTATAATTTTTTAATTATCTATCACTATTTTATCCAAAATTTTCCTTTATAATTATCTATCAATAATTTAATCTCAATTATCCTTTATAATTATATTTTGATAATTTTAATAAAAATTATCCTTTTTTAATAAACATTCAATAAGATATTATAAAATATCCTTAATAATTATCTTCTCGTTATTTGGAAATGATCGATTGATAAATAAAATTGTTATCCTAATAATATTGAAATTATTTCTAGATAATTATAATAATAATAATTTGATGAAAAAGATAATTATCACAAGATATATTCGGTAATATATGTCACGAGATAATTACATTAAAATTATACATTAAATTTTTTTATAATTATATTCTAATAATTATTACATACAAAATATCCTTCCACAATTATCTTATGCTAATTTTCATTCACCGGTTATCGTTTGATAATTAAATGAAATTATCAATTAATAATTATATATAAATAATGTCGATAAGACGTGTAATTGTTCATTAATAATTCCAAACATTTATCGTACAAATGTGTTATAAATAATCATTTGATTAATCTATGTGATTATCTTTTTCTCATTTATTTAAATTAATCCATTTAAAATGTGAAAAAACTGATTGAAAATGAAATTCTTGTATTCAAATCAAAAATAAAATTTAGGATATTTTAACTGATAGGAAACCAAAGAAAATAATGGTGCATAAATCTGATCAACAATGTAGAAGATATTTATTTTTAAATATTTTAAAAAAATAATAAAAAATTAAATAATATAAAAAACACATAAAAACCATTTTTTAGGGTGGATGGGGATGAACAAGGAAAACCGCTACAAGCCTCGAACACCTCTAGTTGGAACTATCAGGCTTCTCCTTCCACACGTAGAGAGGCTATTGGTTCAATTGGACTCATACAAATCATACCCAATTGAACCTAACTAGTTCTTCCATTAAAAACCCAAGCCATGAATGGGGTTTTAAAACAAAAAATAAATCCACCATGTTAATATACTATTCAACATTAACAAGAATATAAAGTCATTTATTTCAATTTATTACAGTGTTTCTATTTTACATATTTTCAAAATGGTGATAAATTATGGTTTTGGTATGCTTGGGGGGGGGTGCCAAAATGGAGTCCATGCCTATTTTTTGAAGATGAGGAATAATAAATCATCCAAATTATTAAACTAATAATATTTCTTATTTAATATAAATATTAAATAACATAATTTGGATAGAGGCCTGAGCAGAATCGTGTTTCTTGAAAAATTTAAAATCTACCTAAGGTCAACCTATCATTTTGGACATAATGATATTGTCGTCATTTCTGTTCAACTAATAGATTGTGAGATATATAATGATATTTAATAATTATATATATTTGACATTTTATTTCAGAACTTTTACTTTTGAAAATTGCATCCTAATAACTACTGCCATCGAATGTTATATTTCCCCTATGGTAGAGGCTACATTCTTGACACAATTCAAGTATTGGTTTAATTATAGGAAGTATGGTTTCAGATTTTTTTCAATTAATTTTAATAAACTATATGTGCAAAAAATATTATTTTAAATATTTTTATTCTACATTTTTTGAGGCTTTGAGGGGATCAGTAACTCACACTATCTAAATGTCTAACTATGAAAATATTTGATTTCATATTACAGATTGTCGACTAGGATTTTATTACCCTGCCATGATGCATCCATGCTGCCACTGAAGCCATATTAGTGGAAGATTATTTCCTATTAATTTCTTCATTCTTTAGTAAATGATTTGTCTTGGACGATCCTCATAAGTTGTTTCAATCTACTGCTCAATGTCCTGACAATCAATAACATGTGTAGGATCAGGTATATACCTTTGAAGCTATAATTCATGGAAAACATTTTTCATAACAAGATAGAATAAAGTGGGGGTCTATATGATACATTACATCCCCTTTCCATTTGGTGAAATCAAAGGGTCCAATAAACATAGTGATAGATTCCATTTCTTCCCTATTATACTATTCCATAACTATGGAGTCGCTCTCAAGAAAACATGATCTCCTCCAACAACTCCATGGGGCTCCTCCTACAACCATCTTAATATATATATGTCTTCTATGATATGTGATCAATATTGTTATTATCAGTTGTACTCTCTCAGGGCTCTCTAGAAGCACATTGGAGCCAACAACTACTACCACTCCCACATCATTTCAATAATAATGTGAGTGACATGGCCTCCAATAAGGATCCATGTAAGGTTACATATGAATAAATCCATGATAACGGTTTTGATATGTAAATAAAATGATGTATTGGTGATCATACCATGCTCAGACAAGATCTATCACTCATTACCATATGAATATCCTTCTGTATGTGTATAGTCCTCGAAGATTGTCTGCCAATCTGAGGGTGGTACTCCATGCTTAATCATAGAATACTCAATAAGGATTTATTTATTCCTTTCAAAAAGAGTGATGTGAAACACAATTCTATTTCACAAAAAATGATTATAGTAAATCGATGTAGGTTTAGAATATATCAGAAAGAATATTTTTATAACTCTCGCACCAACTGAGTCTCCCCTATTTGTAAGAAGTGGGAAGAAGTTATTGACTAATTGAAGATCACCAAAGATGTGTCACATATCATTGGGGTCCTATGTAATCTGATCACAATTTCCATATTAATTTCATCCCACTTCTAAATTGGTATTGGGAGTTGCTGCAACCACCCTCCAAGATGCGGGTTCTCAACCTTCACCTCTGATAGGTCATGAATCGAGAGAGAAGACCTGCAATGCCCCACTTCATCCCTGGCCACTAGAACATTCATCTAAATCCATGATATATATTTTTCACTCTATGATGAACCATCTACATAGATGTATGGTTATCCCTTAGTGGTTCCTCTCTGGTAGATGTTGTAACTACTAATCTTCTATGTACTAATATCATGTCATTATTTTCCATCGACCATCCGGATATCGGGTCACCTCTAGTGAGCCATTCTCTCATCATAGTACACTACGGGTCAGAATCATGATATGTCTTCATCCTTTTGATAAGTAAATTGTTAACCATCCAGGTAGAGAAAATTATAGATCCTTGATCCTCTGATGCATTAACCCTCCAGTTAGACAATATGAAAATCAAATTCCATTGCTCCTCTAAGGACTTCTTGCCACGTTCCTACTCATTCTGGGTCATCAGTATAAGAGAATACGCTACAAAATATCCATTTCTAGGGGAATATTCCATCTTGGCTATGAATTTCAGAAGATACTCAACATATGGCCTATACCTCAGATTCAGATCCCTCTAAGTGAATATATATAAAAGGCTCTTTCGATCCGAGTAAACAATAAAACCATCATCAATGAAATAAAATATCTAACAGTTCAAATCACGAAAAACCCATGCATGATCCATGTGATGTGGAGAATAAATATTCACATATGGCCGTAGAAGTTGGTACCCATAGGAAATTACCTGTTTATTATCATTAACAAGAATTTCAAACCAATGATTTGTGCTTCATATTACACTACATATCCAATCCTAGTATTATGGAGTGATAGTACTAGAGCTATCATCAATATTTTCTTTATCTCATGGAATGACTCTTCACACTATTCTGACCACAGGAACTGAACTTCCTTCTTTGTCACACTATTATGGGAACTATTAGTCGTGAGAAGTCCTATATTAATCTACAGTAACTGCTTTCCATTCCCAAAAACCACATAATCTCAAACAAAATTTGGGGACATGTCTAAGACAAGACTAACACTTCTGTAGTTTTACTAATATAATAGTCTCATACACCACATGTAATGTAACAGCTCCCAATTCTGTATGAAAACTATGTATGTGGTTGAAGGAAAACTAAAAAATAAATGAACAATCATCTGTAGAGGGCTCTGGTGCATATCCCAGTTTGCTCCCCATCCATGACCCACCTATCAACCATCAACTATAGGTCCAATAATCTTCTTCAGATCTCTGGTAATGAAAAATACAAGCACACTGAAATTCCCATGTAGGGTGTGTGTACAAGACTTAGTAGGACACCAAAAATATGTCATAAACCAAGTGTGATCAAAATACATGTGTATGAAATAATAAATAATGCAATTTAAACCCACAATCCAAAACTGAGTGGTTGTGAACCAACCAAGATTCCACAACCCCAGGCCATACCTTCTTCGACTCTATGACAAATGGATACAAAAGGTACCATATTAATAAATGATAATCCACTTAGTTAATGAATCATTTCTCTCAATATTTCCATGCGACCTAGTATGCACACTTTTCATGATAATATGTACTATGTTTGTTCAAGGGAAATAATATATCATCAGATACCATTAATCTTCTAGTTGACATAACGAGGAAAGAGAGATAATCAGTGTCCCTTTGTCCTCAAAGCACACCATCAATTAACAAACACTGGACCAAAATATAAATAGTGTCCCCACTTAATTGAGTGCATCCCAAGGAACCAGCACGTACCTTCTTCATGTATTGGACCCTCTTCCTCAGTGATCCACATCCTTCATCCAGAGGATAAAATAAGTCACAGTTTTCCATTACATGGAATCCCCAAGGAAGCATCTTTCTCTTAGCCCATGAATCGTACCATTGTGGTCAATCATGTGCATCCCATTTCAAAAGGAAAACACAAGTTGGCAGTCCAATAGTCGGGGCTCCAAGAACAAAACCACAAAGAAAACATGACAAGGTGGGGTATATATATATATATATGAAATAATATGTCATCATCATGAGTAATGTAGCACAAAATGTACATGTAATCACATAGTAATGTGAATAAACATATTCTTGTACTCAAGACATTAAGTGTAATGTTTTGTTTCCGTGGAAACAAACATTCCCACAAGCATTCACTATCTGGAATCGTAATTAAACAAGTCTCCACATAGTGATATTAATGGAAATCATCTAAAAACAATCCTAAATGATTATGGAACTTAACACATAATAGTCAACATTATAAGTGGACAGAATAAACCACCCTATGTGATTCAACACATCTCCATGTGGTCTTATTATCTTAGACATTGGCACGTCAAAGCTCAAGGTCCTTCAGGGGTTCCTAAAATCAATACCTGCGATTTTATTTCAAAATTCATAAAATATAAAATGAGACGATAATTTCTATTACATTGATAATTTTTTAATAATCATTCCATGACAACTCAATCACATGTAGTAATTACCATAAGATAATTTACAAAACTATTTATAAATTCTCATAAATTATAATTTTTTTACTATCTATCATTATTTTATCCAAAATTAATCATTATAATTATCTATAATTAATTTATTCTCAATTATCCTTTAAAATTATATTTTGATAAATTTAATAAATATTATCCTTTTTTAATGAACATTTGATAAGATATTATAAAATATCCCTTATAATTATCATCTCTTTATTTGGAAATGATCGATTGATAAATACAACTATTATCCTAATAATATAGAAATTATTTTTAGATAATTATAATAATAATACTTTGATGAAATAGATAATTATCTCATGATATATTCATTAATATATGTTATGAGAAAATTACATTATAATTATCGATTAAATTTTTTTATAATTATATTCTAATAATTATTCCATACAAAATATCCTTCCACAATTATCTTATGATAATTTTCATTCACCGGTTATTGTTTGAGAATTAAATGAAAATATCTATTAATAATTATATATAAATACTGTCAATAAGATGTGTAATTGTTCATTAATAATTCCAAGAAGTTATCATAGAAAAGTTTTATAAATCCCCATTTGATTAATCTATGTGATTATCCTTCCCTCATTTATTTAAATTAAGCCATTTAAAATGTGAAAAAACTGATTCAAAAATAAATTCTTGTATTCGAATCAAAAATATAATTTTGGATATTCTAACTGATACGAAACCAAATAAACTAATGGTGCATTAATCTGATCAACAATGTAGGAGATATTTAATTTTAAATAGTTGAAAAAAAACTTAAATAATATAAAAAACACATAAAAAAAATATTTTATGGTGGATGGGGATGAACAAGGCAAACCGCTGCATGCCTCGGACACCTCTAGTCGGACCTATCAGGCTTCGCCTACCACATGTATAGAGGCTACCGGTTCAATTGTACTAATAAAAATCATCCCTAATGGAACCTAACTAGTTCTTCCATTAAAATCCCAATCCATGAATGGGATTTTAAAACAAAAAATTAATCCACCATCTTAATCTACTATTCAACATAATCAATAATACATAGTTATTTTTTTTCAATTTATTACGGTGTTTCTGTTTTACATATTTTCAAAATGGTGATAAATTATGGTTTTGGTATGCTTGGGGGGGGGGGTAAAAATGGAGTCCATCCCTATTTTTTGAAGATGAGGAATAGTAACTCGTCCAAATCATTAAACTAATAGAATTTTTTATTTATTATAAATATTAAATAACTTAATTTGGATAGAGACACGAGCAGTCTCATGTTTCTTGTAAAATTTATACTCTACCTAGGGTAAACCTATCATTTTGGACATAATGATATTGTCTTCATTTCTATTAAACTAATAGATTGTGAGATATATAATTATATTAAATAATTAAATATATTTGACATTTTATTTCAAAACCTTTACTTTTGAAAATTGCATCCAAATATCTACTGCCTTCAAATGTTATAATGTCCCTATGGTAAAGGCTACATTATAGACACAATTGTGGTATTGGTTTAATTATATGACGTAGTGTTTTGGATTTTTTCAATTCATTTTAATAATATTTATGTGCAAAAAAAAAAATTTTATTTTTATTCTACATTTTCTGATTTTTTGAGGGAATCGGTAACTCACACTATCTTAGTGTCTAACTATGAAAATATTTGATTTCATATTACAGAGTGTCGACTAGGATTATATTACCCTACCATGATGCATCCATGCTACCATTGAAGCCATACTAGTGGAAGATTATTTCCTCTTAATGTCTTCATTCTTCAGTCAATGATTTGTTTTGGACACTCCTCATAAGTTGTTTCAATGTGCCTCTCAATGTCCTGGCAATCAATAACATGTGTCAGATCAAGTATATACCTCTGAAACTATAATGCATGGAAAACCATATGCATTACATGATAGCATGAAGGGAGGTCTAGATGATACACTACTCCCTCTTTCTATTTGATGACATCAAAGGGTCCAATAAATGTGGTGACATCTTCTATTGCTTCCCTATTAGTCTATTCCATAACTGTGGAGTCGCTCTCAAGAAAACACGATCTCCTCTAACAAATACATGGGGATCCTCCTACAATCATCGTAATATATATGTCTACTATGAGATGTGATCAATATAGTTAGTATCAGTTGCACTCTCTCAGGGATCTCTAGAAGCACATTGGATCCAACAACTACTGCCTCTCCCACACCATTTCAACAATGATGTGAGTGACATGGCCTCCAATAAGGATCCTTGTAAGGTTCCATATGAATCGAACCATGATAACTATTTTGATATGTAAATTAAATAATGTCTAGGTGATCATAACATGCTTGGACAAGGTCTGTCACACATGAAAATATGAATATCCTTCGGTATGCATATAGTCCTCTTAGATTGTCTACCAATTTGAGGGTGGTACTCCATGATTAATCATAGCTGACTCAATAAGGATTTATTTAATCCTTTCCAAAAACCTGATGTGAAACACAATTCTCTTTCAGAAAAAATTATTATGGTAAATTGATGTAGGTTTAGAGTATCTCAGATATAATATTTTTCTAACTCCCGCACCAACTGAGTCTCCCCTATTACTAAGAATTGGGAAGACGTTGTTGACTAATTGAAGATCACCCAAGAAGTCTCACAGATCATTCGGGTCCTGTGTAATCTGATGAAAATTTCCATATTAATTTCATCCCACTTCTATATTGGTATTGGGAGTGGCTACAACCACCCTCCATGATGTGGGTTCTCAACCGTCACCTCTGATAGGTCATGAATCGAAAGAGAAGACCTGTAATGGCTCACTTCATCCTTGGACACTAGAACATTCAACTAAATCCATGATATATATTGTTTACTCTAAGATATACCATCTACCTAGATTTATGGTTATCCCTTATCGGTTCCACTCTTGTAGATGGTGTAACTACTACTCTTCCATGTACTAAGATCATATCATTATTTTCCATCGACAATCCGGATATCGGGTCACCTCCAGCGAGCCATTCTCTCATCATAGTACACTACGGGTCAGAATCATGATATGTCTTCATCGTTTCCATAAGTAAATATTTAACCATCCAGGTAGAGAAAATTATAGATCCTTGATCCTCTGATGCATCAACCCTTCAGGTATCCAATAAGAAAATAAAATTCCACTGCTCCACTAAGGACTTCATGCCATGTTCCAACTCATCCTCGGTGCGGAGGATAAGGGAATATGCTTCAAAATATCCATTTGTAGGGGAATACTTCATCTTGATTTTGAATTTCTGTAGATACCCAACATATGGACCATACGTCAGATTCATATGCCTCTACGTTAATATATATTAAAGTCTCTTTTGATAGGAGTAAACAATAAAACCACCATCAATGAGATAACATCTCTAACAGTGCAAATAATGAAAAACCCATTCATGCCCCATGCTATGTGTAGGATAAATATTCTCATACGGCCTTATAAGATGGTACCTATAGGAAATTACCTGCTCTATTATCATTAACAAGACTTTCAAACCAATTATTTCTGCATCACAGTACACTACATATCCAATCCCAGGAATATGAAGTGCTAGTACTAGAGCTATCGTCAATATTTTCTTTAGCTCATGGAATGAATCTTCACACTATTCTGACCACATGAACTATAATTACTTCTTTTTCATTGTATTAGGGGAACTGTTAGTTGTGATAAGTCCTATATTAACCTACAATAATTGCTTTCAATTCCCAAAAACCACATAATCTCAAAAAAAAAATTAGGGACATGTCCAAGACATGAATAACACTTCTGTAGTTTTACTAATATAATAGTATCATACAAGACATGTACTAGGAATTTCACCACTTGGATCCAGCATTCAAACATCAATAGATTGACTTACATCCTATGTTCTCAATGCATACTCATGACTCTCTCATGGTGCATGGAATGTGTTTTTTTTGATTTTGGTGAGTACATAAGGATATCATCGATGAATACCATGATGAGGGATTTAATGTATAGAATGAAGGTTTTATTCACAAGGTAAATTAAAATAGTTGGTTCATTCATTTTCACCAATGGAATCATTAACTACTCATACAGTCCATACATGATCCAATATTTTGTCTTTGGAAAGTCATAACTATAAAAGGAAACTAGTGATATCTTAATCGATGTTTAATCTCGGAGAACCATTAGGATCATCAGGGATGATTGAAAATATCATCGATCTGGTGTACTGGATATCAGTTTTTTATCATCACCTATTCAAGTTTTTGGTAATCAACACATAGATGATGACTACGATTTTTCTTCTTGTAAAGCAACATAGGTGAACACTGTGGTAAAGTAATTGGACCTACAAATTCACTTCTCTCAATGATTTCCATTTGAACCTTGACCTACTTTGACATGATTTGAACCATGAGATAAAGGTAACAGAAATCCTATGCTTCAAACATGAACTCAATATTAGCATATTGTTTCGGTCCTTTGGATTTTTTACTAGGTTGAAGATTCCCAAAAATATTATAAGGCATTTTTCCGAATCCAAAGATCCTCTAATTTTCTCGAAGGATAAATAAATTTGGAGATATAAATCATGGAATATTCAAGCACAATTCCGAAATCCTATGGCTAGGATATACAAGAAGTGAATGAAATCCGGTTGAATCCTCCATGCTACCTATACATCTGAGAATGTGTTGGATAAGGAACAATTAAATTCTACTAAATTTCCAGTGGTAATATTGAAACCTCTAAATTTTTAGAAGTATTTTGACCTTATTTCTTAATAGATCTAAATAAATTTCCAAGGAGACACCTTTTTAACTTGAATTTAATACATTAGAGATGAAAAAAATCCATTATGATAATCAATAATTAGTCTATGAGATCACAAAATGTTTCTATGAACAAGTCTATGAGATCAAACAATGTTTTCGTATTTGTTTACCTTTAACCCAAGGTATGACCCTCCTTTCACTAAATATAATTTATGTACCTATATATTAGTAACATTCTTCATATATAAACTAACACATCTTCATTATGAGTTCAACTAATTAATTCCAATAAAAATATATCACATGAGATGGCAACAATGATATATAACAGAAGAGAAACATTCCCAGACAGATTTCACAAATCAAAATCATGTGTGTGAATATATATATATATTGAATTTGTACATATTTACTTATTAATGATTCATGAACATACAAAAAAATATCACAATTCACATATCAACATCATGTGCATCACCTGAGGTGAGTTTATTCTACAGTAACAACAAAACATAATTTCCACAATTTTATGAAAACTCTAAGGTCCACTATACAATGCTGTCAAGACACTGACTTGGTTCCCATGCCCAAGATTGACCTACTAACTCTTTTCTAAACTATTCCAACCAAAAGAAAATAGATGTCACAGGTTAGTAAAAACGTGATCTTCATATACCATTTTGTAACATCCTGACCCAAATAACTATTATTGAGATGGAATTCTAGAATATCTCATGCACACCTCCCTATATACAATAGGTTTCTGAGAAGAAGCAAGGGTGTCAAGTGGAACCACTTGGAGAATACACCCTATCTACCATGTCATATGATTAGATAATAAAAATATAATAAATCAGAATAATAAATTCTAAATTATAGATGAATGAAATATACTATAACATCTCCCAATGTGGAAAGATAACCATGTAAGTAGTATATGTAAAATTATAATGTAATAATAAATCACCTGTGTAGTGCTATGGTACCTATCTGGGTCTGCTCTCACTCTATGATCCACCTCTCAACCATCCTTTATAGGTTCCTTTCTCTTCATGGAATCTCTAGTAATGAAATCTACGAGCACACTAAAATTCCCTTGTAGGCTGTTAGTATAAGATTCAATAGGAATCCAACAATGCATCTTAAACATAATGTGGTAAATATTCATGTATATTCCATAATTAATAATGTGAAGTAAACACACAATAAAAAATAATGGCTTTTCGCTAACCAATATACCAGAACCCCAAACCGTACCTACATCGGCTCTATGCTATATGGATAACCATGGTGTCAGATAAATCATTGATTATCCAATTGGATAATGAGTCATGATTCTTAGCGTCATCATGTAATACAATATCAAATATCTTCAAGAAGATTTTTAATCTTTGCGTTCAAAGGGAAACGATAACTAATCAACCCCCTTAATCATTAGGTTGACAAAATAAGAATCAAGAGATAATCATCGTCCATTAGTCATCAAATCACACCATCATGTAACGGACTAACGACTGAGAGAAAATAAACATCCCCTCTTTATTGAGTGCATCAGAAGTAATCAACATGTTCCTTCCACATGTATTGTAAACTCACCATCATCCAAAATATTTCAAATTCCATGGTTTTCCACTTCATGGAATCCCCTATGAATTGACATGTTCTTACCTCAATCATGGGAAAATCGTTTTCAGTCATGTGTATCCTTCCTCCGAAGGATAATCCAAGATGACGGTATACTGGTCTTGCCTCCATGAACATAACCATATGTTATATAAGTTATGGTTGTATATATATATATATGTAAGAATAACACATCTTCATGAGTAACTTAGCACTAAATGTACTTGTTATCACACTGTAATTTGAATAAATAGCTACATGTAATCATAGAATCACGTGTGATATAGAATTTTCGAGGGAAAAAACTTTCCCACATTCATTTAATATCTAGAATTGTCATTAAAGGTGTCTATGCATAATGATATTAATGTAAATAATTTTTAAAGAAGCCCAAAATGTTATGAAAACAAAATACCTCTAATACACCACCAACATTAGTAATGATAAACAATCCTACGTGATTCGACACATCTACTCTCTACCTTATTATCATAGATGCTGACACATGGATTCTAGAAGTCCTTCATGCATTCCTAGAACAAATACCAATTATATTATTTCAAAATAAATAAAATAACCCATGTGATGATACATTCTATTTCATTTCTAATTATTTAATTATAGTTCTAAGACCACATATTCACTCATGATAATCCTTATAAAATAAATGATTATTTTTTATAATTTCTCCGAAATTATCATTTTATAATTATCTCTAATAATTTTAACCTAAATTATAATTCATAATTTTCTTTTGAAAATTTATTAAATATTATCCTTCAGTAATATTAATATAAAGTATCCTTTTATTATTATATTTTTATAATTTATTAAAATATATATCTTATAGTTATCATGTTCTAATCTAGAAACTATAAATTGATAAATGAAAAAATTATCCCGATAGTCTCAAAATTATCATTTTCTAATTAAAGTAATTATTGTCAAATAAAACATATAATTATCCTAAGATAAAAATCAGTAATAAATGTAACATTATAATTTATTTATAACGATCTTTTAACAATTCGTATATTTTTATTCAAATAATTATTCCTTAAAAATTACCATTTCACAATTATCACATGATAGTTTTATTTCACAAATTCTCTTCTTATATATTGATGAAATTATCTATTATTAATTATAGATAATTACTTTTGATAAGATGTGTAATTTTCATTAATAATTCCACGAAATTATCCTAATATAATTTTATAAATTATCATGTGATAAATACTAATGATTATACATTTATAATTTAATTAAAATAATTAATTTAAAATGTGAAAACCCATATAGGAAAATACGTTAGTTCATTCAAATCAAAAGAAATAAGTTAGAATTTTCTCACCGATATGAAACCAACAAAACTAACGGTGCATAAATCTAATCAATAATGTATAGGATTTTGAATTTAGAAGGTGGTATAAGTAAAAACAAATACAAAAAAATAAAGAAGAAAACCCCTTTTACAGTGGAGAGGGAAGAACAATGTGCACCACCAAATGCCTATCACACCGCAAATTAGATCTAATAGGATTCACCTATCGTATGTAGAGAGGCTATGGGTTCAATCTGACTTATATAGATCAACCATAATAGAACCTGATTGGTTTGGCGATTTCAAAACCCAAGTTCCATATGGGATTTTAAAACCAAAAAATAATCAATCATTTTATCTAACAATCATCTTAAACATAAATGTAGAGTAATTGATTTCAATTTATTATGGTGATTCGAATTTATTTACCGTCAAAATGGTGATAAATCGAGGTTTTAATAATCTTTCAGTTTAAAACATGGAGTAAACACCCAATTTTTTAAGATGATGAATAGTAACTCACCCTAATATTTAATCTTATAAAATAATTTATTTAATATGAATATAAAATAACTTATTTTTGATATCAACCCATCTGAACACATTTTTTATTTAATAGTTATAATTTTCAGAGTGTAAACCCCTCACTACGAACATGATAGTGGTGTCATAATTTCTATGTGATATGTCATTTGTGACATATAATAATATATTCCACAATTTATAAAAGTAAATACTTATTTTAAAAACTAAAATTTTTATCAGGGAATCAAAGTACCCTCTTCCTTCGAAAGTGACACCCTTTCTTTGATAGTAATTGTCTTCCAAACATGATGGTGGTATCAGGTTTCTCATAAAACACACTATTTTAGAGTTATTCAATTATTTTGAATAAATTGTAAATTCATAAAATAATATAAATAATATTTTCATTATGTCTTTGATAAAGCATTGAGGCCCTTAGAGACCTTCACTAACTTAGTGTTTGAATGTGAAAATATGCAATTTAATATTACAGAGTGTCAACTGGTAGTTTTGTACCCTTACATGATGAGTTTAACATATTCCATGATTTTTTTTCAAATAATTGTTTTCCTTGTAAGTTATTAATAATTAATCGAAAATAGTGACTTATTGTTATTATAAGAAAAAGTTGATTTTACAATCTATATTTTTACTTTATATGATAGTTATCTCTTTGACATTAGAATAGTATGAGGGAATAAGATCCACTAAATTATGAAAATATGTTTAAAAATTTTATGTAAAATTACATCAATGGAATCTGTAAAATTTTTAATGAAAATAGGACTACTTGAATTAGAAAGAAACATTTTTTTGGAAAACATTTTATTTTCCTAAAATCTGGTGTGATAACACTTTTCACAAATAATTGAAAATAAATTATTAGCACATGTTGAATTTTTCAATGAAAATACTTCATTTTTGATATCAGAATATCAAAAAGAGATTAGTGTGGCTTTATAAAATTTTTATTCGAAGATTAATAGTTTGAGAAATAATGAGAAACAATGATATTTAATTGAAATATATATTTTCATTTAAATAATTTATAATGATAAATACTATATTAATTGGTTTTAATATAACAATCAGTCAATTTTTTAGCAATTAATCTAATTTAGTTATTTAGATTCATTATCATCTTGAATTTATATATAAAAACTTTTTAAACATTACCACATTTTCCCCTTAAATGGCCACTTTATTATCATGTCTGGGGATTTAATATTAAATTAAAATTTTCCACATACATGAATTGAATTTCGTAAAATGGATTTTATAGTTATAGTAAGAGTAATTTAAATTTTAAAATTTTGATTACAAAATTTTTAAATAATCTGATTACTTAATATTGTAAAAATAAATTATAGTGATTTAGGTAAAAATTAGAATACAGAGAGTTTAAACATTAATCATAAGTAAAAATTTGACAAAAAAATTGACGATAAATCATTTTATGGCCAGATAATGAAATTATGCATAATTTTCTTGAATATGTATATTTATTGGGGATCAGTGGCATTAAAAGTATGTGGTTGTCATTCACTATTTCAAAAAAATTAGAACTTTACGACACACCCAACATATAAATGGCCACCCCATCTCCATCTCACATCAGAACTCCAAGCCACATTATTAAGGAAAATAAAAATAATTACCTAAAAATCACTCCCATAATTTAATAAGTCTTATCTTTGGAATAAACCCACCATATTATGAAATTAGTGGAAAAATGAGGAAGTTACCCAAGGAAGATGTAATTTTTATCTATCTGAACTATTTTTTTCCTTATCATCTTCCTATAATTCGAATTATCCCATGATTTTATAATAACATAAGCTTTTAAAATAAACTGAAATGTTATTGTGTTATAGATATGAACTAAAACTTCACAAACTTCCTTCTAATGGGTTCTGAAATCATCATTACTATGTTTGGAGAAATAGATCCACACAAACCTATTTCATTTTTTTACATTACCACCTTTAATGGTTGAGAATAATGATGTATATATAATTTATATATGACATATATTATATTTATGATGTTATTATTATTACAGAACTATTATATTTGACCTACCTTATGTGTTCCATTTTATGGAAACTTCAATCGTGTGTACACTAGACTACTGCCTCATGAAGAGATGTGATTCATTAATGCAATCGATGGAATGTTTTATTGATTATTTTAATAACAATATTAGATATATATGTCATAATATCTTTACTAAAATGATAATATATATTTTAATCATTAAATTTTATTTCTCTCAATAATAAAATTATGGTCAAATAATGTTCATGTATACACATGTCTTACGGACTCCATAAATGGTTTATTTCATGTCCAATAAAAAAATAAATTTGGAATACTATAAATACATATAAAAATAATATGTATGATATCAATATCATGATATGAATTTTTTATATAGTTAAATCATGATCATTTTATGAATAAAAAATTATATTTCAATACATACTAAAAAACAAGGAAGTTAATATAGCGACACATACATAACATACATGGGTATTACATCATTTTAGATGAATATTCATTACATTACAAAAAATACATGCCTGAGGACCATTATAGTTAAGGGGATTTGAAAAGTTTGGAAAAAAACCTTCTATCCTAGTGAAATATTTTCATCAACACCCATAATGATCTCAACATTTAGTACTCCTATATAACCCGTTTATTCACTACTTGGGGAAAGGAAATATAAGAAAGGGGTGATCTCAAATTCCCAGTTAAAGTAAATAGGGGAGATATGTATGAATAAATATTTACAAAATGGTTTGAGAATATGATCATGAAAATAAAAGATCGTACCCATCATATCAAAGATCATATACATGGTTTACATCATAAAGCATGGTATTTCATAAGACATGATCATATGAAAATAAATTGAATAATCCATAAAAGCATTAAAAAGGAATAATGCATGGGATTGTAGTTGGTACTTAATAATATAATATGATATAGATAGAATCAAAATTATTTATTTCAAGATTATCGTGGTAGTATGGGTTCGCTCCCCATACCTTCATGGTAGTGATTTTCACTCCCATGGTCGTCTTAGTAACAAGAGTTCACCCCTCATACCAAATTGGTAGTCATGGTTCACTACCATTTCCTCCTTAGTGACATAAGTCCACTCCACATACTATATTGGAAGTCATCGATTACTCTTATGGCCATTTTAGTTGTCAAGATTTATTCTTTAGACCATCATAGTCAATGTCATGAGATATAAATAATTACCGAATTAATTGAATGGAGATACATGACCCACCCATCTCATAGTGAAATCATACTAACATGTGCCAAAAAATAATAAACAATAATATATTTACCCATGAAATTAAATGTCTGTCAGTAAAATGTAAACATATCATAACCTAGGTAAATGATACATTGTTTATAAAAATTTATTCCAAAGAAAAACTCTTAAAAGAGAATCATATTTCAAAAACATATAACCTATAAAAGGGAAATAGATTCCATAAACATAAAAACAATGAAAGTGAAACAAGATCATAAAGGCCATGCCATTAAGAATAACCCATACATAAAAAAGATATTATGATAACATTTAGATAATTTCCTATAAGGGAATGAGTTACATCAAAATATGACTGCTTACATGGAAAGCAATATTGAAATATCATTTGTAATTTTTTTGAGGAAAATATCCTTTAATCTTACAAAATATATTTTTAATACGTAAAAACAGTTGATAATAATTTTTATATAAAATTATGTTCAATCATATATAGAAGAACTGAAATCATTTTTTAAATAAAAATCCTCACAAACATATAAAATAATATTCAAAACATTTAAAAAACTTTGTTCTTCAAAAAAAACCTTGAAAACATATATGGGAATCTTGAAAATGTTTTAAAAATAATTTCATTACAAATTCATTGAAATCTTATAAATTGTTCGTGACAAAGTTATGAAGTCAATTTTCCAATAAAATAAATTGATAACATATAAATAGTGCTCAAAAACGTTTTCAAAATTGGTTTTCTTCAAAACACATTGAATAATTATAAATTAATCTCACAATCATTTTGAAAATAATTGTACATGCAAATAATTTGAAATAAAACAAATAATGCTTGAAACTGGTTTGAATGAAATTTTCTATGAAAACATATAAAACAAGATCTAAAATGTTTTGAAAACCATTTTCATTGAAAATGTATTTAAATTAATTTTAATAAAAAAGAATCATTAAACATGAAAAGTATGATTGAAAGGATTTACGATGGAGAAAGCTGTACATGTAATACTAGGTAAAAATAATAATTCTTTTTACATGGTAAAAAGGATTGAAAAATGACTCGTTCAGAAATTGAAAAGAATGTTACTTTAAAAATATGTATAAATGGAAAAAATGATGAAAAAATATTTTAATTATCCTGGTTTTTAGTATAATATTCCTGGAAACACTTCTTCAAACACATGGTTTTTTTGGAACATATATTATCGACTAACGAGAGGGTAAATTAAGGATTTGTAAAAAAATGTTTTACCTATATGATGTACAAAATCATAGAAAATTGTACCAATAAATAAATATAGAATCAATAAAAATTGGAGAATAAATTTATTCAATTTCTTCAGAGATTAAAATATAATAATTCATCAAAGGAAGCATAATCGAAAACATTCTCGAAAATCAATGAGATTGTCTCAATAAAATATTTTAACATGGTAACATTGGAGAATAAACTCCATGTAATAAAATGAAATTAAATGAGGCATAAATTATCATGAAAATAATTATATTGATGATATAAATTGTAAAATATATGTATATACCTCTCAAAAGAGTGTTTAGGGGCATAATAAAACATGAGTTTCAATAAACAATATTGAGAAAAAACAATTTACCGATTTGGTGACATTAGAAACCTTTATCCCATGAATGAAAGATAGAAAAGGATTGTTTAATCCCATGAATATTTTTATAAGATACATATAATATAATCATGGGAATTATCTAATCCACAAAAAAGGATATAGTGGGAACATATCCTGTATCTCACGGGAATAAAATTTGAGATGAAATCGTGAAACCATGTGTATTAATTATATTTATAATGATAATTGATTCATGTACAATAGATATAAGTTTATTAAAAATAATTTTAAAAATTATATTCTTATACAAAATATATTAAATGGTTTTACTATAACATTATTTTTTCAACTTGTTAAAGATCCAATGTTTATGATTCACTTCTGGTAGTATTCACTTTGTTCTTCACAAGTGTGTTAATTTTTTATAACGTTGTTTCTTATAATAATATAATGATTCACGAATTTTTACCATAATATAATTATTGTTCATATCTAATATATTTTTATTATAATTGTCTATAGAATATATATTTTTGAAACAAAATACACCATTCATGGAGACGGTAGGCCATATGTACGCATGACTACAACTTCTGTTTTAGTATCCTGTTGACATACTGATTGTAAAAGACATATATGTATATATACGTATAAATTTTTCATTATTAATGTTTATTTACTGTATATTTTAAAACTTATAAATTCAATAACAACATATTTAATACAATCCATGTGGTTTATGAATGAATCATATCTCTTTGAAGAGGTAGTAGCCTAGACTTCCTCAAACAAAATTATCGTATAAACAAATAATGAAATGTAAGAATGTTATGTTTTGTAAAAAGGGAAAAAATAAAAAAGAAAATATAATTTTATTATATAAAATATATATATATAGTGTCCCTCATATAGGCTTCCATTATATTTAGTAATGGAAAAATGAACAATCATCATTTCGTGAGGCAATAGTTCATTGTACATAGAAACCGTATGTTTGTTACCCATTAGTTGGAGGTGTGTGTATGTGTAGGTAAATCCCATTTGATAAAAAATATTATTATATTTTGGATAATGGTTTAATTATATAATAATATGAAAAATTTAATTTTGATGTTTGGATAAAGAAAATAATAGAAAGGATTTGAGAGAAGACATTACCTCTTAATGAGGTAACTTCTTTTGGTTGGGGTAAAAAGACATACTTGAATTGACATATTCCCAAGGGAAGGACACTAGAGGTAATGAATGATTTATGGCAAGTGGATTGGTAGGGTCATGTAAAAATATTGGGGGGTTTAGAGGTGAGAATAAGAAGGAGAGGTGGTGGAATTTTATTTGGAAGGAAAAGCACTCACTTTGATATTTTTTTCAACAAGTTTGGTGTACACATGTCCTCACCAAACAAAATTCCTAACAAAAAAACATCAATAAAAAATGTAAGGATTTTGGAATAAGTTTGGATAAAAATGGGTGTTGGATATGTGGATAGGTACTTTGGGCCCTTAAATATTACGGTTTAGTCCTGAATTATGCTTAATTTGACCTTCATCAATTTGATTGTTTTTAATCACTTTTACTTATCATTTTCGTCAAAATTTAAATTATATTATTAGAATATAAATATTTTAATTATTACAGTGTTTTAAGTGTGTTTTTTGAAATTCAATTAATAGAAGACCGAAAATTATGATTAATTATGATCCCAAAAACATGACAAAATTATTTGTGTTTAACATGGAATATGATCAAAAGTTTGATATGATTTTATATTCTATTTAAATGTTAAATTGTTTATAATGAACTGAATATTGTTAATATATGAATAATAATCATATATGACCATAAAAGAATTAAATTTGTAATTTAAAATTAACAGTTATTTAAAAAAAGTAAGTTTTTAACTAAAATGATGTAATTTTTACTATTTATCAAAAAATGATGTTTCTCAGAAAAATTACCAAAAATTACCATAGGATAATGTCAGAATTATGAATTCAAAAATGAATCAAATTTTTTTTAATTTAAATTCATAAAATTGTATAACATTTCTTTTATTATTTTTCACATATTGACATGAATAGTAGTTAATTTTAGAAAATAGTATTTTTTTAAACATATAAAGGCTTTATTAATAATTAATTTTTAAATTAACAATAAGAATTATTTAATAAAAATACCATAAAAATATTTCATAATTTTTTATTAATATTCATATTACTACGTTTTAATATCTAGTTTATAACAAACTCGTTTCAATATTTATAACAATAAAAATGATGTTTCGTAGAAACAATGTATTGCATGTAACATATGACAAGTTGATGTTAGATGTGAAATTAGTTATTAACATATTTAATTGTAAGACATAAATTAAAATTTAATTCATTATGTTAAAAAGTCTTACTCATCATAATACTATTTCCTTTTATATTCAATCCGTTTTCATATAAATTTGTAATTAATTGGTAACATATGAATTAATAATATATTGTATAAACCAAATATTTCCTAAATTATTTACTAAAATTTGAAACCTCTAATTTGACATCGTGGTTTTATCTTATTATATCAAATAATCATATTCTAATAATATGTTATTTTTTTAAAACCTCATTCTTGTTGTTTAAAGGAATTCATCATGGAATGTCATTATTGCGTATAATGCAAGATAACCTCAGTGTTCCATATAGAGAAGGTGAAAGTTTATATTGCGTGTAGAGCAAGACATACTTAGTAATGATAATAAAAAAATCCATACAAGATTCATTAATATAACAAGAAATATATTTAGCATTTCATGAAATTTAACATATCAAGAATTATAGATTAATTTTAAAAAAATCAAAAATCAAAAATTCTGTGGGTGATAAATTTTACCCACCGTAAAATGAATTTCTCCCTATAAATTCATATATATTATAAAATTATTAATAAATTCATGTTAAATTCATAGAAACATATAATGAAAAATTAAATGTAAACTCATACTTTAAAAAGGGAATGGTGAAACCATAACGGTTACCCAAAATAACATATAACTAGGTTTCCACATTGGAGAACATAGCTTGGGAGTGAAGTGTGGAAATGGTGGGAAAGTGTAAATATTTATATGGTGTTATTGAGAGAATCAAGTACAAATAATAAAATGATCAAATAAATTATGAGTGCCTCGAAGTCGTAAATCTGTGCTGATTAAAAAGGTCTTCAGTCGAAGAAAATTAAGGTCTTAGGACATCACATTTTTCATTTTGATAATTATCATACAATTGAGTAATAGTTTTATTGAACGAGAATAAAAAAAATCATTCTGTGCATCTGATTTTATATTTTTCCAATCCATCAATTACATCATGAAATGGATGTCTAAAAATTAACATCAAATCCAAAAGAAAAACAATAAATTTGAATTGGATATTACATCCTGTAAAAGAAATGAAAATTAGATGTTTTTATTAATAACTATTATTAAAAATAAATATCGTTATTAGATTAATCTCAAAATATGATAATTAACACTACTATAATAAAAAATAGTTATTCATGAAAAATAATTATACATAAACAAGGACATCGTGTAGGCCATTGGTAGGAATGACACCGTTATATTCTTTCGATCATGGGTTCATGACCCGCAGACTTATCAGATTTTATTTATTGTCACCTGACATATATGATTTCATTTTCTAAAACCACACTAATAAAATTTCAAAAATACATATGATGGAAATCCAAAGTTAGTCACCATATAGCCTTTTATCCAATGACATAAATATAAAATGAATAAAAAATTACCTCCTTCAATGTTTATCATAAATTTTTCATTAATTTTTAACATTAAAACGATTCCAAAAGATGGAGATACAATTATTTATAATGAAATTCATTATATCAACTTAACATTGATCACCCTTATATCACAATGTACCAAATTTGTGTCACGTTCCAAACATGTGAATACCCATATCATATATTCCATTGAAACAAGGTAATAAACATATCTACCATAAATCATTATTGGAAAACATGCATTATTCTATATTCCAATGTATTTTGGATAAATTCCCTAAATAAAAAAATCCATCAAACTATTCCAGAGAATCATAACCCACATATTGACAAGTCCTTACATAGTTCCACAACAATTAGTACTGCACAATTTACTTATTCCTAATTGTATTATCTTATCATTAATAACATATTATGGGTTACCTTCCCATATTCAAAATATAACCATGTAATTAAATTAGTCACCAGTCCATAAGGAACATTCAACATAAACATGAAAATATTGATTGAAATACATTAATAGAACAACCATTGAATATTACATCGTTCATATAACTTAATTTTTTATTCTTAATACATATAAACATTGATAAATCCACTTAATCCATTTTCCATTAACAAGGAAACCTCATCCAATTACATAATACCACTTTCCTTTTACATTTCATCTATAGTTTAATCATCATTAAAAATCTAACCCTTAAATTCCCCATATTTTTTATGCTCTTCAAGAGGTTTCCTCTTGGGACATTGAGTTTCAAAATAACATTTTATTCCACATTTAAATACCATTATCATTTGATGATGTTTTTTGGAGGAAAATAATATGATCCACATCATTATCCGAACTCTTCATTTCTCCCATTTACTCACTTACATTTTGTTCTTTATTTACCATCGTCAAATAATCTTCATGTTACTCTAATATAATCAATTAGGTGATTCTTTCCACATTCCTGGCATAAAGAAAACTGATACTTCTTACATTTATAGTATCCATTTACCAAACTCTCACTGAACTCTTTATTTCTCTTTCTTGGTGAGTCCGATACTTGGTTAAGGGAAACATCGTTAATAATATTACGTGAAAATTTAGTATTCATTAAGAAAACATCATTCAAAATAGTGATCATCCAACTTGACTTCTCTTCATTAAATCTTCCATCATGTTCAAATTTAGTATAGTTCCTTCTGATTCTCACAATTGACTAAAACTCGATTCATTGTGTAACAATTACTTATCAAACCTGAAAACATATAGTTATTAATAGAATTTCATATATGATATCTAAATTAGGACACCTTCTATAATCTATGAAAACCTGGGTTCATCATAGGATATTAATTAGAAACATAAATTTTTACCCATCATGATGGTTCGTGACGAGTTTGTGAATTTACAAAGAATATCCCCTTGGGAGTGTCAAACCTGGTCTGAAGCAAGGCATGTTGTCGTACACTAGATTACCCTAAGTTAGTGTAGGAACATAATTTCAGTGTAGTCACCCCAAGGTATATCTGTTCTTGAACCAATCCCACTTGTAGTTTCTAGACATATATGTATTTCTATGAAACCAATCACTCTATCTGTCGCGAAAATACAAATATATTTTCCTAAATGTTAAATTAGCCTTATACTTCTCATTAGAGACATTCCTACACATATCTATACAAATACACTAAGGGATCTCACTAAAATTTCATCATCCTTGTTTCTAAATAATGAATAATACTATCCTTTGATACCAACTATAGAGAACCTAGCTTAACATACATTGATATTAAATAATTTTAGATTAATCTTCTATAGATTATAAAAATACATTCTTGAATACCGTAATGGATTAGAGTCTTTGGAAACATGAAAAAATATCATATCTTGTTAAATTATCTTCAGCATCTCCCATAAATATCTCCACCTTTAGTACTCCTACATAAATCTATTTTTCATAGCCTAGGGAATGGAACCATAAGAATGGGTTGAGTTCATATTCTTATTAAGGTAAAATATGGCAGATACGAAACCATAATTACGAGCACTATGGTATGAGAACATGATCATGGAAATAGAAGATCATACCCTGCATATCAAGGATCATAAACATGAATCATGGCATAAATCTTGGCAGTTTATAAGACATGAATCATAAGGAAATTAATATCATAATCAACAAAATAATAACATAGGAATAATGTATTAGATTGTCGAAGAAACATAAACATATAGTATTATTCCAATTTTATCCATGGAATTACTTTCATTATCATCTTGGTATAATGTATTCATTACCCATACTATCTTGGTTATCGTGGTTATCTCCCATGGCCATCTTAGTATCCCGATATCACTCCTCATACCATATTGGTAGTAATGGATCACTCCCATAGACATCATAATAGCATGAGTTAAATCCTCATACCTTCTTGGTAATCATGGTTTAGTCCCATGATCATATTAGTAGTAAAGGATTACTCTAATGACTACTATAGTATATCTCATAATATAAAAATCATTACATAATGAATTGAAGGGAGATATAGGTCCTAAAACATTCATAGTGAAATCGTACATATATGTTCCAAAAAATCACAAAAAATCAAATCATAACATATATAATTAAATGTGTATCATAAACATGTATAAATATCAAAAACTGTGTAAATATGTAGGTTTCATAATCACATCACCAAATGTGCATGTCATTAAATAGAAACATATTTCATAAATAAATAACCTATGAAATACAAACAGATTTCATAAACCTAAAACTCATGAAAGAAAAACAGATTTCATATAGACCATGACATCAAGCACAACCCATTTATAGAATTGATATGAATTGAACCTTTAGATAATTCTCTTAAAGTTAATGAGTTACATAAATGGATGTTCTCTTATATGGAAAATAAATTTGAAATATCTAAAAAAAAATTATTGAGGAAAATATAATTTCTTCTTTGAAAAATTCTTTTTAAAGTATAATTGTAAAGACTTGGATATATCAAGGAATTGTTTTCTTAATTTTCTTTGGAATTTTACAAGAACGCATCTGTTGACGACTCTGGATTACGAGGCACGGTGTGCCCAGAATTAATTTTCGAAGTTAGGCTCGGGTACATTCAGTGAACGAATGAGCGAGTTTTTCTATCTTTTGAACCGGTGGTCGGAATCGAATTCTAAGGGCACCGATGGAATTCCAGCGCTGGTAATTGCTTAAAAACACCTTTTTCGGAGTTGCGTTTCCTTAGGTGTGGTTTTTTTTAAAATTTGCAGGTTAAGTAAATGAATAAAATAAAATTTTGCGACCAATTTATTTTATTTAAGTCGCTTAACCTATGTTAAGTGGATGATGTGGGACCCACGATATCCTACCCACTTGGTAGGATATTTTGTGAGGTGGGACCCACACGAGCGACAATTTCTTATCTTCTTATGTATCGCACCCGCACCCCCTATTAATGAAGTCAAACTGTGCGTTTATTTTGGTTAAGAAACGCCTCATTAATGTGGCGGTTTAAGCATTGCAATTAAATTCAATTAACTGTTTCTTTCGTTTTTGAATTTTAAAACGCAAGGCTTGTGGAATAAAAATAAGACAACTCTTATTTTTATTGGGGGTGGTGTTGAGAGGCTAGGATATTTCACTCAGGAACATGAAGATCTTCTCTTCCTCGTGAAGAATGCGAAGAACACCAGATCCTCGGAATTCAGCGACGCTTCTTCGGCGATGCTTCTTCTGTGACATTCCTTCTGCGACGCCTTCTTCCGCGACGTGCTTTTCCACGACAAATCCTCGCTCAACGATTTCGACAAGGTAGGGGGATTATTTTGAGAATGGTTTTATTCCCTTTGTTGTTCCTTCTAAAACAAAGAACCTGGATCAACTCATCATTAAGTTGATCCGCGAATGTTTTACTTGCAGGTTGGGAATAAATTGTTGTGGGAAGTTGTAGGGGTTTTCATGCGTTTCTATTTCGAATTTACTTCCATCATTTTCCACTTTCCAATTTTTGAACCGCCTGTTATCACAATAAAGGGAGTAGGTCAGACCGCACGAACACGACCGAATCTCCTCCCCTTTTTGGTTGTTTGATATTGATGCGGCGCGAGAAAATCAACGCGGTGTTGAAGCAACACGCGGGAATTATTAAGGAAAGGGGGAGAGACGTGGCGTCGTCGCGCCGCGCCATTGAAGATGAACAAAGACGCGGTGTCGTTGCTCCGCGCCAGAGAACCACAAAAGCACCGCGGCCAGAGCGGCGTCGTGGCGGAGGAGCGCGACGCCGTTGCGCCGTGCCGGACAGACCAAGGCCGCGACCGATTCCGGGCCACGGCGGAGCAGGGGAACCGGCGGCCGGTTCCGGGCCGCCGACGTCAGAGTAGGGGGACCGGCCATTCCAGTCCCATGGCGGAAACAGCTGGCCGGCCGGGGCGGGCCGACCGAACAGGGGAAAATCCGGGTGTTACAACCCCTGGCTGGCTATCATGAGCGGTCCTATAATGGGGCCGCGGTTACAAAATGGGGGGCACCCCCCTCCCTAATCTGCTCGGCCAAACGGTCGAGCCGCTTGGATGGCGCCAGCGCACCGGGCCGACTGCCCTGGCCAGTCCGCCAGGCCGGGCCACGCCAGCCGGGCCGGGCAACTCCCAAGCGGGCCGGACCTGGACCCGGGACGGGTCGACCCGGTTCGGGCCGAACCGGTTCGGGCCAACCTAGAGGGTATCGGGCCGGGTCGGACCGGGCCCGAACCCCCTAATACCAAACCTTCATCGGTCTCTTACCCATATCTAGGGCTTCAGACCTCCGATCAACGCACCATTTGCTGCGATATGATCCTTGGGTCGATACGGTCGTTTCGGTATATTACACTCAAGGAATTGGAGAACTTGGGGTTCGGCCGGATTGGTTTGGATACGAAACCAACCTGGCCCTCGGAGCGGAAACGCTTATATCTTGAGCTTCGGACGTCCGATTGACGTGATGTCGACTTCGTTGAATTCCTCTTGATGAGTCGAAACATTTGGCTTACTCCGCTTGAGGTTTTTATGCCGTCGGAGTGTGGTCAGGTTGGATCGCTCACGCAACCAACCGGGCCCCTGAAACGAAAAAGCCAATAACTCACAGATCGATCGTCTGATTGACGTGCCGTCTATCTCATTGAATTCCTCTTGATGAGACAGAACTTTTGGTTTACTCTTATCGAGGTTTGTATGTAGTTGGAGTGTGGTTGGGTTGGTTCGCTCATGAAACCAACCGGGCCCCTGGAACGAAAAAGCCAATAACTCACAGACCGGGCATCCGATTGACACGCCATCTGTCTCGTTGAATTCTAGATGATGAGACAGAACTTTTGGCATACTTATCCTGAGGTTTGGATGCAGTTGGATAGTGCCCAGGTTGGATTGCACATGAATCGAACCGGGCCCCTGGAATGGAAAAGCTCATAACTTTCAGACCAGACGTCCGTTTGACGAACCATCAGTGGCGTTGATGATCACGTTGAGAAACTGTCCCTATTAGCATACCCAATGAGAGTTCGGGATATAGTTGAGATACGACCGGGTTGGTTCGTACATGAAACCAACCAGGCCCCTGGGATGAAAAGGCTAGTAACTCACAAACAGGGCGTCCGATTGACACGCCGTCTGTTGCGTTGAGACCCCTATGACGAGGCGGTCCTTTGAGATACTTCTTCATGGGTCTTTGAGATACTTGTAGTATCGACCTCTATCTCGTGGAGAGGACCCTCCCAGAGACAAGAATTCGGAGTATGGAGACTGTGTAGTCGGCTGAGACCTGACGACTCCTTGACCGACTCGACTTGGAGTGAGTCGAATAGCCCAGTGGACGGAGCACTACTTTTTTTAGGTGTAGACCCATGGAGGACGGAGCACTACCTGTGTGACAGTGCAGACCCGTGGTACTCGTCTGAAGAGTACCTCTGCAGGCTATTAGGGGGTGTGAACTACTGTGTTTGGGTGGCAAACCCTGGAGGGAAACAGTTCTGTGTTTGGGTGGTTGGCCCGTGGTACTCGACAAGAGGAGTACCTCATCAGTCTTAGGTTAGTGAGCAGTACCTCGGAGTCGTGACAGGAGAACTGTACACTCCAGAGATGAGGCTCTTCAGTAGTTACGGTTTCAATAATGAAAATCCTGGTTTGAGATGAATCTTTGCCGTTGTGTTTACCTCATGATTGAGATGGGTCACTTGATAACTTAGGTATATGTATGGGAATATTACTGGGTAGTGGTTATCCGTTGATTTCATAATCTTTGTGTTTCCTCATGATTGAGATGGGTTACTTGATAACTTAGGTATATGTATGGGCATATACATAAGTAGAGGTTATCTGTTGAGATCTTCTTTGTGGTTATACATGTTGGTTTTAGTGAGCCCTTGAGGGTCTCGGGGTACCTACTGAGTATCATTATACTCACCCATGCACGGGCTATGCCCGCACCTCATTGTGTTGGTTGCAGACAACGCGCAGTGCTGACGGAAGCCGAGTGTTCAAGGACTAGACGGTACCCGGAGGTGGACCACACGACGAGTCAGTACCCAGAGGTGGACCACACGACGAGTCAGTATCTAGAGGTGGACCTCACGACCAGACAACACTTGGAGGAGGTTGGTGGGAGAGAGCGTTGTGGAAGCTATCTGTACCGACCCTTCAGGTAGTATCCGTGGTGGACGTTCCAGGAGCTATGCCATCTGTACCTACCCTTCAGGTAGGATCCGAGGAGGACGACCCAAGATCTGCTTCCATTCTTCTAGCTGTTGTATTTTTCTGTTGTACTTTTGTTCAGTTGTAGTTGTACTTTCAGTTGGGATTGTATTCTGCCCATTTACTTTTCAGCACATTCTTTTGTACTTAGTGTTTTACATCCGCTTGTACTCTGTGGTGTTTGTTTGTTTTTATAAAGGCAATGCCTTCCCAGTTATCAGGATTTACGCCTATGGTTCTAGTCGCCAGCCCCTGGCCTATGGAAGGTGGGCTTGGGGTAGTCACAACACGGGCCCCAAGGACGGGTCGTAATAAAATTGGTATCAGAGGAGTCGGTTCTACCGTAGAACTTATAACTCTGATATTTATTCGTTCTGTGAACCAATATTGTTAAGGATACTGAGTGTGGTATTCAGTTCAGGGAGTCTTATGTCAGTGCGAGCGGCTGACGTATCCATACACCAGGACCCTGACAACTGATTTCTGACTTTGTGCATGAAAACACTGATTGCGTGTGTGTTTCCATATGTTTTTTATGTCATCTCAAACCAGGTCAGCTCACCATGTATAATCGTTTGACCATGTCACATTGTTTCTTTCAGGATGCCATTTCATGGACGAACAACTAGAGCATAGAGGGATGTGCGTACTGACATCTTGTCAAGCGACGAGGTTTCGGTGCATGGCCCTCTTGTAGTTGAAGCACCAGCGGAAGCACCAGCGATACTACCATACGTTGGGCCACCGATGCCACCAGCCCTAGCAGTATCCAATGCACGCCAATTGAGTGCGCTGCACGAGTTCCAGCGCCAAAGGCCTCCCAGGTTCCAGGGAGAGACTGACCTGGAGGTAGCTGAGGATTTGCTGGATGTTGTGGTGAGAGTCTTCACGCTAGTGGGGATGCCAGCAGTCTTTATGGTGATCTTTGCTGCCATCCTTCTTCAGGAATTAGAAGGCAGGTGGTGGAGCCACTTCTTCAATTTTTGCGACGGGATGACCTTCACATAGGAGACATCGAGACCTTCTTCAGGTTGGAGTTTGTGCCAGTAGCTCTACACCCCGAGCGTGTGCAGGAGCTGCTGCCTTTGTCGTAGGATTTTTGATCATTAGCGGAGTCATCTGTGGTAAGTAGACAGATGATACAGAGGTACAAGAGGACTAGAGCCAACCGTACGAGGATCAATAAGTGTTATGAATGTGGCAGGAAGGGTCACCTGGGATGTGACTGTCCGACCCCCCACACAGTCGATCCGCAGGCGTTGGAGGAGCCACTGAGGCAGAAGCAGCAGTGGGTTCTTGAGCAATAGCCGGACAGTGGACAAGGTAGTAGAGCTCTGGGAGTAGGTGGACAGGAGTGGAACTAGTGGATATGTCCCTTGTACTTCTAGTTCAATATTGCTCTTGTATTCGTGTCTTTGTACTATGAGCTGAAAAAATAAAAATACACTTATATTTGTGATTTTTGATTTCCAGTCCTTTTGTTTGGTTGATAATGAGTGGTCCTAGATAAAACCGTTGACTTGACCCTCACTTTCAAGTTTTCTACTGGAGGAGACCCAATGACCTCACACTGATTCCGCCAGTGTCACTTAACCCTTGTAGGTGAGAGTGACAGTTGGATCTCTTGGTAGTAACGTCGAGGGCTTACGACATCATCCATGGCATGAATACATCATTCATATCAGGATTGAATGTATTAGGCAATGGGAGTGGTTCATCCAGTGGATGAGACCGAGTTTCTCTTTTCAACAAAGGAGAAATTTTAGCAGCTCTTTCAGATCGTCGGCAAAGAAGGTGTAGATCATCCAAGAGCGCATGAAGACTGCACAGTGTAGTAGGAAACAAGAAACCGACAACAGTCTTAAAGACTCGGTCGTGTTAAATGTTTCCATATGAGGAAGTTTTAAGGAGAGATGTGTCTGCAAAGAAGAAGACGTGGAGGCAGAGATAGGAGAGCAGCATGAAGTGGTTTACATTTTAACATGCTACAACCACCAGCCTTAGTTGTCCCCACCAGGTACAGGGAGCTGGAGGGAGGTGGAAGAGTGCAGCTGCATGCAGTCAATGAGTGTCACCCAATGTCTCTAAGAATGATTCGAGGGACAGTCTGTGTCCACTACTAGCTGTCGTAGTAACAGACGTTGACATGAATCATTCCTTCCTTCCACGAATCATGTCCCAGACATAGAGTTTTCGGTAAGCCATGGACTTGACCCTCACGTCTGGAGACACCTTGGGAGGAAACTCGATAATCACACTTTCACCAACGGTGTGGTCAGACCCTCAATATGAGTGTTTTAGTTCGAATCTCTTGGTGGCAACATTGAGGGATTACGACATTGGTTTGAGTATGGACTGGGCAATCATAGTTCATACACGAATTGACGGTATTAGGAAAAATTGTTGTGGTTTAACTACGACGTCGGGATGGGTTTCCCTTGGTCGGAAAAAAGGAAACCCCAGGAAGCACAGGATAAACTCATGCATAGGAGGGTGCGACTGATCACTCTTGAGTTGGTCAACCTTACCCTCGTGGCAGTAGTCGTTTTGAGTTTATTTTCTAACAGGAATTAGAGACCTCCAGAGTTTGAGGATGGCGATCACGTCTTTATATGGGTCTCACCTCAATGAGGTTTATGGAGATATGGCCGAGGCGACAAGTTATCTCTGAGGTTCAACATACCATTCTAGGTCCTCAGCTGGGTAGGTGAGGTGGTTTACCGCTTGAACCATCCACCTCATTTGCACCAGGTGCACGACGACTTCCACGTATCTCAACAGAGGAGATACGTGCATGATCCTTCATACATCATCGACCTCAGGGAGTTGGACGTCGATGACAGGGCGACATACGCAGATATTCCAGTGGGCATCGAGGATCGACAGGGTCGGATCCTACGAGGATGGTCGATTCCTCAGGTGCGCTTTCACTAGCAGTATAGGAACCTATAGGTAAGAACATGGGAGCGGAAGGCTCAGATGCGTTCTTAGTGCCGCTTTTGTGACCCTAGATTGTGTTAATGGTTTACGAGGACGTAAATCCCTGAGGTGGGAGTAATGTAATGACCCGGAAATTTCAAGGAAATTTTTTTTCTTAATTTTTTTTGGAATTTTACAAGAACGCAATTTCTGACGGCGCCTGATTCCGAGGCTAGGTGTGCCCAGAATTAATTTCTGAAGTTAGGCTCGGGTACGTTCAGTGAACGAATGAGCTGGTATTTATAACTTTTGAATCGGTGTTCGGAATCGAATTCTGAGGCACCGTTGGAATTGTACGGCCGGTAATTGCTTGAAATCAACTTTTCTGGAGTTTTGTTTGCTTAGGTGTGGTTTTTTTAATTTTCAGGTTAAGTAAATGAATAAAATAAAATGGAGCGACCAATTTATTTTATTTAAGTCGCTTAACCTATGTTAAGTGGATGATGTTGGACGCACAATATCCTACCCACTTGGTAGGATATTTTGTGAGGTGGGACCCACATGATCCACCGTTTCTTATCTTTTTAGGTAACGCACCCGCACCCCCTATTAATGAAGGCAAACCATGCGTTTATTTTGGTTAAGAAACACATCATTAATGTGGCGGTTTATGCGTTGTAATTAAATTCACTTAACTGTTTCTTTCGTTTTTAATTTTAAAACGCAAGGCTTGTGAAATAAAAATAAGACAACTCTTATTTTTATTGGGGGTTTTTTTGAGAGGCAAGGAGATTTCACGCAGGCTCTTGAACATCTTATCTTCCTCACGAAGAACGCGAAGAACGCCGAATCCTAGGAAATCTATGACACTTCTTCCGCGACGCTTCTTCCGCGATGCTCCTTCCACGACACATTCTTCCTCGGTGAATCCTCGCTTAATGATTTCAACGGGGTAGGGGGATTGTTTTGATAATGGTTTTATTCCCTTTATTGTTCCTTCTAAAACAAAGAACACGGATCAACTCATCATTAAGTTGATCCGCGAATGTTTTCCTTGCGGGTTGGGAATAAATTGTTGCGGGAAGTTGTAGGGGTTTTCATGAGTTTCTATTTCGTGATTACTTCTGTAGTTTTCCTCCTTCCAATTTTTGAACCACAAGTTATCACAATAATGGGAGGAGGTCGGACCGCACAAACACGGCCGACTCTCCTCCCCCTTTTAGTTGTTTGATATTGATGCAGCGCGAGCAATGCAACGTGGTGCCAACACACCGTGAAGGAATTATTAAGGAAAGTGGGAGATCCGGGTCGTCGTCGCGTCATGCCGTTGAAGATGAACCAAAGACAGGGCGCCGTCACACCGCACTGGAGAACCAAAAAAGCACCGCGGACGGAGCGGGGCCACGGCGGAGGGGCGTGGCCCCGTCGCGCCGCGTCGGACGGACCAGGGCTACGGCTATTTCCAGGCAGCAGCGGAGCAGGGGAACCAATAGCCAGTTCCGAGCCGCCGACGTCGGAGCAGGGGGACCGTCTTTGCCGGTCCAGGGGCGGCAACAGCCGGGAAGCCGGGGCAGGCCGGCCGGGGCGGACTGGCCGGACAGGGGAAAAGACGGGGGTTATAACCCCCGACTGGCCATCATTAGCGGCCCCATAATAAGGTCACGGATACAAAATGGGAGAAAGGCGCCAAACCCCCCCCCCCCCCCCCTCATCCCCTCGGGAAAACGGTCGAGCCGCTTGGCCAGCGCCAGCGCGATGGGCCGGCTGCCCAGGCCGGTCCGCCAGACCAGGCCGCCAGGCCGGGCCGCGCCAAGGCCGGGCCTGGTCGCACCAACTGGGCCGGGCCGCGCCAGCCGGGCCGGGTCGTGCCCAGGCGGGCTGGACCCGGACCCGGGACGGGTCGACCCGGTTCGGGCCGACCCAGAGGGTATCGGGTCAGGTCGGACCGGGCCCGAACCCCCTAATACCGAACCCCCATCGGTCTCGTACCCATATCTAGGGCTGCAGACCTCCGATCGACGAACCTCCAGGTGAAATGCGATCTGTGGGTCGAAACGGTCGTTTCGGTATATTACACTCAAGGTTTCGGAGAACTTGGGGTTCGGCTGGGTTGGTTCGGATACGAAACCAAGAGGGCCCTCAGAGCGGAAACACTTATATCTTGAGCTCCGGACGTCCGATTGACGTGTCGTTGACTTTGTTTAATTCCTCTTAATTATACGGAACATTTGTCTTACTCCACCCGAGGTTTGGACACCGTCGGAGTGCGGTCTGGTTGGTTCGCTCACGAAACCAACCGGGCCCCTGGAACGAAAAGCCAATAAGTCATAGACCGAGCGTCCGATTGACGCGCCTTCTGTATCGTTGAATTCCTCTTGATGAGATTGAATATTTGGCTTACACCGCTCAAGGTTTGGACGTCATCGGAGTGCGGTCGGGTTGGGTCGCTCAAGAAACCAACCGGGCCCTTGGAACGAAAAAGCTAATAACTCACAGACCGGGCGTCTGATTGACGCACCTTCTGTCTCTTTGAATTCATCTTGATGAGGCGGAACATTTGGCATACTTCTCCTGAGGTTTGGATGCAGTTGGATAGTGGCTGGGTTGGATTGCTCAAAAATCCAAATAGGCCCCTAGAACGAAAAAGCAGATAACTTTCAGACCAGACGTCTGTTTGATGAACCGTCAATGGCATTGGTGATCACATTGAGAAACGGTCCCTATGAGCATACCCTATGAGAGTTCAGGGTATATTTGAGATACGGCCAGGTTGGTTCACAGACGAAACCAACCGGGCCCCTGGGATGAAAAGGCTAGTAACTCACAGACCGGGTGTCCGATTGACGCCCCGTTTGTTGCATTGAGACCCCTATGACGAGGCGGTCCTTTGAGACACTTCATCGTGGGAATTTGAGATACATGGAGTATCGAACTGTAGCTCATGGAGCGGACCCTCTCGGAGACAAGCGTTCAGAGTAGAGAGACCGTGTAACCGGATGAGACCTGATGACTACTTGACCGAATCGACTTGGAGTGAGTCGCCTAGCCCAGTGGACTGAGCTCTACATTGTTTGGGTGCAGACCCATGGCGGACAGAGCACTACCTGTGTGACAGTGCAGACCTGCAGTACTCATCCGGAGAGTACCTCTGTGGGCTATTAAAGGGTGTGCACTACTGTGTTTGGTTGGAATACCCCGACGGGAAGCACTACTGTGTTTGGGTGGCTAGCCCGCGGTACTGGACAGGAGGAGTACCTCAGAAGTCTTATGTTAGTGAGCAGTACCTCGGAGTCCTGACAGGACCACTGTACACTCCAGAGATGGGGCTCTTCAGCAGTTACAGTTTCGATAATGAAAATCATGGTTTGAGCTGAATCTTTAAGCTTTGTTTTTACCTCATGATTGAGATGGGTCACTTGATAACTTAGGTATATGTATGGGCATATACCTGGGTAGTGGTTATCCGTTAATTTCATAATCGTTGTGTTTCCTCATGATTGATATGGGTTACCTGATAACATAGGTATATGTATGGGCATATACTTAAGAAGTGGTTATCTGTTGAGATCTTCTTTGTGGTTATCCATGTTGGTTTTATAGAGACCTTGAGGGTCTCAAGGTCCCTACTGAGTATCGTTATACTCACCCCTGCACGGGTTATGCCCTCACCTCGTTGTGTTGGCTACATACGACATGCATTGCTGATGGAGGCCGAGTGTTCAAGGACTGGACCGTACCCGATGGTGGACCACACGATGAGTAAGTACCCGGAGGTGGACCACACGATGAGTCAATATGAGGAGGTGGACATCATGATGAGATGACACACGGAGGAGGTTGGTGGGCGAGAGCATTGTAGAGGCTATCTGTACCTACACTTTATGTAAGATTCGTGGTGGACGATCCAGGAGTTGCGCCATCTATACCTACCCTTCAGGTAGGATCCGAGGAGGATGACTAAGGGGCCGCTTCCATTCTTCCAGTTGTTGTCTTTTTCTGTTGTACTTTTGTTCAGTTGTAGCTGTAATTTCAGTTGGGTTTTTATTCTGGCCCATAACTTTTCAGCACTTTCTTTTGTACTTATTGTTTTACTTCCCCTTGTACTCTGTGGTGTTTGTTTGCTTTTATAAAGGCAATGCCTTCCCAGTTATCAGGATTTACGCCTTTGGTGCTAGTCGCCAGCCCATGGCCTATGGAAGGCGGGCTTGGGGTAGTCACGGCACGGGCCCCGAGGATGGGTCGTGACAATAATATTATTTGATAATCATATTTATATAATGTAAATTTTAAACTAATAAAAAGTCTTTATATCATTTGAGAACAATTTTCAAGGAAAACTTATAAAATAATATTAACTTTTTTAAAAAAACATTATCTTCAAAAACACTTTTATAATCTATAAATAATTATTGAAAATGTTTGAAAAACTATTCTCCTTTAGAATTATTTGAAAACATATAATAGTGATTTAAAAGGTACTAAAACCATTTTCATGAAAATAATTTGAAAACATATAAATATTGATTATCAAAAAATTTACAACCATTTTCCTTGAAAATACTTTGAAAACATATAAATAAATATTGAAAATGATTTGAAATCCATTTTCCATGAAAACATATAAATAACAATTGAAAAAATTTGGAAAACCATTTTCCATGAAAAATTATTTTAAATATTTCTTCATAAGATATAACTTTAAACATGAAAATAATGGTTCAAAATATTGAAAGTGGATAAATCCATACTTATTGTACGAGGAAAAAGAACATTCCTTTGGCACAATAAATATAATATGAAATTTCCACATTAAGAATGTGACATGAAGAATCCATTGAAACCCTTATTAAATGAAATAAAGGGTAAAAATTCTATTATATAGTAAATGGATATTAGTAGAATAATCTAGGAAAGACTTTTTAGAAAACATGTTTTGAAGGAACATATATTTTTTACCGAAGGGATGGTAAAGTGAGGCATTCATAAAAACAATTACATAACTATAATATGTACCAAATAGTATACAATGTCACCAATACATGAATATAAAATTAATAACCATAGGATAAGAAAATTCACGAGTTTCATGAGAGTTGGGACATAATAATTCATCAATGGAAGTATAAATGTAAACAATCTCAAAAAGAGTGAGATTGTCACAATAAACATGTATATCTTCATATCATGGAATCATACTCTACATGAAAGAAATGGGAATTAAAATATTCCAAAAATATAGCTAAAAGAGTTTATTCATGATAGAACATGTAAAATGGATGTATATACACGTCGAAAAAGTGTTTAGGTGCATAACAAAACATGAGTCTCAATGAACACAAATTGAGACATAACATTTTTACCAATTTGGTAAATATTGAAACTCAAAACCAAGGATTGAATGTTCTTAAAAATGATATTCTAATACTGATATGTTTAGTTTTAATTTAAATATAATACAATAATTTTAATTACTTACAAAAAAAATGAACGAGTGGTTAACATAGCATGTATCTCAAAAGAATAAAAAGTGAGATGAAATCCCCTTATCTTGTGTTTGACTCTCTCCGTAAAATAATAGATTATTATATAATTAATATAAGTTTATTATAAATATTTTAAAAAATAATATTCTTTTACATAATATCATATATGATTTTATTATTACCTTATATTACCCTCTTGTTAACAATCATATGTTAATGTTTAAATTCGGGTAATCTTCTATTTTTCTAAGCATGTGTCTTACATTTTTATATTATTGGTCCATATAGTTATATCATGATTCCTAAATTTAGAATTGAAATTAATATTTGGTATGTATAGTATATGTTTTTTATAATAATATATTAAATATATAACTTTGAAATAGAATACCCCATTCATGGATATTGTAGGTCGTACAAACACGTGAACATTATTTCAATTTAATTTTTATATTGATAGAATAATGTAAAATAAATATATGTAAATATATGTACATATATATCATTATTAAATTATATTTATAATATAATATATATATTATATTATATTTACCAAAAACATCCTTAATACAATACATTAGGTTTATGAATGAATCATATCACTTTGTGAGGGTGGTAGTCCACACTTCCTCATACAAAATTATCATATTGACACAAAATGGAAAGTAAATAGATACACGTTGAAAAGGGAATAAATAAGATTAAATACATAATAAATTTAATATATTAAATATATAGATAATTATTCCATCATAATTTCCATCATGGTAGGTTGTAATGGAAAATTGAACAATTTTTATTTTCGTCAGGCAATAGTTCATCATAAACAGAAACAGTACATTCGGTACCCATTAGATAGAGGTGTGTGTATGATTTGGTCAAACCATGAAAAATCAATACTATTATATTGGGAATACTGGTATTTTTATATAATCATATAATAAATTAATTTGGATTTAGTGGAGAAGGAAAATATAATAAAGGACTTGAGAGAAGACGTTAGCTATTAATCGGGTAACCCCTTTCTGATTATTCAAAAAGAATTCCATGTATTGACTTCTGTATAAGGGATGGATTATAAGAGTATGTTATTATTTTGTTGAACTATATTGGGAAAGTCAGGGCCTAAATTATGTGGTTTGAGAGGTGTGATGAAGAGGGAGAGTTGGTGGTCGGTTATAGGGAAGGAATAGGTCTCATGAAATTTTTTTAATTCATGTTTGGGGACCACATGTCCTTACGTAATAAAAAACCAACATAAATCAATAATGGAAGGACTGTGGAAGAAATATTGACAACCAATGGGTGTTTTATAAGTTTCTATGTTATTTTGACCTTAATTTGAAGTTTTAGTCCCTAATTAGGCATATTTTGACCTTAATCACTATGAATAGTTTTAATCACATTTACTAACATTTATGGTCAAAAAATAAATTGATATTAATAGTCTATAAATATTAAAATTATTACAATGGTATATGTTGATTTTTATTATTTAAATTCAACGAATTTAGAAAATTATCATTAATCCTAATCCCACAGACGAGACAGAAATATGGGAATTTAAAGTAGAAAAATATTCAAATGATTGTTATTTTTTATATCCAATTTCCGGGATGAATTGTTTATAATTTACTAAATGATATTAATTTATTTATTATTGATATAATTTAATTTAAAAGATATTTTAATGAAAATTTATAATTATTAATTATTTAATCAAAAAATGGGTTTTAACAAAAAGACATTAGTTTTAACAATTTTTCAGAAAATGTCGTTCTCATAAAAATATGAAAAATTTACAGGAGGATAATTTTGGAATTACTAATTCCAAAATAACGTTCATTTTATTAAATTAAATTTTTAATGTTTCAACAATTAATGTAATTTTTTTCATATATGGGCATGTAAAGTAGTCCATTTGAGATAATATTATTATTTATATATATAATGGCTTTACTAAAAATTATGTTTTTCTTCAAAAATATGTTTTATTTATATAAAAATAGTATAAAAATATTTTGAAATGTTCTTATTACTACTCATTTTACTATGTTTTTACATCTAGGTTATGAAAAAATCATTTAAATAAGAAGAACAGTAAAATAATGTATCGTAGAAACTCGGTATTGGATGTAAAATATGCCAAGTTAATATTACATGTTATTGGAATGCATGACATGTTGAATTAAAATAAATAAATGAATTCTTATTTTATTATTATAAAACATCTTTTTGGCCAAAATATTATTTTTTATTGTATTTAATCAGTTTTCATATTCATTTATTATGAATTTGTATTCTATGAATTTGTATTTTATTCTATAAAATATATATTTTTAAAAATTAGTAAATAATATTCACAAAATCTAATTTAATGTCTTTTTTTATCTTTTTATATTATGTATCAATACTTTAATAATATATTATAGTTTTGTAATCATCATAATTTCATTTTTTCATGTCATCGGGGAATATCATTGTTGCGTATAACACAAGATAACCTTAGTGTTCTCTGTTGAGAAAGCAAAAGTTTGTTTTGCATATAGTGTACAATTACCTTGGTGTTTCATATTGAACAAGAAAAACTTAGTTCTTTAGTATAAAATTAACTACCATTAGTGTTTCTTGAAATGTAAAATGAAAAAATGTTAAATTAATTCGAAAAAAGGAGAAAAAAATCTAAAATCTCGGGGTGTTATAATTACCACCCATGAAAAAAAATATTAATTATTATCAACAAATGGGTGATAAGATGTTATAAAATAATCATATATGATATAGTATATATTAAAATGGATATATAATTATCTAATAATTTATTTGAAACAACTCTAATGAACTTTAACCAATGTATGACCCAATAGAATGCATGTGGTAAGGGATTTCATCGGAATTTCATTTCATTGAGGAAAATTGTATTATTATATACTTAATTTATTTTATATTGTTTATAAATGTCCCCATTTGAATTTATTATAATTAAAAAATAATTAATATTTTTAATTAAGTTCCAATATAATTTTTTTAATAATAGGGGAATTGAATTAGTAGTTTCAATGTGGTAATGAATTTCATTACTAAATTTCCTTTCATTCATTTAGAATAATTTTCATCTATATTGTTTTATTATGTGTATAATTAATTTTAACAATATATCATTTTATTTAAACATCATTGATTTTCATTTAATGTTGATAGAAAAAATTTATTCATTTTCTAATTATCACATAATCCTTATAATAAATTTAATGGATTATTTCACAATATCATTCTAATAAATTTTTTTATTCATGAATTATATATAATGGAAATTAGATGATAATTGTTTAATAATACCTTTAATATAGTATTCCTATATTTATTAAATGTATTTTTTAGGATATATTACAAATTTTATACTCATTGGTAACCAAATTTATTGATAAAATGTTTAAATAAAATTATACATCAATTCTCAATTTGGTTAGAACTCTTTTTTCTTAAAAATCATGTCTACTAAATGTTTTCCGAAAAACATTCTTTTATGATTTTTAAATTTATTTATTATGTATAACTTTACCAATTTTTTATTTGAAATTTATTTATAATGATTTTCCTCCTTTTATTTTTGAATAAATCAATTTTCTAACCGCTGTACACTGTAAAAGGAATATTCCTTAGGACATGTATGGAAGGACCTTCAAACATGACCATCATTTATCTCAAGATTCCATTGAAATTTTTGGTGATTTTTTTAATAGAATGATTTTGACAATTATTTTCATGAATTATATTTTAAAAATATATTATAATATGCATAGGATATTTTCCTCAAGACTATTTTACAGATCTTTTTAAATTATATTTATTCATAAAAAACAACAACCCTTACGTTATATATACTCCACTTGGGATATTGTGTATTGATAAAAAACCTATTATCTTATGGATTGTTGATGATTATTATGAATAAGGAATGCATTATCCATCACATCCTTAATACATTTTTGTAGTTAATAACATTCCTTTGAAATGTTCACATTCATATAATCATTAGACATTAATGTTACCCTAAATATCCACATGATTATTCTTGGATATGAATTAACTTGATTGTTTGATATATGTGGATTTTTTGGATTGGTACAATATGAGTGGGGCCTAATTATAGGCATCCCCTCGATGAATATTTAGTCTCATGAACGAATCATTTGGATACTATTAGATAATTTTTTTACCATTTTTGTTTAAAACCCTCTTATTAATGGTAATGAATTTAAAGTTAAATTGTACCTACGAAACATGGAATCCATTCTATTAAAATTTCTATCAATCATAATTCAGTGATTACTATCAGTGATATTTTCACTATGATATTATATCGAGATGCAATACATTTTCAATTAATTGATTAAATGGAATGTGTTTTCAGATATTTCTCATTTCGTTTTGATTATTTTTATCTAGTTATTAAAATGGAATATTTAATTAGTTATTTACCTTTACATATTTATTATTATCATTGATTTTATGTTGTTTTCAATTAACTTAACAATCACTGGGAATTTTAGGTCACCATTATTTTGATTTCATTACCCCTGATTTCTTGTAGTTTATTTTGAATAATATAAAAGGATATGATAGTTAGAATAATGTTATTCTAAAAAATATATGTTTTGATTTTTTTATTCAATTGTATCGCATGAATCATGTATGTATCTAGATTAAAATTGTAGAATATCATTTTCTAAAGTGAACAAAAAATATGCAACAAAATTTTATCTTTGGTGTTGACTGGATGGGACGTTTTTAAAACCGATGATCAGAAATGAATTCTGAAAGTTTCATCACATAAAGGTGATGTTTTGGACTCAGGTAAAGGCCTAAGAAGTTTCTCATGTGTCTCGCGATGTTTTGAGAGAAATAATACTAGGAAATAAACCTTATAAGGACATGCTCAGGGCAAATAGTTTTCTTGAAGCAGTACGACTCACAACAGGAAACCATATGGCATATTAAAGGTGGCCAGAATATTTTCTCATGGTTTTTGCATGGTATTCCAAATAATGTGCCCAACCCACATTGTTAGTTCCACTTAGGTAGTACATGAACACATTTTTTTAAATGTTTTGTGCACAATTAGGCTAATTGTGCATGATTCTCAATGTACCCAGTAGAGTCTGTGCGATAAGTGCACAGTTGTCAAAATCATACGGCCCAAATAGTTCATAATAGCCTATTTTTTAAAATGAATTATTTTTAATGAATTTAGAATAATATAATATCGAATATACTAAATCAATGCTCTCCCCACTTATTTTCATCAGGTAGCATCCCACTCCCTTTTACATTTTCTAGTATACATCTCCATCCCTGGATCTCCTCAGTTATATGATTTCTAAATGGATTTTGTGGAGATTACCAATAAAATCATCATGGTATGGTCATCAGTCCCTCTTCTTTCACTTTTTTAGCTGTTTTTTCGGTCTCCCTATCATCTGGTGAGGTGAGGTGATCCTAGACTTTGAAACAAAGCTATTTTTTGTTTTTTTATTCATAGTTAGGATACGAGGTTCCACCCCTAGGACCCCTTCAGGTGTCTTTCTTTGTTATACACTGAAGGAAGTGTGTTTCACATTTATTTGGATCCCTTCCACCATCCAAGGTTAATTTATATTTTTATTGTGTTGTTATATTAAGTTTATTTAGGGAGTTTTGGTGAGTCTGAGTCCCTTGTAATATTTATGGAGTGTTTAGTGGCTTCTCAAGGTCTTGCACAGACATACATTGGTGAATGTATATATTTAAATATGTAACCCCTTGTAGATGTTTTCTATGGAAAGGGTAATGTGCCTATGTTTTTAATTTTTTTTAATATATATATAGGATTGTATGTTTGTGAATGTGTGAAGCAATATTTGGCACCGCTAAAGTCATCATGTGCCAAATGTTCGGTTGGGTCAATATTCTGAGGTAGGGTTCCATTCCATTCCCAGTTAATTTAATGGATGAAATTATTAATTTTTTATTACAACTTTTCAATATTTTAAATATTCTCACAAGGTCATTAAATAAAATTACTATTAAATTCAATGTGAGTATGATTTCATTAATGAAGTGAAACATGTTATAAAAGATTGTTTGATACAAAAAGTCAGGATTTACTAATTAAACCCATCCAAAAATGTGTCACTATCATCAATAAAAAAATTAGTGAGTACACTTTTATGCTTTCTTACCTTATTCCCTTGGTTCTTTTTATATATGAATATGTTATGTTTGGTATATAGCATGTTGAGACTTGGCCTTATTTAATGTTATGAAATCGATTTCCCTTTTCATTATAAATGTTCATGGAATCAATGTACCTTATAGGACATAAATTGGCATGTATTTTAAATTATGTTTTCCTTGAAAGATGTGGGTTTCATTGAACCCACGGACCCCATGGGCGTTTGATCGACATTGAATTGGGATAACCCAAGTGGGTAATTTAGATACTTCCTTAACCCTTTCTATGAACATGACCATTGGTCCTGTATGTGGAATATCCATGTTATAAAAGAGAAAATTATTTGGTTAAGGTAAATAGAATGGTTTAAATGGATATTACAGGTTGGTAGTTTCCTTTAATGGTAATGAGCATGATCCCTTCCATTAGCACATAAACATTATATAAATTTTACATGATTAGGAATATCGAGTGAGTTGGCCATTCTATGGATGACTCCCACCAATTGATATGCCATGATTAAATGTTTTAGTCCCAATGACTTGTATTTATATCATTACATGGTCTAGATTAAATATATCCTCTAAATGGAATTTTATATGGCTAATAACATGTATGAGATATACTTTACTCAAGTATTGAATTGAATATTTTGAAACCCATGAATGATTTTTAGTTGAAATGTGTGTGAATTGTTTCCTTGTGTATGAATGTGATCAAGACTACTTAATTGTGAATGTAATGTGTTAATGAGATTAAAGAGCGGTTTATTACTCATGAAATATATATCCTAAATGATTATGCCATACAGAAATCTGGATTAACACGATATTCCATGATTACATCCCTAGTGAAGGATGATAGTGGGTGTGTCCCTACCATGCCAGTACGTGCTTGCCCAGAGATTGAGAGATATTTGGGATTTGGGTGAGGGAATAGACCATTATTGATTCCCATGAACTGGATGGAAGTGGTTTCATCATCATCCTTCCTAACATATATCTACCAATTGGAGCAAGGGGTGGAGTGTGAGAGCTCCCCTGGTGATTTATTCCTTTTGTTACATCTTGGTCCTTCTAATAGTTGGAGCCAAGGGATAGACCACGAGAGCTACCCTTGTAATGGATGATAGTGGGTATGTTCAATTACTACTGGTACGTGTATTCACGAAGATCATGAGAGCTCTTGGAATTGGGTTAGGGGCTAGACCGTGAGATATTTTTCTAGAATTGTAGGGTGGTTGTCATGTCAAGATCCTTCCCAACATATTCATATATATATATATATAATGATGATATGTATATGTATATATATTTTATGTTATATGATCAGACATACCATCCAAGGGATGAACTGGGTAGACCCACCAAGTGTCTTTTTTTATCCTAAGGGGGAGGTTGTATTTAATTAGTTCTCTTTATTATACATGTTATATCAAAACACAACATAGTTTAAGAAGTAGTTTCTGGATTTGGGCTAGACACCTAGGGTGCTGGCATACAGAGATTTATATCTCACACCCTGCTCGGTCCCCCATTACAATAAGGTACCCGAGTAGAATATCCTATTTGAATGATAGTACTTCATTGAATTTCCTTGTTTTTGTGTTCTTGTACCTAGGAGTATGGGGTAAAGGAAATAACTCTATCATGGGACTATGATGTAGATCCCCCTTCGGTATTAACATTCATTTATATATTTTATATTTTATTTATAAGCATGCTGTATATTTACATCTATATCTTATGTAACATCATATGTAGATGAATATATTATATAAACTCGTGTTTGACACATTAGATTAATTTTATAAAACATTAATTTGGTATCTTACCTTCATTATTTATTTCTTTTAATACTATTTTTTTCACTATTTGATAAAATTTATATTCATATTAGATAATACGGTAGATTCTTTCCACTCTCACCTCCTAAGACACTCGCTACTAGTCAGTAGCCTCTAGCATATTGGGAGAAATGCTTGAGGCCACGTGACTTACTGGATAAGTTATCAGTTTGATGGATGTTTGGTAGGTATGTTAAAAGTTGTATTTGATGAAAATTTATTCTTTTTTTTTGGTTTGGTAGAAACGATACTAGAATGTATTTTTCTTGGTTAATATTTGTGACTGTGAATGATCACCCCAAGTATGGGAAATGACCGCATGTCATGATATGGGAATTTTCATTCGTTTGGTTTAATGGTATATTTGATACTAGATCACCTTAAGTGACTGGTGTATTTTCCCCTACTTAATTTTGTATGGGTTTACGATTTGTTTACTCTTGATCGGGTTCAACAAGGATGAAGCTTTTAATGCATCATTTTTTCCACATTGGTATTAACATGACATGCTTGTTCCCTTCCATGTAGTTTCATTTATATAATTCATGTTATATTGTTTGGAATTCCTTTTATTATTTAATATATATATATATTCATATAACATTCTTTAGTGTTTAAATTCCATGATGGTTGAATTTTAGCCTATATTGATGATATTCATTACTTTCGTGTTATAGTATGCTTCTATTTTACTTCTTCTGATATCATGCTATGTGTTTTTTATATGTAATTGGTTTCATGGGTTGAGAGTATATGGGTTGTGATTGAATAGAAACCATTTTACGATTGTGACACATATGGGAGACGTAGAACAAGGAAAGGGTAACCCTTATATTTAAACCTTCTTGTTTATAATATATACATACATTTAACTAATGTTGTTAAAATTTAAAGGTTGTTAAGGAAAATTGCTGATGTGAAATTGGTTTTGAGTAACGGTAGAAAAATGATAAATTATATTGTGTTTGTGTAATATCTCAGGTAAATAAAGAATATTACTTTTTCATATTTTTTAATATTTCTGAATAAAATATTAATATTAATTTATAGGGAATGCTATGCTCGATGGTGTACCCAATACGAAACAACAAGTTTCATTGAAATCTTACGTTGCACTCTAATAATAAAATAATATTATTTTAAATAATAGTTAACGCCTAGCTGTTGTATTGCCAGGAATGAATAGAAATAACAGAAATAGTATTATATATGTTTGTTAAATGTTTTTACATTTATCCAATAAAAGATAAAGACTTAAAATAAGAAAAGAATTCAATTTTAAGCATAAATACTCTAAAATTCACTAAAAGGTCAATTTATCGCCTTTTGATGGTGAACACTCTTTAATATAGTATTGGTCACTCTTATACATTCTATTGGACTAAATAAAATTCTTCTTTAGAATCAGGACATCAAAGCTTAATTTGTGTAAATTTTTGGTATTTTTTCAATAAAGTTTATTTTTTAAATGAATAATGAAAAATGTTGTATTTTAATTAAAACCCACTTTTTAATATAATATATTTATATGATTAGAATATCTTTTGAATTCGTTTTAATTTCCAATTATAACATATTTTTACCATTTAATCCAATAGTGGTCATTGAAATTAATTTCACTTTGAAATTGGACTTAAACTAGTGTCAATCATTTGATATATATTGTTTCATAAAAACACGCTATTTGTTCTGACAATGGGAATTAATTATTAAATAAATTAATGAAACTTATATTTATTGAATTTTTAAAATAGACATCATTTTTGAATTCAGAATATCAAATATATGTTCGGGTATGTTTTTGGTATTTTTCTAAAAAACTTCAATTTTTGATGAATAGTCAAACCACTAAGTGGTAGTTAAAAAATTGATTTTTCATTTAAATGAAACTTTACCACTTCTATGATTTGAATTTCAAAGATCTGACATACATGGTCTTCATTAAGATTTAAAATGTGGTTCAATGGGATTAAAATAAATATTTGGTGAATAGTAATTTTTATGTTTTATTAATCACGATTAATGGAAATTATTGTAATTTAATGTAATGATAATGTTATAATAATATGAAATTACCTTGACACATGTCTTACCCTTATTAGATGATTCATGGAAGACCAAGGCAATCCATGGGTCATCTTGGGGACCCCATGGAGCCACTTTGGTAGGAAAATGACATTAATAACTTTTTATTTAAAGTTAAAATTAAAATGTCACAAACATGTATTGTTTTGATAAATCAATTTTTACATAGGGATATACAAGTCATATTTTTGACTATAAATATTCATTAGAAAAATGAAAATATTCCCTACATCATGATATTTTATTTATGATTTTTTGACATTAAATAAATTAATTTATATATGTCACCGGGATGATGTAGTGATTACCTCATAGATGAATGATTTAAATAAAATGAGAAGATATGTTAACATATAAGTCTTAAACTTGTCACAAACCTATTTAATGGGTTTATTAAAAAACATTATCACCTTATAATCAAAATATATCCTTTTGGGACATTTAAAATCCGTAAATCATTTTATAATAAAGTAATATTTTATAACTTTCCAAGAGTGCCCCTCCTCTTCTCTTATAAAATGCCCCCACCTCTACCTCCTTAACCACACCTCTCAAGCCTTTGGCTCGGCCAAATCCTGCCCATTACATCTCTCCACATCCCTATATTCATCATTGAAGCCTCACCTTGGGCAGAAAGCTCTTCAAGAAACCCTTTGGGTTCAAACCAAAGGGAGTTTCCTGATTTAAAGGTAATGTCTTCTCTTATGTTCTTTTGTTTTATTTTGCTTCTCAAACCCCCTAAACTCTTATTATTACTCTCTTTTTTACAACAACAGTATCTTCAATATACTAGGATGTTGTTATAAGAATTATTCGAGCTTAACTTACCCAAACATCCGTCTAATGGTTAAAGAACATATTGTTTCTATGGATGGAGAATTATTGCCTCACGAAACGATGATTATTCTATCTTCTCCTACCACCTCTAATGGTGGCCATTATGATGGAAATATACTTATATGATATATAATATATTTATGTTCTCTATATTATTCTGTATTTTATATTTAAAACCTACCTTAATGCTTTTCATGTTGTTCAAATGCGATAATTTCATACGAGGAAGTTTGAACTACCGCCCCCTCAAGTGATGTGACTCGTTAATGAAATACATGGAATGAATAAAGAATGAAATTAATGAACATATTTCAACAATATAACATATATATTATACTGGAATTATAATATATATATATATCTAATTTATTTTTAATTCCATTAATATGACAAAGAAATGAAACTAGCGTTTATGCGTACGTACGACCTACTATCTCCATGAACGGTTCATTTCTTTTCTTTTTGTCTCCAAATGTTGTGTAATATTATAAAATGAATACGTAGTTGATATATATGATATTTAAATCATTATTACTATTCTGGATATGATTTACTTATAACTACATGGACAATCATTTTCAAACAATTTCATTTTTGACTCATGTACCAAACATCGACAAAAACGTCTGATATGAACTCACATTATTAACCAATTATTATAACATTATAACATGTGATATGAACTGAATAATAATCTTTCATGGAGTTCTTAAGAAATTATAAGATGACCAAATTTTATTATTTAGTAATATAAATAAATGAACAAGACAAGTCAGACTTGTGGTAAGGGATCGTACCTCTCTCTTTCTTTGTAAGTACTCACTTTTATGTCATTTCTTTTAAGATCATATTTCTTATGTTTGGGGATGTTATTTTATATTCCTAATTCTGTAATTTTTATTTTCATATTATTAGAGACCCTATTTTATATCATAAATCTATTTTTGGATGTTTTAAGTGGCGTCGTTAGGCTGCCGAATTTTCATAAGGGATTTCTTATCTCCCTTTTAATTCTGGGAGATTTATATTGTTCGCCACTAAATTATTTCATGTGGTGTATTGTGTACTACCTTTTTTATATATATATTATCATGATATTCATGGTATTCTGTTATTCATTGGTTCTTCTTATCTTTTGGTCAGACGACTCGATTGATTACCACGAGGTAAAGAGTTTTTATTTCACTATTTATTCCTGTGAGATTCAATCTACATTTGCCACCATTTCCATTTAGTGGTGTATGTACTTCTAAATATTATACTCTTTGTGTAATATACTTTCATTTATTAGTATTTACATCAATTTTTTATAGTCCTTCTTTCATGGGTTGTATATTTTGAATGTTACCCATATCCGTAAGGGAACTTCCACCCTCCACTTTTTAAAAGACTTCTTATGTTATATCATTTAATTCACATATTATTAAGTTGGGATATGTTATTCTATATCCATATTGATGTAAATTTTACGTCCAAGTTATGATATACCATTTTCTCTCTCATCAACTCATTTTATTAACATTAAAGTGACGACGTTAGGCTGTAGAATTTTTACAAGGGAACTTCTTAACCCAATTTCAATTATTTTGGTTAAAACTCTGTTTCCTGATTTTATGTCATACTATGAATATGTGTGGACAACCTCTGATTGTTTTACACTTAAAATCCACTCATATTGGGTGTATTAATACTTTTCACACATAATTTTTTCATTGATTAATCCTTGCACTAATGACATGATCTTTGAATGGGATTACGTCTCAATTTCTCTTCCTTGAGACACTTCTTGATGATATGCACTTTTATTCTTTTTAAAGTGTATATACAGACCCTTTGACTTTCCGTATCTATATTATGTCTATACTAAACACATTTAAATGTTTTGAAAATGGTCTAATTTCATGTGGATTATAATTTAAATGTTCAAACTGGAAAAGGACACTTTTATTAAAACATTGTTTTAAATGATTTTAAAGATTTAATCTTTTAAACATTTATCATCCATGTCCATGTTTTAAAAATGGTTTTAAGGATTTATTTATATGGACATGGATTTTTTAAAACCCTTTCAAAATTATTGAAGATGTATGGGACACTTTGATTCTAAAATATCTTTTAAATGTCTTATTTTAATATTTTCAAAGTATAAAGGGGTTTTTCTCTCATAGAGATTTAATGAATTTATTAGATGTTTTTATTTATGATAATATCATGATGTGATATCTTGTGACTGAAATGTGGGAAATTTTATATTTCTTTTATGCATGTTTTAATTGTTATGATTATGTTATGGTTCTTGGGCAATGTTTATGAAATCGGGTGGTTCCGTGATAAACTAAGGGCGGGTGAGCCTGATATAGCTCTCTAATGCATTGGGTAACACGAAGGAGTTAAACACTATGGTTTATCCAAATATATTTAGGGAATATACTATGATGGTTATTCCAAATGTAACCATGAGGGTTACTCCCTACGTAAGAATGTTATGAATGCCACAAGATACCTTTGTGTCTTATGATTTCAATTGAGTTATGCATAAATTTGATGATTTCATGAGGCATGTTAAATTTCTTATGTTTTATGAGTAAAGTATGATTTCAATGATTCTTATGTATACATGGACTACTATTTTTTTCTTCATTGTTATAAACATTTATGAGCTTTTCATGCTCATCCCAACTTTTTTGAAATGTTTTTCACAGGACATAAAGTGGAATAGGATCAAAGATGTGATCAAGGAAATGTCATGCTGTTTAAAACAAGAACTAGACATGACTCTTTAGTTAAGGAGTTTTTATTTTGTGAAAAAATGGAAACTAAGTAGACGTGTCAACTTTTTAATCTTTGAGATGTAATAGTTATGTCCTAATTCTCTAAAACTCTAAAAATGAAAAGATCCTCAATGTGAATTATTCATTTTAATTCAAGATTAAGTAATGTTTTAAGGCCTGGTCTTTATAGTATATATCAAAGGTCGGTTTAGACAGCTTTAGGGATTGGGAATTTTCATTAAACACATGATTAGTCCATATGATTATTATCTTAGTTAAATCATTGTTTTTTAAATTTTTCCGACCAAGGAAATGGAAGGAATAGGATCTCAATCAACACTCATATCTCTTTCTGATGACATGATTGCAATAATTATTGCAAAGTCATGTTCGGATGACTGTGAATCTTTTTCTAGCATACAACTCACTTGCAAGAAGCTGTTTGAGATATCAAAAACCTACACTATACCTCGTTATCATCATGGATCCTGGGTTGTATTAAGACAAATACAATTTTCACAATATTCTTATATTTTCATGAAAAGAAGATATTATCAAGGAATTTTCAAATATTTTACCTTATCACAAGATTTTGAAGATATTATGATTTTAAAGAAATTTTTGAAGAAGGAGACCGTTTTGCAACCTATTTATATTTTCTTTTAAAATATAGTCTCTCATCACATACCTATGGTATTTTAAAAGGACCATTAATTGAAAGTTTCAACTCAAATTCAGTCAGACTATTTTATAGAAATCACATCTTATCAGATGTCTTGAAATTATATGTCATACATGATTATTTTCCAAAACTGTTTTTCTTTGAACACCCATATGACCCATGTTGTACAAGGTGTATTTGGATGGAGGATGAAAATGATTATGAAGGATCTCTAAATCATTGTTTCAATGGATGGACCTTATACCTACGTGAACAGGATGACGATGAAACCAAATGGACACCATGATCAAGGTATACTGTTCTTCATTTTTGGAAATCATTTTATTTTATTTTATGGTGGTGAAATAAGACTTCAAGAATTTAGTTGTTGAGATCGTAATGAATTTGGATGAAAATGGGAGGTATAAGGAAACCATTGAGGTTAAAACATGTTAGGGATAATTTTGAAGTTTTATAAAAAGGACAACCCGTAGGATGGGTGACAACCCGTCGCATCTGGTAAGGCCGCCAGAATCAAACCCACAACTGAAGGGAGACAAGGGTGCATCGCCTACCACTGGACTAATGAAGTCCCTAGTTTGTATGACATAATTTTTTTAGTTATATAATTTTATGAATCAAGAATAATTTGATTTTGGGTTAACTAAAAAATATTGACCTATCATGGAAGATATATGATTAGGTTAGTCACTTTTCTATATGAGACATTAAGATCAACTGATGTTATTTGGAGATAAATATTAATTTTACTTTGGAAGACTATGTGATTAAATCCTCTAAATATTTGGGTTTCAATCTTAGTTTTGTTTAGTTTGATGACTTTTATAGACAAATTTTTTTATCGAATGGTCTTCATAGAACTTTGGGTTTTGTTGGAAATTTTTTGGATATTACAAATAGATTTTCTTTTTATAAATGATTATGCTTTTTGGGTATTATCTGATCTCGTACTAACAATTTTGGATTTGGTGTTTGTCTAAAGATATGGGAAATATATAGTTCTATTTTTTTATTAATTTATTCTCTAGATGTTTATTATAGTTCTCTTAATGTGAACAATTCATCCTATATACTCATCATTTGGAGAAAGTATGAGTTTGTGTTATAAATTTAGAAAAAGATGAAAGTCTACACGACAAGTAAGTATGTTCCCTTATGATTTATTTAAGATCATAAATTAATTCCTCAATGAAAAGTAACTTAAATTAAAAATGGTTTCCGTTAAATATTCATACTGGGGAGTCAAATTCCGTTTAACCCATCACAAGTTTGTGATTTTCTTGTCGTTAACTTTCTCCTAATCATTTTATCTATCACTCTCCATCAGAACATGACCATTTGTTTTCTCTTCCATGTTCATGTTTTCCTACATGGAATCCTGGTATGGGTTAACTTGGGTGACCTTTGTACTTCCCTTTTTTTCTTTTAAAGTGACAGTTTAATTTACTTCTTTTTCAATGAGGGGCTTTCAATGAAGTTTATAAGCGCAATTTTAAAATTGCCAGGATGCAATTCCCAAAAGGGGGAGAAGGATGTATCATCCCAGGTAAATAAAGAATATTAATTTTTCATATTTATTAATATTTTTGAATAAAATATTAATATTACTTTAAAGGGAACTCTATGATCGATGGCGTACCCAATACGCAACGATGCGTTTCTTTGAAATCTTACGTTGCACTCTAATAATAAAATAATATTATTTTAAATGGTAGTTAAAGCATAGCCATTTTATTTGCAGAAATGAATATAAATAACTAAAATATGATTATATATGTTTGTAGAAGGTTTTTACCTTTATCCAATAAAAGATAATGGCTTAAAATAAAAAAAAATTATTCAATTTTATGAATAAATACTATAAAATTTACTAAAAGGTCGATTTATCACCTTTTGATGGTGAACCCTCATTAATATGGTTTTGTCCACTACTATAAATTCTATTGGACAAAATAAAATTTTTCTTTATAACTGGGACATCAAAATTTACTTTGTGTAAATTTTTGCTATTTTTCCGATAATGTTCATTTTTTAATGAATAGTGGAAAATGTTGTATTTTAATTCAAACCCGCTTTTTAATCTAATTTATTTGTATGATTATATTATCTTTTGAATCGGTTTTAAAGTCCAATTATAATATATTATTACCATTTAAACCAATAGTGGTCATTGGAATTAATTTCACATTGAAATTGGACTTAAACTAGTGTCAATCTTTTGATATATATTATTTCAAAAAAACACGATATTTGTTCTAACAACGAGAATTAATTATTAAATTAATTAATGCAACTGATATGTTTTGAGCTTTTTAAAATAGAAATAATTTTTGAATTCCGAATATCAAATATATCTTAGGGTGAATTTTTGGTATTTTTCTGAAAAACTTCAATTTTTGATGAATAGTGAAACCACTTAGTGGTAGTTAAAAAGATGATTTTTTTAATGAAACTTTACCACATCTGTTATTTAAATTTCAAAAATTTGACATACATGGTTTTCATTTGTATGTAAAATAGGGTTCAATGGGATTAAAATAATTCTTTGGTGAATAGTAACTTTTATGTTTTATTGATCACGATTAAAGGTAATTAGTGTAATTCAAGGTAAAGATAATGTTATAATAATATTAAATGACCTTGAAACATGTCCTAACCTTATTGGATGAGTCATGTCCAACCAGGAAAATCCATGGGTCAACTTGTGGTCCCCATGGAGCCACTTGGTAGGGAAATGACATTAATAACTTTTTATTTAAAGTTAAAATTAAATTTTCACAAACATGTATTGTTTTACTAAAACAATTTTTACATGGGGTTATACAAGTCATATTTTAGACTACAAATATTCATTAGAAATCTAAAACGATTTCCTACATCATGAAATTTTATTTATAATTTTTATAAATTAAATAAATTTATTTATTTATGACACTGTGATGATGTAGTGATTACCTCATAAATGAACGATTTAAATAAAATGAGATGATAGGGTAAAATATAAGTCTTACACTTGTCACAAAACTATTGGATGGGTGGATTTCGAAACCTCATCACCTTATCTTTGAAATATTTTTTTTGGACCTTTACAATCCAAAAAACATTTTATAATAAAGTAATATTTTATAACCTTCAAAGAGTGCCCCTCCTCTTCTCTTATAAAAGGGCCCCACCACTACCTCCTTACCCATACCTCTAAAGCCTTTGTCTCATCCAAAACATGCACATTAAATCTCTCCAAATACCTCTCTTAATCATTGAAGACTCATATTAGGTAGAAATCTCTTCAAGAAACCCTTTTGGTTCAAACTAAATGGAGTTACCCGATTTAAAGGTAATGCCTTATCTTATGTTCTTTTGTTTTATTTTTCTTATAAAACCCACTAAACTCATTTTATTACTTTCTTTTGTAACAAAAACAGTATCTTAAATATACTAGTATGTTTTTATATGAAGGATTCGAGCTAAACATACACACATATCCATCTAATAGTTAAAGAACATACTATTTTTGTGGATGGCGAATTACTCCCTCACGAAACGATGATTGTTCTATCTTCTCCTACCACCTCTCATGGTGGTCATTATAATGGAAATATATTTATATGATATATAATATATTTATGTCTTCTCTATTCTTCTTTATTTTATATTTAAAACATACCATAATGTTTTTCATTTGTGAAAATGCGATAATTTCATATGAGGAAGTGTGGACTACCGCCCCCTCAAGTGATGTGACTCCTTCATGCAATACATGGAAAGTATAAATATTGAGATTAATTAACATATGTGAACTATATAAAATATATATTATACTATAAATATAATATATATATCTCTCATTTATTTTTAATTCCATTAATATGACAATGAAATGAAAGTAGTGTTCATGCGTACGTTTGGCCTACCGTCTCCATGAACAGTGCATTTCATTTCTTTTTATCTCCAAATGCAATGTAATAGTATAAAATGAATATTTACTGGATATGTATGAAATTTAAATCATTAATACTATTCTGGATATGATTTATTTATTACTACATGGACAATCATTTTCAAACAAGTTCATTTTTGACTCATGTACCAATCATTGACAAAAACGTCTGATATGAACTCACATTAATAACCAATTATTATAACATTATAATAAGTGATATAAACTGAATAATAATCTTTGAAGGATGTCCTTAATCAATTATAAGTTGACCAAAGTTTATTATTCAAGAATATAATGAAACGAACAAGACATGTTAGACTTGAGGTAAGGGATCATACCTCTCTCTTTCTTTTTAAGTACTATCTTTTATGTCATTTATTTTAAGATCATATTTCTTATGTATGGGATGTTATTTTATATTACCCATTATGTAATTTTTTGTTCATATTATGAGAGAACCTATTTGATATCAAAAATCTATTTTTTGGATATTTTAAGTGGCGTCGTTAGGCTGCCGAATTTTCATAAGGGATTTCTTATCTCACTTTTAATTCTGTGAGATTTCTATTGTTTACCACTAAATTATTGCATGTGGTGTATTGTGTAATGTTTTTTTATATATATATTATCATGATATTCATGGTATTCTGTTATTCATTGGTTCTTCTTATCTTTTGGTCATACGAATCGATTGATTACCACAAGGTAAAGAGTTTTTATCTCACATTTTATTCCTATGAGATTCATGCTACATTTTCCACCATTTCCATTGTGTGGTGTATGTACTACCCATTATTATACTATTTGTAAAATATTATTTCGTTTATGAGTATTTACATAAATTTCTTATAGTCCTTCTTTTATGGGGCGTACGTTTCAAAAGTTACCCAAGTTGGTAAGGGAACCTTCCACCCTCCTCTTTTTAAAAAACATCTTGTGTTATATCTTTTAATTCACATCTTATTATGTTTGTATATGTTCTTATATATCCTTATTGGTGTAAATTTTATGTCCATGTGATGATATATAATTTTCTCTCTCATCAACTCATTTTCTAAATTTTAAAGTGACGCTGTTAGGCTGTCGAATTTTTGCAAAGGAACTTCTTAACCCAATTTCAATTATTTGGGTTAAAACTATATTTCCTTATAATGTCATACTATGAATATGTGTGGATGACCTCTGATTTTTTTACACATGAAATCCACTCATATTGGGTGTATTTAGACTTGTCACAAATAATTATGTCATTGATTTATACTTGCACTAATGACATGATCTTTGAATGGGATTACGTCTCAATTTCTATTCCTTGACACACTTATTGAGGATATGCACTTTTATTCTTTTTAAAGTGTATATACAGACCCATTGACTTTCCATATATGTATTATTACTACACTAAAGTAATTTAAATGTTTTGAAAATGGTCTAATTTCATGTGGATTATAATGTAAATGTTCAAAATGTAAAAAGACTCTTTTATTAAAACATTGTTTTAAATGATTTTAAACACTTATTCTATTAAGAATTTATCATCCATGTCCATGTTTTAAAAATGTTTTTAAGGATTTATTTATATGTACATGAATGTTTTTAAACCCTTTCAAATGTTTCGAAGTGGTAGGGGACACTTTGATTCTAAAATCTCTTTTAAATGTATTCTCTTAATATTTTCATAGTATAAAGGGATTTTTATCTCATAGAGATTTAATGTGTTTATTAGATGTTTTTATTTTTGATAATATCATGATGTGATCTCTTGTGATTGAAATGTGGGAATTTTATATTTCTTTTATGCATGTTCTAAGTGTTATGATTATGTTATGGTTATTGGGAAATGTTTATGAAATCGGGTGGTTCGGTGATAAACTAAGGGCGGGTGTGCCTGATATAGCTCTCCAATGCATTGGGTAACGTGAAGGATTTAAACGCTAAGGTTTCTTTGAAGAGATTTAGGGAATATACCGTGATGGGTATTCCAAACGTAACCAGGAGGGTTACTCCCTACGTAAGAATGTTATGAATGCCTCAAGTTACCTTTATGTCTTATGATTTCGATTGAGTTATGCATAAATATGATGATTTCATGAGGCATGTTAAATTTCTTATATTTTATGAGTAAAGTATGATTTCATTGATTCTTATGTATACATGGACTAATGTTTTCTTTCTGTATTGTTATAACCCTTATTGAGCTTTTTATGCTCATCCCATGTTTTTAGAAATGTTTTTCAGATGACATAAATTGGAATAGGGTCAAGAATGGGATCAAGGAAATCCCATGCTATCCAAAACAAGAACTAGAAATGACCCTTTTGTTCAAGTGTTTTTATTTTGTGAAAAAAATGGAAACTGAGTAGATGTGTCTACATTGTAATCTTTGAAATGTAATAGTCGTGTCCTAATTCTCTAAAACTCTAAAACTGGAAAGATCCTCAATGTTAATTATTCAATTTAATTCAAGATTAAGTAATTTTTTAAGGCTGTGTCCTTATAGTATGGCTACATTATTAGTTGTTTGGTAAATCCCCACGTGACAACACAATTTTATTTGATCATGTTGTAATTTAAAATGAGTTTAATTATTATTAATGGGAACCAATTTTAAATCCATGTAATATATGGGTGCATCAATAATTAGGAAATGGATACCAATGTAAAATGTAACGGAGTTCTTTATCATGAGATGGTATAAATATAAGACTTGTTTTAATTTTATTCATAAATTAATTTTTTATATTTTTAAATGAAACAAGACCCAACTAGATCAGTGGTGGAATGTTTTTATGAGGTGAACATGTATGGGTGTTTGAAATTTTAAAAATCAAGCAACTACTAGTGGGGAGAATTATGAAGATCCCGGGATGGTTTAGTAGGACCCCCTAGGTCACCATATTGGTTAAAATGAATTTTTTTGATACATTTACAAATTATGACTGAATTTAAGGACAAGTAAAATGTTTTAAGATGATGTTTTTATGAACATGTCTTTCTTCCTCCTGGTCAACTGGTTAAAATCATAAACCAGGTGTTTTTGTTTCAAAAAATGCTATGTATTATTTTGATTTAATATTTAGATATTTTAAAATCAAATGTTATTAAATTTAATGGGATTTGAAATTTAACATGTTGTGGTTTAATTTATTTAGAACCCTTATATAAGGGTAGTTTGAACTTCTCTTTGAGTTTTCATTGGACATAAATGAGTGAATTTTCCGTACGATGTTTCCTTATTTATGATGGTTTTGATGATAATATTTAAATCTTAGTGACCTTTTGGTTAGAATCACATCAATATTGGTCAATTATTGAGCTTATTAAGGTGGTATATAGTTTGGTAGGAAGCACCAATAGTGTTTATGTGCCATTCTAATGTCATGATATATCTGATGTATTGTGATGTTCTAGTGTCATTGTACCTCATTGGACTCTTTGATTCTAAATGTCACACTCGTTCATATGGGTGGTCATGATGTGCATGTATTTGGTTTTGGGATTCAAGAATTAAGAAATGCTCAGTTTTAGCAGGTTGGACATGCCTCAACATGGTTGGTGGTACCATTGTGTAATAAATGGTTTAATAAACCAGATGAGTTTTGTTGAATCGTTGAAATTTGAGCGGTTGAGTGTTGTCATGTGTTATCTATTGGTAGAGTGAAATAAGTCTTATGCAATCATATTGGTTCCATTGATTATTTTCACTTCCATGTAGAAGGAATACAACATTGGAGAACTATTTACCAATGGTTAGTTTTCCTTATATTCCCTTGAGGCTTCAACATGTCAGTACATGCTCAAACGACATGACATCAATGTGGTTGACTATGTATGAATATTTTGAGAACAATCATTGGTCTTGGATTTATTTTAGTAGTAATTATTCAATGATGAGGGAAATTATTGAGTAATAAATGAATGTTGGTTCAGGTGAAGTTGTTTCAGCAGGTTAAGTATAGATTCTTCCTTGAAAATTTCTATTTATGTTTCTGTTGTCCTTATTCTATGTATTTTTGTATGATTGAATATAAACCATTCAATAATCATAGTGCACTATCATTTAGTCATGATTTTTTCCCATATCTCTACCTTTTCCTTGATGTAGTAAGAGATTTTCATCCATACATGGTGCTAATATATTAAAATACATTGAGATTATTTGGAAGATCACATTATATGTAGCATGAAAAATTCACGGGTTTCTTCAAGGTTTGGTTAGTCCAAAACAAATCTGGGAATCTCGTGTCAGAATTATTTAGATGGACACTTAGACACCAGTTGTTCCATACATTGAAATGACCACCATGTTGATTCCACTTTGGGCTTGATCAATGTTCTAATGTGGACGTGGTGTCCTTGTACTATCGTCTCTTTTATAGTTTGGAATGTTGAATACCTTGGAATAGTCACTTGGACTCCAGTTCTATGGATATGAGGCAACCATGATCTCATTTACTAGAATGGAATTAAGGATCAATGTGTGATGATTCTTGTGGGTTGGATCATGATTTCACTTTTTTCATGAGGTGGGATGATAGTTTAAAAGGAAAGCTGATGGTTTGGTAAATAAATATCCAAAATAGTCAGGTTTGGACTTTTGTGTATGTGTTTCATGTTGATTCAAGGTTCCATGGGAGAATGCATCGTAGTTATATAGTAAAATTTTAGTCTTTCAAGAAGATCATCTACTTGAATTTTCTGTTGGATTGGCTCAACATGTCTTACTTTTTCTCGATGCAATGGTCAGTTAAGGGCCATCCTTGAGAAATTCATCAGGAAAATGATAATTTTTATTGTGTCTATAGGGGATTTTCATGGAGTCCTAGTTCAACTTATTATTGAGGTTATTTGGGGATCAAACATATGGAATCTTAAAAATCTTTCTCAAGGAATCGTTAAATTTATTGAAGTGTTCGTTGAATGGAAATTCAAAAAATAGACATATTGTGTCTTAGAATTTTCCATCTATAATGCTAAAGCCTAAGGTGGTAAGTTAATTTGGACATGTGTGTAATGAGATGACGATGTTATCATTTATCTAGATAAACTAGCCCAGGTAAAAGACATCTCAGTTTTTTGGATAGAGTAAGACGGATGGCTCATGTATTGATGGATTGGGTACCAAATGAATTAATAAATTATTGGAGGTGTGTTCGGCATATGAAAATTCAATATGAAATTTTTTAAAAAGCATCACGAACCTCCGGAGTTGAGTGAGGGTTATTTTTTTTGATGGATTCTCTAGGACAATAATTTCTATGATTGGAAGGTTGTAGGATCCTTTTTTATGTGACTAAAAATGAAATGGAATTTGAGCTATTGCATTTACATGACAAGATTTTTTTAAAACCAAGATTCAAAACTAGATTCTGAGAGTTAGATCACATCAATGTTATGTTTAGGGAATCTGTTGAAGGCTCTATAATTTTTCTTAGTTTCATAGGAACATTTTAGATCACCAAAACCCAAAAATAAACTATTTTAATGCATAAAGTGGGTGAATGGTTTTTTAAAAACTATGTGTCCCACAGTGGGATACTTTACAGCATATTGTAGGTGGAAAATGGTTGTTCAAATGGGCTCCACACTTCTTCCATACCATGCACCTAGTCCACTCGAGTAGTTCCACTTAAGAAGTTCCACAATATTATTCACCGCATAGTTTTGTCACAATTAGGCTTTCCATGTGGGAAAAAGGTTTGGGATTCTATAGGTTCCTAGTAATGGTTGCACAGTTGGTGCACAGTTTTCTAAATCATGCTGCCAAACTCAAAATGATAACTAATTTTAAAATTCAATTATATAAATTAAATAAAAAAACTATAAAAACAAAAACACTAACTCACCTATCTCTTATCCTATTTGTGCGATGTTGCACCCCTACCCATATCTCTTGGATCGCACAATATCTCTCTCCAACTGTCGTCATCTATTTTATGAATGGCCTTATTTCATAGTGATTTCCCTCTGAATCAAGGAGGTAAGGTCTCTAGTAATCCTTCTTTCTCTTCTTTGGCTATTTTAGGTCTCCCTTTCCCTTGATTATGTTTGAACGAAACTATGGTTTTAAGATAAACCAATATTAGCTTTTTCTTTTGGTGTTAGGGTATTTGATGCCTCTACCTGGACCCCTTTGTATGAGTTTCAATTTAATCTGCTGAAGGTGATGTGTTTCAGGTTTATTCTGTTCAATATCGATATTGAAGGTATGTTTTTATTCTTTCATCATGCTTTTGTTCAGTTTTTTTAGGTCCATTAGGTGAATTTAAGTAACTTTTATATTTTTAGAGTGTTTTGTTACTCCTTGAAGTCTTGATCACAGATATACATGTGTGTGTCTGTACCCACCTAGTACGTGTTCACTCATGGAGAGGGGGATGTTTACAAGGGTTTAAAGGGTATATATATATATATATAAATGTATGTCTGTTCATGGGAGATGTGTTTGTTTCCATCATTAAGGTATTCATGTTCTAAGAGTATTTTTGGGGATACATTTTGAGGCAAGGTCCAATTACTTTCCCCGATAATTTAAATATTTGATTAATTAATTGTTTACTGGACCTTTAATATAATTTAATTAATGCAATAAGGTCTTTAGATTGAATTATTAATAAATGTGAAGTGAGTCTGATTTCCTTAATTAAGTGGTATGTGTGATAAATAAATGATTGATAAGAAATATCATGATTTAATAATAATACCACTCTAATGGACATGTGATAACTTCAATATAAAAATTAGTGAGTAGAATACTATAATTTCATTCCATATTTTTTTGGTTTTTCTTTTATACCTTTATGTAACGTTTGTTTTAAAGCATACTAAGACTTGGAATTCGTTGAATGTATTAAATGGGTATCCTTTTTCATTAATAATGATCATGGAATCAGTGTATCTAATAGGTCATAGTTTGTATTGTATTTTAAATGAATTTAACATTGTGTCGTTTTTGTTTTAATAAACCCATGACACCCCATGGGTGTTTCGTCCACCTGGACATGGAATTACCCAAGTGGGTAATTGTGTTACTTCTTTAACAATTTCCATGAACATGACACATGGGCATCTATGTAGTGTTTCGAATTTATGAATGATCTTATTATTTTGTTAAGGAAAATGGAATGTTTAGAAAGGATTATGAAAGATAGTAAAATCATTTAAGGGTAATGAGAATAATCCCTTACTTTGGTACTTGAATGTTACATCAATTTTCCCTTCTTAGGAAAAATTAGTGACTTGACTATAAGTATGATGGCTCAAAAAATGGCTTTCGTTGATTAAATGATTTCATCAAAACGATTTTTTTGCCTTGTAATACATTGTGTAAATGAAATGGATCCTCCAAATGGAATTGAATATGGATAATAATGTTCTTGAGATGACCTTGACTAATGTATTTAATTGAATGTCTCGAATACCATGATAGTGTTTTAATTTAAATTAGTAAGATGTGATTACTATGTATAAATGTGATCATACCTACATATATGTTAATGTAATGGGATAATGAGATTCATGAGAGGTTAATGAATTATTCATTACATATCGAAAATTATTTTTCCATATTCGATGCTAGAGAATGGGGATAGATCATGAGTTCTCTCTGGGTGATAGATTACATTGGGTTTGTCCCAGTCCTACCAGCATGTGTATTCTAAGAGACTGTGATAGATCATTTATTTGTGTTAGGTTCTAGGTTGTGAGATCTGCCCCTGAAATTTGATGTTAGTGGTTACATATTTCTCCATCCCAAAATATATCTACCAGCTTGAGCCAATGGATAGACCCTGTGAGACCCCCTAGTGATGGATGCCTTTGGGTATGTCTTAGTCCTATCACCAGCTAGAGAAAAGGGATTGATAGTTGGAGCTCCCTTGGTGATCAATGAGAGTGGGTCAATCCTTGTCCTGTTAGTACATGTATGCCAAGAGACCATGATAGATCTTTAAATTTGGTTGGGGGCTGGACCGTGAGAGAATCCCCTAGAATTTAATACTACTGGTTACTTTTTGATCCTTACCAAAATATATCTCTATGTAGATATATAATGATAATATATATATATATATATAAAGTGACATGATTAAACATACAAACAATGGAATGAAATGGAATGACCCTCCATGAGTCCTTTAGTAACCTGAGTGGGAGGTATTATTTTTTCAGTTCAATTTATAATTATTTCTATATATTTATAATGCTTAATTTTTATTGCACTGTCTATATTTGGGCTAGACACTATGGCTCCACACTACTAATATTTATATGTCACACCATAATTTGGTTGTCACTACATTGGGGTAGCCGATTTGACTCTCTTTTTCATAGGAATGCAGAACATTGATTTTTTTTTTGTTTTTTTCATCTTGTACATGACAGTTAGGGTTAATGGATGCACCTGGATCATTGGGAACTCATGGAGATTTCAATGGGGGAAATTACTGATGTTTCATTATTTTCAATGTATTTTATACACAAGTTGCTTGTTTACTAGTTCATATTATTTAACATTATCTGAACATTCTTACCTTCTATAAACTGGTGTTGGAGACTTTTATTTAGTTATATAACATATGTTGTTTCATATATTCATTCATAATTTCTTCCTCTACTTTTTTTTATCATATGATAATATTGTTTTTTATTTTAATATGAGTGTATAGACTCCCTACTTTCACGTCCCAAGACCTCCTCTTCTACTCTCTATCCTATAGTGTATGTGGAAATTCAATTGAGTCCTTTTGACATACCAGTCCGGCTATCACTTTGACGTTAAGACAGATCATTACGTTAGAAAAACACTACTAAACTATTTAGTCATTTAGGAGGTCATTCATTATATTATATAAAAATAAAAGGAATTAAAACATCATCTTCAGTTTTATGCGGTCATGGTCAATACAATAAGCATGTAATATACGGTATGATATATAAATGATTGGTTTAGTAATAAACCTTTAAAAATATTATATCTAATTTATTGCAGGTTTGGATGTGTATAATTGAAATTGAGACTTAAGGTAATGTATTTCTATTTCACATTTATTTTTAGTGAGACACAAGCCATATTCACCCCATGTTTCATTTAGGAGATGTATATAATTCCCAAGATTTCTTTTATGTTGATTATATTTATAATTATCTGGATTTAAATATCCTATTGATGATCTCAATTTCATGGAGTTTATTGTACAAGGGTAACATTATTAGTGAGGTGATTTTGTATCAATTTTAATTTTTTGAGAAATATGTTTTGTTATATAGAAATCAATTTTTTTGAGGTTTATATAAATAACAAATGATAGGTAATATAGATAATTTTTTAATATTATGATATTATATGGTTCAATAATTTTGAGTCTTTCATGATGATTTTGATTCGATGTGAAAAAATTGGTATGAGTTGTATTTAACAATCTAATAATTTATCATGATTGTATAGGAATATAATTTTAATGATGAAATCTTACTTTATGTCTCTCATGTATGTCAAGAATTTCATTCTTCTACTTATATGTCATGAGAATACAATTTATCCCTCCACATTCCTCTCCTAATGTATTGAAGAGTTTTAAATAATGTTTTGAAGAAAAATAATAATATTTATTTTTCACTATGGTTGAAAACACATTTTATTATAAAACTATGTTTTTTTAAAATGTTTTAATAAGTATTTTTATCACTCTTGAAATGATTTTTTTCAATAAAATATCTAACAACTTTTTAATTTTATCAAATTTATTAAAAATAAAAGTATATGTAATTTTCAATGACACAATACCCATTTTCATTTTAACAAAAACGTGAATGGAAACATTATCATAACATGTACTCCATAAATGATATTTTTTCAATAGGAAAAATTCAATGTTGTAATGATTCTTTTATATTATTCAATGTTTTTTTAAAATTATTTTTTTTACAAAATGTTTTATGAATTAATTTTTATGAATATGATTTTTGAAATGGAATTTATAATTTCACAAATATATATATTAAATTATATGTTAAATATTACTTCAGATGTATCGACTGTTATTTTTAATGAAAATGATTTTAATGTCGTTTTTATTATGAAAAGGGTTTTTATCAATATAGAAAGGCTATTTTTTAATAGAAATGTTATAGGTGATCTATCAAAATAATTTTCCATCTAAGATGGAATCCATTGATAATAATAAATGGTTTATGATCCAATTTTACCATTGTTATATATGGTTGACTTTTATTAGGAAAACATGTTTTTGAGAACTATTTATGATTGAAGGGTTATATAGTGATACAATTATTATGTAACCTGCATGTTTTTCCACATTTTTTTCTCTAATTAAATGATTAAATGATTACTGAACTTTTTTCATTTGAATAGGTTATGTTAGGATGAAACATTTAGTATACCGATTTATTTTCATCAATTCTGACTTGATGAATGTTTTTTGATCTTGTAGAACACATAAATATTATTTTCTTTATGTGAAGGTAGTTAGGTTATAACCATGGATAGTGATGGTAGAATCATTATTACCATGATGGGTTGGATATATATATCCCTATAATATATTGTGGAATCATTAATATCTTATGAGATAAAAATGGATATAATTGAAACTAATCATTTTTTAAAGGTAATTATCCAATATAATAGTCCCGAGAGTAATCCTTGAAAACTAAGATGGTTACGGAGGTGATACCATTCCAATTTTTTTGTTTCGGAAATAAACCATAACAACTGAGGAAATTAATTTCTATTCATATGTGTAGTTAAAAAAATTAATCATTATTATATTTTTATATTATTATGTTTTGTGTTCTTTCATTCCATAATAATTCATGTCTTATGAACATCCAAGGTTAAAACAATGAATAATGTTTCTGATATAAGATAGGTATGATTTTTTTTCAAATTATATTATCATGGTATCATAATTTTATTATCATGATATATGTATTTCACCCTTGTTTACAGTTATTATAAATCTAATATCACACATTCATATGATTCTTTTTTGTGGCCTATTATAGAAATATTATGTATGATTTTTCTAATATGTCTTCTAGTTATGATGAACATAGTGGGCGATGACGTAGCTCACATACGAACACATTGCTTATGTGTCCATGTATCCAAGGTAATAGACCAAAACGAATCTGGTATGGATGATTCAGTTCTATAATGAATAATGATATATTTATATTTAATATTTATGTGTGATAATTTTGGGTTTTTATAGTTGGTAGAAAAGAAATGTGTAGTTCACCATTCGAAACTATTATGAGAAAAAACTAGTTGGATTCCTAGTGATATATTTGAGGATATGTATATGTATACTCATAAGGATATTTCTAAGGATGAGTAAATGTATAGGGAATTATCATGGAATATTAGTAAAGGATTGAATTATTGATTTTTGAGAAATTATACCAATATCATAAAACTATAAGTGGATATGGCTCTGCAAGAGAGGTATCAAGGGGTAATATCACTGAAAAGGGGATGCTGAAATTGAATCAAGTGATACCTTGTAAATGATAATGGCTATTACATTACATATGGCTTGAAACGCCAATGAAATATGATTTTGGACATTCATAGAACCATTATGAAACAACATTAATGATTGGAGTAAAAAACACATATTACATATGTTAATCCTATGGGGTCATATATTTAATAGATGGTTTCATTATTTCAATATCCCATATGTTATTTTTCATGATTATTTTGCTTCCTGATATTATTATTCGTTTACATAATATGATTCTTGGTTTCATGATAGTGGATGGAATGAAGGGGAATCATCTTCACACAGATTATGATTGACATATTTTTTATTATGAGAATGATAATTGTATTATGACTAGAGAGGGAGATATTTATATTATTCATAATTAGTTATGAAGGTACATGATTACAATTATGACCTTTGGTGAGTTTCTTAATGGGTCAAATAATAAAAAAAATATAATTTAACTAATTTTTTTGTGGTAACGAACCAAGAAGAATGAATATTTAAATTTTTTATTGTCATGAATATGGGATGAAGAACCTAGAAAAATATCTGAAATGGATGGGATGACGTTAACTATGTTCAAATGTTGTTATATAATAATAAATTACCAAGGAATATGTTGTATTATATGTTATGAAATAGAGGATTATCTAAGTAAATTAACTAATTAAATGGTTATCTTATTGACCACGGAAAGACATATACTATTTAAACTGGGGAAGCAATAAGATTAATGATTGTCTGTATTTGGATTCATAAATTATGATGTGGATAGTATTTAGAAAATATATTTTTGGTTATAAAAATCACAAAACATATAAGGATTCTGTTAATTTTGGAAGCATATATTTCTACATGTATGACTAAAATTAGAGTTATGGATTCCATAATGGGATTATGTGTATAATATTGGTTATATGTATAAAATTATAAAAACACATATTGATGTTTAATGTTGTTGGATTTTATCCAAATTAAATATATTTTGAGAAAAAAAATTATTGAAATACTACCATTAGGTCTTGAGGTGGAATAAATTTCATTGGAAATATGATTAATGGTATTAGAAGCACTTACATTGTTCTTAATAATGATGTTTAGGTAATTATGTATTATTATAATTTCAAAAAAATTTAATTAATATTGTTTTGGTAAAAGGATAAATTGCAAGCGAGGTGACAACTGATTTCATCTGGAAGGTCCACATGTTATGAAACGACAAATGAATGGAGAAAAGGTTAAAACGCCAACCACTATCCTACATGAATGAATATTTCTAGTGAGAAGTCAAAAAGATATATATTTCGTGGTATTTATCTAAATTCAAAGTATATCAATATCTAAAGATAATAGATTAAGGTATAATGGAATGTTATGACCATTACTACTATGAAAAAGTAAATGGGAATACATTACTAAGGGTTTTTCCATTTGATTCCACAAAACCTCTAATGGTCATAATGGTACATGTGTTATAGTTGAATTCCTTAAAAATGCATCACAGGTTATCTATAGTAGATACTAATTATCGTTGTATATTCTTTGGAGTGTATACCTTATAGATGTGTTAAGGGATTCTTGGTGTAAAAAATTCTATTGTATATGATCGGGATTCTATGCTAATCATGACGTTCTAGTGAAGTGTTTAGTAGGAACAATATAAGTTTCTAGGATTTAGATATTTATATAATCTCTATAATGATGGTGATTTTGAGAGAAATTTTCAAAAAAACAGATAATATTATATGATCATTATCTCTGTATTTTAATGGTGGTCAGAACATACCCTTTACCATAGTTGTATTTACATAAAATAATAAATTTTACTTGAGCATTCAAATGACTCATTATGAACCCCGCTATATAAATAAGTCTAGAAATCCGACATACTAGAATGAAATTCTAGAAAGAAATATATTAGGACCTGAGGTAGCTAATCAAATGAAAGGGAAGGTTAGATATTATTTACAAAACATAATGGAATAAAAAATTTTATATAAATTATATGGTGATAGTCATTGAAGTGATATTCCTTTTGAGGTTAGTGAGATGGATTCTGTGAATTTTTCAATGGATGAATTAAGAGAAAACTAATCCATCAATATATATGTCTCATTGAAATATGTGATCTTATTGGGACAATGTGATATCAGATGTCACTTTAACCATAGCATTATACAGTTCATGATGTTATCCATTTATATATCATGAAGAAGTACATAACTGATCTATCACATGAACATATCTTATAGGTTATACTTATAAATCAAGATCATTCTTATGACAAACAACTGGTGGATATTTTGGCTTATAAAACGAAATTTATACAAACTAAGACAATTAATCTAGTAATTTATTTTAGAAGAATCACCCGTCATGATAAAGTTATTAGGGGACTATAAGATTTAATGAGAAATTATATCATCAATTATAGATACTAAAGTTATAAATTGAGGGGGAAGAAAATCAATTTAAGGATTTTATAATATAACACAATGAAATTTTATTAATTTTATTTCATATATATGGTATCTTAATGCTATTTTTTTCTATATGAAATAGTGATTAATTTTTTTTAACAAACAACACTAATTTTATATTGTGTTATATGGAACACCATGTATAAATGAAACATGACATACTATTAAAATATTATTATTTAATTTCATAGTCACAAGCTAACCATTTTAATGGATGATATCAAAATGGTCAACTAAAATATGAACATATATACAAAAAACATGAATATATAAATAAATCTTTGGTGAAATTTTAATTTTATTTTAAAATGAAAACTAAATAAAAATAAAGGAAATTAATTTTTTAAAAACTTTTTTTATGGACACAAATGAATTATATATAAATTAATAAAACAATATAATTTTACTTAAATATTATAACGAATTTCATATAATATATATCCATTAATATTTGTAACATTCATTTTATGTGTTTTATAGAAATGAAATAACAATAAATTCAATTTTATTCATCATAGCTAACTTTTTATAGAAAATAGTTTTATATACTTTTGGAATCATATTTTAAAATTTATTTATTTCAAATTTTTTTAATCAATTTTATCCCAAAAATTAATCTTGATATAATTATTTAAAAATAAGTTTTTAGATTATTTTTTAGAATATTCTATTAGAAATGTTTTTTGATGAATAGTTAAATTACATTACTTATTCAGAATTTTCTTTTCATTTAATGAATTTTGAAACCTACAAATTGTTTTAATATGTTTTAATTTGTAAAATTAGTTCATATATATATATATATTAATCCAATTTTTTCTATGTAATCAATTTCATATATAATTTTGATATAAATTCATTTCAAACATTTTATCATTTTCTCTTTGAAAAAACCCATTCTCCTCATGTTTGTTGTACTAGTTTTAATTTACAATTTTTTAGTTTTATTAATTGAATATAGAATAAAGATTCCATATTTAGAATAAAAACAATTTATATTATCTAATATATGTATCATAATATTTTACAATAATTAATAATTAAAATATTAATAATTATTCCACATATTTATGGTAATAAAGGAATTACCTGGCGGTTAAACTAAAAAAATAAGGTTAAAAATGATCCCAAACATTTCCACCACACATTATATGAGATAATTTAAACCTTATATCCTATATTATTACTAATTACCATGTTTATAACTTTATCAAATTTAAAAAATAATGGAACAACTTCATCCTTCCAAAATTAACATGTATTCCACTCTCCTCAATTATAATAGGACAACCAATACTATCTATTATTCACAGTTCCAAAACCAATTTATCAACCATGAACTATCAAACTAACATCTTTAAATTGTTACAATCACACTAGAAATCTTATTTTATTCCTAAATCCGACATATTATATGTTTTAGTGTAATCCGTAAATGTTGTTTTCAAAAGAGTTAATGTCCCTCAAAATCATTTAATTTTATTTCATCCTCTAACTCCTTAATTTATTATTAAATAATGATGACATAAAACATAAAAAATCATAAATATATTTAAATTATATAGAGTTATTTTCATTTATAAATCAATATTTACTACCTCTTAATGGGTTGCAAAATCATCATTCTTGAGAAGTGAAGACTACCGTATCACGAACTCGTGTCATTCATTTTTCTTTACCACATCTCACATATCGATATAATGATTATTTTATTTCTTATAAATGATATTTAAATATTAGTGTTATTATGGAAACATTAGATTGAATTTTCATTCTTACATTCAATTATGTGTGAATTGGATCTAGATGGCCATTTATATAGAGGAAACCCACCTAGAGAAGCGATGTTATTCGATCACACTTTACATGGAAGTTAATAATGTAACAACCACGTCCCCATTAACCTAGTACAAGTTACATAAATTATTAAATTTTAATAGAAACGATTCAGATAAAAAGGTCTATATTCCATAATATCATTGGAAAATAATTTTACATACCTGATACCCATTTTACATTGGGAAAAGAATATAAAGCATTATAAAAGTAAAAGGCCAGCATCTTTAGAAACATTTCATTAATTCATCTTCATATACTGGGAAATAAAACAAAATAATTTTATTTTCAGATTCTCCGATAGTGTTTAATACAATAGAATAAATAATGAATCAAGGAGCATAATCAATAGGGAATCCTATATAACTTAACACATCATTCATATAAATACTTATGTAAGGATTAATAAATATGTAAATGTAAATAACTGAAACAAATTCAATTTAATAAATAAATAAAAATAAAAATGAATCCATTGATAAATTAATCGAAAAAATTATCTTGGATAATAATAGTAAATATATTCTCAATGAAGTACAATATTAATTATTGGATTCCATGTTTCTTGGGCATGTAAAAAATATATAGCCATGACCTTTCACTAAATGTTTTAAAACACATAGGTAAAACCCCATCTGATGTGGATAACTAATTTGTCTCTTGAGAATACTGATCAATAGAGAGGATTTAATTAATTAGTCCCCAACCATTCAAAATATTTCAAAATTCATTCCTCATATATCGGACTACAAATTTAAATTCCTGAAAAATCTACCATATCAAATATCCATATTGAGTAAAATAAAAAAATATCAATATTTCCCATGTTAATAAAATAACATTCAATGTAAACACCATATGTAAAATTTGAATATGCTTTTTGAATTAAAAAATCCATATAACAATAATATGGATATTTAGAGGAATGTAATGAAAAATGGAAAATTATTACAATAATATGACAGTTTGAAGAGAATGTTAACGATCAGAAAAAAATTTAGAATAACTTATGTCACTTTATTATTTTCCAATAAAATACCCTTAGATGATGTAATTCATATTGAATCATCAGATACTATTAATAATGATTTATTATTTATAATAATGGTAAATGGGGTAGTGTATAAACTATAGAAATGTGAATTGGTGCATAATAATAAATGAGTCTCAATGGATTGTATATTGAGATGAAATCCATTATGTTAATATCGGTTTTCATTTAAAACCATATAAATTACTGTATAGTTGTTTTAATCAAGATATTAACTTATATAATAATATTATTACAAATTATAATATCATATATGATCATTTTATAACAACTTATCCCCTATTTGTTTATAATCTTTTATTGTTTTTATTGTTTCGTGTGTTAATTAACTGGTTTTTCGAGAATGTTGGGACTTTATATTTTTTTTATTATACATAGAGCACGATTACATAATCATTATAATGTAATCCATTATTTAATTATCATATATATTAATTAAAATATTCCTTATAGTTATCCATATAATTTTGTGATTGTAAAATAAATATACCATTCATGGAGATGGTATGTGATAATTATATAAGAATATTGATTCCATTATCATTACATAATGAAATAGAGAAAATTAAATGATATATATAATTATTGTCATTAATGTATCCTTATTATTCCATATATATATAATATTTTTATTAAAATCATCCAAAATACATTCCTTGTAACGTGTGGACAAACTACAACACATCGTGGGACGGTAGTCCGCTGTACAGACGAACGACATTCTCATATTCCCACAAAATGAAAATCATGAAGGTATGTGTTACATAATAATATAATAGTTATAAATAAATTATATATAACATATAAATTACACATATATATATATATATTAAAAATACATCATTATTACAATCCATGAAATGTTGTAATTGAATAACGAATGAAATAGATTCGTGAGGCGGTAGTTTACCGTACATACAAATAATGAATGTATATAACTTTTTATGGAAGTGTGTGTGGTTTAAGTCAAAATCATAACATAAAAAATATACTTATATTTACTATTTTTAGGTTATTATATAATCTATATCAATGAATATTTTATGGTTTGTGAGAAAGGAATAAAATAAAAATTCTTTCATAAAATCCATACCATCTTTTTTTGGTATCCTACATAGGATTACAAAAATTCCTTCCTATGTTAGATTAAATTAAAATAAATGGTTTAAAGGATGATGGTATAGATGTTATAGTGTTATTTAGGAATTTATTAGCCAATCTAATGAGGTTTTAGAGGTGTGAAGAAGCGGTATGAGGGCATTTTATAGTCGAGTGAGTGGGAAACGTGCAATTTTTAGAAAGAGGGGATTCGACCCAAATTTTACCCATGTAATGTTGCTCCAGTAATGCATAATAATATATCATAAAAGGGTTAAAATTAAAATAATTGAACATAAAAAGGTTTTTGGAATTGTTTCTTTGTAATTATCGCCTTTATGTTTAAGGTTTTGTCCTGTTGTAACTCGTTTCTATCATAATAGTTGTGATTAATTTTACCGAATTTCATTAATAATTTTAGTAAAAAATTAAATTTACCTTTTTAGAAATTAAAATTTTTGTCATTCAAAATATTGAATCCATTTTTAATAATTCAATCCATATTAGTGGAATTTTTTTAATATTAATAACAAAGAATAGATGAGAGATCAGGTAATTAGTGATAAAATATCGAAAAAATACTATGTTTTTATATATAAATGAAATTTAAAAATAACTGAAATGACCAAATTTTTATTAATATATTTATAATTTATCTATTTTGACTTTTAATGAAATTATAGATATAAATTATCAGTATATATTATTTATATAAAAAGTCAGTTTTAAATTAAACTTCTTTAATTTTCACTATTCATCAAAAAAACGAATCATTCCATAAAAATAACAAAAAATCACCATAAGAAAATTTTGGTTTTTTAATTGAAAAAATTTATTTTATGTTATAAAATAAATATTATTAAATTTTTAAAATTCGGATATAAAATAATTACTCTGTTAAAATGCTTAAAAACTATCATTATAAAAGTACAACATTTTATATGTTAAATTAGATTTTTTATCTTTTGACTATAAGATATTATGGAAGAATGTAAAAAAAATTCTGAATATATAATATATAAATTTCATCAATATAATTCTCTTATTATAAATATTTTAATTTCATAAGGTAAAACTCTTTTGGAGGAAAGAATTAGATATTTATAAAATCATTTCCTTCATTTTCAATTGAATTTTATTTTTATTTATAACTAATCAATGTCCAATAGATTAAACCGTATAAATATTATAATTAATTTATTAATAATTATATCCAGGTAATTTAATTTCTATGTGATGATTTTAATTTTAAATAAAAAATTTAAATAATTTTTTAATACTCAGTCTTTAATGTAATGAAATCCATTGAAGAATGTCATTATTATATGTAATGCAATCTAACATTGTATTGAATCGATTATGGGAAATCAATAAAATGATGATTGTTATAAAATGAATATATTGGAATGTTTTTGTGTGTTATGAAAAAGGATATGTTTAGTTAAATTTTATGATATATGTGAAATAAAAAAGATATTGTAATGTTAATATATTATTTACAATTATTTCCATTCATACATCGATAAAATGAGAACAACATTCATGCATTTGTATGACCTACCATCACCATTAACTATGTATTACTTTCTTTATCTCTATAATGTATGGATTAAAAAAATAAATATAAATTTAATATATATTAGATTTATATCATGGTTAAAATTATTGATATGATGGAACCGTGAAAAAATTAAAAGGAAAATAAAATATATAAAAATTTACACAAAAAACAAAGCAGTTTTTGCCCAAAACGTGACTTCAACCTTGAACATTCATTATACATGAAATAAAATACCATTATTTGATCATATATTGAATGATATTTTTTAGTTTGTTCTTTAATATATGTATTTTTAATTAATACATAGCATATATGAGGTTTTAACTTGAATGAAGGATGTTGAAAATTAAATTTATTGATTTTCATGTAACTTATATTTTCTATTATACACATTCAATATTCGACACATTTTTATTTTATATAGTTTATATAAAAACCATTAATTGATTTATGATTGATATAATAAAGATTATTTGTATTAATCTACCCATTTAATTATGTCTCTTTTATGGGGATTAAAGTTCAATGGTTACCAAGTAGGCAAGGGATATTGATATCAATATTCCTTTTTGAGACAAATGTTTTTTATGCACATATAATCTTTTATGAGAGGTATATCTGAAATAGTTTACATGTAATTTGTTGAATTTATTTATTCTCATGATATTATATGTTTCATTAAATAAAATTCGTTCATGGAGCTTACAATTTTATGTTAATAATGCGGTAATAGTTTTATGTTACCTTCTCATCGTTTGTCAGGATATTTAATTATTATCCTTCTAATGATGAAATGAAATGATATATCTCCCATAGAAACTCAGGAATTTTAATCTCCAGTAGTTATTTGATGTGAATATGTGATATCTATTCTTTTTATCCTCTTCATGTAATCAATAGTTTAGCAGAATTTATTTTGAAAACGTCATTATTATTTATCACATTGGTAAAAACCCTTTTTTCTTCCAAAACTATGTGTTCATAAAATATTTTAAAAAATATATTTTGGATTATTAAAATGTATTATTAAATTTATTATATTCATTTATTGATTTTTTAAACAACATATTAATAAAATATTCAGGTTGTTTTCAAGGAATAAATTCATGATGGTCTTTAACTAAACAATTAAAAGGAATATCTATTTTTATGTGAATATAATGAATCTTAATTTCTACATTGATGACTAAGAAATTATATCAATGCATCCCATTTATGTTTATAGAGCTTGTATTCAATGTAATGGATTTATGAATAATTTTTTTAAATTTTCGCATTGAAAATGTTTTACTCAAAAGTGAAAAGATATTATCCCCCAAAAAAATTTATAAATTATTTTTAAATTTTTAATTCTATGATTTAAAAGTTATTTTTAAAGAAATTTATTTTTTAAAATATTTATATTTTGAAAAGAGATTTTAAAAGTGTAATGGCTATTTGAATACTGAAATGTTCCTAATGTTCTTTCAAAATAATTTTCCATCTATGAATCCATTCATTGATGTTAATTGTGATGTACTGAAGAAATAATCCATGGATATAATTTCCATTATTAATATTGTAACATTATATTAATTATGAGATGAATTTTTAAAAACATATTTCTATTCCACATGATATTCTAGGATAAAATTCTTATGAACCCACATCCGTTTACATGGGTTATTCTTTGTGGAAATGATGAAGTTATTTTGACACCTTTTTCCATTCCACGAGCTATATTATGAAGAAATATTTTTTAGACAATTTATTAACAAGGGTTTTGATTTGGTGAATATTTTATGACCTTGTGGTATAGATATTTATTATAGTAATTATTTTATTGTTGTTATATTTTAACCTAAGAAAATTCTTATGTTATAAAAATGGATAGTGGTTACGTTATAACCAATATGGGTGGTACCCATATCTCATTCTAATGCATTAGTTAAATATTGGCATCTCTGGAGACAAAAATGGATGGAATGTTTAGTGGACCCAGTTCAATAAGGAACTTTCTTTACAATGATATACTTGGAAGTGAAACATGACTACTTCAGCAGTTTTTATTGTCAACTAATTCGACTATGAAGTATTTTAAATGATCCTTTTCAACTAAGAAATTTTTTTACACTGGTTATGTATATGACAAAAAATATATTCCTTATGTTAATTTAATGTTGTCATTGTTAATGATTTTTTCTTATATGATTCATGTCTTGTGAAATTCCATGATTCATTCAATGAATCATGTTTATGATATATTATATAATGGTTTTGTGATTCGAATGATATTTTTAATCTCTCATACACTTATAATCAAGATATATTTATATCTTATTTATTTACCCTTTATGAGAATCTGAGCTCACATGTTATTATACTTCCTTTCCCTAGGTTATAGCAATATGTATTGTGAATGAGATTACTTATATGAGTTCTAGATATAATGAACATTGTAGGAGAATACATATACCACTAATGGACTATTTTATTAGGCATTAATGTTCCAAAATTCAAAATATCAATAATATTCTAAAATGGACTGTTATGTTATGTAATTAATATTACTTTGTTAAATTGTAATATTTACTTTTGGGATTTAAGGGTCTTTACATTGTTAGCCCCCAATAAATGAACATCTTACTGGAATATTTTTTCCTAATACCCTTGCATAATACCAATCACAAGCATTGAAAACCCCCTAAATCAAACGTCATTAGAAACCAAAATAGTAAAAAAATAGGAATGAAACTAATGTGAGTCATTTTTTAATCAATCCAGAATGGGAGCTACTAAACCAGTGCCCCACATTGGTTTTCTTCATTACCACAGGAGATCCTCCTCATATACGTGAGTTTACCGACATAAAGTAGAGGTATATATTGGTGCCATAATGAGACAATACCCCCATAAGTGTTTTAAAATTAGTAATACAAGTAAATAATCGTCATTTACATTGGATTAAACAAAAATAATAAATAAAGTGAACATTAATTGTAAAAAATTGTATTAAAGGCCCAAAAAGTAATGTAGTACACATTATTGACCACCCACTAGGTAGTTAACATAACACAATCGAATAAAATAAACCGATAAGAAGAATCCACACCATCATCCGGTCATGCCTCATTCAATATCCGGTTAACATCCATCCTATCATGCTCGGTCATGGAAAACTTGAACCAAGGACTCAACATAATCATATTTCTCTAATACACATGTGACAACTTCTCTTGTAAAAATGTGTAGTGGGAACCGAAGATAGTTTTGAGAAAAGATCAATATGAAACCATCAATGGTGTCACAATAAAATACTTTTATAAACTTCATTATATGGGAATAAATAGTTTGATAATAAAATGTATATTCTGGATGATACATGAAAATGAGAACATCAGCTCGCTAATTACCACTAGCCTTCTGATTATATAAGAAAACATGGACCAAATAGACCTTAATTGACCTAATCATGTAATTGAGTAAAATTGACATTTCACATAATAACCTATTTGAAAAAATTTAGATAAACCAGTATTTATTATACTACATCACTATAAGAGTATTAATAAATGAGTAATATATAGTCATAAATAAATCATATATCTTATTATATATTCAAATATGGTTCTTTTAAATACGTATTGTAAAATTATAATTATTGTACAGGTTGTTTGAATGACTATGATTAGTGTCAAGACTCATTGTAAGGGGATTTCTAGTCTCACTTTTATTTCTAATAGGCTTATTCAATATGTAGCGCTAATTTCATTTTGGTGGTGTATATACTACCCCATAACATGATCTATCATTTATATCAATTATTTAATGATATTTAAAGTGGGTTTTTATTTTATTCTTTCACAGATTTTATTATTCTGTGGATACTCAAGTAGTATGGGATATATGTCACACATTTTTACTTTAGTGGGACAAATGATATATTCTCCAACTATTTATTTAATTTGGTTTATATAATTCTAATGAATATACATTATGATTACAATATATGAAATATTATATATTTAAAAATATATTTGTGGGTCACTATATTATGATGTTTTAAATATGATGTTAAAAAAGAGGAAAATGAATTTTGATTCATTTATCTTTCTTTGTAATACATGTTATATTATGAAAATGTATTCTATTACAAGGTGAAGATATTTTATAATTGATAGGTTTTTATCACGAATATCCTTATACTCATGGTATTGTAATTTTTATTTAATCTTATTTATTCCTAGGTATTATTATTAAAATTTATAACTGTGGGTAAATTTTATAGCTACAATCTCATTGTTTATCAAGATTGTCCAAGACAACTCTTCCATTTATGAAATTTTATAAACCCTCCCTCAAGAATTCTCATAATGTTTCTTCTCCTATGTTTATTCATGATATATTTAAGAAAAGGATATATTTATAAACTAGTTTGTACTTAAGAAAATTAAGAAAATGATTTTATGAAAATAAATCTTTATATATCATTTTAATAATAAAGATGTTTTCTTAAAAAACCTTGGATTCTTAATCTAAGATAAAAAAATATTTTAGTTATATGCATTTCTTATTTTAAAATTTTTTCCCATGTTTTAAAATTTTTAAAATTTGTTTCAAATGAAATATTATCTTCATTTTCAAAGCTAGGATCCTTTATAAACTTATTACGGAGAAAAATTAATGTATGAAATGTTCGAATTTATCATTTATCAAGGTCATAAATTCATTGAAGGTTTCATTAAATGTTTACATGATTAATTTTAAAGAACATTTTTAATGATATTATTTAAATTTTCTATAATTTTTTTTCGATGAATGTTTTTTAAAATATGTTTTATGTACTGAATTTTTTTAATGTGCGAAGGGAAAATTTTTCAATATATTTTTTGAATTATTTTTAATGATTAATTTAAAATCATTCAAATTTGTTTTCTAAATAGTGTAATTTTCTAATTTTTTTAATGTTTTCAATATAAATTTTCCACAAAATATTAATTATATAGGGAAATTCTCTAATTGATCTTTCAAAATCCTCATTTGTATTAGTTGACATCCATTTATATAGTTTATGTTTTACTATTGAAATGTTCTGAGGACCCCATTCCTATTTTTATTGGGATTGTTTATGTTTATGATGAAAACTTGATTATGATACCAGTTTATCTTCCAGGAATTAAACCATGATAAAACCTACATCTTTTCATGGGTTATTATATGATGAAATTTTTATGAAACATGACTCCTTTTCATAGGTTATATTATTATTAATTGTTTATAACACCCATTTCATTTCATTGGTTCTGATATGATGAATGATTTTTGATATTAGGGCTCTTATAAATATGTTTTCATTACATGATGTGTAAGACCAAGGTATCCATCCAATATATTGGTTGATGATTTATGTTTTATGAGCTCAAATGGCACACATCTAGTCATCCCAGGCCCATAATAAATGCGTACATAGAAGGTCATCCAATCCATATAATTTGAGGGTATAAGGAAGGTCATCTTAATCCAATAACATGAGGTTGAAAAAGAGGTTATCCTAACATCGAAAAAACATGTTACACATGAGGTCATGTTAATCATTTAATAGGTACATGAGTTATAATACCATTCCTAACATGTTATGAATGGATTGGTTAGTAGCCTTGGAAAAATATTTAATAATATTATGTGTATGTTAAAAAGTCCATGCCTATTGTTGTTGTTATACTATCATGGATAATTTTCTTTATTATCATATAATTCATGTCATAAATACTTCCAATAATTATTTCATTATTCAAGATTATTATCATTGATATTCATGGTACTATTTAAAGGTATTATGATCATGTTCACATACGCTTATACTCATGTTATGCTTATGTATCTCTGATTTTTACACTTATTGGGGATCTATGATCACCCTTTCCTATTTGTCTCTTCCCATTGTAATGAATAACTATTTTTAGGTTGCAGTAGTAAAGGGGAATATCAATTTGATAGATGTTGGATATCCTTAACCAAATTTGAATATTGTGCTTCATCTATCGAAATGAAATAAACTATTATGTTCCTTATGTGTGTGTCTATATAATACAATGAATAATCATCTAAAATAATTTAATATCCATGAAGTTAATTCTTCGATCAATGTAAATAATATTATTCAAATTTAAAATTTATATTAGGGAATAATTAACATCATTGTCATCCATTACTGGAACCTCACTCTAGTATCAAAAAATACTCAAAACTATCAGTATAGATTTGGAGTTTTAGCTCATAATATATAATCATATATCCTAAAAATTGTGTTTCAGATACTTTTTCTTACTCATACTCATATATTCATGAAATAGTTCACAGAGAATCACACCATCACCATAAACTATAAATGTAGATAATTAGTCCATAATATATTTATATCTGGTATTTCAATTAATCCATAGAATTACATAGGATCATAAACCTATTTTGGAACTATATGTACCTAGCCCATTAGTTTGACACCTAGTTCATATAATGTGCTACATATTTCATGAGTGTCAGTCTATCAACTAATTAATTACACCATTTCTCAAATACTAAGGTTCAAAATCCTAAATGTATACTTTAAAAATGATAGAAACAACATTTTTCCCAACCAATATCATTTAATGGGGTCCCTTCATTCAATTAACACTAATACAAGGTCAAAACCCCACATCCAGTAGTTATTTAGAAATATCAAACTAGGAATTTATCCAAATGGTTAACCACACACCTATTTATAATAAAATATCAAATAGATTTATAATTTCCATTATAGAAGACCACATGGAGGTAAAATTATCTTTTAAAAACATAATACTTTCAAAACATATCTTCTTCCCGTTGATACCCAAAATTGGTTCAATAACCACGAACAGTGTTAAAATAATTTTAAGGGATTCATATTCATCTCTAAAAAATCGTTAAACTTGGAAAAACAAATTTTAGTTTCTTACAAATCATAAAAAATAATTTTTTTTACCCATTATATTGTATTCCTTTTTATCATGCCATTTGATGTGATTAACAAAGTAATGTTCGTAACCCCAAAACATTACCCTTCAATTCCAACCCTATGAGTTTCATGGAATGGAATAACCCATGTGTAGCCATATGTACAGTCATTGTAAACCAAACGATATGAGGGGATCCATGGAAGGTCTAAAGTAAAAATTCTAATCCAAAAAATTTATATATATAAAAAACACCGAACACTTTAGATTTTCCTAATATACTACATACACATTTTTTTATGACAAAAACATTCTGGTTAAATCACATATACCAACTACATAATAAAAAAATAATCCCTTAGAATTTGTAATGCTAAAAAGAATTATTATGTCTTCCTCATGTCCCATACAAACTCATTTGTATCCAATAAGATCATCTCAGCTATTGAAGATCTATGTTATTAAGGAATCTCTTAAAAAAATCCATATGTGGTATACAACGGATTCCCAATAACATTTTTTTGGTAACGACTAAAGAAAATATTTCATTAAAAACATCTTTTAATTAATTCATCAAGAAAACCTATGTAAAGTCACTATTATCAAAAACCATTACTAAACACCCCCAAAAACATTCATATAACATATCAGGATATACTCTACAAAATCTAACAAGGAAAAATTTCAAAACTAGAGAAGATAAATAATAAAAAAGATGGAATGCATTAGAGTATGATAACCAAAAAAATATTCTATGATACTATAACGAACAAACCCCAAATCATGGGGTTTGAGAAAGAAGAAGGGGGTGGGAAACCGGATCATCCATGCACATCTAATGGGATACAATGGTGGTGAAGTTGCCTAAATCCATGAGTTGAATTTTTCTAAAATAAAAATTTTAAAGGAGTTCTTGACATCAGCATTGTTTGGCAGCACAGTTTTCAAAATCATTTTCCTACATTGTGGTATTCATTATCAACGGATAATAGATCAACTTGGTTTTACAACATAGTTCATTGAACCATGAACCAAACATGCTCACCAAACTCAATCCCTTATGCGAAAAGGTTCATGGATTGTTTGAAATCATTTGATGACCATGAACCATATCCCCAACCCTCATAATCCTAGTATTTTTTTACGTTGAATCCTAAATAATATTTCGTTAACCATTTCAAAATACTGATAAAAATTCATGCTCAGTTAAAAATTAACATAAAACATCCTGAGCATAATGTTCCCACATGGTTTCCCCGAATCAATACACACAAAACCTTACACCCTATATAAAAAAATTGATATGAATCCTAACTAGAAGCCTTCAAATTTCATTCATACACCAGGGCTTCCACCTGAGCCTCATACCTGATGTCAAAAAAGCTGTTTGAAGAAATATATCTTTGGAAATAACATTTTGAATATTTTTTCCAAAAATTGACTATTGTTTTTTAATGAAAACTCAATTTCCAATAGAAACATAAAAATTGTATTCACATAGGATCATACAATAATAATAAACAAAATTGGGAAATCACATTTCAGATTATGACCCAACATATGATAATCTATAAGTGTATGAATGAATATGATATTTATTGAAAATAAAATTATACTATAGGAATTATAATACCTAGCTATGAGGGATGATTATTTGAGATGGATACAAAACAACTCAATATTAAGATTGACATGTTCTTTTGTAAAATGAAGTATTTCATATGGTTTATGAAAATAACCTACAAATTAGTTATTGATTTGAGTATATCAATTAGATATAGTTAGTTAGTTTATTTTTTAATTGATAAAGAAAATTTCAAAGACATAAATTATTTTAGGGGGAGAGTGTAACGACAAAAAATTTAATATATAGTAAAATTGATATTATGTTGGACGACATTTGATACATGCTACCACCAATTTGAATGAACCATGCTATATTTTATCTATTTCTAATTAAATTTATAATAAATACTATAATGGTAAGTTATTAAAATTTATTAACATTGATGATAAATAATAAATAAGTGTTAATTTTGATAATGTTATTTTTTGTAATGGTTTTTTTTCATTTTAATTAGGTGTTTTATTTTAATATATAAATATAATTAATTTTTAAATTATATTTGTTAAAATAGTATTCATTTCTGAATACATTACATAAAAAAATTAATAATGAAATTTACTAAATTTTTTAAAGGATGAATTGTACATGAAAAATATGGGTTTTGGAAAAATTAAAAATATTATGATTTAAAAAAATAATGATTAATTAAAGAATAAAAACCTATTTAAAAAAAGTAAATATATATTTAAAGAATATAAATATGAATTTTAAAAAATTATTCATAGATATAAATATTATATCCATATTTTTTAAAAAAATATAATAGTTACATTAATAAATACAATTTTTATTCTTTTTTGTAAATCAGTATTTTTTTTGAAATTCAGTTTCTATGTGATTTAAAATCCATTATTGTTTATTTGATTTATAATAAAAAAAATTTATTTCATAAAAATAAAAATATATGATAATATGATCTTGTAACAAATTTTTTGAACAAAATGTTAATCATTCTTAATAAAAATTATACATTTTTTCATTTATATTAAAAAATAACATTTTAATCAAGAAATATTATTAGTAAAATGATTCTAAAATTTGAGATCAAAAAGATCAAATAATTATAATTTTAAAATCATAAATTTTTTTATTGAAAATAATTATTAACGATATAATAAAATTATCAATGAGAATAAAAATTTTGATAAATAAGGAAATTTCAAAATAAAAAGTCTAGAAAATTGTAGGTTTTTTCAAAATGTTTGGATGAGATGAATTTAGATAAATACACACATATAATAATATTTTTTCCATTTTGTTTCTATTTAATATAGAATGGTAACAATACATTATTAAAAATGTAATATAATCTTTTAACAATACCCTTCTCTTCACTTATAAAAAGGTAACACTTTTTACACTTTTTTGCGCACCTACACATAAAATTTTTTATTCAATATATTCTAATTTTCTCCTCCTATAATATGTCACAACATTTCCAAGCATACAGTCACCTCTATATTGACTAAGGAAATCCTTTAAATGGTGTTATCTAAGAGGAAACTCAAGGTTCAATTTAGGATTGAGGTCATTTCGATTAATATGAAACAATAGATATGATATTTAGTGTAACTTATGATAATTCATGATAGGATATTGTGTATTGATATTATAAAGAAAAAATCACAAGTTTTATAGAAAAATTAGTCCATGTAATTATTCCCCAAATACATTATACCTTCCATTTGTTGGATCATGTGACTGTTTCTTAGATGTAATGTTTAGATCATTAAATTTATAGAAAATTTTATTATGTTTAACTTCAAGATACAACTAAATCTATTATATATTAATTAAAATATGTTATAAATCACACCTATTGTATAATTTCAAAGAAATAATGGTCTATGATTACTAATAAAATTCTGATCAAAACACTATACTAAAAATAAATTTAAAATTTGTACATTGATAGGATAAGTGATTAAGATGTTTAACATTTGAAAGTTTAATTACAAACAAAATAAGTTTAATTTATATTGGGTGTTTCATTTAGAAATAACAAATTGTAAAATTATAATATTTAAATTTTATAGTGAAACAATATTTTTTTCATACTTAATATCATATTTGGTTTATTCTAAATTTTTTATTTTTATTTTCTGAAATGGAAAGTTTTTAGCGGAATAATCTTTTTTTTCATGAAATATGTAAAAATTATTAGATTTTCATTATTTTACAATGAAATATATTATTAATAAAAAATTTCATTTATAAATTTTTAAATTAAAAAAATAATCATTTTAAAATATTATTTCAAATTATAAATACTTTCTAAAATATTTTTAAAACTAAGGAAAAAATGTTAATTTAATGAAAATGTTTTAGTCATTAATTAAATTATGTAATTTTTATGTGAGATTTTGTTTTCTTTGTTCATATAAACCCATTTATATTATATTTTACATATAAAAAATTATTTTATCATTAAAAAAATTTAACAATATAATATTATATTATATATTAATGTAATAATTGAAGAATTTTCTTTAAAAACTTCTTTTATGTAATAAATTTTTATTATTTTAAAAGTATAATTTCACAAAATTAAAAAACTATTTGAAAAAAATAACAACGTTGATACAATAAGGATTAAATTCTTTAAAAATCATCATTTTAAATTTGTAATGATTACTAATTTAGAAGGGTAAAAATTAATTACCAATGAAAATAAATTGGTGAAAATAGATAAAGATAAATGAAAAAGCCCTAAAAGTCATTTAGTCACAAAAATTAGTTTTTTTGGGTGGCATTTTCAATCAATAAAACTATCCTAATATCTTTTTGAATTTGGAATCCATTTACTCTTCAATAAGTAAATACTTTATTGAAAAATTATTTGTTTCTTCCAAAAATACAATTATCTTCACATAAAATGGTAAAATAGTTCCACCATTTCATGATTCAAATAAATATTATATATATTTTCTTAAAAATGCCACTTTTAACTTAAATTATCCCAAAATAAATCTATGATGCTTCTATTCACATTTAGTTTTCTTAAATCCTTAATCTATAAGTTGTTTTTCAATAGGAAACATAAACATCCAACATGACTATTTCATTCACTAACAATATTATTTTAAAATAATAATTCCTAAATAATCTATATTATTATGAATATATATAGGTTTATTAAATGTCACTATTTGAATTGTAAAAAAAATCATTACATTTTATCCACTTAGAGAGACTAATTCAACAATCATGTATATATGCAGCCTACTGCTACCATGATGTGATGTAGATTCTAATTCATTTCCATGTCATTAGTCTATAATAAATTATGTATTTAATGAAAAAAAAGTTTTTTTTGTCAAATATAAAATTTTAAAATTATCATTTTTAATATAAAATCATTCCATTAATTCATTTATAAATTGCATCGTAAATTGTATGTTTGACCAACTATTACCTGAAAAAATGATGAATTCAATTTATCATCCCCACCTATAACAAATGGTTCTTATATTGGATATAGTTAAGATATATGATTTTATGACATTTTTTCCTATTTATATGAGACATCATATTAATGTTAATACACCCCTTACTCATTACAGTATTGTATCTCATTATATTTGGGCCGATTTAACTCCATATTTAAAAAATGATATAAATATTATATCATATATGAATATGGGATGAAATATAATTTAAATATCAAATAATTAATATTTATTTATTATTTTGTAGTGTATCATGAAATTATTTGTTTGTATTAAAATAATTTGGTAATAAATCATCTTTCTATCACAAAACACATCAAAATTTAGTACAGAACATTTTCCATTTTCAAAAGGCATATTCATTTCCTTCACCTATTTAAAACAATACATAAGTAATCATTGAAATAAATTACTATTATATGTTGAATTCCCCATAAATATTTACTAGTAAACCAAAAATTGATAATTTATTATATCTTCATAATGTTTGTCTAAAATTATCATCCAATAGATATGACACTCAATAATGAAAATGTCATGACTTGTCCCCTAGGGCTCGTGTCGTAACTACCCCAAACCTGCCTTCCATAGGCTAGTGGTTGGCGACTAGCATCACAGGCATATATCCCTATAGTGGGAAGGCATTGCCTTCATATCTGTAAACAAACACATCAGAGTACACAAATGGATGTAAAACACTAAGTAATAACTGTATACAAAAAGTGTGCTGGAAAGTAAATGGGGTTGAAAATTCAAGCCCAACTGTAAAGTACAAGTACAACTGAAAAAGGGACAAATAACAAAAAGATAAATAGAAGCTCCTGGATCGTCCTCCAGGGTTCCTACCTAAAGGGAAGGTACAAATGGCCACCTCAGCACTCCACGTCTGTCAGACCCCTCTGTGTACCGACTCGTCGTAAGGTCCAGCTCCAGGTACCGTACAGTCCTGGCACTCTCAGCCTCCGTCTGTGATGTTTTTCGTCTGCATCCATCATAATGAGTTGGGAGCATAGCCCGTGTAGTGGTGAGAATAACGATACCCAGTAGGCACCCCGATACCCTCAAGGTCTCACTAAATCCGAATAGGGTCAATCAAAAAGTATGAAATCAACAGATTACCATTACTTTGGTATATGCTTATACATATACCTATGTTATCTAGTAACACATATCAATCCTGGGGAGAACACAAAAGTCAAAGAATCAGCTCAACCCGGATTTTTATTCACGATGCCGAAACCACGATGGCTGGAGAAATTCTCAATTGTCGAGTAAAGTGGGCCTGCTGATACAACCAAGCACTTCCCACTATCCTTGGACTGCTAAGGTACTCTACCTGTCGAGTATTGTGGGTCTACCGCACTCACACAGCGGTGCTCCCCACCATGGGTCTACCGATACAACCAAGAGTTCCCCCTTCTATCCTACACAGGTACTCCTTCTACCGAGTACAACGGGTCTACCGCAAAAACCATGTGCTCCTCTGTAGTGGGTCTGTGGCTACAACCATGTGCTCCCTACTAGGACATCTGAATCACTCTGATTCGAATGGTCAGCAGTCATCAAGTCTCATCTAGCTACTAGGCCTCTGTAATCTACTCTCTCATCACCAGGAGGGTCCGCTCCACGAGTTACTAGTCGATACTCCAAGTGTAATGTAGTCTCATGTAGAATTATCAAAAAGGACCACCACGTCATAGGGTTCTCAACGCAATAGATGTCGCGTTAATCGGACGCTCGATCTGTGAGTTATTAGCCTTTTAGTCTCGAGGGCCTGGTTGGATTCATGTACAAACCATCTCGACCGTATATCAACTATACCCCGAACTCCAGTGGGGAATACACAAAGGGATCGTCTCTCATCGATATTACCAGCACCGATGATGTCTCGTCAAACGGACGCCCGGTGCCATAGATATTTCCAAAGAAAGCAAAGGGTCGGTTAGGGGTCTGGGTTCGGTCCGACCCGGTCGGACAGACGCGGTCCAACCCGGCCTGGGTTGACCCGGTCAGACTCTCTAGGTCTTACGCGGCCCATTGGGCGAGTAATCTGGTTACGTTAGGCCCGGTCCACTGGGCCCAGCCTAGCGGACGACAAGGGAAGTTTGACCCGGATGCCGCCACGTAGGCGGCTCGCCCCGAATGCCAGAGCTGGTTCGTCCAGCACCGCGAGGGATGCAGCTCGGGAGGTCGGCAGCCAGGAGGCCAGCGGTAGGCCGCGTGTGGTGCGGGCAAGCCGGCTAGACACCGTGAAGGCTATTGAGGTAATGAGCAGGGCGTGGAAGGGGGCCACGTGGGCGTTAGGCAGCGTGTCGGGGCGTCGGGCATCGCGCCGTGGCAGCATGCTGGGGAATGGGCATTGCGCCGGGGTGCCGTGAAGGACACAGGTGGGGGCCGGGGGGGTGGCGTCGCGGCGCCCGGAAGCACGCCGGGGCAGCGCGCTGGGGCACATGCAGCGTGTCGGGGCGCCGGGCAGGCCGCGGCAGGCGGCCGCTGGGCGCCGGGCAGGGCGTCGGGGCACCGGGGCAGCGCGATGGGGTGCATGCAGTGCGCGGGGGAGCCGGGTAGGTCGCGACAGGGGGCCTCGGGGTGCCGGGAAGCTTTCCGGGTAGGGCGCCAGTGGCGCCGCGAGGGCGGCGTGATCCGCGGAGGCCATAGGTTGTGCTTCCATTGTTCTCCATATTCATCGCCCCGTTGCCGCTTCTAAGAACCCCACAATGAAAATCGACAGAGGGTGTTGGGCCGTGTGAGGATGGCACGATCCCTCCGCGTTAATGGTGATAGCAGTTAGTTCATCAAAGGTACGATGAAAAACAATTTTATCACAAAACTTCACTATGATTCATTTTAAAACAAGATGAGAAATGAAAAGGAAATACTTCTTACGGTAAATCCCTACCTTTTTATTCATCGCTCGATGCTCATCGTTCGTCCCATACTCCGAACGTCCTCAATTCTGAGATGCGTCGGTTCGTTGACGATGTTGCGGAGGGTTGATCGGTAGGTGTCCGAGGAAGAAGTCAAAGAAAAAAGAGCATTGTCGGCATTCTTCACGTTCTTTGGATTCTTCATTCGGAGAATGGTTCTCTCTAGTTCTCATTTTCCTCTGTTCCACCAAAATAGAATTCCAACCAAATAATAAAAACAGATTGTCTTTTATTTTATTGTTGGCATGCAATTCAAACAGAGAAAGAAACTCCCCTTGATAAATTCAAACGTGTTGGCGTAGTTAATTAGCACGCGCGTTGGCACAATTAATTGGAATGTGAGTTGGCGCAATTAATTTGCATGTGCATTGGTGAAATTAATTGTGCAGAATAGGTTAAGTGGTCCTCCCTCATTAATTAGGGGGATTGGAGAGGTTTCATCCTCAACGATCATTAGGGGTTGGGTGGTCCCCACCCCTATCATTTAATTGATAGGTTATGGGTCTCGGGTGGTCCCCACGTCGTAACCTCTCACGGGAGGTTATGCTCGGGTGGGCCCCACCACCATAACATCTCATGGGAGGTTGGGGTGTGGTGGTCCCACCATAAACTCCCAAGTGAAGGTTCCAGCTACCCGCACTCACATGGAGACTCAAAAAATAAAATAAAGTATTACAGTTTATTTTATTATTTTTTATGAAAACCCTAAAACTCTCTTTTATCATAGACTTTCATCCGTCAAATTGAATGTCTTCTTAAGAGAATACTAGCGTTGAAAGTTCAACGGTGCCCACAGATTTCAATTCTGTGCACCATTTCAAAAGTTATAAAATCCTGCTCGTACATTAACTAAACGTACCCACACAAAACATCAGAAAATGATTATGAACACACCAGGCCACGGAATCAAGCGCCGTAAATTTTTGAAAACATGTAAAAATAAAATGTTTTTAAAAACAATTCCACGGATTTTACGGGTCTTTACATTCTCCCCACCTCAGAACTTTACGTCCACGTAATCTACAACTCACACTATGGGAACAAATGGGGATAATGAGTACACATCTGAGCCACCCACTCCGATGTTCTCTACTAGAGGTTCCCGTGTTGCCAACGAACACACAGCAGAGGTATCAATTTTCCATGTTGGACCCGCTCCTTTAAATCCTCAATGTCCTCTGTAACCTCCATGAAAAGTCACCCCATCGTCGATGTCCAGCTCCCGATAGGCGATGATGTGAGAAGGGTTGGGAACGTACCACCTCAGCTGAGAAATCTGGAAGACGTCATGTAGCCGGTGCAACTGAGGTGGAAGAGCTAGGCGGTAAGCCACCTCTCCTACTCTGTTGAGTACCTGGAAGGGTCCAATTATCCTGGGAGATAACTTTCCGCACGACCAAATATCCATACACCACATCGATGTGAGACCCATATGATGACATGGTCGCCATCCTCGAACCCAAGAGGTCTCCATATCCTATTAGCAGACTACTTTTGTCTACTCTGTGCAGTCTTCATCTGCTCTTGGATGATTTGCACTTTCTCCGGCATATCCCGTACCATTTCCAGTCCCACCAGTTCTGACTCTCTAGGGTCACTCCATCATAGGGTTTATCTGCATGGTCGCCCGTCCAACGCCTTGAATGGTGTCATCCCAGTGGTGGAGTGATAGGAGTTATTATAGGAAAACACCACCAACGGTAACTGATACTCCCATCTGTGACCAAATTCGTGGACTCATGAATGGAGCATGTCGTCGAGGGTCCAAATGGACCTCTCAGTCTAGCCATCTATCTGAAAATGGAAGGCGGTGCTCTGGTGTATCTGCATCGAGAAAGCCTCCTGCAACCCCTTACGTAGACGGGATGTAAATCGTGCATCACGAGTAGAGATTATAGATGTAGGTACTCTATTAAAAAAAATATCATGTACATAGAGGCACCCCAAGGGCTCTACTGTGCCCTACTCTCTGATCGGTAGGATTTGGGATGACTTGGTGAGTCGGTCGATGATCACCCAAATCGAATCGTGACTCCTGTATGTACGTGGAAGACCCTTCACGAAGTCCATGTATATCCCATACAACTTCTATTATGGGACATCTAAGGGATGAACCAATCCTAATGGTACCTGGTGCTCTACCTTCACTTTCTGACAAATGAGGAATCATGAGACAACCTCTAATATTGCCTTCTTCTAACCTGGACACTGTTTCTATCATCAAAGGTCCTGATATATCTTTGCCACTCCTGGATGTACCAGAAGAAGGAAAGTGTTGAACACCATCAATACTTTCTCTTGAAGTGATACCGGTACGATTGTACATCCTCTAAAGATAATGACGTTCTCCCCACCTTCAGAAAATCCATCCGATTCTTTCCCTGTGTATATCTAAGCACGCAGTGTCTCGCAGTCAGCGTCCCCTTATTGTGCTTCAATGACTCACTGATGGAGTGGGGGAGTGACCATAAGAAACTATAGGAATGCTGCTCCATCCCTACACAGAAAGGATATCTGTAAAGAAGCCAACTACTCTATCTCCTCTCCAAGAAGTTGTATACCAGATCTCATGCTGAGTGAATCTGCTACAATGTTCCCCATCCAAGGAGTATAGACTATCTCGAAGTCATAGTCCTGGATGAACTCGAGCCATCGCCGATGTCTCATGTTCAGGTCCATCTGAGAAAAGACATACCTGAGACTCTTTTCATTAGAGTATACGGTAAAACGTTCGCCCATAAGATTGTGTCGCCACATCTTCAAGGCGAAGAAATATGCTGATAACTCTAGTTCATGGGTCTCATAGTTCTGATCATGTTGTATCAGCTGCCGAGAACCATATGTGATCACTTCTCGCTCCTGCATAAGGACACACCCATGTCTGGTCCCCGATGTGTCGCATTAAACTACGTACCCTATGCCTTCCTCTGGAAGTCTTAGGATCAGGGCACTAGTTATCCTCTTCCTCATCTCTTGAAAGCTCTACTGGAACCTCTCCAACCACACGAAGTGTTGTCCCTTCTTCTTCAAGGCTGATAGTGGCTCTCCAACTTTGGAGAAGTCTGGAAAGAATCTCTGGTAGTATCAATACAATCCCAATAAACTTCGTACCTCTGTCACACTTCTGGGTGGCACCCAATCAAGTACCGCCTCAATATTCACTAGATACACTACAACTCCTGCCTCCAAGATGAAATGTAAAATGAATTTGACCTCTCTAATCTAGAACTAGAACATCAAGAGCTTACCATAAAGTTGGTTCTCTCGAAGTATGTTCAGTTCTACCTGCAAATGGTAGGCATTCTCCTCCTCTGTAGTCGAGTAAATCAGAATGACGTTGATGAAGAGTACAACAAAGAGATTGAGGTAAGGCTAGAAGATCCGGTTCATGAGACTCTGGATCACTTCTAGAGCGTTGGTTACACTGAAGGGAATAGCAAAGAACTCGTAGTGGCTGTAATGACACCTGAAGGGTGCATTCTGCACATCCTCATCTTGAACACTAAGTAGGTGATAACATGATCTGAGGTGTATCTTCAAGAACCACTGAGCTCCCTTTAGCTGATCAAAGAGGTCATCAATCCTCGGGAGTGGGTATTTGTTCTTCACAGTCACTTGGTTCAGGTGATGGTAGTCGAAAGAGAGCTTCAAGCTCCCGTCTACCTTCTTGGCGAACAAAATCAGGGCTTCCCAGGGAGAAACACTGGGCCAGATGAATCCCTTTCCCTACAAGTCCTCTAGCTATACCCGTAGAACCTAAAGCTTAGTGGGATCCATAAAGTATACTTGAGTAGATATTGGTTCCATCCCAGGGTACAAGTATATGTATAATTCCACATCTCTGTGAGGAGGTAGTCATGGAACATCATTAGGGAAACATCAGCATACTGGTCCACAACTATAGGATAATTCAGACTCTCAAAATCTATTGCTCTGAGGGTAAGGCAAGCCAACTGGTGAGTGATCGGATGCACCCTCTTTCGAGTAAGTCCGTATTATGATGAAAAGGTTCCCTTCTCGCTGGTGAAGGTAAACCTGGTCCCATCCTTGCGGACACACGACACTTTTCGCCTAATACAGTCAAACTGGGCATTGACTGTAGATAACCAGTCCAAACCTAAGATGACGTCGTAAGGCCTCGACGCCACTACTAGGATATCCCAGCCAAAGCTCTCGCCTCCTACAGTAAGCTCGCACTACCGGCACCAGTGCGTAATCATCAAATCAGCTCCCGTATGGGTCTCAAGCCATAAGGATCAAACTAATGGATCCTTCAAAATCTCTGAGTTCCAAACGAGGGGTGGGGAAATGTAAGAATAACTGAAACTTTTGTCTGTATGAACTAAAACCAAGGTGGAATAGACACAGATCGTACATCGAATCTTCTTTGGAGCACCGTGATCGTAGGCATCAGCTGCCTGAATCTGTGCTCACCCATATCCACCCACTCTATGTGGTCGGGGTGGACCTCTTGGTGGTGGTGGCAGTAACAACTCAAAATGTCGTCCACTGCCAGCTGCACGTCTAGATCCTCTGCCATGTCTGCCTCCTCCATGTGGACTACCTCGATCAAACCAATACCTCTGCCTGGGAGGTCCCTCAACTGTCTGTTGATCCTCAGTGCGGCAGTTCAGATAGTCACGAGCCATGTAACCCTGTCCGCTGCATGAGTAACATTGCCAACTCCTGGTAGGTCTGTCTCCACCCCAGGTGCCTCGTACATCCAATCCAGAGTCATGCGGTCGACCAACATTAGGTCTAGTCTTCTTGGTCTTCTACGTCATCTATCTACTTCCAGCAGCATAAGACTCCACTTTATGTCGGCTAGAAGTGGTTCTTGCTACTGGAGACTGGTCATCAAGGAAACTCTCCACTAGGAGGGATCTCTCCAACACCCCCATCTGCATTAGGATTCTATGTGAGATCATCGGAGCTCTGATCTCTCATCTGAGCCACTGCTTGAAGCACAGGGCCCTGAAGAACAGGTCCCGTACCATATCTGTGGAGTAGCGAAACACTGGGAAGGCATTGCCTTTATAAATGTAAACTAACACATCGGAGTTAACAAATGGAAGCAAAAAACTAAATAAAAACTGTATATAAAAAGATTGCAGGAAAGTAAAAGGGGCCGGAAATATAAGACAAACTGTAAAGTACAAGTACAACTGAAAAAGGGACAAATAGAAAAAATTTAAAGAGTGGCTTCTGGATAGTCCTCCGCGGTTCGTACCTGAAGGGTAGCTATAGATGGCCACCTCAGCACTCCACGTCCTTCAGACTCCTTTTAGTACCGACTCGTCGTAAGGTCCACCTCCTGGTACCATCCAGTCCTCGCATTATCGGCCTCCTTCAACGCTGTATGTCGTCTGCATCCAACACAACGAGTTGAGGGCATAGTCCGTGCATGGGTGAGTTTAACGATACTCAGTAGGGACCCCGAGGCCGTAAAAGTCTCAAAAAATTCAACAAGGATAAATCACAAATTACGAAATCAACGGATAACCATTACTTATGTATATGCCCCTAATTATACCTAAGTTATCTATTAAATCATCTCAATCATGAGTAAAAAACAAATGCCAAAGACTCAGCTAAACCAGGATTTTTATTCACGAAGTTGAAACCATGGCTATAGGATAAATCCTCCTCTATCGAGTACAGTGGGCCTGCCGCTACAACCAAGCGCTTCCCACTATCCTTGGATTGGCGAGGTACTACACCTTTCGAGTACTGTGGGTCTGATGTCCTCACATAAGGGCGCTCCCCACCATTGATATGCCTCTACAACCTAGTGTTACCCCTCATACCCTACAGAGGTACTCCTTCTGTCGAGTACCATGGGTCTGCTACTACAACCAGGAACTCCTCCACCGTGGTTCTGCTCTACAACCAATCTCTCCCCACTAGGCCATCTGAATCACTCCGAGTCAATCACTCAATAGTCGTCAAGTCTCAGCCAGCTACTAGGTCTCTGCAATCTGCTCACTCGTCACCGGGAGGGTCTGATCCACGAGTAACACGTTGATACTCCAAGTGTCATTATGTCTCCTGTAGAATTATCACAAAGTACCTCCACGTCATAGGGGTATAAACAGAATAGATGGTATTTCAATCAGAGACCCAGTTTATTAGTTATTGCCCTTTTAGTCTCGGGAGCGCAGTTGGATTCATGTACGAACCAACCCGACCGTATCTCAACTATACCCCGAAATCCAGTGTGGTATACTCAAAGGGACTGTCTGTCATCGAGATTACCAGTGTCGCTGACAGCTAGTGAAACCAACGTCTGATAGCACATATATGACAAAAGTAAGCAAAGGGTCGGTTGTGGGTCTCGGTCTGGTCCGACCCGGTCGGACTGTCTCGGTCCAACCTAGTATGTGCCGACCTGGCCTAGGTTGACCCCGTCAGACTCATTGGGTCTGACCTGGCCTGTTGGGCATGTTAGCCCGTTATGTTAGGACCGATCCGCTGGGCCCGGCCCAACAGACTACAAGGGCAGTTCAACCAGGATGCCGCCACGCAGGCGGCTCAGCCCGAAGGCCGGGGTCGGTTCGGCCATCGCCGCGAGGGATGAGGCTTGAGAGGTTGACGACAAGGAGGGTAGAGGCAGGCCGCGCGAGGTGCGGGATGTCCATATGGACACTAGGCAGGCAGCGGGTGAACCGTGTAGGTTGTGGTAGGGGGGCCGCGGAGGCACCGGGCGGGGTACCGAGGCGCCGGGAAGCACGTCGGGGCAGCGCGTTGAGGCACCGGCAGCGCGTCGGGGTGCCGACAAGGATGTAGACGGTGGTCGCGGAGGCGTCTAGCAGGGCATTGGGGCACCAGGTGGCATGTCAGGGCAGCACACAGGGGAGCGGGCTGTGTGTCGGGGTGCCGGGCCAGACGCGGCATGGTGTTGTGGGGCACCGGGGCGCCGGACGGCGCACCGGGGCAGCATGCAGGGGTGCAGGCAGCGCACCGGGCTGCCGGGCATCCCGCGACGGGGTTCACAGAGCGCTCCACACGGCGCTGAGGCACCAGGGCAACGTGTTGGGGGCACGGGTAGCGTGCTGGGGCGCCATTTAGGGCATCAGGCGGGGCCACGAGGGCGGCACGATCCATGGAGGCTGTGGGTAACACGACCTTTGTTCTCCGTCTTCGTCACCTCGTTGCTGCTTCGGAGAACACCACAATGAAAATCGATGGAGGGTTTCGGGTTGTGTGAGGTTGGCCCGAACCCTCAGCATTTATGGTGATAGCAGTTTGTTCATCAATGTACGATGAACAATACTTTAATCACTAATGTTCACACCAATTCATTTCAAAAGAATATGATAAAAGAAAAGGAAATACTTCTTATGTTAAACCCACTACCTTTTGATTCGTCGATCGATGCTCGTCGTTCGTCGTGTCCGCCGAAAATCCTCAATTTAGAGCTGTGTCAGTTCGTTGACGACACTGCAGAGGGTTGATCGGTAGGTGGCTAGGAAGGAAGTAGAAGAAGAAAGAGCATTGCCAGCATTCTTCACGTTCTTCACATTCTTCGTTTGGAGAATGGTTCTCCCTAGCTCTCATCTTCCTCTGTTCCACCATAAGAGAATGATAATCAATTAAAAATAATAGGTTTTCTATTATTTTATTGTTGGCACGCAACTCAAATGGAGAAAGATACTCCCCTTAATAAATTCACATGCGTTGGCACAATTCATTGGCACGTGCATTGACAAAATTAATTGTCACCTGCGTTGGCACAATTAATTTTGCAGAGGAGGTCAAGAGGTTCTCCATCATTAATGAGGGAGGGTGGAGAGGTTTCATCCTCCACCATCAATAGGGGTCGGGTGGTCACCATCCCTATCATTTAACAGAGATGTTATGGGTCTCATGTGGTCCGCATATCGTAACCTCTCGTGGGAGGTTATGCTCGTGTGGTCCCCACCACCATAACCTCTCATGGGAGAGTAGAGTGTGGCGGACCACCATCAACTCCCAAGTGGAGGTTCCAACTACCCACACTCACATGGTGGATGAAAAAATAAAATAAAATGTTACACATTATTTTATTATTATTTTTAAGAAAACCCAAAAACTCACTTTTATCCTCGACTCACTGTCGTCGAAGTGAATGTCTTCTTAAGCGAATACTAGAGTTATGAGTTCAAAGGGATCCTCAGATTTCAGTTCCGAGTACCAGTTAAAAAGTTATAAAATCTAACTCGTATGTTAAATGAATATACCCGAAAAATACTTCTGAAAATGATTCCAGACACACCGGGCCTCAGAATAAAGCACCGTAAAATTTCACAGACTCGTAAAAATCCCATGTACTGTTAAAAAAATAAACGGATTTTCCGGGTCTTAAAAAAAATAAAATATAATCATTTAATATATTTATTAACCAATATCATAATATAATTATAAATTGGTTGGTATATTTATACTAAGGATACAATATAGGTTTTTATGTTAGTTTCTTCTATTATATAGCATGCTACAACTAGGTCATGTAAGCAAGCAATTTTTAACGGTTTTCATGCCACATTTTGAAATACATGATGCATGTTTGATATTAGAGAACAAAATATATAATACATTAATTATTCAATACCTAATTACCTTTATGTATTATTAATATCCCTCATTTCGGGATACATTAATTAATATCTTGTAGAATCACACTTATTTTTATTTGAACAGTATGTGTGTATGTACACTCAATTGAAATTCATTGAGTTATTATTAATCTTCATGAACATATTTCTAATAACATTGGTACATTATAAAATTTGATTTTATTATTTGATAATTTTCATTTTTTACAAGTATTTAAATTTTTAATAAATATAACCTTTTTAAATATCCTTAAAATCCTTAATTTTGAGATCTTTTTGGGATTTGGTTTTATAATTTTTTTTTCATTTAGTTACATGCTATTCCTTGTCAATTATTAATATATATAAGGTAAATACATATATTTCCAATTTCATAGAATATTTCTTATTTCGTTTATGTGCAAATTTATTTTTCAAATTAAAGTATTTTTTTAATAGTTTATTTCTCATAAATTGAACCATTTTCAAGGAAAAAAATTTCATCTATTTCAAATATCGGTTTCCCTCTGTGATTTTTCACCATTCAAAACCATAATTATGTTTATATTTTGATACCTATATATATTTTTAATCATGTCAAATCCATATTTACCTTTTCCTTTTTTATAAAATATTATTTGTATTCACATTTTCAGTGTGGGTATTTTACAATGTCATTTCAACAAAAATTAAATGGTTTACATCATTTCAAAACCAAATGTTTTTTCTTATAACTAAAATTTATTCATAACATTTATACAATTTTATTGATAATTTACTTCTAAATAATTAGTATAATGTTTTTAAATGTCTTCTATTTCTTCAATAAGAAATATTTTGATATAATGTTTTTTACATCATTGTTTTAAATGGTATTTTGAAAATAAATTATATTTCTACATCTATTTAAACTATAATGAATATATTTCATCATTTAATGTTTTTATCACCATCTACATTTTGATATTTTCTAATTACTTTTGGAAAATGTGGTTTTCTTAACATATGATTTATTAATTTAGTAGTATGTAATTTTTTTAAGGTTTAAGAAAACCATTATTTCTCTATTGGTTAATTATGATTTTTTTAATAATTTTTTTCATGTTCAACACATATGTATAGTTTATTGATGAGCGGGACCTATAAATCATTCATATTTATTGGTTTTGTTTTTTATCACATGGGAAAAGGATTTTATTAATTGAACAATACTCGTATCATTAAGTAAGGAAATGTTTTTATCTCTGGTATAATGTGCCAATATTTTAATTTTTTGAAACATGATACATGTTTATTTTGATTATTCACAACACAAGGATTTTTTTTAATTTCATAAATCATGAACATTTTATTTTTTCACAGAATTAAGTGTTAATATATTTCATTTTGACAACATGAAACATTATATATTTTTTCAATATACGAATAATCATAATATTTTTTATTCACAACATGATACATGTGATGTTTTTTAAATAAAATAATGAATGTTTGTTTTTTTGTCAATATGTTATAAAATAGCGATATTTATGTTTATTACTGGGAACATTATTATGTTAGTTTTTAATAGAATGTTACATTTCCAAGCTATATTAAAATGATATTTATCAATGTATCAATAATATTATCCCTTTATTGAGAACAATTGAATCATGTTATGTATTTTATTTTGAGATTGCAACAACTTTTATGAGGACTTCATGAATCATGTTATGGATCCACATTATTTTAAAGAGTTTTTCATCTACAACTATTGCTTTTTCATATTCTTCAAATCAAACCATTGATATATATTTTATACATCTTCTCATATCGATCATTTACGATCACCCCTTTTTTATAACTTCTTTGTAAGAGATATATATCTAAATAAAACATATGAGATGTTTATAAATAGATAGTCTTTGATTAATATGTATGAAATGTTCAGAAGTATCCTATAACATATAAATGATTTATATAATCCTATAAGACACTAAACATTCAATTCATGTGATTTTGATATGATTCAGGTGTTTTAATTATTATCCTATGGAAATGTTTTAAAATAATTACTTGTTCATCTAAATTTTTTCAAATAAAATTTTTTTCAAAAAAGATTTTTTGTTACCAGATATTTGAGTATTGGATTAGAATACCTCAACATGAATCATAGTATGGTTTATTTATCACTGATGATTAGTTTAGTAACATTTGTGAATTATGAGTAGATTGTATTAGTGGATACACAAGGATTATGTCTAATGTAATTTTCTATATTTAGTTTAATACACTAATTTTTTTTTCTATTAGTGATTTCATGGTTTTCTTGGAAATTTAATCTTTATCTGGACACTACATGTTGATGTAGGATTTGATGAATATGTGTCGAGGGGTATTGACCATTACGAGATAATTATTTTATTTAAATTTTTTCATTTAGGGAAATGGAATGTGTTCTACCTACAAACCTAGATTGACACCCACAAGGGATATTCCTTACTTAATAGAATTCTATTTACAAATGATTATGACCTGTTTGTTATATTCAGGAATTATGTTTATTAATATGATAGTTCCAAACCTAAATAAATATATATTGAAAAAGTGTGTTTTATAATGAGAAAAATTTGAATTTGATTTATTCTGAGAGTAATGCATTTTAAGGATGAAATTTTCATAATCCCCATATGATGTAATTATTTGACACTTGTGTATAACTTTTTTTGGGTTTTTAATGTTTGATCTGTAACATCACAAATAAATAAATAATAATTAATGTTCATATTTATTAATAATTGTGAAATAAATATAAATTTTAAATTAAAGGGGATGCTATGTTCGATGGCGTACCCGATACTCAAAAACTAGTTTCTTTGAAATCATATGTTGAATAATAATAATATGATATTATTATTTAAAATGGTAGTTAATTCCTAGCTATTGTATTAGAGGGAATTAATAGAACTAAATACATTATGACTATAAATGTTGGTTAAATGTTTTTATATTTATCCAACAAATGTTAGAGGCTTAAAATATGGATTAATCAAATTTTAAGCATAATTTACTTTAAAGGTTAGTTTACCGGCTTTTTATTGGGAAATAATTTTAAATCATGTTATGGTCTCATATATGTGTTATATTTGACTAAATAAAATTCTTCTTTAGAATCTGGAAATCAATATTCAATTTGGGTAAAATTTTGGTATTTTCATGATAAAATTCATTTCTTAATGTATAGTTAATAATACTATATTTTAATTCAAAAATGCCTTTTAATCAAATATATTAATAAGGATATATTATCTTTTTAATTGGTTTTAAAGTTTAATTATATTATGTTTTTATCATTTAATCCAACTTTGGTCATTGTATGTAATTTCACTTAAAAATTAGACATAAATTAGTGTCAATCATTGGATAATTATTATTTCTTAAAAACAAGCCTTTTGTTTTGACAATGGGAATTAATTTTAAATTAACATATGCCACATATATGTTTTGAATATTGAAAAATGGTTTCAATATATTTATTCAGGAGGTCCAAATTGTGTAAATAGATAAATTTTATTTTTAGGGATTATTAATATTTACCTTAGTAAATATTTAATTTATAATGGTTAAAGGGTAAATCTGGAAAATAACTGCAAACAAATATTATTATAATAATATAAAATTACGCTAACATGTGTACTAATCATATTGGTTGATACATATTCGACCATTGGAATCGTTGGGTCGATTTTTGGACCCCATGGAGCCACATGGGAGTGATAATGACAGTTTATATTAATTAATTTAAAATAAAGACATAAATGACACAAACAAATATCTTTTAGTAAATTAATTTTCACATAGGGTAATATATGTTATATTTTCTACTATAAATCATATCCAGAAATCTAAAAATATTTCCTACATCATGGTATATTTTTTATAATTTTTAGACATCAGTAAAATAAAATTATTTATGACACAATAAAGATGCAGTGTTTACCTCATTAATAAATGAATTAAATAAATAACATTATAATGTTTAAAATAATATCTCAGACCTATTAAATTCTTATTGGATGATTTTAGTTAGACCATGAGAAATCTTATATTCGACTTTAATATGTTTTTGACATATAGAAAATGAAAAATATTATATTACAAAATAATATTTTCACACATTACTAAAGAGCCCCTCCTCCCCTTATAAAAAGCCCTCACCTCTAACCCATTCCTCAAACCTCTCAAGCCCCTTGAAACATCCAAAACCTTCCCAAATAATCATTCAAGATCCATTTATTCAACATATAAGACTTAACTTAGGTATAATGCACTTCAATAAATCTTTTCTGTTCAAACCAAAGGGAGTTACCTGATGTAAAGGTGACATCTTCTCTAAAGTTCTTCTATTTTATTTTACATCTCGAACCCCTGAAACACTTTTTTTACAGTATTTTATAAAAAAACAGGATCATCAATATACTTGGTTCCTTTTATGATAATTATTCAATATAAACTTACACACACCTTCTTCTAATGGGTATATAACATATTATTTCTGTGGGTGGAAAACTAACGCCTCACGAAAGAATGATTGTTCAATTATCTCCTACCACCTCTCATGGTGTCCATTATAATGGAATTGTGCTTATATATGATATATATTATGTTTATGTTTTCTGTATTCTTCTATATTTTCTATTAATATAATACCTTTATGGTTTCCATTATGGGTAAACATGATAATATCATTTGAGGAAGTGCATACTACTACCCCGTCAAAGTGATATGACTCGTTAATGCCGTATGTGGGACGTATAATGTATGTGGATAATGATATTATATATGATATAATACTGGAATTATAATATAACTATGTATCATTATGTATTAATTCAATTAAAATATGAAATAGAATTGGAAGTAGCTTTCAAGCATACGTACGACTTTCTGTCTCCATGAACAGCGCATTTCATTTCTTACCTCTAAATGTTATATAATATTATAAATACATGTATATACTGGATATATATATATATATATATGATATATATGATATCTAAATCTTTAATATCATTTTGGATATAATGGACTTTGACCACATAGAAATCTTGTAAATATAAGAAGTTCATTTTTGACTCAAGTACCAAATATCGACCAAAAAACTATTATTAACATAAATGATTACATAATATTTATAACATGGTAATTATTGATATAAAATGAATAATAAACATTAAAAATGTTCTTATAAAAGTATAAATTAACTTTAGTTTATTATTCTGGTGATTAAATAACGAATAGGTCATGTCGGCCACAAATTAAGGGACTTCATCTCAATCTCCTTTCATTAAGGAATATATTATTTTATACAAAACTTTATTTTATACATTATAAAAACATCTATGACATTAACTTTCATTCAAAGTGAATCGTTTTCTACAAGGCACTTTTCCAAATTAAAAAAATATTGTTTGTTTTTAACGTATGCGGTGACAATGACCTTTCTGCCACCGTGAGTATTATTTGATCTTTGGCTTCCTTAACAAGCCATAATTTTTTTAAAAGAAAAATAAATACCATATACCATTTTATATATTTTGGTATTGAAAATGGTTTTTGGATTTTTTATTTCAATATCTTGTTCAATATCTTAGAAAGATATATTGTTATTGCAATTTGGTAATATTAACTTTTCTTTATGCTTCTATTATGTGCTATGATTATATTATGGTCCTTGGGAATTGTTTACCTATACGGGTGGTTCCATGATAAACCTAGGGTAGATGAGCCCAAGAAATATCTCCAATGCATTGGGTAATGTGATGGAGGGAAACATTAATCTTTCCCCTAGGAGATTTAGGGAATATACTGTGATGGGTATTTCAATTTTAACTCCCTACATAGATGTCATTGCTATAATGTAACATTGATATGGATTCCACAAGATACCTTTATGATTTATTATTTCTATCTATTATTCAAAAATCTTAGGATTTCATGTGGTATGTTAAAGATCATATGTTATTTATGTAATGATGAACTAATGTTTTTTCTTTGTATTATAAACCTTACTGAGCTTTTTATCTTCATCCCTCGTTTTTGAAATGTTATTCACAGGACCTAAAGATGAATAGGGTCAAGGATGGGATCATGGAAAAGTCATTCTGTCTAAAACATGGGACTAGATGTGACTCTTTTTTTCAAAAGTTTTTATTTTATGATGAAATTGAAAAAGAGTAGAAGTGTATACCTTGTAATTTTTGAGATGTAATATAATAGTTATGTCCTAAATCTCTAACACTCGAAAGGTGAAAAGGTCAAAAAATGTGAATTATTAATTTTATAGAAGATTATTTAATATTTAAAGATGTATTTCTATAGTTGGTATCATAGGTAGATTTTGATAACATTAGAAGTTAGAGTATTATTAAATTAAAATCTATAAATTAATTTTTGTTAATATTGAAATGATATTATTTATAGATTACCATGTGGATTCACTAAACATATGTCTGTGATTAGAATGATTTTCCACAGAGGAAACAAGGCAGCTATGATTGGACGTCATCAGGAAGAAGACCACCTTCCAAATAATCAACCGGAGATGGTCGGAATCGGAACTAAACAGTTTGTTGCAGTGACGTCACATTAGACTTATGATATAAATGATGGTTGTATCCATGCTAAAGATCAAATAGATCAACCACATAGTAACAAGTCAGTAGTGGATCATTTCATGAGGCTACATCCCCCACATTTCAAAGGATCATCAAACCCTGTGCTAGATGAAGGTTGGATTGAAGAACACGAGAAGATTTTCAATGTTATAGGGTGTTCAGAACATTAAATGGATAGTTTTTGTGTTTACCATTTTGAAGGTGAAGCTGGGCAGTGGTGGTCGATGGTGAAAAATATCAGGGATAATGAGGATATTAATGCTCTTGATTGGGAATAATTCAAAATAATGTTTCTTGAGAAATATTTTCCTAGGGTGGTTTGTCTTAGAATGGAAAAACAATTCCTAGTATTGAGGAAAACCCATATGTTTGAAGATAAAAGTTTTGGAGAATACTTTAATTCATTAGGTAAATGTTTTGTGGAAAACCCATATGTTTGAAGATGGAACGTGCAAATATGAAAATGCTATAAGGGATAAATACCCCCACTTTTTTGATAAGTGAATAAAAATTACGAGGACGCAATTTACAGAAGGGGAAAAAATGAAACATCTCAAGTAAATAAAGAATAATACATTTTCATTTTTATTATTATTTGTGAATTAAATATTAATTTTAATTTAATGGGGATGCTATTTTCGATGGTGTACCTGATACACAACAAAAGGTTTCATTGAAATCTATCGTTGCACAATAATAATATAATATTATTATTTTATATGGTAGTTAACGCCTAGTCATTGTATTGGTGGAAATGAAAATAACTAACAAAATATGATTATACATGTTTGTTAAATGTTTTTACATTTATCCAAAAAATATTAGAGGCTTAAAATGTGAATAAATCTCATTTTAAGCATAATTTATCTTAAAAGGTGGATTTACCACCTTTTGATGGATAACCCTCATTGAATCTAGTTTCAGTAACTTCTATATGTTCTATTTCACCAAATAAAATTCTTATTTATAATCGGGACATCATAATTATCATTGGGAAAAATTTTGGTATTTTCTTGACAAAATTCATTTCTTAATGAATAGTGAAATAACTGTATTTTAATTCAAAACTACATTTTAATCTAATTTGTTTATAAAGATATATTCCTTATTTAATTGGTTTTAAAGTGTAATTATTTTAGTTTTTAACCATTTAATACAATTTTGGTCATTTTAGGGAAATTCACTTTGAAATTAGATATAAATAATTGTCAATCATTTGATATTTATTATTTCTTAAAAACAATCCTTTTGTTTCGACAGCGGGAATTAATTTTATATTAATTTCTGCCACTTCTATATTTTTAATTTTGAAATATGGGTTCCATATTTAGAATCAGGAAGTCCAAATTTTTTAAATAGGTATCTTCTATTTTTAGACATTATGAATATTTGCATTAGTAAATATTTAATTTACCATGGTTAAACGGTAAATCTGGTTAATAAGGGAAAAAAATATTATTATTATAATATAAAATTACCCTAAAATGTGTCCTAATCCTATTGAATGATAAATATCCGACCATGGGAATCATTGGGTTGATTTTTCGACCCCATGAAGCCACATTTGAGTGATAATGAAACTTTATATTAATTAATTTAAAGTAAAGACAAAAATGACATCAACCAATATATTTTAGCAAATTAATTTTTACATAGAGTAATGTAAGTTATCTTTTAGACTATAAATATTCATTGGAAATATAAAATTATTTCCTACATCATGGAATATGTTTATAAATTTAAGATATCAAATAAATAAAATTATTTATGAAACAATAAGGATGCAGTGTTTACCTCATTAATAATTTATTTAAATAAATAAGATTATAATGACTAAAATAACATACCAAACATGTCTAATTGTTATTGGATTATTTTATTTCAACCAATAGTTATCTTATATTCATCATTAATAAGTTTCTAACATTTAGAAACCGGAAATCTTTATATAATAAAATAATATTTTTACACTTTTTTTAAGAGACCCTTCTCTCCCTTATAAAAAGCCCTCACATTTATCCCATTCCCCACACCCCTCATGCCCCTTGTATTATCCAACCTATTCCAGAAAAATCTCTCCATATCAGTATCTTCCACCTAGATACCTTAACTTAGGCATTAAAATATTCAAGAAGTCCTTTTGGTTCAAAGCAAATGGAGTTACCCGATTTAAAGGTAACGTCTTTTCTTAAGATCTTTTTTATTATTTTAGATTCCAACCACCTAAACTATTTTTCTTCCTTTAATTTATAACAAAACCAGTATGATTAATATACTAGGTGGTTGGTATGATACTAATTCAAACTACACATAGACACACCACCATCTAATGGGTAAAGAACATATAGTTTCTGTGGATGGAAAACTTACGCCTCACGAAACGATGATTGTTCAATTATCTCCTACAACCTCTCATGGTGGCCATTATGATGGACCTATATTTATATATGATATATATTATGTTTATTATTTCTTTATGATTTTGTATTTTCCATTTATATCATACCATTATGATTTCCATTATGGGTAAACACGATAATTTTTTTTTGAGGATGTACGGACTACCACCCCCTAAAATGATATGAATCGTAAATGAAATATGTGGGAAGTATAAAAGATGGAGTTAATGATATTATATATGATATTATACTAGAATATTAATATACCTATGTATTATTATGTTTTAATTTCATTAAAATATGAAGTATAAATGGAAGTAGAGTTCATACGTACATACGGCTTACCGTCACCATGGACGATGCATTTTCTTTGTTACCTATAAATGTTATGTATAATTATAAATACAAGTATATACTGGATATATATGATATATATAATATCTAAATCATGAGTTTACTTCTAGATATAATGGAATTTTGACCACATAGAAAACCTTTAAGTATAAGATATTCATTTTTGACTCAAGTACCAAATATTGAAAAAACGACCGTTATTAACATAAATGATTACATATTGTTTATAACTTTGTAATAATTGATATAAAAGGAATAATATACATGAAAATGGATTCTATGAAAGTATAAATTAACATTAGTATATTATTCAGGAGATTAAAGAACGAACGAGTAATGTCGGACACGAGGTAAGGGACTTCATCTCAATCACCTTTAATTGAGGCATATATTGTTTTATACAAGAATTTCATTTATACAGTTTATAAACCCCTTTGAATATTACTTTTTTTCAAAGGGAATATTTTTCTTCAAATTGTTTTACCAAACGACAGAATGAATTCTTTTTAAACGTACATGGTGACAATGACCTTTCAACACCGTGATTGTTATTTGATCTTTGGATTCCTCAACAAGACGTAATTTTTTTAGGATGAAAATAAATACCATATACTCTTTTATGTATTATTCTATTGAAAATGATTTTTGGATTTATTATTTCAATATCTTGTTTAATATCTTGAAAAGATATTTTGTGAATGCATCTGAATAATGTTATCTTTCCTTTTTTCTTATGTTATATGTTATGATTATATTATGGTTATTGGGAATTTTTTACGTATATGGGTGGTTATACGATAATCCTATGGTGGGTGAGTTTGATATATCTCTCCAATGAATTGGATAATGGGATGGAGATAAACGTGAATGTTTCTCTTAAGAGATTTAGGGAATATAATGTGATGGGTATTCCAAATGTAACTCTCTATGTAGCTGTGATAACTAAAATATAAGTATGATACGGATACCAAAAGTTACCTTTATGATTTATGATTTCTATGTGTTTTTCAGAATTCTTATTATTTCATGTGGTATGTTAAAGAGCATATTTTATGTATGTATTGATGAACTAATTTTGTCTTTCTTTGTTTTATAACCCTTACTGAGATTTTTATGCTCATCCCATGTTTTGAATTTTTTTTTCAGAGGACATAAAGATGAATACGGTCAAGGATAGGATCAAGGAAAATTCATAATGTCTGAGACATGGGACTAGACATGAGTCTTTTTTCAAGAGTGTTTATTTTATGAAAAAAATTGAAATTGAGTATAAGTTTCTACCTTTTAATTTATGAGACTTAATTTATTAGTAATTTCATAATTCTCTAAAACTCTAAACCCAAATAGATCCTCAATGTGAATTTTTCATTTAATTCAAAATTATGAAATGTTTAAGGTCGCGTCCTTATATGATATCTTATATAACCATGTTAATAAATGGTTCTATTTAAAATGAAGAGATTTTTGAAATGAGAACCCATATTGGTTAAGATATTTTGAGAGAAAATTTTTCATTACGTCAAAATATGCATCATGAATTATTATTAAAAATATGGGCATAGTTGAGTTCCAAATATATCCATGAAAAGAAATATTATTTCGTATTATTATGTGAGTAATAAAGATAATTATTTAAATAATTACCAATTTCATATTATTCAATACTATTAGAGGAAGAATGATTATATTTGTCTCAATGGAACTGGGTCATTTTTTAATTTTGTAAAATTAGATCATTAGGTAGAGAAATTATGAGAAAAAATGAATATTTCAGTTAACATAATTTAAATAAATATATTTTATCCAAATATACAATTAATAAAAAAAATGTTTTATCTATTTGGAACATGGGAATTATTCATTTCAATACCTAAATCCATTTATTAATTAAAATAATGACAATTATAAAACATCAAGGTAATGAGGATAATTGATATCTTGTAAAATCATTACTCCCTTGTTGGGTATGGATATTTAACACTATACATTCCTTCCACATCATATTTATAGAAATATTATTGGAATTTTATTTGTGGAACTCTACTATATATAATAATATTTATAAGACACTTAAATCACAAAACTGATTATTTTGTTATTGTATAAATCACTTAATGGTGTGATTATTTTAATCAATGTTGATACTTATAGGATGGTTCCCTAGGGAAAATTTAATTTGCTTTATTTTTATAAATTTAATTTTATTTTTTAGATTTTTTTATTTCCTATACATAGAGGGAAATTAATTTTTATTAGAATAAGGAAATGACATTACATATCATAATATATAAGTAAATAACATAGGACTTTGAGATCTTTTAAAACACGAATTCTACTTGATGTGTCATGAAACATAATATAATTTATCTCAAATGGTTAGTAAGAATACCAATATTATTATATCTCTATTATGATGGAAATCATATAATTTCAGGACATACACATATTATTATGTAGGTAATGCCCTGAAATTTCCGTATAATTTCTTTTATTATACGAAGTTATTTTGAAAGAGACAAATCTGATGGTGCAGGATTTCGAGGCCCGTAGTTCCCAGAATGATCTGTTGATAAATGTTAGGTTTCAAATAGATAGTGTGAGAGTATTTCTAGAAAAAGGTGAAATAACTCTTAAACGATTGCTCGTATCCAAAATTTGAGGGCACTGTTGCATTCTGGATGGCGGGTTTAGCCTATGTGCAACTTACGTTTAGTCGGCACATTCCACTAGTGAGAGAACTCAAAAATGGAATAACCATAAATAAAATAATAAAATAATGTTATTTTATATTTCATATTCTTATAACTCATGAACGAGACATGAATTAAAAATCTGATACCACCGCTAAGCTCGTGAGAGTATGATTTCTTTAAGAAGATACTAACATTGGTCGGCACGGGCCAACTATGGAAGTTAGTTTTCTGCCTTAAATAAAATAATTAAGTAACAATTATTTTATTTTTAAAATCAATAACATCTAAATGGTAACATGGATTGAAAATCTGAGTGTACGGTTGTGTTCTTTGGGACGTGTTTCCCTTAGGCAGAGCCTAAACTTTATCGGCGCTAGTCGGGGGTTAATGTCTATACTTTGTCGAAATTTTTTTAAGGTACATTAAATAAATGTGTAGGGACCATTTTCTATCATTTGAAAGGGTGGTAGGATTAAAAATTTTATGGAACCGTTGAATTTTCAATGTTGTGATTCACTTAAGGGAGGATTCATTTCGACTATAGTAGGTCAGGTGAAAATCATAACTTTCTGGACTTTTGAAAGATTACAAAAATAACATGTTATGTTATTTTATTTCATTTCCTTTTCTACAACAGATGAACGAAGGTGGAAATACCGACAACATTTCATGCAATTAAATGGATATTCTCATATTTACTTGTAACTGCACCATTGGGAATTTTGGAGGTTCATTGATTAACTAAACCTCAGTAATTCATTGTGCGGGACACACTCTTTCTCCTCTACTATTTATGTGAAGATCAGGGATGGTTCTTGGAATGGATACAACAAGGGACGAAGCTCTGGAAATGTACCACGATGTTAACCACCTGGAGGATGAGTCCAGATTCAGTGAGCAGTGATGAGCACCACCGAATCATGAACCCACGACAATGACGAAAGAGGTTTTGACGATCATCCTCAGCAAAAATCTTATCCATGCAGTGGTTTGTTTTTATGTTCATCAATGATTATTTTATTTTCTCATGCCTGCTATCATTTTAACGTGGAGGGTACATGCCAAACAAACTAGTTCCTAACCCTCCGCCTTTTTTCTCATATTGCGTTCTTTGGGGATGGTTTCCTCAAGTTGTCGTCAATGAAAATTAGGAGGTGACATTCTTATGACAGAACCTTGGGAGAATCGTAGGAGAAGACGACACCAATAACGAACCACCGGAGCACGTCTGTTGTCCCGTTGAATAATCCCCCATTGCGCCTTGTCGGTGGCGGCCGACTATGGCTAGAGGAGACCTGTAGCAACTAGCCATAGGTGGTGGAAGGAGGCCTGTGACAGCACTCTACAGTGTCCAAAGGCGGCTAGCCCAAGCCAACCGTGATGGACAATGGGGCGGTGCCCAAAGGAACCGGCAACGGCAGAAGCTGTGGCTGGATGGGGAAGCGCGGCCCGCACCGCGCCACATTGGCGTAAACCGATCGACCGTACGACCGGCCATTGAATCACAATGGGGCAGCACCCCACTGGCTGGCCGAAACCGCCCTACAATAGTGGGGCCAGAAAAACTTAATGGCATGCCTTCAGGTGAATCGAGCCAGACGCGAGCTGGCCGGACCTGCATTGTAGTCCAGGCCGGTCCCTCTACCCAGCAGGCCTATGCGGGTGGGACGAGCCGCACCCGACGACCCGAGCCAACCGCGTCCTAGGCCTGCGAGCAAGACGGGATGACCCCAATGGGACGGACCCAGTGAACCAGGCTGACCCTTAGTGGGACGGACCCGAGAGGGGTCACTTAGACCATGAGACTCGTTGCATCAGGCCGGTCTGACCGAGACAGACCAGGCCCTAACCCAACCGGTACCCGAATAATGAAATGCCCATAAATGATGAACTGGGTGTCTGTTTGACACAACGTCAGTGGTGTTGGGACCCTTTTTGGGGAAGTGGTACCTTGGGCATATTCTTGAGGGCCCGACCGAGTCAAGACGGACTGAGGTGCGATCACCCACATTTCACGGAAAGGGGTGTACTAACATACTGAGTGTCCAATCGACGTGCCCTCTATGACATATGGACCCTAGTGACATGGAGATCCGTTGGAGATACTATAAATGTGTTTAGATGAAGTTTGGCATGCGACTAGGTTTGGATCAATCTTTAATCCTACAAGGAAATTTTTACAATAGTGCCCATATCTCATGGACCGGGCGTCCGATCGACGAATTGTCTATCACGTTGTGACCCCTATGATGGGGAAGTCCCTTGGATATGTTTTATTTGAGGGACTTTGTACTGATTGAATTATGAGGGATGGATTGATAAGTGGTTCTCCAAGAACCAAGCGGGATCTGAGCCTGAATCTAGTGGTTGGATGTAACGTGATGAATGGACATTGATCCTATGTGGGTCAGTATCTATCGGTACCGTGAGGGTCAGCTCTTAACGATATTATGTGGGTCAGTATCTTTTGATCCTGTGTGGGTTAGTGCTTATCGATCCTGTGTGGGTCAGTGCATAGTAATCCTCTATGGATTAGCATCTATTGATCCTCTGTGGGTGAACGCTTAGCGATCCTATGTGGGATAGCATCTGTCGATCCTGTGGGGGTCAACTGATAGAAATCATGTGTGCCCTAATATATATCAATCATGTGTGGGTCAACACCTAGCGATCCTGTGTGGGTCAACATCTAACGATCCTATGTGGGTCAGTAGCTGAGCCTCTCGAAAAAATAATAGGATCTAGATTTACGACTAATCATATGTACATATGTACTTGATTTATGTACCTTGTGTTGGCGGAGTCTTTACCTTTTTCAACTTTTACTGTTGTGGTGTAATCTTCATCGTGTTACCTTTGTGGTACTTTTACCTTTTTGGTGTAACCTTCGTGGTGTTTCAATTATGGTACTGTTACCATTGTGGTGTTTCATTTATGGTATTCTTCCCTCATGGATTAGTTGTGATAAATTCTTAAAATTTTGAGCCTTATATTTACTCAAGTATGATATAAGTATATCTTGATAACACAGATATATGTATGAGCATTTAACTAGGTTGTGTTTATGACTTCTTCATGCTTTGTTATTGAGATCTTTCTTTGTGGTTTAGCTTTTGTGGATATTAGAGATACATTCTGGGGTATAGGGGTACCTACTGAGTATTGTTATAGTCACCCGTTCACGAGATTCACCAGTAGATTTTTGTGTCTTATGCAGACGACAAGCAGCTGGGCTGAGGATTTAGGGAGTCAGGACTAAGTGGTACACAGATGAGAGGGGCTGACATTGAGTAATGTGGAGAGGATTTGTACATACCTTCTAGGTAGGATCCTTGGTGGAAGATCTAGGAGATATTTTCTCTTTTCGGCTGAACTTGTACGTTTCAGTAGGGCTTGTATTCCAGACCCTTTACTTAAAGTACAATTTTTACCATAGCAGTTTACATCGTGGATGCATCTTGTGGTGTTCTAGGACTATGTGATTAAATGTTTAAAGGAAACTCCTTCCCATTTTCCAAGTATATGCCTTTTGGTACAATTCGAAAACCCCTTGCCTATGGATGGAAGGCTTGGGGTTGTTACAATATGGGCCTCGGGGGACGGGTCATGATATAGTGTTATTAGAGGATTAGGATCTACCGAAGAACTAGGACACTGGTCTATCCAAAGAAGCAATATTTTTATGTTTCATGAGTGTGGTTCTCAGTTTGTGGAGTCTACTGTCACTGCGGAAGCTGGCATATCAATACACCAAGACCCTGAATTCAAATTTCTGAATCGGTTCACGAAAACACTAATTGCGTGTGTTTTGGAAATGTTTTACTTTGAACTCTTTTGAGTGATCTCAACATGTATAACAATTTGATCATGGTTCTTCTTGATTATCTTTCAAGATGACTCCGTGGAGACAGCCATGTAGGATTTTAGAGAGAGTACATGATGATGGCCCCTCAAGTGACCAGGCTCTAGTGCAGGGCCCTCTTACATTGTTGGCACCTTCAAGTGATCTACCAACAGCACCACCACTCATTGGGTAGAAGTTTCCACAATCATCACTACCAGACGACTCACTCTAATTGAGCACGTTGAACAAGTTACTATGGCAGAGGCCTCGGAGGATTCAAGGTGAGATAGATTACCATCCAGCTGAGGACTAGCTGGAGGCTGTGGCCGGAGTTTTCCAACTTGTTGAGACACTAGTAGAGTATATGGTGATCCTAGATGCTAGTATTTTCTAGGGTGTGACCATGATGATGGTCAGCTGGGTGATGATGATTCAACACATGGTCCATTGCCCAAGATGATACATTCAGGTAGTGTGCTAGCTATATCACTGCATCTTGTTCAGCATTTACAACTGGAGCTACTGGTATAGGAAACTGTAGTCTAAGTTCCTTACACGTATTTTAGCATCAAATACCCCTATGGTTCTGAGGTGAGATGGTCACACAGGGGGATTAGGACTAGCTTATTGAGGTGGCTATATTTCCATCAAGCTAGGGAAACATTCGATCAGATAGCAGTCTGGGTAGAGGGCCTTCTATGTTGCTCAGTGGGATGATGACAGGGTTTAGATTTCCCTGATATTGGGAATATGTGACTTTTATGTGGTCAAGGTTGTGAATCTTCCTCAGAAAGGGGGATCTCATTCCATAGAAAGATAAGGGAAAAGTGTTCCCTAGAGCTTCTATTGCTTTGACAGGATGTCATGTCAGTAGTTAAGTATTCATCGAGGCATAACGACCATCCAGGGTTATGGAAGAATGCAGTACGGTCAGTGATTCCGGGCTCAGATCTCCGAGAGAGGAGTGTTTTTAAACATCTGATACATCACAATTCCTCTATGCATTCATACATATGTAAGGGTCCTGGAGAGAACCATTATAGTTGACTATTTTTTAGCGGATCAGATTCATATAGTGAATTTTACCTAGGTGAAAACATAAAACATACACTTCTCATAGAGACTTGGGAATGTAAAATGTTTCGGGAAGAATAATTGTTACATAAAGATAAATAATTATGGAAATAGATGTGGTAGTAGAGTTAGGATAGCAGCATGAGGTGGTATAAATTTCGACGTGTTACAACCACCACCCCAAGGATTTCCCCACCAGGCTCTGGGAGCTGGAGGATAGGGGAAGGGAGTTGCTGCATACAGTCATTGAGTGTTACCCAAGGGCTCAAGGGATGATTCAAGGACAGTCTGTGCCTACTAATAGATTCTGTATTATTAAACATAGGTACCAATAATTCATTCTTTATAATATTATTGGTCAAGAAATAGAGTTTCAGATTAAACCGATGACTTTACCCTTACATCAGGAGATACCATTGGGAGGAGACTCGATAATCACACTTATGCCGACAGTGTGATATAACCCTTTAGGTGAGAGTTTCAGCTGGAACCTCATGGTGGAAGCGTCGATGGATTGGGACTTTTGTTTGGGTATGGACTGGACATCCATAGTTCATACTCAGATTGACTATTTTAGGAACATATAAATGTAGTATATCTACAGTGTTGGAATGGGATTTCCTTTGTTGGCTGAAAAGTAAACCCAGGGAGCGTAGGATAAAATCATGCACAGGAAGGTGAAGTTGATCACTCTTGATTCGGCCAACCATACCCTCATGGTAGTAAGAGTGTTGTGTTTTCAGTTCCCTACAATAGTGGAAGAGTATGGGGACATCTTTTCAAAAGATGTTTCCAGGTAAACCTTCTCGTAGGGAAACATACATCTTCTTGGAATGGGTACTACAAGAGATTTGTAATATACTTCTCTAGGGTTGCGTCACCATTTTCAGGTTTGACAAATAAGGCATAGCCTTGCCTTTGGACGGAGAAGTGTCAGCAGAGATTTCAAGAGATGAGATAGAGACTGACGAGTGCCCCCATCATGAAGCCCCTAGAAGATGGAGTTGTGTATGTAGACTAATATAATGCATCACAGACAATACTTGGTTTTTACTAATGAAGGAGTGGGTTTTTATTACGTATGGATCACTGTAGTTGAGACAACACGAGAAGAACTATGCAACCCATGACTTGGAGATTGCAGCAGTGGTCTTTGTGTTGAAGATGTGGCAGCACTACTTGATGGGTGATCCTTTTACTATTTACTCCGATCAAAAAATTCTTAGGTATATATTTTCATAGAAATACATTAACCTATGACAACAATGATGGATAGAGTTCCTCCAGGACTATGGCTTTGAGATAGTCTACACTCCTGTGACGGGGAACATGGTTGCAGATGCACTCTGGAGGAGGTCTAATCTATAGCTGTTGAGTGAGGGGTCATAGTTGCTACTTGTGCTGAAGATATCCTTCGTGGATAAATATGGAGCTTATTATCTCCATTATATGACTGTCACTCCCCCAATTTTTCTATTAGTTCTGAAGGCAAAACCTGGGGACATTGACTGTGAGGCCCGACGTGCTCGGATATATTCAGGATGCTCTCCTGAATGATTTTCTAAAGGTGGGAGCACTTTATTCTCTTTCGAGGACGCATCTGGGTACCACTTATGCCTCAATAAGAGTTGTTGGGGGAGTTATATATATCCCCATAAATAGTACATCTCGAAGTGGAGAATATTTAACAGATCCTCCAACGTTAGGTACCAGTGGCCAAGGATGAAGAAATCAGTGGCAGAGTTTCTATAATGATGCCTCACATGTCAGTAATTAATGATTTCACAGAGCCAGTAGAAGTCTTATTCCAACAGAGGATGGAGACCCTTAGAATTCGACAAGGGAGACCGTGTCTTCCTACGAGTCTCACCCAGGCAATGGTTGTGGAGGTTTGGCTGGGGCGGGAATCTATCTTCGAGATTTATCAGACCTTTTCAAGATTCATAGCAGAGTGGGAGAGGATTTGTACCATCTATCTCTTCTCCCATAGATTCACTGGGTGCAAAATGTTTTCCATGTGTCTCAATTGAGGAGATGCATGCATTATCCATCACACGTTATCGACTAGAGCGAGTTGGACTTTTAGGATTGGGCAAAATTTAAAGAGTTCTTGTGGGATATAGAAGATCGACAGAAATGAGTAGTTAATGGATGATCGATCTCTCTGGTTTAAGTTTGGTTGCAACATGAGAACCTCCAAGACTGAAAATGGGAGAGGGAGGCTCAGATTCTTTATTAGTACCTTCATTTATTTGATTTTCCATTTTTTGGATTTTGGGGACATAAATCCCTAATGAGGGGAGAATTAAATTTCCATGAATTTAAATATAATGTTTTTAATTATATGGAATTATTTTGAGACTGTGAAATCTGGTTTCATTTGATTCCGAGGCCCGGAGTGCCCAGAATGATCCTTCGAAAAATGTTATGTTTAAAATAGAATGCATCGTAGGTTTCTTGAAAAAGTAATATAACTCTTAAATCGGATCATAGATAAGAAATCATAAGGCACCATTTCATTCAGGATGGTGGGTTTACCATAGGCACGACATAAGTTTTTGTCGGAATAGACCCCTAGTGAGAAAACCAAAAAATGGAATAACCATAAATAAATTATTTAAATAATGTTATTTTGTTTTTCAAATTCTTATAAATCATGAATGGTGACTTAGATTAAAAATATAATACCACCGATGAGCTTATGAAGGTATGATTTCTTTAGGAAGATTCTAACATTGGCCAGCGCATGCCAACTTTAGAAGACTGTTTTCAGCCATAAATAAAATAATTAATCAAAAAAAAATTATTGTTAAAATCGATAACATATATAATAGTAACTTGGACTGACAATATGAGTGTACCGTTTATTTCATTGGGACGTGTTTCCCCTAGGCATATCCTAACCTTTACTAGCGTGGGTTGCGGGTGAATGTTAATAATTTATCAAACGTTTTTATGGTCCGTTCAGTAAATATCTCGATTGTGTTTTCTATCCTTTTAACTAGTGCTCAAATTAAGAATATGTGGTCACCATTGAATTTGAAGCACCGAGATTCTCTTAAGGGAGGCTTCACTTATATCATTGTAGGTCAAGTAAAAAAGTTATTTTTGAGGACTTTTGAAAGAATAATAATATAACATGTTATGTTATTTTTTCTTTTCTGCAACGAATGAATGATGGTGGTGAGACCAAGGAAATGTCAAGCCATTAAATAGATTGACTATTATTTAATTTTAATAGCACCGTTGAGAATTTCGAGGTTCATTGATGAAATTAACCTCATTAATTATTTGTGTGGGACATACTTTTTCACCTCTCCTATTTATGTGGGGCTCTAGGAGGGGTGTTGGGCCAACATCACCAAGCGATGAAGCTCTAGAAAAGTACCTCAATGCTAAACACGTGGAGGAAGAGGCTGGATTCAGAAAGTGGCAACGAGCACCACCAAATCATGAACCCACAATGATGATAAAAGAGGTTATGTCCATAGTCGTTAGTAGACGTCTAATCTAGGTAGGGGGCTGGTTTTTAAGTTCATCTATGATGATTTTATTTGCTCCCACCTGCTATAATTTCAACATTGATGGAACATGCCAAACAACAAGGTCTAGACCCTCTGCCGCTTCTCTCATATTACGTTCTACAGTGATAGTTTCCTCAGGTTGAAGGAAACACAAATTAGAGGGTCACGTTCTGACGATGGCAGATCCGGAGAGACGTAACCACAGACGTCACCCAGAATGGACCACCAGAGCACGTCCAGTGGCTTGTGGAATAATACACCAGCGCAGAATTTCAGTGTAGGCTAGAGGATACCTGTGGAAACTGGCCATGGGTAGAGGAAGGTAGCGTGTGACAGTGCATGCAAGCACCGTAGATGGAAGCAGCCACAACTTGAAGGGGTGGTGCAGCCTCACGCCGAGTAGTGTTGGTGGAAGCGGGTCAGCTGAACGATCGACCGTTGAATCATGGTGGGGTAGTCCGCCACTAGCTCACTAAAATGGCTTCGAAACCAAGGGGAAAGGGGGACTCAATGTTATGACTTCGGGAAGAAAAGGGCCAGCCGAGCAGGCCGGACCCGCCCAACAGTTTGTCCTGGATCCGCGACCTAGCAGGCCATCGCGAGTGGGCTAAGCCCTACCCAACTGGTAGGGCCAACAGTGGCCAAGGCCTGCGATCAAGTTGGGCCAACCCCAGAAGGCTATCCCTAGTGAATGATGTTGACCCTTAATGGGTCGGACCAGAGTGGGGTCAAGTAGGCATCATGTCTCTTTGTATCGGGCCGGTCTTACTGAGTCGGTCTAGGCCAAGACCCAACCGGTACCCTAATAAAGAAACACCTGTAATTTACAAACTGGGTGTCCCTTTGACACACCGTCAGTGTAATTGAGACCCCATTTTAGGAAGTGGTCCCTTTACCCTGTTCTAGTATGGCTGATTGAGCCATGACGGACTGAGTTATGATCACCCATGTTTCATGGAATGCGGTGTAACTAACAGATGTGGCATCCGATCGACGCGTATTCTATGGATTAAAGACCCTTGTGACAATGAAGTCTTTTAGAGATAATATAAATGAGTTATAACAAATTTTGACGTGTGATCTGGGTTAGATTAGACATGGTTCCAATTGGGATGTTTTAATAAAGTGCACATATCTCACAGACCGAGCGTGTCCGATCAACGAGCGGTCTGTGACGTTGGGACCCCTATGTTAAGGCAATCCATTAGGTATGCTTTATTTGAGGGACATAGTAACGGTTGAATATTTACTGATGTATTGAGAAGCAGTTCTATCAGAACCATGCAGACTATGATCGGGAATTTAGTGGTTGGCTATAACATGATGAAATAACATCGATCCTATGCAGGTTAGCATCTATCGATCCTAAGTGGGTTAGAATTTAGAGATCCTATGTGGGTCAGTGCTTATCGATCCTGTGTGGGTATGTGCTTAGGAATCCTGTGTGGGTCAGTATCTATCGATCTAGTTTCGTTCAAATAATAAAGATCCCATGTGGGTCAGTATATATCAATCTGGTGTGGTTCAATGTGTAGCGATCCTATGTGGGTTACTATCTATCAATCCTTTATAGGTCAGATCCTAGGGATCCTGTGTGGGTCTATATCTATCGATCCATTGTGGGTGAGTAGTAGGGCCTCTCGATAGAATAAGATGATCTAGATTTATGACTAATCATTTATACTTATGTACTTTATTTATAATCCTAGTGTGAGCTGAATCATTAATTTTGTGTTACTTTTACCTTTTTGGTGTTACCTTCATGGTGTAACCTTCGTAGAGTTATTTTTGCGGTACTTTTAGCTTCACGATGTCACCATCATGGTGTTGCCTTTGTGGTACTTTTACATTTGTGGTGTTTGCTTCATGGTGTTACCTTTGTGGTATTCTTCCCTCGTGGATCAGTTGTTCTAAAGGATTAAATGTTGGAGCCTTATGTTTACTCAAATATAAGATGTGTATATCTGTATTACTTAGATATATGTATGGTAATATACCAAGTTAGTGTTGATGACTTCTTGGTGCTTTGTGTTTGACGTCTTGTTTGTGGTTTATCTTTTGTGGAACTCTAGGGGACCATCGAGGGTCTCGGGTTCCCTATTGAATATTGTTATACTCTCCCATGCACCAGCTTCCCCCCACACCTTATTGTGTCTTGTGAATACGAAAATAATAGGGCTGAGTCTTGAGGGAGCTAGGTCCAGGAAGTACGCAGAGGAGACAGGCTGACATGGTGTGATTTGGAGATGATCTGCACCTACCCATCATGTAGGATCCTCGGCGGATGATCCTAGAGTTGTTTTCTCTTTTAAATTGTACTTTTTCTTTTCAGTTGGGCTTCTATCCTGACCACATTACTTTCAGTACACATTTAACTAATGAATTTTATTTTTTGGTTCCTTCTTGTTGTGTTCCTAGACTATGTGTTTGAAGGTTTAAAGGTAGTGCTTTCTCATTTTCAGGTATTTTCCTTTATGTGCTAGTCACCAACCCCTGGCCTATAAAAGGCGAGTTTGGGGTAGTCAAAACACGGGCCCCGAGGGATGGGTCGTAAACATATTAATAAGGTGAAATATTTATATTATTATAATATTTATTCATTATATTAAATGATAAAAAATTATACTTTACTTTCAATCCACCAAGAGAGTCCAAAAAATGATCATACAAAATTACAGACCACCATCTCCATGTTGTGATGTGGTTAATTTTTCGTCACTACATATCAAGGATATTAGAAAATATGGTCTTTATGAAAAAAATATGTTTTATATGTCACAAATAATATTCTAAGATAAAAAATATTCATATACTATGATTTTTTCCATTCATTTAGAAATGAAGTCATTAATATTGTGTGTGATAGACTACCACCTCGATGAATATTGAATTTTATTTCTCATAACCACCCATCATTGTTGGTTCTTGTAATTTATTTAATTAAGATATATGATGATTATGTAATGATTAATAATATTTATATTTTTTATTATCATTATATAAATACATTTAAAAATCATTAAAATAAGATAACACATTGTCGTTGGGGGCGATATAGCCGCCTATGAAAAAAAAATTATAATGAATATTTAATAAATGATTGTGGGATGCAATATAATTTTTATATAATATAATAATGTTACATAAATTATAATTATTGGTTATTGAAAAATAATGTATATATTTTTATTATTTATTAATATATCATATTTTGATCATTAAAAACACAAAAAACTAGTTCATCATGTTTTACATTTTATAATGTTGTATTTATGTCATTTACCAAGTGAAAATGAAAATTATTTAATAATAGTAATATGATTATTCTATATTGAATCAAATTGTAATGATGAAAATGATACCAATTATAGAGAATCCATCATGTGTTTCGAATGATTGTTTAAAACAAAAAATGTGATCTTCTAACTCTAGATAGGGAAAATAACATATAATCAGTTAATATACTTATAACAGATAGTTTAAAAATACGTTTAGAAGGATAATAAGTAAATATAAAGGTTCTATGATAATTTATTAATAGAGTTATTTAAATTATAACATATGTTATTGAATGTATGATTAATAGGGAATAAATGGTAAGGATTTTTTTGTCGTAGTTTCAAATCCATAAAAATGATTTGTATTGAAAACCAATATATATTTTATTTAAATTACTCTCTAACCTATTTCAATCATGTATAATTAATAATTCATTTTGATGGATATGTTAATTTAAATTCTATTATTACCCTAAAATTATTATATTACTATTACTATAATGGTTTTTGGAAACTCAGTTCACATTTATGAGAAATAATTATTCCACGAGAAAAAAATTTCCTAAATTTTGAATTAACTATATGATTATATTGTATAATTTCATAATATATAATTCTATTATATGGAATTACATTTTTACCACATAACAACATTCTAAATTTCTGTTTCATCATGAATTATTATAGTTGTAATATATTTAGTTCACTCAAATTTCTTTTGTCATAGTTAAAATGAAAGACCAAGAACGTCATTAAATATTGATTTATAAATATGTACATTTACTATTTCAAAATCTATTTCCTTATTTCAATCTAGTGAAAATCATGTTTTTAACTAAAATATGTTTGTCCAAGAATTTTATAGTCTTAAAATTGAATGATTTTTAGGAATCAAATATCATCTATTATAGGGTTGATGTCTCATCCAATTTCTACGTAGGTTGTTCACAAAATTGTTTTTCCGTTATAATGTTGAGATAATTGTTTTCTTTGGTGACCATAAATCCTATTATCTTATTTCAGAATGGTTATTTTACTAACAGTTTCTCAATTAATGATTTCAAAAACTCCAATCAAAATATTGAAGAATTTTTTCAGCCTTTCAAGAACAAAATGTAAATCTTAAACTTATCATTATTTTGATAAAACTTTTTCAATTACAATGGTAAATAATTCAGAATTCACTAAAATATTTTTTTTTAAATTTTGTATCATTCCATTTAGAAAAAAAAATATTGTTTTTTTAAATTAACTCTTTAATATTTTTTGTGAAATAATTTCACTTTCATATATATATATATAATATTTAAGGCCTATATTCTAGGAAGTTATTTTTTGATAACACTATACATGGTTCTATGATATGTTTAATATTGTAAAATAATATTTTTATATCAAATGACATCTTAAGATCAATTTATGTGATTTATTTGGATTTTTTTTACCATCCCTTTTGAATTTGTTCCTTACAACATGTTTAATAAAATTACATCATATAGGGAACTTATGTATGTGTTTTTAATGGGATGGTACAAATATATAAATTTAATTTAGTAGATAATATTTTATATCTCACGATAAGATGATGATATATAATTGTTATTTTAATCAGAACATGAATAAGGGACATGTTTTTTGTTCACAATAAAAAGTATATAAATATTTTTAATCACAATATTATCTTTGGGAATGTTATTTTTCCAAAAAATGATGATTAATATTTTTTCACATAAAATAAATCTATGAAAAATTTTAATTCAGAAAATTATGTGTGGGAATTTAAATTTTTAAAAACTTGAATTGTGGTAATTTTTTATTTTTACCCCATAATGTGTGTGAATAAACCTATTTTATTTTTGGATCCTATGAATAGAATTTCCCGTGTGTTCTTTGAAAATATTTTGGTTACGTTTACTGATAATATTTTGGTTTTTTCATAAATTGAAGAGGAGCATGAATGTCATTTAACGGTTATCTTACAAACCTTAATGAAAAAAACTATTTGTAAAATTCAGCAGGTGTGAGTTTTGGTTACAGCAAATTTCTATACTAGGTCACATTATTTCAATTAATGGGATAACTATTGATCCTACTAAAAAAATTAGTTCAAGAATGGACAATACCCACAAATATAATCGAGATTCATATTTTTCTTGTATTGGTAGCTTATAACCGGCAGTTTGTAGAAAAATTTTCACGGTTATCTTGTCCAATGACTAAGATAACTTGAAAAAGAGTTATGATTGTTTTTAAAAAAGAATGTGATTATTGTTTTCATGAATTAAAAATAATATTGATAAATTCACTAGTTTGGGAACTACCTTACAGAAAGGGTGAGTTTGTTATCTACAATGATTTTTAGTTGAAAGGACATGGTTTTGTCCTTATTTAGAATTATTAGGTAATTGTTAATGAATCACGTCAGTTGAAACTTCATGAGTTAAATTACCATACACATGATTTGGAAATAGATTCTACTTTTTTGGTTTAAAAATTTCAAGACACCATTTGTATGGAGTAAAATATGAAATATATAATTATCACAAAATATTGAAGTATATATTTACTCAGAAGGAATTGAACATGAGACCGAGGACATGATTGGAATTAATCAAGGATTATGATTGCACGATCTATTACCATCTGGGAAAATAAAATAATGTGTCTGATTCTTTGAGTTGAAAGAGTGTCATTGAGATCATCTCTAGCATTCATAATTAAGAAAGCACAGAAGGAAGACAGTGAGTTGTAGAAAAAGGTACAGTTTGTTCATAAGGGTATGTTTCCTAAATTTAACATTGATAATTACTTTGTTTTTATATTTGGAAAGATATTATGTGTGCCCTGTGATTCACAGTTGAAGAATCAGTTGTTAAGTGGATCTCATAGTTCTCAAATTTATGTTCATCCTGGAAGTACTAAGATGTATAGAGATCATCATGAGTATTACTGGTCAGATGGAATTAAAAGATATATTTTTGAAATTACTATGAGTTGTTTGACTTTTTAGTAGGTTAAAAATGAGAAGCAGTTACTGAAAGGGATGCATCAATATTTACCGGTACATGAGTGGAAATGGGAAAATATATCCCTGGACTTCGTTGTGGGATTACCGAAAACATATCGAGGTAATAATTCATTCTGGGATATTGTTGATCGATTGACTAAATCAAATCATTTTCTTCCTATTTGAGATTCTTTGTCTCTAGATCAGCTTTCTCGGTTGTTTTCTAAAGAGATAGTCATGTTTCATTGTGTTCCACTCTCCATTGTATCTGATCGTGATCCTAGTATTAATTATAACTTCTTGAAAGGACTTCAGATGTCATTAGGTATTGAATTAAATTTTAGTACAAATTTTCATCCGAAATATGATGGGAAGTGAGAACGAAATATTCAGACCATAATGGATATTCTACGTGTATGTTCACTGGATTACTAGGGATTTTGGGACCAATAACATTCTTTGGTTGAATTTTTATATAATAATATTTTTCATTCTAGTATATAAATGGATCTATTTTAGGAATTATATGGAACGTGTTGTCCAACTACAGCTTTTTGGGATGAAGTAGGCGACAGGATGTTAATGAGACCAAAATTGGTCGAAGAGATGGTAGAAAAGGTTCAGTTGATTCAAAAGAACATGAGAACCACTCAGAGCAGGAAAAAACGTTTTGCGGATAATCGGAGGAAGGATCTTTCTTTTGAGTTAGGTGATCATGACTTTTCAAAGTTTCTCTATAGAAATGTGTGATGTCTTTTTATAAGAATAGAATGTTGTGTCATAGGATCATTGGACCTTATGAAATCCTCGAGAAAATTGGATCTGTTGCATAAAGAGTGGATTTACCTCCATGTTTATCCCAGGTACACAATGTTTTTCATGTTTAAATGTTGAGTAAGTATATGCCGGATCCATATCATATTTTGAGACCAGAGGTTTTTCAATTGGAAGAAAATATCTCTTATGTGGAAAAGCTAGTCTTGATTCTTGACCAAAGAGAGAAAGTGTTGAAGAATAATGTAATTAATTAGCTAAATGTTTTTTGGAAAAACCATATGTTTGAAGAGGGAACATGGGAATATGAGAATTCTATGAGGGATAAATAACCAAACATATTTGGAATGTGAATAAAAATTGCGAAGGCCCAATTTCCAGAAGGGGGAAAAATGAAACATCCAAAGTAAATAAAGAATGATAAATTTTCATTTTTATTATTATTTGTGAATTAAATATTAATTTAACTTTACTGGTGATGCTATTTTTGATGGTGTACCTGATACACAACAACATGTGTCATTGAAATCTTATGTTGCACAATAATAATATAATATTATTATTTTAAATTTTAGTTAACGCCTATTCATTTTATTTGTGGGAATAAACATAACTAACAAAATATTATCATATGTGTTTTATAAATGTTTTTACATTTATCCAATAAATTTTATAGGCATAAAATGTGAATGAATCTCATTTTATAAGTAGTTTATTTTAAAAGGTGGATTTACCCCCTTTTGATGAAAACCCTTCATTAAATCTTGTTTGGTCACTTATATATGTTCTATTTGACCAAATAAAATTATTATTTAGAATTGGAACATCAAAATTCACATTGGGTAAAATTTTGGTATTTTCTTGATAAAATTCATTTATTAATGAATAGTGAAAATACTGTATTTTAATTCAAAACTACCGTTTTATCTAATTTATTTATAAGTATAGATTATATTTATTAATTGCTATTAAAGTGTAATTATATTTGGTTTTAACCATTTAATCCAATGGTGGTCATTTTATGTAATTTCACATTGAAATTAGACATAAATAAGTGTCAATATTTTGATATTTAATATTTCTTAAAAACACGCCTTTTGTTTCGACAATAGGAATTAATTTTAAATTAATTTATGCCACTTCAATATTTTGAATTTGGAAAAATGGGTCCCATATTTGGAATCAGGAAGTCAAAATTGTGTAAATATGTAACTTTTATTTTTGGACACTATGAAAATTTACTTTAGTAAATATTTAATTTACTAGTGTTAAACGGTAAATATGGTTAATAAGGGCAATAAAATATTATTATAAAAATTTATAATTACCCAAAAATGTTTCCTAATACAATTGTATGATAATTATTTGACCATGGGAATCCTTGGGTTTTTTTTGGGACCCCATGAAGCCAAATTTGAGTGATAATGAAACATTATATTAGTTAATTTAATGTTAATACAAAAATGACATAAACTATATATTTTAGTAAATTAATATTTATATTGGGTAATTTATGTTATCTTTTAGAATAAAAATATTCTTTGGAAATCTAAAATGATTTCTTATATCATGTTTTATTTTTATAAATTTTAGATATCAAATAAATAAAATTATTTATGACACAATAAGGATGTAGTGTTTACCTCATTAATAATTGATTTAAATAAATAAGATTATAAGGATTAAAATAACATACCAAACCTATAAAATTGTTATTGGATTATTTTATTTCGACCCATAGTTATCTTATCTTCTAATTTAATAATTTTGTAACCATTAGAAATTGGAAATCATAATGTAATAAAATAATATTTTAACACTTTCCTAAAGATCTCCTCCTCTCCCTTATAAAAATTCCTCACATATATCCCATTACCCACACCTATCTTGCCTCATGGATCATCCATCCTCTTCCCAAAAAATCTCTCCAGATCCCTATCTTCCACTTAGATTCCTTAACTTAGTCCTGAGGATCTTCAAGAAGTCCTTTTGGTTGAAACCAAAGGGAGTTACCCGATATAAAGACAACGTCTTCTCTTAAGATCTTTTGTTTTATTTTACATTAAAAACCCCTAAACACTTTTTATTCCATTCATTAATAACAATACCAGTATACTCAATATACTAGGTTTTTTTATTATAATAATTCGAACTACACTTACACACACCTCCATATAATGGGTAAAGAACACATAGTTTCTGTGGATGGAAAACTAAGGCCTCACAAAACGATGATTGTTCAATTATCTCCCAAGGCCAGTCATGGTGGCCATTATGATGGAACTATATTTATATGTGATATATATTATGTTTATGATTTATTTATGCTTGTGTATTTTCCATTTATATTATACCATTATTATTTCTATTATTTGTAAACGCGATAATTTCATTTGAGGAAGTGCGGACTACCACCCCCTAAAATGATATGACTCGTTAAGGAAAAATGTGGGATGTATAAAGGATAGGGTTAATGATATTATATATGATATTATACTATAATTTTAATGTACCTATGTATTATTATGTTTTAATTTCATTAAAATATGATGTAAATATGGAAGTAGTGTTCATACGTACGTACGACTTCCGTCACCATGGACAATGCATTTTATTTCTTACCTATAAATGTTATGTACAATTATAAATACATATATATACTGGATATATATGATATATATGATATCTAATTCATTAATATCTTTCTATATATAATGGAATTTAGACCACATAGAAAACCGGTAAGTATAAGAAGTTCATTTTTGACTCAAATACCAAATATCAACAAAACGACCGTTATTAACATAAATGATTACATAGTGTTTATAACATGGTAATAATTGATATAAAAGGAAAAATTTTCATGAAAAATGTTCTTAATAAAGTATAAATTAACTTTAGTATATTATTTTGGAGATTAAAGAACGAACGGGTAAAGTCGGACACGAGGTAAGGGACTTCATCTCAATCTCATTTAATTGAGGCATATATTGATTTATACAAGAATTTATTTTTTACAGTTAGAAAGACCTTTGAATATTGCATTCATTCAAAGGGAATCATTTTCTACAAATATTTTTACCAAATGGCAAAATGAATGTTTGTTTTTAACATACACGGTGACAATGACCTTTCTGCAACCACAATTATTATTTGATCTTTGGATTCCTCAAAAAGATGTAATGTTTTTAAGAGGAAAATAAATACCACATACTCTTTTATGTATTATCCTATAAAAAATGTTTTTTGGATTTATTATTTCAATTTCTTGTTCAATATCTTGAAATGGTATTTTGTGATTGCAACTGAAGAATTATATCATTACTTTATGCTTATGTTATGTGTTGTGATTATATTATGGCCATTGGGAATTGTCTACGTATATGGGAGGTTCTGTGATAAACGAAGATCAGGTGAGTCCAAAATAACTCTCCAATGAATTTGATAATGGTACGGAGGTAAACGTGAATGTTTTTCCTATGATATTTAGGGAATATACTGTGATGGGTATTCCAAATGTAACTCTATACGTAGCCATGATAGCTAAAATATATGTATGATATGGATACCACAAGTTACCTTTATGATTTATGATTTCTATGTGTCATTCATAATTCTTATGATTTCACGAGGTATATTAAAGAGATTATTTTTTGTATGTAATGATGAACTAATTTATTCTTTCATTGTTTTATAACCCTTACTGAGCTTTTTATGCTCATCCCAAGTTTTGAAATGTTTTTCATAGGACGTCAAAATGAAAACGGTCAAGGATGGGATCAAGGAAAAGTCATACTGTCTGAGACATGGGACTAGACAAGACTCTTTGTTTCTAGATTTTTTATTTTATATGAAAAATGGAAACTGAGTAGAAGTTTCTACCTTTTAATTTATGAGACATAATGTAATAGTTATGGCCTAATTCTATTAAACTCTAAACCTGAATAGATCCTCAATGTGAATTTTTCATTTAATTCACGATTATGTAATGTTTAAGGCCGCATCCTTATATGATATCTTATGGAACCATGTTAAGAAATGGTGCTATTGAAAATGCGGATATCTCATAAATGAAAACCCATACTGCTTAATATATTGTGTGAGAAAAATTTTCATTATGTGAAAATATATATTAGTAATTATTATTAAAAATATGGACATAGTTTTGTTTCCAAATTTTTCCATGAAAAGAAAGATGAATTCATATTAAAGTTTGGGTAATGAAGATAATTATTTAAATAATAATTAAGTTCATATGATTTAGTACTATTAGAGGAAGAAATATTAGAATAGTCTCAATGGAACTGGGTTAATTTTTAATTTTGTAAAATTATATCATTAGGTAGAGAAATTATGAGAAAAAATGAATATTTCACTTAACATGATTTAAATAAATAGATTTTATCCAAATTTACAATTAATAATAAAATGTTTTATCTATATGTAGCATGTGAATTATTCATTTAAATACCCAAATCCATGTATTAATTAAAATGATGACAATTATAAAACAACAAGGTAAAGAGGATAATTGATATCCTATAAAATCATTACTCCAATGTTGGATATGGATATTAAAAGTATACATACCTTCCAAATCATATTTATATAAATATTATTGGAATATTATTTTTGGAACTCTACTATATCTAATAATATTTATATGATTATTAATTCACAACACTTATTATTTTGTTATTGTAGAAATCACTTAATGGTGTGATTATTTTCTTCGATGTTCATACTTATAGGATGGATCCCTAGCGAAAATTTATTCTGCCTTATTTTTATAAATTTAATTTAATTTTTGAGTTTTTTTATTTCCTATACATAGAGGGAAATTAATTTTTGTTAGAATAAGTAAATGACATTACATATTATAATATATAAGTAAATAACATATGACTTTGAGATATTTTAAAAAACAAATTCTACTTGAGGTGTCATGAAACTTAATATAATTTATCGCAAATGTTTAGTAAGAATACCAATATTATTATATTTTTATTAAGATGGAAATCATGTAATTTCAAGAAATACACATGGTACTATGTATCTAATGTCCTGAAATTTCTGTATAATCTTTGTTATTATACAAAATTTTTTTCAAACGAAAAAATCTAATGCCGTGGGATTCCGAGGCCCGTAGTGCCCAGAATGATCTTTTGATAAATGTTATGTTTAAAATATCTCATATGAGACGTTTTCCAGAAAAAAGTAAAATAACTCTTAAACGGTTTACCGGATTAAAAATTTGAGGGCATTGTTGTGTTCAGGATGGTGGGTGTAGACTAGGCGCAACTTATGTTTAGTTGGTGCATGCCACTAGTGAGAAAACTCAAAAATGGCATAACCATAAAAAAATAATTAGAAAATTTTATTTTATTTTTCATATTCATATAACTCTTGAATGGTGACTCAAATTAAAAATTTGAGACCACCGCTAAGCTCGTGAGAGTATGCTTTCTTTAGGAAGAAAAAAACATTGGTCGGCATGGGCCAAATATGGAAGTTAGTTTTTTGCATTAAATAATATAATTATGTAACAATTATTTTATTGTTAAAATCAATAAAATCTAAACAGTAACTGGGATTGAAAATTTGAGAGTACGATTGAGTTCATTGGGATGAGTTTCCCTTAGGTAGAGCCTAACCTCGACTGGCACTAGTCGAGAGTGAATGTCAATAATTTGTCAAAGTTTTTTTAATGTACGTTCAATAAATGTGTCGGCACCATTTTCTATCATTTGAACCGGGGCTTGGATTAAAAATTTGAGGGCATCATTGAATTTGCAATGCTGAGATTCGCTTATGTGAGGCTTCACTTTGACCGCTATAGGTCGGGTGAAAATCTTAATTTTGTGGACTTTTGAAAGATTAATAAAATAACATGTTATGTTATTTTATTTCAATTCCTTTTCTACAACTAATGACTGATGGTGGTAGGACTGATGACATTTCATGCAATTGAATTTCTTGAATCTTCTATACTTGTATCTACACCATTGGTAATTTTTGAGGTTCATTGATTAATGAACGTCAATAATTATTTGTGTGGGACACACTCTTTCTCCTCTTCTATTTATGTGAAGCTTAGGGAGGGGTTTTTGTATGGCTTCAACAAGCGACGAAGCTCTGGAAAAGTACCGTGATGTTAACCACCTGGAGGATGAGCCCAAATTCAGCGACCAGTGATGATCACCACCGAAACATGAACCCATGACAATGATGAAGGAGGTTTCATCGATCTTCCTTAGCAGACATCGTATCCATGCATGGGGTTTGTTTTTAAGTTCATAAATGATTATTTTCTTTTCTCCCGCCTGGTATCATTTTAACTCAGAGGGTACATTCCAAACAAACAAGGCCATGACCTTCTTCTCCTTTTCTCATATTGTGTTCTTTGGGGATGGTTTCCTCAAGATGTCGGCAAAGAGAATCAGAAGTTCACATTCTGACGACGGAACCCTAGGAGAATCGTAGGAGAAGACGACACCAAGAAGAAACCACCGAAGCATGTCTGATGACCATGGAAGAATCCCCTGGTGCGCCATGTCAGTGGCGGTCGGTGATGTCTGGAGGAGACCTGCGACAACTAGCCACGGGTTGTGGATGGCAGCGTGCAACAGCGCTCTGCGGTGGCCAAAGGTGGCAAGGCCAAGCCAGCCGTGTGGGACAAAGGGGTGGTGCCCGTAGGAACCGGCGGCGGCTGGATCCACAGCCGGATGGGGCCGTGCGGCCCTGCGCCGAGCCGCATTGGCGTATGCTGGTCGACCTAATGACCGATTGTTGAATTGCAGCGGGGAAGCACCCCACTTTCTTTCCAAAATGGACCCACAACCGTGGAGCCAGAAAGACTCAATGGTATGCCTTTGGGCGAACTGGGATAGCCGTGGGCCGGCAGGACCTGCCAAGCAGTCCGGGCCGGTCCCTTGGCCCGGCAGGCCTGTGGGGGTGGGCTGAGATACACCCAATGGCCCGAGCCAACTGCGTCCCAGACCTGCGAGCAAGCCGGGCCGACCCCGACATGATAGAACTAGTGAACCAGGATGACCCCAAGTGAGACAGACCCGAGAGGGGTCCCATAGACCCCGGGACAATTTGTGTCAGACCGGTCTGACCGAGTCGGACGGGGCACTAACCCAACCGGTACCGGAATAAATAAATACCCATAAATGATGAACTAGGTGTCTGTTTAAGACAAATCAAGTGGTGTTGGGACCCTTTTTGGGGAAGCGGTTCTTTTGGAATATTCATGTAGGCCCGACTGAGCCGAGCCCGACCGAGGTGTGATCACCCCCATTTCACGGAAAGGGGTGTAAATAACGTGTTGGGCATCTAATCGACCCACCCTCTATGGTATATGGACCCTAGTGACAGGGATATCCTTTGGAGAAACTATAAATGAGTTTTTATGGAGTTTGACATGCGACCAGGGTTGGATCAATCTTGAATCCAACCAGGCCATTTTTACAAAAGTGCACATATATCACGGACCGGGCATCCGATCGACACATTGTATATCATGTTGGGACCCCTATGATGGGGCGGTCCCTTGGTTATGCTTTTTCGAGGGACTTCGTACTAGTTCAATTATGACCAATGGATTGATAAGCGGTTCTCCCAGAACCAAGTGGGCTATGAGCGTGAATCTAGTGGTTGGATGGAACATGAAGAAAGAACATTGATCCTATGTGGGTTAGCATCTATCGATACCAAGAGGGTCAGCGCTTAGCGATCCTGTGTGGGTCAGTATCTTTCAATCCTATGTGGGTCAGCGCTTATTAATCATGTGTGGGTCAGATCTTAGCGATCCTATGTGGGTCATCATCTATTGATCCTCTATGGGTGAGTGCTTAGCAATACTCTGTGGGTCATCATCTGTGGATCATGTGGGGGTCAAATCATAGAAATCATGTGTTGCTTAATATATATCGATCCTGTGTGGGTTAATGCCTAGCGATCCTATGTGGGTCAGCAACTATCGATCCTATCTGGGTCGTAGAAGAGCCTCTCGACATAATAAGATGATCTATATTTACGACAAATGATATGTACATCTGTACGTGATTATGTACCTTGTGTGAGCAGAGACTTTACCTTTTAATACTTTTACCTTCGTGGCGTGACCTTCGTCATGTTACCATTGTGGTACTTTTACATTTGTGGTGTCAACTTCGTGGTGTTTTCATTGTTGTACTTTTACATTCGTGGTGTTTCTTTTATGGTATTCATACCTCATGTATTAGTTGTGATAAAGGCTTAAAAGTTTGGGCCTTTTATTTACTCAAGTATGAGACAAGTATATCTTGATAACATAGATATATGTATGAGCATATACCTGGGTTGTGTTTATGAATTCTTCATGCTTTGTTATTGAGATAATTATTTGTGTTTTATCTTTTGGGGATCTTAGGTAGACATTCAAGGGTATAGGGGTCCATACTGAGTATTGTTATAATCACCCCTGCACGAGATTCACCCGTAGCATGGTGTGTCTTATGCACATGACAAGCAGCTGGGAAGAGGCTTTATGGAGCCAGGAACAAGTGGTACACAAATGAGACGGGCAGACGTGGAGTACTATGGAGACAATTTGTACATACCTTTCAGGAATCATCCTTGGTGGATGATCTAGGATATATTTTCTCTTTTCAGTTGAAATTTTACTTTTCAGTAGGGCTTGTATTCCGGCCCCTTTACTTACAGTACACTTTTTACTATAGCAGTTTACATCGTGGATGCATCTTGTTGTGTTCTTAGAATATGTGATTGCGGGTTTCAAGGAAAATCCTTTCCATTTTCCAAGTATATGCCTTTTGGTACTATTCTCCAACCCCTCTCTTATGGTAGGCATGCATGGGGTTGTCACAACATGGGCCCTATGGAACGGGTCATTATAATGTGGTATTAGAGGAGTCGGTTCTACCGACGAAATAGGACATTGATCTATCCAAAGGAGCAATATTTTTATGTTTCATGAGTGTAGTTTTCAGTTTGTGGAGTCCACTGTCAGTGCGTAAGCTGGCATATTAATACACCAAGACCATGAATTTTGATTTTTGAATCAGTCCACGAAAACACTAATTGCATTTATTTTGGAAATGTTTTACTTTGACAACTTTTGAGTCAGCTAAACATGTATAACCTTTTGATCATAGTTCATCTAGATTCTCTTTCAAGATTCCTCCACAGAGACAGCCATGTAGGATTCCAGAGAGAGTACATGATGACGGTCCACTAAGTGATGAGGCTCTAGTGTAGGGCCCTCTTACATTGTTGGAACCATCAAGTGGTCTACCAGTAGTATAAACACGCGTTGGGAAATAGTTTCCACCATCCTCACTACCAGATGGTTCACTCGGATTGAGCATGTTTCACATGTTACTATGGAAGAGGCCTCTGAGGTATCAAGGTGGGATAGATTACCAGGCTGCTGAGGACTAGCTGGATGTTGTGGCTAGAGTTTTCCAACATGTTGAGACACTAGTAGAGCATATGGTGATCCTGGATGCTACTCTTTTCCAGTGCGTGACCATGATGATGGTCTGTTGGGTGATGATGCTTCAGAAAACTGACAGTTTCGCAAGATGGTATATTCATGTAGGGTGCCAGCTATATCACTGCATGTTTTTCATCATTTATAACGGGCACTACTGGTATGGGACACATGTAGTCTTAGTGCCTTACACGTATTTTATCATCAAATACCCTTATCATTCCTAGGCGAGCTTGTCACACATAGGGCTAAGGACTGGCTTTAGGAGGCAGTTGAGTTTCTATCAAGCTAGGGAAACATTCGATCTAATAGCAGTCCGAGTATAGTACCTTCTATGTGGCCCAGTGGGACGATGACGGGTTTATATTTCCCTGATATTTGGAATATGTGACATTTCTATATACAAGGATGAGAAGACTCCTTAGAGAAGGGGGTATCTTTCCATAAAAATCTAAGGGGAATGTGTTCCCTAGAGATTCTATTGCTTCGACAGGATGTCATGTCGATAGCTGAGTATTCATCGAGGCATACAGACCATCCCAGGTTCTGGATGAATTCAATTCGGTCTATTCTATAGGGCTCGGATCTTCGAGTGAGGAGTGTTTTGGGACATTCGAGCAATCACTATTCCTCTATGCATTCATACTTATGTAAGGGTGCTAGAGAAAACCTTTGTGGTTGAATTTTCGTTAACAGAGCAGATACATCCAGTGAATGTTACCAGGGTGAAAACATAATCATACACTTCTCTTAAAGACTTGGGCATGTAAAATATTTTGGGAAGAAGAAGTGATACATATAGATGAATCATTATGGAAATAGATGTGGAAGTAGATCATGGAGACCAACATGAGGTAGTATACATTTTGACACGTTACAACCACCACCCGAAGTTTGTCCCCACCAGTCTTATGGAGCTCGATGATAGGGGAAGGGAGTTGCTACATACAGTCATGGAATGTAACCCAAGGGCTCAAGGAATGATTCGAGGTAAAATCTATGTCTACTACTAGCTTCCATGTTAGTAAACATAGGTACCAATCATTCTTTATTCCCACGAATCTTGTTCAATACCTAAAGTTTCTGATTAAACCAATGGCTTTACCCTTACGCCAGGAGATTCCATTGGGAGGAGGCTCCATAATCACACATCTTCCGACTGTGTGATCTAACCCTTTATGTGAGAGTTTCATCTAGAACCTCATGGTGGAAGCGTCGATGCATCGCGACATTAGTTTGGGTATGGACTGGACATCCATAGTTCATACTCAGATTGATTCATTTAGGCAAATATAAATGTAGTATATCTATAGTGTTGGAATGGGTTTTCCTTGGTTGGATAAGAAGTAAACCCAGGGAGAACAGGATAAACTCATGCACAAGAGTGTGATGTTGATCACTCTTGTGTCCGCCAACCTTACCCTCATGGTAGCAGGAGTTTTCAGTTTTCAGTTCACTACAGTAGTGGAAGAGTGTGGGGAAGCTTTTCAAAAGTTGTTTCTAGGGTTACCTTCTCGAAGGGAGAGGGGGTTACTATTGGACCGGGTACTACACGAGATTTGTAACATATTTCTCTAGGGTTGATTCACCCTTGTCAGTTTTGACGAAGAAGGGGGAGCATTTTCTATGGAAGGAGAAGTGTCAGCAGGGCTTTCAGGAGCTGAGACAGAGAATAATGAGTGCCCCCATCTTGAATCCCCTAGAAGATAGAGTTGTGTATGTAGTCTACTACAATGCATCCTGGACTATTCATGGTTGTTTTCTAATGTAGGATTGGGTAGTTATTAATTAAAGATCATGTTAGTTGAGATAACACGAGCAGAACTATGCTACCCATGACCTGGAGTTTGCAGCAGTTGACTTTGTGTAGAAAATGTGTCAGCGCTACTTGATGAGAGAACAATTTACTATTTACTCTAATAAAAAAATTCTCAGGTATATCAATTCATAGAAAACCCATAACCTGAGATAACAATGATGTATAGAGTTTCTTCCGGACTATGGCTTTGAGATAGTATACACTCACATGAAAGAGAACATGGTTGGAAATGCACTCTGTTAGAGGTCTAGTCTATTACTGTTGATTGAGGGGTCATAGTTTCCACTCGTGATGCAGATATCCTTCATGGATAATGATAGTTAATATTATCTCCATTCTATGACTATCGCTCCACCAATTTTTCTGTGATTTCTGGAGGCACAACTTGGGGACGTTGACTATGAGGCCCGACGTGCTCAGATATCTTCAGGTTAATCTCTTGATAGATTTTCTAAATGTGGGGAGCACTTCGTTCTCTTCAGAGGACACATCATGGTACCAGTGATGACTCAGGAGGAGGTGTTGAGGGAGTTCTATACATCCCCATTAACAGTACGTCCCAGAGTGGAGAATATGTAATAGAACCTCTAACATCAGTACTACTGGCCAGGGATGAAGGAATCAGTGGCAGAGTTTGTATAATGATTCCTCACATGTCAGTAATTAAAGATTGTACAGAGCCGGTATAAGTCGTATGCCTATAGGGGATGAAGACCCTTAGTGTTCAAGGAGGGAGACCATGTCTTCCTATGGGTATCACCCTGACAAGGATTGTGGAGGTTTGGCTGGGGCGGGAATCTATCTCCGATATTTATCAGACCTTTTCTAGATTCATAGCAGAGTGGGATAGGTGGTGTTCCATCTATCTCTTCCCCCATAGATGCATTGGGTGAAAAATGTTTTACATGTGTTTCAATTGAGGAGATGCATGAATTATCCATCACACGTTATCGACTAGAGCGAGTTGGACTTTCAAGATTGCGAAACATTTTAAGAGTTCGTGTTGGATATAGAAGATCGATAGAAATGAGTACTTCATGGACGGTCAATCCCTCTGGAGCAAGTTTGGTGGTAGCATGAGAACCTCTAGGAGTGAAAATGGTAGAGGGAGGCTCAGATTTTTTCTCAGTACCCTAGTTTTTTTCATTTGCCATTATTTCGGATTTTGGAGACATAAAGCCCGATGGTGGGGAGAATTTAATTTCCAAGAACTTCCATATCAATTTTTTAATTCTATGGAATTATTTTGAGACCGTGAAATCTGGTTTCATGTGATTCCGAGGCCCAGAGTTCCTAGAATGATCCCTCGAATAGTGTTATGTTTAAAATAGAATGCATTGGAGGTTTCTTGAAAAAAGGAATAACTCTTTAATGCGAGCCCAGATCATAAATCATAGTGCACTATTGCATTCAGGATGGTGGGTTTACCCTAGGAACGAATTATGTTTTTGTCGGCATAGGCCTCTAGTGAGAAAACCAAAAAATGGAATACCCATAAATTAATTAATTAAATAATGTTATTTTATTTTTCAAATGATTATAAATCATGAACGGTGACTCAGATTAAAAATCTAATGTCACTGATGAGCTTATAAAGGTATTCATTCTTTAGGAATATTCTAACATTGGCCAGCGCGGGCCAAATCTAGAAGTTTTTGTTGGCCGTAAATAAAATAATTAATCAAAAAATATTTTATTGTTAAAATTTATAACATCTATAATGGTGACTCGGACTGAAAATATGAGTGTACCGTTGAGTTCATTTGTACATGTTTCCCCTAGGCATATCGTAACCTCGACTATCATGGGTTGCAGGTGAATGTTAATAATTTATTGGACGTTTTTTATAGTACATTCAGTGAACATCCCAGTGGATTTTTCTATCCTTTTAACCAGTTCTTAGATTAAGAATATGGGGGCACCATTGAATTTGCGGCACTGAGATTCTTTTAAGGGAGGCTTCACATCGATCACAGTAGGTTGGGTGAAAAAGTTATTTTTGCAGACAATTAAAATATTAATAATATAACAAGTTAGGTTATTTATTTCTTTTCTGCAACAAATGAACAATGGTGGCGCATATGAGGACATGTAAATCCATTAAATGGATTGGTTGTTCATTAATTGTAATAGCACCATTGAGAATTTGGGAGGATCATTGATTAATTGAACCTCATTAATTATTTGTGTGGGACATACACTTTCTCCTCTCCTGTTTAGGTGGGGCTCTAGGAGGGGTGTTTGGACAACATCACCAAGCGACGAAGCTGTTGAAAAGTACCTCCATTCTAACCATGTGGAGGATGAGGCAGGATTATGCATATGGCGATGAGTGCCATCGAATCGTGAACCCATAATGACGATAAAGGAGGTTATGTTTGTAGTCATTATTATACGTCTAAACAAGGTAGGGGGTTTGTTTTTATGTTCTTATATGTTGATTTTCACTTCTCCCACCTTCTATCATGTTAACATGGAGGGAAAAGACCAAACAACAAGGCCCATACCCTCTGACACTTCGCTCATATTGCATTATTCATGTATAGATTCCTCATTTTGATGGAAACACAAATTAGAGGGTCACGTTTTGACAATGGAAAATCAGAAGAGATGTAGCCACAGACGACACCAAGAATAGACCACCGGAGCACGTCCGATGTCCTGTAGAAGAAACCACTGGCGCACTATGTCGATGGAGGATGGAGGAGACCTGCGGAAACCAGCCACGGGTGGTGGAAGGTGGAACGTGACAGTGCATGCAAGCACCGCCAAGGGAAGAAGATGTAGCATGAAGTGGCGGTGCAGTAGCGAGCCGCACCGTGTTGGCGGAAGCGGGTCAACTAAACGATCTACCGTTGAATCGTAGTGGGGTAGTGTGCCCCAAGCTCACTAAAACAGCCCCAAAACCATGGGGCAAGGGGGACTCAGAGGTCTGCTTTCAAGTGGACATGGGCCAGCCAAGCGGGCCGGACCCGCCCAACAGTCTGGGCTGGACCTGCGACCTAGCAGGCCAGCGTGAGTGTGCTAAGCCCTACTCTACTGGTAGGGCCAACAGCGGCCAAGGCCTGCAAACAATTCAATCCAACCCCAGAAGGCTGGGCCCAGTGAATTGTGTTGACCCTTGATGGGTTAGACCAGAGCAGGCTCAAGTAGACCTCGTGTCCCATTTCATCGAGCCAGTATGACTGAGTTAGACCGAGCCCAGACCCAACTGCTACCTGAATAAAGAATCACCTGTAATTGATGAACTAGGTGTCCCTCTGACACACCGTCAGTGGCATTGAGACCCCATTTTGAGAAGTGGTCATTTTACCCTATTCTGGTAAGCCCGACTGAGCCGGGAAGGACTGAGTTATGATGATCCATGTTTCATGGAAAATGGTGTAACTAACAGATGAGGCATTTGATCGACGCGTCTTCTATTGATTAAGGACCCTTGTGACAACGCAGTCTTTTGGAGATAATCTAAATGAGTTATGACAAAATTTCACATGTGACCTAGGTAATATTAGACATGAAGCCAATTGTGATGTTTTTATAAAAGTGCCCATGTCCCACAGACCGAACGTGTCCTATCAACGAGCCGTCTGTCCCATTGGTACCCCTATGATGAGGCAGTCCATTGGGTATTATTTTTTTTTGTGGGACTTAGTACCGGTTGAATTTTGACTGATGGATTGAGAAGAAGTTCTATCTGAACCATGCGGAATATGAGTGGGATTCTAGTGGTTGGATGTAACGTGAAGAAAGAACATCGATCTTGTGTGCGTCATCATCTATCGATCCTATGTGGGTTAGAATTTAGAGATTCTATGTGGGTTAGTATCTATCAATCCTCTATGGGTCATCGCCTATCGATCTTGTGTGGGTCTGTGCTTACAAATCTGTTATGGGTAAGTATCTTTCGATCCTGTGTTTTTCAATGCATATAGATCCTATGTGGGTTAGCATATATCAATCCTGTGTGGGTCAACGCCTAGAGAACTTGTGTGGGTCAGCACCTATAGATCATGTGTGGGTGAGTAGTAGAGCCTCTCGACAGCATAAGATGATCTAGATTTACGACTAATAATTTGTACTTCTGTACATGAGTTATATACCTAGTGTGAGATGAATCATTAACATTGTGTTACTTTTACCTTCTTTGTGTTACCTTCATGGTTTTACATTCGTAGAGTTACCATTGTGTTAAATTTACCTTCGTGGTGTCACCTTCATGGTGTTGCCTTTTTGGTACTTTTACCTTTCCAGTGTTTTCTTCGTGGTGTTACCTTTGTGGTATTCTTCCCTCATGGATCTGTTGTTCTAAAGGATTCAAAGTTGGAACCTAATGTTTAATCAAATATAATATGTGTATATCTATATTACATAGGTATATGTATGGTCATATACCTAGTTAGAGTTGATGACTACTTGGTTCTTTATGTTTGAGGTCTTGATTTGTGGCTAATCCTATGTGGAACTCTGGGAGACCTTCGGGGGTCTCAGGGTCCCTACTGATTATTATTATACTCACCCATGCACTAGCTTCCCCCCCACTTTATTGTGTCTTGTGCATATGAAAGCAGCAGGACTGAGTCTTGAGGGAGCCAGGACCAGGCAGTAAACAGAGGAGACAAGCAGACATGGAGTGATTTGGAGACGATATGTACCTACCCTTCATGTAAGATCCTTGGTGGATGATCCTATAGATGTTATCTCTTTTCAATTGTACTTTAACTTTTCAGTTGGGCTTGTATCCTAACCTCTTTACTTTCAGTAAACTTTTAACTAATGAATTTTAATTTTTGGTTCCATCTTGTTGTGTTCTTAGATAGTGTGTTTGAAGGTTTAAAGGTAATTCTTTCTCATTTTTCAGGTATTTTCATTTCGGAGCTAGTCGCCATCCCCTAGCCTATGGAGGGCAGGATTGGGGAAGTCACAACAGGGGGCCCAATGGATGGGTCATAAAAATATTAATAAGGTGAAATAATTATATTATGGAAATATTTATTCATTATATTAAATGATAAAATTATTCTTTACTTTTAATCCACAATGAGATACCAAAAAAATGATCATGCATAATTACAAACTACCATCTCCATGTTGTGATGTTGTTAATTTTTCATCACCACATATCAATGATATTAGAATATATGGTCCTTCTGAAAACAATATGTTTTATATTTCACAAATAACATTCTAAAATAAAAAATTTCATATACTATGATTTTTTCCATTCATTTAGAAATGAAGTCATTAATATTGTGTGTGATAGACTACCACCTCAATGAATAGTGAATTTTATTTCTCATATACACCCATCTTTGCTAGGTCCAGTAATTTATTTAATTAAGATATATGATCATTATGGAATGATTAATAATATTTATATTTTTATTATCATTATCTAAATACATTTAAAAATCATTAAAATAAGATAACACATTACCATTGGAGGTGATATAACTGATATGAAAAAATTTTATAATGAATATATCATAAATGATTATGGGATGTAATATAGATTTTATATAATATAATAATGTTACCTAAATTATAATTATTTTTTATTAAACTATAATGTATATATTGTAACTATTTATTAATATATTATATTTTGATCATTAAAAACACCAAAAACTAGTTCATCATGTTTTCAATATTATAAAGTTGTATTCATGTCATTTACCAAGTGAAAATGAAAATTATTTAATAATTGTAATATTATTATTATATATTGAATAAAATTGTAATGATGAAAATGATACCAATTATAGAGAATCCATCATGTGTTTCTAATGATTGTTTAAAACAAACAATGAGATCTTCTAACACTTGATAAGGAAAATAACATAATCAGTTAATATACTTATAACAGGTAGTTGTAAAACATGTTTAAAAGTATAATAAGTAAATATAAAGGTTCAATGATAATTTATTAATATTTTTATTTCAATTATACGATATGTTATTGAATGTATGAATAATAGGGAATAAATGGTAAGTTTTTCTTTGTCGTAATTTCAATTCCATAAAAAATGATTTGTATTGCAAACCAATATATATTTTATATAAATTACTCTATAACCTATTTCAATCATGTATAATTAATAACTATTATTGATGGATAGGTTAATTTAAATTCTATTATAACCCTCATATTCTTATATTACTATTACCATAATGGTTTTTGGAAACTCAGTTCTCACTTATGAGTAATGATTATTCTCCTAGAAAAAATTTCCTAAAATTTGAATTAACTATATGATTATATTTTATAATTTGAAAATATATAATTCTATTTTATGGAATTACATTTTTACAACATAACAACATTCTAAATGTTTGTTTCATCATGAATTATGATAGTTGTAATAGATTTAGTTATCTCAAATTTCAATTGACTTAGTTAAAATGAAACCCTAAGAAAGTCATTATTTAATGATTTATAAATATGTTAATTTATTATTTCAAAAGCTATTTTCTTATTTAAATCAATTTAAAATCATGTTTTTAACTAATTTATGTTTATCCAAGAAATGCAGTCTTAAAATTGAATAATTTTTAGTAAAAAATTATCATCTATTATACGGTTGATGTTTCATCCAATTTCTATGTTGGTTGTTCCCAAAATTGTTTTCTCCATTATAATGTTGATATAATTTTTTTCTTTTGTGACATTTTTATTCCTTTTATCTTATTTCAGAACGGAAGTTTTACTAACACTTTTTCAATTAATGATTTCAAAAACTCAAATCAAAATATTGAATCATTTTTTCATCCTTTCAAGAATCAAACGTTAAATCTTCCACTAATCATTATTTTGATAATATTTTTTCAATTACAATGGTCAATAATTCATAAATCATTAAAAAATTTAAATTTTATATCATTCAATTTAGAAAAAAAAATTATTGTTTTTTTAAATTAACTCTTTAATATTTTTTGTGAAATAATTTCACTTTGATATATTTATATATATAGTATTTAAGACCTATATTCTATGAAGTAATTTTTTGATAACACCATACATGTTTCTATGATTTGATTCATTTTGGAAAAAAAAATTCTAACAAATGATATCTTAAGATCATTTTATATGATTTTTGTATTTTTTTTAAACCATTCTTTTTTAATGTGTTCCTTACAACATGTTTAATAAAATTACATCATATGGGGAACATATTTATGGGAGTTTAATGGGTTGGTTCCAATATATACCTCCAATTTAATAGATAATATTTTATATCTCAACATACGATGATGATATAGAATTATTTTTTTAATCAGAACATGAATAAGGGACATGTTTTTTGTTCATAATAAAAAGTATATAAATTTTTTTAATAACAATATTATCTTTGGGAATGTTATATTTTCAAAAAATGATGATTGATATTTTTTTTCACATTAAATAGATTTGTGAAAAAATTTAATTCACAAAATTATGTGTGGGAATATAATTTTTTAAAAACATGATTCGTGGGAATTTTGTATGTTTACCCCATAATGTGTAAAAACAATTCTCACAAATTAAAGTGTTGGAATGTTTTTACCCACAAGATTATTAGAATGTTTTTTCATTTTTATAATGATACATGGGACTTTTTGTAAAATATTAATGTATGGAAATACTATTTATTACCCATGTTATAAATTCCCAACATAATTTTTTTTAAAAAAATTTTACAATTGGATTAAGGTATGTCTTTCATATAAATGACATATTTCTATGATTATTCTCTATAGATCATGTTTATTATCTTTTTATTTTTAACCATTCATTCCTGTTATTTGTTTTTATCTTAATATTTCAGGTTTTTATATCGTGACTAGTAGAATAATCTTATTATTCTATGTTAATTTATAGATATATTACTGCCCATATAAATTTTTATATACCTATGATATAAGCTCTGATAACATGTTTATAATTATTCATATTATTAGTGTTTAATCTCAATGAAATATTATGTTTTTCTTCCCTTGGTTATAGTGCTAAAATTTTTGTATAATATGTCTAGAAATGGATCTAGTAATGTTCAAATGTTTACCGATGTTCTCAAGTATCATTAAATATGTTTCATTTGAAGTTGATGCTAAAAAAACTAACACATCAATGCATGTGATTATGATTATTTATTAATTTCAATTATTATGTAATAGTAATGTTGGAAAATAAAAATACTCACATCTCTATTTTCATTAATTTTATTTCTTAAAAGAAATTTTTTCATCACCAAACTAGAGAGTTTAGGTCTAGGTATCCTTTAATATATCATATATCATCTCAAACATATATGATGATATAATTTTCATGAACCTCATTTCCACATAAAATCATTGATTATTTTAATGTAAAAGTTATTCCCTTCACTTTGGTGATACGTTAATCAACTATTCCATATCCTTTCAAATCATATTTTACTTTGTTAGTAAATTTACATGGATTAACTAGATCTTATTTCCCTATGAAAGTGATTGATTCTAATTTAAACATCTCCAATAATTAATTTTATAATTCCTTGTAGTATTATCAGAAATTTAAATATTATTAGATATATATATATCTTCTACAAAACACAATTCCTTATAAATTTTGAAAGACACTAATATATTAATTTTTTGTAATAGAATCTAAAAATGAATAATATATGAGGTGTATCATGATCTGATATAAATTAAAAGCAAAATATTTTGATATGATCAACTCTACGAACTGGTGAATTACTATTAGTGACTTTTTATGTATTTTAAACATTTTATCCATTTCCTTTTACCTCTCTACAAGTCATAGTGAACGGATCTCCTATTTTATCTTCTAAACCTCATCAGTTCATGAATCACATATGGACACACCAACTGAAAAGGATATTTTATTTTTACACCTTTCTCCTATCAAATTTAAGAAGGCTAATTAATTTTTTCATATTGATTCAACCATGATTATATTACCCACTAGTGTCATTATCTGATGTAAAAAATCGTTAAGGACTATCTAAAAATGTTATATATGTACCCATATATTTTAATGTGCACATAATTCATTAATATTATAATTATGGGTGTATATACTCTCTTTGGATGTAGTAAAATATCTTTCGGTAACAACATGATGGTCTCTCACCTATATTGACATTTCAATTTGATGAGGTACTACTATAATAATTTTATTCCTCACTAAAATAGTAAAAATAAATAAATTGTTCCAATTATTCAGACAAGTAATTTAACATGGATTCAATGAACTATCCTTATATTAATCAAATGTTAAACTTCTCATTAGTTTGTGCTCATTGGAATTAACCCTACAAATTCATTTTCCCATTTCATTCTTTCTACTCTTTCTATCTCTATCCTTAGTGTGATGGAAATAAACCAGTTCTCCCTCTCCATTATTTTTTTCCTCTAGATACAAATGATATATGTGTTGGGAGTACCCATTGTTTTATTCAGAACACAATTAATTCGAAAAATTATATATTGACTTGTTTTTCCAATATTTCAATTAATATTCCAATAATTTTTCATTTGGTAAAATATCAGATATCTTATCTACACATTGTTTTCATTAAATTTATATATAGTGGTAGTATCAGTTTCACTATGATCATTTATTTATTCATGTATTTATTTACAAAAATCATATGAACACATTAGTTTAAAACTAAACAATCATTGAATTTTTGAAATAATTGAATTATTTCCCATATTTAAAGATACTCAAAACTTCAACTAGTCCCCTTTTTAGAAGATTATATCATCATTATAACATGGAATAAAATTATATTCCTTGTTTCGGTATTACATTCCATAAATATCATCATTTACTCTTATATGGGTTATTAATACAAGTCCACTCTCACATAGATCATCATATTCAAACATTAATCAACCAAACATAGATTCTCTTGATATATATCTTTTTTTAATACCTTAAAAACATTTTATATAATAATGATCCCAAATTAACCATATGTACATTCAAATAAATTGTACATATATTAGTGTACCATCTTACATAATATCATATTCATAGATATTATTAAGCTAAAATTTTCTTTATTTAATGTCTTCACCTTATTCTAAAAAACCAATAATGTCGATATATTATATCGGATCATCATCTAAAATTATTTAATAATCACATAGTATATTCTGATGAATTATTGAATGATCACTCAATGGAAACTCATGTCTGAGATTCATTCATGTTGTGGAGAATCATGATCCATTTTTCCCTACAATGTAAGAAACTATATATTTAAATTATTTTGATCAATCAGGGCATGGAAATTTTAAACAATTGCAGATAATGCTTCTATATTATGAACACCATATTAGTTCATATTAGTCTTTAAAATGTAGTGTGAATATTTTTAAATGAAAATATTTTTTCTCAAAGGAAGAAAATAAAAATGACGTCGTACTTATAATTTCACATGTCTAGTATATTAATGGATATTGAATATGATTTGATACGTCCAACAAAAAACATTTGAGTATGACCCCAATCATTAATTACCCATTATTCCATAAGATAATATTTTAAAATCCCATAGTTTTATTCTACCCAAAGGGTCCTTTGGATACCACACATAACAGTTCATAACATTACTCATCACCAACCCATGATGGGTGTACTCCACCCAGCAAAGTGTCATCCAATGATTTCCATAATGCATGTCAATAATTCCATAGTAAATTAAATATGGATAGAGATATTGGATGGTTTGGTTACATTTTATGTGATTACATATGGGTTTTCAATTTTTTTACCATCTATTTATTTAATTTTTTTTTCAAATAATCCATTAGGTTTTACTACTAAAAACTCAGGATCCTACCTCTATCTTTTTAGAATCTACGCCTTTTCATTCCTTAAAATATTGAAATTAAATATTGATATATAAAATCAGTTTTTAATAATGAAAAAACATGTATTATTATTATATAATACACCAGTATCATTTCTATATTATAGTCAGGTACATCAAACAATATTATCATTAAACATGAAGAAATATCTATTTCTATAAATAAAGGATCTTATTGATGATGATTAAAAATGAAAAAGAACTAAAAAACAAACCTCAGATACATATATTATAATTCATTCACTCAAAATACATAAACACCATATTTGTATAACATATTAAAAAAATTCAAGTTCCTTATTATAACATCCAAATAATGACTTATTACCTCTAACTATTTCATCATAGATTGTTGAAAGAAATCATTTTATATTACATGATTATAGAAAGTAATTGAAATAAATACAAAAAATTTTTAGTATCTTTATAATCAATTTGTGACACCAATTATTTTATGATGTATATCTCCCTAATTTGTTATTTATTAATTTTATATCATTATATACATTCAAAACCAATTCTTAAAAAGGCCATGATATACTATTGAAGTATTATTACTTAATATGATAATTATATACTAAAAATTAGGGTAAATAAGAATAAAAACAATATTAACGTTATTTTTACTCATATATATATTGAATTCATAGGTTATCAATTAAGAATAATATAATGTATAATATTTAAAAAGTGAAAAAGTTATTATATTCTGAATTATTCATTGTATACATGTAATGTTATTATATTTTTATAAACTAATTTAATAAATATTAAAAAATTATTGTAGTGAATTTTATTTTGTATACATTCAATAATATATTTTAAATATTACTTTAATTTTTATTAAATGCACGGAACACAGGTAATGTTTCTTATTTTTAAAAATCATATTTCTAAAACAGTTTTGTTGTAATTTGAGCTTTTATATTAAACATTATTTTTTAAACATTGAAAAATTAAATCCTGGAAAATGGATTAAGTATTTCAAATGACAATAATAATTATAATATAGTTGTTTAAAATATATTTTTTCATTATTAATACTCAAATGGTAAAAATAGTCTTTTTCCATTGTATGAGTTAAAACATGTAAAAATAGCCAAAACTACAAATGATAATGTATTGAACGACATAAAAAAAATATAAACTCTATTTTTGACAAATTAAAACCTGATTAATATAATATTAAAAATTGAATCATTTTGTAACGATTTTCCATGACTAAGACATTAATATATTTTAATCATTTGAAAATTTCAAGTGTTTACTCTAACTCACTTATTAAAGGATACCATTGTCTCTTATCTTCACCATACATCAAGGTCCTATTATTTATTTCAATAAATGACTAAATAAAACACTTAAAACAATTAAAAATCATATTTTTTTTAGGTTTTATTAAAACATCATCCCATTAAAGCTGTAGGTATAACAATAAGGTGGTTATCCAAATAGGTGGTATAGTTCTTAACTAAGCACTTTCAATTCTATTTCTTCTTCCACCATTTATAAACATATTCTATCCATAATAAAAAGATGAATATTATATATAAAATATACTGAGTTCGTATTATTATGATGTAATAGCCATTCTCTATATCTTTTCAACCAAATAATGAATGAAAACACAGCATGTGCATGTGAAGGAGCTAATGGCTCCACAAAAGAATAGGATTTATTTCCCATTACCATAACTCATGGATTGTTGTTACAGTGTATTAAATATTTACATATTATATTTAGGATAAAAATATGATTCTATATTTATATTATCTTATCTACCTTCTTAACCTCTCTTTCATTGGAAAATGATAACATCACTTGTGTGTACATGTGGACTACCACCTCCATGAGGCGATGTGATTAAATTTTCATTATACAATATGTAAATTTTAATAAAGTTATATTAATTATGTATATATGATATTATATATATATATATATATGTTTATTTATTATTTATTAATTATTTACCTTTTCTTGTCAATTGAAAATGGAAAACATTACCCAGTGTACATACAGACAATCGTCACTATGAAGTGATATACCTCATTTTTCATCATTGATTTGTGTTAATTTTTTTTATTGAGTATATAATAAATATATATTACTCTTATTTCATAATTATTTTACTAGATGTAGTTAATAAATTCCCTTACTATAATGAATAGAACCATCAAACTGATAAATATATAGAAATCTGAAGAGTTTTCACGTGTTTGATCATTTTAATGACGAAATTTTTCATTAATGGTTAAATTGAATCAAATTTAATGTATATTTTATTCTATATGAAAATAATTTTATTTATGTTTTTGTATAAAAATCTATATTTATTATATTTGTGGATTAATTTAATAAAGAGTATGATGAGACTTGAGGTATCGGTTTATATTACAGTCCCTTTTCTTTTTTGGATTATCTACGTTAAATATATATTGAAGAAAATTATTTAGATATTATACCATAAAAAGTATATTTTATTCTACTATTTCTATTCATTCAATTTAAATGATTTATTACCATTTCCCTCTTTTTTATATAAAATTTTCAAGAAAACTTATAAAATGAAATTGTAATAGTTAATTATTTATTTGGCCGATGAATTTTTATGTCCTTCTCTATGACCTTCAAAAATAATTATGGATTTTTACCGAATAATAATATTTTATAAAATGATATTACTTATTACATGTTACTTTATTTATAATTAATAAATGTTAATATTTTTAAATAAATTATTTTTGAATAATTTTTTTCATTCGTTTTTCTAAAGTGTAAAAATATTATTCCCTTGTAATATATACTGTATGAACTGATTTTACATAATCTATGAAATATATTAAATTTGAATCATAAATTGAATGTTTACTTATTTTTTTCATATAACATAATTTAATCTATAATATAGTATTTTTTAGATAAATGGAATCCAAAATAAAATGATATTTTTCTTATGTTTTCAAAGAAAGTGTGGAATATGATTTTAATAGCATTTTTCTTATATATCCACCTACTATAACATTTTACATAATTATGTAGGGATAAGATATAATCATACCATAAAATTAATTTATCTATATGACTTATTGTGATAAGGATTTAATGATGATTCTATGACACAAGTTTTACTTCAATGGATTAATTATTTTAAGATGAAATGATTATGAAACTAGTTTTCCTTCCATAGTTAACGATATTATTATATGATAACTATTTTATATTCATGTGTCTCACATATATATGGTTTTCCTAATTTTATTGGTTGTTATTAAACTATATATCCCTATAATGAATTTTGTATACATGCATAACTTATGAGAGAACAATATTATTCTTTAAACTGACTTCACATTCACAACTTCATTCATGGACATTGTTTCATGTCCGTAATTTTATGAATGTACATGGATTTATGTCCATATGAATAAGAGAGGATCTAATTACATGTCTTTAAATTATTTTCTACAAATGTGATAGTTTATATATGTTTAAAATTTTATAAACTTATGTGTGTAACAAATTCCTATGTTTGTAATATGACTACATGGATCATGATTATTTGTATATGATTCCACACATTTATGAAATTTCATTTTTTTTGAAAAATCATTATTCCATTACTCATGATTAATGGCATTTGATTTATTTTTCATGAATTCATTTTGTTATAATCTTTTTCACATACCCTCATACTATGTTATTATCAGACATAGATATCTATAATGCTTACCCTGACTTAAAATCTCATATCATCCATTCTTATTTTTCCATCCCGTTGTTTTTATGTATGGTTGCAACCGAGATATGTTTATAAGGGTACTAATTTTAATATATTTTTTAGATGTGTTTATGATACCTTATGAATTAATATATTTATATATCTAGTTTCTCAATTCACTAAATTATTTGGTTTATGGTGTTTTTATCTTTCTATTACATGTTGAATATTCAAATAAATTTATATAATATTTATGCATGTTATTCATGAGTCACATCAATTGGTATCAGTGTTGGGTTTAGATATTTTTAGAGATTATGATTTGAAAATATTTCAGAAAACATAAAAAATTTTATATACATAAGATAATAACCTTATGTTATGGTAATTTATATATTGTGTGTTTAATGGAATATAAATCCTGGTATATATAATGTAAATTGGATAGTATTGTATAATATATCTCTTTTTAGTGACATCACTGAATTGGGATGATATTTTATTAACTTTGATAATCCTCGGTGCTTGATTAGTGGTCCAATTAATGTACACATTGATGGACACTATAGATGGATATGCTTTAGTTAATTCCCATTATCATTGTATACCATTGAGTATTATCTAAATAAATAATAACCATGTTTAACCTAGGTTAAACAGAATGTTTCATAGGTCAATATGATGGAGATATAATTTAGGAACTCTCAATAATTATTTTCATAAATATATGTTTTTTCACATCAATTTTTGTTTCATGATAAATTCCTTACTTGTTTTGGTATTGGTTAATTGAAATACATAAATTGAATAATGGATGTGATGAAGAATTCAATTATATTCCTCATATGAAACCAAATGGGTTGTGTGGGGGGTGTAATATCTCATGAATATTCTCAATCAACTCTCATAATCAATGAGTGGAATCATAGAATATGTTAATATTCTGAATGCACAAATGTAGGATAAACATGTCTTTAAATATTTTATGAAACAACCTTTAACCTCTATAAATGGGTCCTAGGTTCCACTATTTGATGAGAAAGTGATCAATGACATGGTATATATATTTTCTATTCTTTAGCTCTTGGACTATGTGAATATTTTCTAATATTTCAATCATATATTAGGTGAACATGATCGATGGAGTAATCTTATCAATAATAAAAGTAAATAATAGAAAATAATCTCTATATAATAGGGTGAGTTTAGGAGTGTATTGAACTATAATTACATTGACCAGTATATTTATTCAAAACTATAATGTGGCATTGCAATGTTGATTCAGAAGGATGAGTAATTGTTCAGTGCCTATAAATCAATCATTACCACAATTTGTAGTTGTCCTTCACATTTTATCATTGACTTAGAAATAAATAATCATGTATTACATAATTCATTTAAATTAAATATTCAAAATGAAGAATTCAAAAAGTAATGTGAATGAAATGATGATTTTTTTCATTTTTTATTAACATTGAAAGGTAATCTAGAAACACTTATTTTAAATACACTTTCGATAATTAAATAATTATGTAATTTCCTGAAATCTCTAGTGGTATCTCAATTAGAGGTAAGGATTGTTTTCAACCACATATATTCCCAATATGTGAGTATAAGAACATACATAAATTTATGAATGCAATGAGAATATTTTTCACTTATCAAAAGATTATCCATGTCGAAATAAAATGTTAAAGTGCTATGGAAAACGGAATCAATGGAATATATATAATGAGTTCTCATCTAAATACATCACCCACACCTCAATGATTTCTACATATTCAGTTTTGTAAATATGTGATACAATACCATAATCCAATGGGGAATGTGATTAATAAGACTCAAAAACCTCTGTTTTTACTATAAAAAGGGAACAATTATTCAATAAAATAATTATATGTGGGTTATGAGAATTATGTGGGTGAAGGTACACATATCATCCAATATAGACTTTTGTATGTATTATTCTTTTAGGTTCTATCTTAAATTTTATTTCATATGTATTCTCAAATAGAGTTTCATAATCACCACAATGATTATATATTCAGTTATATAGTAAATTTATTAATTTTAAAAATATTTCCTATAAATTATATAGCTCATATATGATAGATGTTTGTGGGAAAGTACCGCATAAAAATCTTGTTATTCCTCATCTTGATGCATTTGATGTAATCTTTTTCATGTGTGGGCCATCTTTGTATAGATCCTCTATCAATGTTTTTGGAGGTATGTTACTTTCAATAATCTAAATCAAACAATAATTATCTGATAGTAAGATGATTTACATAATATCTAAATAAAATTACATTCATTATACGGATTTAAGTACCAACATAGAAGGGATATTTGTCTCAAATGGTTGGGGAGAAAATGATCATTGAAAATATTTCTTTTTAATATTCTGATTTATTTCTTAATAACATTAATAGCCTTCAAAAAATACATGAATTCTATCATTCCATAGATTTCATACCCATCACTACACAAAATTTATATAGTCACTATATAATGGACGCAATTAAGGAATTGAAATTAAAAATAACATCTAGGTGAATATTAATAAGGTATTCATTTATCAATGTAATTCTAACTGTGGGGTACATATTTTTTTATTATGAAGAATGATGGGTCAATGCATATTTTTATTTATTATTGATAATTCAAAAAGATCGTTGTTATGAGAAAGTATCATCTACCTCATATAGATGACCTATATAATTTACGATGAGCATAATATTTTAACAAGATTAATCGTTCATTTGAATATCATCATCTAAGGGTCAAATGGATGGATATACCAAATGAAACCGTCTATACTACATATAGTCATTATGAATTTATCCTAATTCAAATTTTACATACCAATACCACTTCAATATTTATAGATTTAATGTGTAGTGTCTCCAGAGATTACATTGATTACTTTTTGAATATCTTTATGGATTATTATAATATTAATTTCATGATCAAGGAAGGTCATGAATAACCATTGTGGATTGTATTGAAGAGTCTGAGGAATGAGTGGTTAGATACCAAATTTATGGGGGTTGAATCTTAGGAACAAAATGTCACATACATGAGTAATTTAATCTCTTTTGAATTTATATTAGTGGGTAATTCAACTAAATAAGTTATTGAATAAGGACCCGTACCATCCACGGTGATTTAGTTCCATATTTTTTGTTATTGGAATGTTAGTACTGATTATTTTTTGAAAAATTAATCATGACTGTAAAATATATTAAAAATGATATCATGGGAGGAGTTCTTATTGTTTGGGACAAATGAATGTGTGTAAACATTCAAGGAGATGAATATAGGGTATGTCAGTAAACTTTTCAATACATGACCTTGGTTTGGAGAATGGTTTTTTATATCTAATGATTAATAGGAAAACGGACTAGGATGAATACCCATTTCTAATGACGTGGTGATATATTATTCCTCAATGTGATAGATAATTCATTATAAACATGACATGACTAATGATTTTGTGCCAGTGGTAGTAATTATAACATTGAAAATATGGATTATGTCTTTCATGATGAATGATGAGACATATATAAATATATATATCGATAATAAAACATTTTTTTATACATTCACACCAAAGAGGTTGAATATAAATCAAAGGACATATTTGGAATGGATTAAAAATATAATTACATAAAACAAAACCCTACTAGGAAGCCGGAAAATGTTGTTGAGGATTTTAGAGGAAATGATCAAGCTTGATTATCCGTCATAATTTTTAAAAGAGTTAAAATATATTTTTAATTTTTTACAGTAGATTTTGAAATCATGAAGAAAGGGAATAGATCTTATCTATCTCAAATAAATTTTCAACCATCCATTCATGAAAGGATAATGAAGGAACTAAGTGAAGATGTGGAACTATATAAGATGCTGAAAAATGTTCATGAGTTTAGACATGATTATTTTGGAATGATAAAATTTATGAAATGACTATATATCCCATATGTACTAGACATTGAGATAGATATATTCGAAGAATATCAGAATTATTCATTCTCTTTTAATTATACATGTACATAGAAGAAAAGAGACCAGAATGATTAATTCTGGTGGGTAAATAGGAAACATGATGTCATAGAGTATATATCATCTTTCTTAATATATAAATGAGTTAATTATATGATATAGATTTATATTATGGTGTTACATCCATTATATATTAAAAATTTGAAATGGTAAATCATTAAAAATTATTTCATAAGCGAACTATAACAAAATTATATACGGCACATTTATATTTGGAATATAGTTGATTGACTTAGGAACATGGAACAAAACATTAAAATAGGTGAATATTTATCTCTTGATTACTTTTCGAGGATATATATTAATTTATTTCTATGGCTGCATAAAATTACAAATTCAATTATATTTTATTGATATATAAGGTCATCATCAAAGTTATGGTAAAATATTAAGGTGGAATTGAATACAAGGGTAAAATATAGAAATTAGTATCATCTAAAAATAGATGTACTTAATGAAGGGAAACATCAATACAATGAATATATGTTGAGATCATGTACTTTATATTTCAAATTCTATTTGTATCAGCAACATTCTCTAGTCGTGTTCTCTTAAATAAAAAACATTTAGTCAAGAAATAGGATTGATCCTTATGAATAGATATATGGATGAAAGAGTATAATTCCATAATTCATGGATTATTTTGGAGAAAAAATCTATTAGAAAAATATATTGGTGGTTAAATTATAGTGAATGTTATATCTACTTTGAAGAACATATGATAATATCAGAGTATGTATAAATGTAATGTTGATAATCATCTATGAGATCTGGTGTAAGATTATTTGAACAAATTATTTCTATGAAAACTTGAATAGAAGAGATTTATGGGATTTAGAATATATAGAAAACTATTCAAATATTTAACAACCCCTTACAATTCATGTTTTTATCGAGACAATTTTTATCATAGAGAGCTTCCACTTAATATATCCAATGTTCATGATGGGTTCCATGTATCCCTCATGAGTAAGTACTTTCACGATCCATCACATTTACTGAACATATTCGTCGAATCAATCATGAAAGATATCTCTTATGATGAAAAAACTGTCGAGATACTAGAATGAAAAAAATAATGTTTTATGAAATAGGACCACTCACATGGTCAACTTTGTTTTAGTGAAAAGCTATATTTGATTAAGCTACATAGGAACATGAAGATATGATTATTAAAAAGTATCTTCAATTATTTATACCGGAGTGGGAACATTCAATGGATAAAATCTTATAGTGGGGTAAAATTTAAAACCCCAATATTTAATGATATAATGACTTTAAGAAAATTAATTTTTTTATTGCCCGATTTACCCAAAACACTATGTTCATACGAACCATGACATAATATAAAATTCTTATGACATAAAACTATAGTCACAACTTAGAAACTAGATTTATGGGTATGAATAAAAAATAGATTTTTTTGTTTTATTTTTTAGAAAGGTAGAATCGAAATTCATTTTGTGACAATTGGCTAGAAAATAATATATCAGCATTTGAAAGTATAAAATTATTTTATTCTGAAAACATTTTAATGCATGTGATGTGAATTTAGTTTATTTTTTTTTTAAATTAATAACTATTAATGAATAATTATAGTGATATTTAAATATTTTATATTCAAAACATAATTTTATTATTTATTTTATATTTTTTACCATACATGTAATGAATGTAAAGTCAGTATTATTTTTATAAATAAATTATTCAAAAAAAATACTTTTTTGGTGTTTTGCGCACCCAATTTAAAATGATTTTAATCAATTTCAATAAATAAAATCAATTAATATAAATTCCAATTTTTTACATAGTATAATTATTAATATTTAATTATGAAAACTTAATTTCTTATCATTATGAATATTAGTTTTTCCAAAAAAAGTCTTATTTTGACCTTAAATGTTAAAATAGTTAAATGGGCTAAAACATAATTGATAAGATTTAAAATAATATAAAAATGTATTAATCATATTTTATCTTATGGTCATGTCCTATATAATCTAATTTTAAAACATAGTTCATTTTGGATCCATCTTTTTTGATTAAGTGATTAATATATTTTAATATTTTTAAGAATTCTTAATGTGTCCTCTCCCTTACAAATGAAAGGATACCCTTATCCTATTTTCTCCAATAACAAAGAAAATATAATATCAGAAAAACAATACCCATATACATTCCCATCATACCTAAAAAATTATTATTGGTCTATTTTTTCAATCAACATACTATTCTAAAAAGACTTTACTGATAAACCTATGGAGGTTTTCTAAAGAAGAGGTATATCTCTTAAACGAGATATTTTAATTTTATTTCTTATTAAACATTCTATGATCATTTTTTATAAATCAAGAAATAATTAATATAATAACATTAAAATAAATATATTTTATTATAATTATTTTGATACCTTTTTTACATTCAATCTATCATATAGTAAATGAATGTATAGATCGTGCATACATGTAGAATACCACCTACATGAAATGATACGATTCAATTCCTTTTACCATAATTAAGGGATGGTTTTTATAATGGATTTAATATCTATATGTGAAATTTATGAACATTTTATAATTCATAAATTTTAATTTCTTATCTCACTTATTACCTTCTCATCTATGGGAAATGATATCATGAATGGTTCTATGTTGGGATTACCACCTCCTTGAGGATATAGAGTTTAGTTCTACATTACATATCTAAATACAATAAAATAAGATTTTATTTAATGAATATATAATATATTTATAAAAAAATAATGATTCCATAATGGGTAATTAAACATTAAATATTTTTAATTCCATCAATTGAATTGTCAATACAACACATGTGCATAGATACAAAATATCGTGTACTGAATGTGATGAAACTAATTTTTCATAAAATATATATATGAATTGTATTAAATGTATATATGACAAAAAAATATGATAACTAAATCAGGATTAATATTATGGATTTAATTAAACTAGGACTATGGTTCAATGATCCTAACCGTCTAACTAAAATACATAATAAAAATATTGTAGTTCTCATACGAATGGTCTTTTTAATGATGAAATTTGTAATTAAAGGATAAATTAAAATTATAAAAGCAATTTACAATGTTATTTTTTTCATTATATGGTTCTATTTTTTTTAAATACCAAATAAATATTTTTTATAGAGAATTTTTTGACACATACAATAAAAGGTGCTACTTAAGCTAAGGTTTTTTGTTACAATATCATTTCTATATTTTAGTGTGTTTGTTATATATATATTTAGAGATATTATATGAATATTTATAATTAGACTCCATATATTTTATTCACGTATAGTTATTCTAGTAATTTTTACATATTATTACCATTTCCCTCTGTTTTGTACATAAAATGATGAAAATGGATTTTTAAATAAAAGGAAACTTTATTTCGTATTTTAGGAAGATGATCATTTACATGAATATCCATGTCTTTAGAAAAATAGAAGTTCTTACTTAAAAGAGATCTTTTTTAATATGTCAGTTTCCAAAAATAATTAAAATATTCAAAATCTGTTCAGAATGATATATTTTAGAAAATTATTTCTGAAAAATATGTTATATTATTTTTTATAAAAGTGTTAAAATATTGTTCGCACTTTATATATATGACAAACAATGGATTTTCCACCACTATGAAAATTTTTTAAATTAAAATTAATATATTATATTTCATTTTTATTTTAAAACTAAATCACATTCTAAAAAAATAAATAATTTTTAAGTCAATGTTTTATAAAAGAGCGGGATATTTTTCTTTCCTTCAATGAATGGATTGTATTTTTTAATTGTATTGTACTTCTATGTATCTATACATAGAGGATTGTTCTGATTTACTAGGGATGTGATGTTCAAAAACCATCACACCTGAAGGTGCAATTCATTCATTGAAAATAAAAAATGATACTTAATGACTCATGAGTTTGGCCTCTACTAGGCCACTTTTTTAAACTAACATCGAGTGTATAAAAATATCTAAAACGTCAGGCATTACCCTATATTATAATAGGATCAAGAAGTAGTTTAAATGAACCACATGAATAAAATGACATAATATAAAAATGATGCCAATACCAACACACAATTAATGTATAATGTAAATATATATAGATAACATTAACTAAATTAATTTGAAAAATTATTAACTAACGCATCCACACAAAAATAGATCCATAGGTTAGAGCTATTAAGGTCAAGAACATGCCACATATACCTAGTAATGTATATTAGAAGTCATCTTATAGAAATTAGGTACAACAACCCTTCTCATTATTTATATGTAATTAATTATTTATTAAATATAAAAAACATAATATAAGAAAGAATATTTTGGATTGTAGTTTCATATGGAATTCTCTAAATTAAATAAATTAAAATAGGAAATAAATCATCTTTGTTGAAAATATTATCGACATGCTCATACCTAAAACTACATGGGCCAGGGGACAAACATAAGAAAGTGTTGATCTATAAATCCCATTAATGGAATGAAAATGGAATAAAATGACAAAATAAATACATGATAGACACCATTCACACATATTATGCATACAATAAGTGAGAATCATAAAAAATAACAATAAGGTATGATATAGCATGATTATCTTAAAGGCAACATGGGAAATGTGGTAAAATTTTCAAACGCTTCATCATACACTTAGATCAAGGAAAATTGTGATGAAATATTGATTTAAAAATTCCCTTGATAAATTTTGTTCAAATACTAATCCTAGTTATGGCGTCTCATGAGACTATGACATTACCCAAATAATTGGAGCACTATGTAATTCTGGGCGCACCCATCACTTTCATTTCATTATCCTACTGAAGTGTGCCATATAGATTATAAAACATGGATTAATTCATCACCATATTTTATTAACCTATAAAATTGATTCTAATAAATACTCTTAAGTAAAAATATATAATTTTATGTATATAGTTCTGAACATCCTTTATATGAATTGGGTAATGGTATTCACAACACATTTGTTTGGTATGGAAAATAATGTTGACATTCCATTAGAGTAACAGAGGAACATAAATTATCATGGGAAGGATGGTTGAGAGAAAAATGGGTTTATAATCATTTGTTAATAAATTGAATGTAATATTTATTTTTAGGAACATATCCCAACAATAGGAAATGAAGATAAAAGTCATGTGATAATGAAGATACTTGAATAATGAGGAAAAAACAACCCTTCCCTTGAGAGTGTGACACAAAATTCATGGAAAGATCTTTTTAACATATTGTGTGCACATTTGGGATGATACTAAAGAGGGGAGAAAATAATAATGATGTTGTCCATGGATTATGAGTTTAAATAAATTTTAAATTTGGAGGGTTTATATTTTAAAATAGGGTGGACTTATTTATTATTTATCCAATATACATTTTGGACTCTGTATAATAAAATAACCAAAACCAAAAAAAATTAACATGGTTTTTCCCATTGTTTTTTCTAAATAGTCCTATATTATATTATTTTATAAGTTAGATGTCTGATCATAATAATATAGTACCCTTGATGATTTGGAAGTGACTCATATTCAGAAATACATTATTTTAAAATCATAAATTATATTAATGGTTTTGTAAAATTATTAAAGGGTTGGTAAAATTACTAAAATAAACGTAAAATCTAATTATTAAAAAAGTGTAACATATATTGGTTTGAGGATATATAATATAGTATTTACTAACCCTCTTTTTGTTTATTATGATGTCATAATACAAGTCATATATTTATATTGTATTTAATTTTTACCTAAAAATTCAATTTTCGTAAAAAATTATATAAAATTAATAATTATATATTTTAATTTTGGGATTCCTAAAATTATATTATTTTCATCCAAATAAAATAATAAATATGATTGTTTTTACATTTAAAATAATAATCAACATTTATTAATAATTTTCAGGTTTTTTTACAATAATAGTTTTCGAAAACTTACTAGTGAATTTCATTTGACTTCATAAATATTATATGATCCTTTATATTTTTTGAAAATTATTAGGTAATAATATTTATTTAAAATATAATTTTTTTTAAAAATAAATTATTTCTTCAAAGTGAATTCACTTATTAAAATTGAATACTAATTTAAAATAGATTTCTTTATATTATAAAAATAAATATCATTAATAAATTAACAATATAAAGAATATATGAACACTATTATATTTAAAAAAAAATTATAATCATTCATATTATAATAGTATTGATACAAAGATCATTAATAAACTTGAAAAATCCACAAATTTAAGGTGCATGATTTTGAGACTTTCATGGGGTGGTTCTACAGACATTATGAGTCATGAACCTGACATGCTTATACTTCTCGAGTAAATTGTTTCAATATTGTAAATGTTTTTAGATCTCAACAATGGATTAGTATAGAAAAATTATCTGTGGTGAAATGTCCATTAGAATATATGATAAATGGGATTCATAATTTAGAATCCTACATTTTATTCCACCACTTCCTTTTTTTGGATCAACTAGATTTATCAAAACAATATATTTATACTAATAATAAGATCACTATTTAATGTATATATTAGTATTAGTAATGTTTCGTAATAGTATTTTAAATAAAATTCAATATAATAAAATAAAATAAGTTCATACTGATTTACATATATTTCATACAGAAGAAATAATTTTAATTCAATTTTTTTGGGGAATTTTATTTATAACAATTTGTTTCATTATAATCGTCCACCTATTATAAATTTATACGTCAATTTTCTCAAAATAATAATATAATATGAATATATTTTGGATTCATCACTTCCTCATGTTCTCATGTCACTTATTTGTACTTGTGGTTTATCCGCAACAATTTTACCAGGTCTATTGTCTTATTTTTTTAGAACATCATCTCTATGTAATAATATTTTCATCAGCTTCTCTTAATAATAATTATTATTCTCCAATAGTACATCTGATGGATTGAGTATGTTTGAGTGGTATGGTATATACGTTCTCACACTGGATACATGGAATATATCAGGTATTTAAGAAATTATTGGTGGGAGTTCTAGTAGAGATTCCACTGCTACACTATGATCAAAGATATCAAAATTTAAAATGTATCTTGAACTTGTATTTCAATTCTACCCAAATATCATGTCATTCATCCATGGATATTTTTCTACAACAAAAAACTATATGTCTCATTGATGATTTTCATCATAAGTAAATTTTGAACTCTGACAAGCCATTATGTGATACTGAATGGTATTGATCTTTTCCACCATTTCCGTGACCATTTCACAACATAGCTATTTCCGTACACTAGATTCATCCCAGCATTCATGTGTTCTTTCCCTCTTCCCATAAAGGAATTCATTAGGATCCATTGTGATACTAGAATTAACTATACTATTTCTTGGGAACAAAACTAGTGGAATATGTTGACCCCACCATACGTTGATGTAAATTAAGCATGTTCTCAACTTTTACTCTAGTGTCTAGATAGTCCAATCAGATTTCCCATTAGTTTGGGGTGAAATTATATGATAAAAATCAACTCAGTAGTTAGATAATTTTGGGAATTCATCCACTATATTGATGGGTAACTGTGGTATTAATGAGATAAAATCAACATTGGAATTAATTATAGTATCACTAATTCACTGATGCATATCCCTCCATGTTGATCGTGTAAGATGTCGTCTAGAATCACAATGATGTGTGTTTTCATTGTAGGATGATCCACCACCACACAAAATAATTTTTTTAATTTTATTTAGTTGTAAGACCAATTACAATTCCAATTATGATGTTTTCCCATTTCCATTTCAGTATATGTAATAGGTGAATATTCCCCCTATATTTATTCCTTTCCACATTCAATTATTGGTAAACAAAATATCGTGATATATATTCCATTATCTCTATATTCATTGTATCCCATTAATAGTGATCATGGATATCCTGATACATATTTGAGCTTCCAGGATGGATAGATAAGGTCTGTGATTATGAATAACTGACCATATCTATCATTAACTCAATATTATAGGGTACTTGAAGTCTTGACCCAAATCTCACAACTTCTTCTACATTAACATTGATCATCACAGATTTCCATTTTCTTGTAGATTACACTTTAATCCATATTATCCCATTATCTCTTTGATCATCATGTGTCTTCACTAGGTGGGATGACAAAGGAATCAGTTGTTAGAGGATGTATGATGTCCATTCCTTTATGATTCCCATTTCCAAACATTTGAAATTAATGAATATTAGATCCTTTTCAATTCTCATCATGTATATAATTTCAAAATCCTTTCAACGTAGAGAATGTTCCAATTAATTCACATTCCAAAGAATGTTGGGAAAAGAGAATTTATAATTCTCAATCACATCTAACCATATTAGTTAGTAAATATTCATCTCTTTATGTATAAATATATAGTTGAGGAGTTTTGGATCTTTATATATTTCACACATCTTCACAAAGAGACAATGCCACAATATTTTCAATGATATGATAAATGTAGCTAACTCTGGATCATGAGTTGGGTAGTATTATTCATGAAAATTAAACATCCATAAAGGAAAGGCTATCACTATGTCATTTACGATTAACACACATCTCAATCCCTTCATCGAAGCACCACTGAATACCATAAAAGGTTATCTTATTCTTGGTGGTGTATGTAGTTGTGAAATAATTATCCTAAATTTAAACTCCATCAATATATCTTAACATTACTCATTCCTTGAAAACAATACATCCATATAAGTTAGGTTTCCTAGAGGGTTTTTAAATCATAATACATTTCCCACTAATTGAATCTATAACCCATTTAATATAATGAAACTATAGATATATTTCCCATATGATGACATTGGACATCTATAAATTTCATCGATCTATGAACTCTTTACAAATATCCCACTATTGTTATAATATTCCTCATTAATGAGACTTCCATAGACCACAAATCCCATTTTATATATATATAATAGAGTTTCTCATTTAATAAGGTCATTAACATAGTGCCCAGATGCTCCTCTTGCCCCTCCTTTCTAAGAGATTATATTATAAAATCATCAATTATGATTACCAAAAATTTGTTATGGTAATTCCCAAATATAATATTCATCAATTCCATGATGATTGATATAGAATTACTGAGCACCAATAGTAATAATGTGTAATCATTATTCCCATACCTTGTATAAAAAATTTCATTGGGATATCTTCTTTCATCAGACAAACTATTCAATATCCCAACCATAGATTCTCAATTGTGAAGTATTTTTCATCAAATTGGTGATCAATCATGGCATAAATATATGGAAATGGAATCATTTTATTTATCATGATATCTTTGTTCTCATTATATTTAATGAAATGACATAATGGCCCAATTTTATATTGATAAGAGGATTTGTGCAGACCATGTTCATGCACTTTGGGGTATGGACCCTTTTTTATATATTCTATTGTAGTTATTTCTTCATAACCTTAACTTCAAAAAAGTGTTTCTATATATTCTCTTGTATATTATTAATTCTTTATGAATAATCTGAATTTAAAATTTATACTCTCATCAAGGAGTATTCCCACAAAAATCCTCATGAAACACATACGTGTATTCCCTCACAATGGTCATGTCATCAAGAATGATCCATTCCTTAGAATTAATCATATAAACGTGACATTAATTCTCATTGGGAAATACTATCCATTATTGATATGTTAGTTATAAATAAAATTCACCCCATCCTTTCACATTTATTGAATTGGGGTCTATTGTCCTCGCATAGAGTGATTTCCTTCTTGTGTTGATTTATGTTGGATGTATATAGTTAAATCCAATCCATTGCTATAATTGAATAAATTTCCACAAATGAAATTATCACAAGTTTATCAAGAATACCAATATCCAAAATTTACATAGGGGAGGTGTTATATACTCTCTATTTAATTATTTCCCCATTTATATTTTCACTGATAACTATACTTCCATGCTCTATGGTGGTGTTGTAATAATTATGAAAAACATTCATGATTTGAAATAATTTGTAGAACCATAATAAAAATTATTTTCTATTTTATTTTGTGAAATACAAGATTACCTATCGAAACATCATTTTTGGGATCCAGATTAGTGGTTGTGTGGTAAAAATCCCGCCCTTTTTTCTGTGGATGTTGTTGGTTGTCTCAAAAACTATTCTCTTGGTACATTAGTTTGTAAAGTGACACGTTTCATTGTAGTTGAGGAAACTAAAATTTTTTAGAGGGTTAACCAATATATTCATTTTTTCTATATCATTAGTGGGGTTCTCCGTTAGGAAATATCTATCTTGGATCTCTTCCATCCCACACCTAAATCATTTCTACATTCCCCTTAGGGAATACCATGGATGGTTCTTTCCATAATTTTTAATAGTGGTATGTTAAAATTTATTAATACCATTACATATCTTGATTTTTTCTCATGAATTAAAGTCCACTTTCTACATCTTATCGCCATGTCACCCTTGAGAAACTATTATATCCATTTCAACATTGAGGATATATTAGTCAATTTCTTGATGGCTATCAAAGTCTCGGATCACCATTGATTCTCATCAAAAACGTTTTTTCCCACCAAACATGTGTTATAAAATTCATTAGTGGGTAAAACATCCATATTCATATAACTCATGTTTTGTGGTGTTTCCCTTATTAAACTTGAAATATTCATCATTTTTAGGGAATAGAAATTCCTTTACATTTTATGATGTAGAGTGAGAGAAAAAATATTTATTAAAAAACATTTTTTGTAATTCCTTCCTCCCAATCACATTGATCTCTTCCTTGTGCTTATTTTATTTATCAACTTATACCAATTATAAAATACTCATCTAAATGATAAAAACCCAGAAAAACCTTCTCTTTTTAGAACATTTATATATGGAGATGATCTTCTCAGTGGAGTTCATCCATTGTTCAACGATTAAGGGATGTAATTATCCATTGACATTTCAAGATGATAGTCACATTCCTCTATCTAATTAAGATAGTTTTTTAGTAAGGGTCTTTGGTTACTCCTCATGATCCATGTTTATATTTAGAACCTATGTCATCTGAGATAATATTGTAAAATATTTCTCGATTCCGGCTCACATCGTGTCACAAATCTCGTGGCGAGAGTCATCACATTACAATTAATATTGGTTGTTTACATGATTCATAAAAATTTGGGAAATTTTATAAAATAAATGACAAAATATTTATGTGTAATTTTAATCTATTTATCACAAAAAGGGAATCCAATGACCTTAAAGATATATTATATATAAATAATATGTATTTTCAGAACACACAAATTTATGGGCATCAATCTACAAAATCCATGATCTATTTTCAAAATTATATTCTTAATTGGTATTTTTTGATCAATTAATAATGGGTTTTACTAATATTATGAATGTACCGAATCATATCTCTAGGGAGTTTCAAATCATTTTGGCATCAAGGATCATTTTCATGCACCAATTACTGCTCGAATCTATCTCAACAAGGTGTTTTCATGATTTACGACTATGTACATCTATTCCAAATCCACATACATATGTAGTATCCAAAAAAATTTATTATCATGGTAAAACACTTACTATATTATTTAAAAAAATTATACTTTTTTTCCTATACTAAATCTTATCCCAAAGCCTTTTTCTATATTATTCAAATCATAATCCCAATAATTTCTAAAAAAAATTTTTGATACCAATTACGACAATTCTAATCAATATTAAAAAATAATTCAAGATTTATTATATAAAATTACACATAATAAAACATTTATGATCAAGAAATATAGTTTATTTCATAATTTAGTACACTACATAACAACATGTAATAGGAAATTTGACAACTTTATTGAAAACTGTATTAACATGCTCGAACAGAAAAATTCATGGGATAACATGGAGACATACATAAGAAAAGGGTGAGAAAAAAGGACCATCATGGTAATAAACATGGAATAACATAAAAAATGAATAGATGTAAGAAAATAGACCTATAAATGGGGAATTAAATTAGTTCGAATCTGAAACATGATCAATAATTATTGATAAAAATGATAATCGTAAACACAAAATGGGAAATGTAGAATCAGAAGAAACAACTAATCATTAACATAATACATGGATAAAATCGAAATCATCATGATGAAATAATGTGCCATTATGGATTTGGATAACACCCTACCCCAAAAAATGATGTTTGAGTTGACTAAAATATTACTCAATGCATTGGAGTGCTATATAATTCTGCTTGAACCCGTCCTATTCATTTCATTCTCACGATTAAATGTGAAACATAGATCATATGACATCGATTCATTCATAATAATATTTCATTAAAAAATCATTGAGTGTGGAATAATTGCATGTAATTTCTTATAAATATGTTAATGTGAATAATGGTGAACACCCATGATTGGAATTTTCCATTGATGTTCACTACACATTTATTTGGGATGTAAAATCGTGGTGAAATTTATGAAGCGTAATGGGGGAATATTTATATTAATGAGATGGATTAATGAAAGTTAATGGGGTATCCCATTATTTATACATAAAATGAACATTAAATTGTATAAGTGAGATCATATCCAAACATTTGTAAATCAAGATAAAAGACATAATATAAAAAAGATACATGTAAAAAGAGGATAAAGAAAAGAACCCTTTCCATGTGAGTGTGACTCCAAATGCTTGGGAGGATCTTTTTGAGGTATTGAGGGAACCTTATGATTACATTAGATATGGTATTTTAGATTATTTACATGGTAATTTTTTTTTGAAATGAATTCCGAGATTTGGTGGGATTATTTTTGAGAAGAGATGGGAATTCACTATTTATTCACAAAAATAGTTTTTTGAATATATATAGCAAAAAAAAAGACACAAAACATCAATTTGTTTTTTGTAATGTTTTATACATAAGAGTATTTTTTTAGTCTTTTAATATTTATTATGGACAAACGTAATTAAATAATACCATTTCTGCTGTGGATGTGAGCCACACTCTTTACAACATCATTGTAAAACCATAACATATATTAATGTTAATGGAGGATTAATAAAGAAAATATAAAATTATTAAAATAAAAATTATTTCAAATTATTTAAAATAAAATAAATATATCTGGTTTTTGATACTTATTTATAGTAATTATTAAACAACTTTTGATTCATTCTTATGTCATAATACACACTGTAGTATTTAATTTTTACCCAAAAAATAAACATTCTCAAAATAAATTATAAAAATTCACCATTTCAAAATTGTGATGTTCTGATTCCAAAAATAATTTCAAATTTATGAAAAAAAAATTCTGGATATAATTTTATTACTTTTATAAAAAAATTTATATTTTTTTAGAAATGATTGTTTTTTGACAATAATAGTTTTCGAAACGTCATAAAAATTTACAATTGACTTCAAAATAATTATATGATCATTGATATTTTACAAAAATTATTTATTAATAATATGTTTTTTAGAAATAATTTATTTTAAAATTCCACTAATTTATTAATATATTGATCTTGATTTAAAATTAATACTAATTAAAAATACATTTTGAGTATTATTCAATAAAATTCAAAATCATTTAAAAAGTAAATTTTAGAATAAAAAATTATAATTATTCAATTAAAAATAAAATATACATAGTCATATTATTATAGTATTATATATATCCCTTTAATATAGCCTAAAAAGTCCTAAGTGTTACTTGTGGATCATAGAGACTTTTAAGGGGTGGTTTAGAATATATTGGTTCCATCGGGATCTCGATCATATTGATGTTCTCTTGTATATGGATTTGATCATTCTTACGTTGTTGTATCTCAGCTTGTTTTTGGTCAACAAATAAAATCATTGATGCAATCCCCCTTTGAATCTCGGAAAAATGGGCTTTATAGTGTATGATAACACTAGTTGAGGCCATCACTTATTTTGTTTGTGTCAACCAAATATTTCAAAACCATATATTTGTAATAATCAAAAGGTATTTTTTCGATGTCTATATTAACAAGAGTAATGATTATTAACGGTATTATAAATTCAATTTTATATAATGCAACTAAATAAGTGCATATGTTTTATATATCCTTAATATATATTAAATCATTAAATTATATTGTAAGGGGAATTAAATATATAATAGTTTAGGTCATTATATGTGGTTAGTATATAGGTATAATTAGTAAGAACTCCAAATTCACTCTTGAACATATGAATTTATCATATTAATGGAGTCTTAATAAAATAAAATGATCACTAGCACCTATATAGGTCCACTGTAACGTCCTGGATCCAGAAGCCACCCAGAGGCACCCCGTACCCGGTTTGTCACATGGAATCAAGCGCATTTCCCCAAATGCCAAAGGCAGCTGACAAGTAGTGAGGGCCTTTGGTGTGTTAGTGGGGAAACTATGCCCTCATTGGCAGAGTACACAGTACAAGTAAACAAAACAGATAATATAGGAAGTAGTAAATATCCAACAACAATAAACAGCGGAAAACTAAAACAATAAACAACTGGAGCTCACATTTATATATGAAATGATTCATGATATATATGTCTAGAAAAGAAGCCAAACAAGTCACAATGATGAATAAAATACTAAACCAAAGTAAAAAATAAAAACAAATAAGAAACTCATCAGCATCACAAGCCTTGGGATGGTCCCATGCTCTCCTGCTCTAAAGAAATCAAGTACCAGAAGTCGAAGGTCGTTATCCTTTGTCTATACCTGCAAAAACGTAGTCTGTTTAGCCCCAAAAGCTTAGACACAATAGGATGTGAGAGTAAAATCCCAATAGGCAACCACCTGAAGATCTGTACCTAATAGTCAGTGAGTATAAGGCAGGTAATAGTACAGTAAGCAGTAAACAGTAATCGTAACAGTATGCAGTAAACAGAAACAAGTAACAGGATGATATAAAATAGTAATCAATCCACAGAACAACAAGCAACAGAGAAGTAAACATCTAACAACAACAAGAACCCCTCTAGTAAGTACTCATATCCAATCCCTCTCGTTCTATTCAAGACATACCAACCACCCTCTGGGAAGTGCACTCAACCTAACCCCTCTAGTTTGGTCATACTAAATTATAATACTCTATAGGGATGCTCGCCCAGTCTATTCACTTTATAGTATCAGGTATTTAGGGACTCTCTGAGGAAGATCACGTGGTCTAAACCTATTGTAGGCCTAAGGTCTAGAAACTCTATGAGGAAGCTATCTCGGTCAATTTATCCTATAGTATCTGGTCTATCACAAACTCTCTAAGGAAGCTCACTTAGTCAATTCCGTCTCTAGCCTGGAATGGTATTAAAGAGATTAAAAAAAAGTAATGAATCTCTGAGGAAGCTCACTCGTTCTACCCTCTTGTAGACTATAATATCCAGGACTCTCTGGGAAGATCACTCGGTATATCCCCAGTAGTTTATAATGTCCATGACTCTCTAAGGAAGATCACTAGGTCTACCCTCCTGTAGTCTGTAATATCTAAGACTCTCTGGGATGTTCACTCTGTCTATACCTTATAGTCTATTGCACCAGGTTCTCACGGTCATGTGTCAGTCAGTGTGTAATAATGCTACAAGGCCAAAGTACACCTACAAAGCTACTTGGTTAACCAGTCTACAACATAACAAGATTGTCAAGAATATCATTCCATCCTATAGTTAAAAGGCATTGAAAACAGGTATAACGGCCAAAGGATAACAATAACCAAATGTTGTAACAAGAAAAAGGGATGGGAAAAAAATCCATGCATAATAATTATCCACAAACATGATCAAATTACCCCTACACAAGCATACAAGTATGGCAGGAAAAACTAAAGGGAAAACGGTAAACACGCAATACCCCGTTCACGGGTATTGGGGGGATTTTAACATAAAACTAAAATACTTCGAACTGTAAGGCACAAAACTACTACCGTGAGGCTAGGAGATCAATATACTTTGACCACGAGGGTTGATTTTCCTTAGTAAGGTGTAGATCTATGAAAATTGACACAACGTTCAACCCAAGATATCATGAGAAAGGGGGAGAATAATGGAATGAAACTCAAGAAGAAGGAAGAGCTCACCACTACAGTTCCAATGCAATCGACGATGGTCAATTCATAAAATAGACCTAAGCTTGGGGGCTCGGAGGACGTTCGTGGCTGTATGGTTTGCTCTTAGTCGAGGAACATGAAGAAGAAGGTGTTTTCGTCGATTAGGCATGACCCGGTCCGTTTAATGGAAAAAAGAAACTACACAACATGTACTTCTGGGGTACACGGCGTGTACCTGGACTTTGCGTACTCCACATTAAGTGGTCCCCTCATCACCCCTACACACCGAGTGTGTGGCCTGGACATGGCCAGTCCACTGCCTGGCACTGCATCAATGTACATGGCATGTACTTATAAAGTACATGATGTGTATTTTGAAAATTTTCAGATTTTCCTCTTTTTCTCAAAAACTACCAGAAAAGGAAAAACATACCTGAAGTGAAGATCTAGGTTCATAAAACCTTCCCCCCTTAAAGGAATTTGTCCACGAATTTCACTAGTGAGGCGTACAAGAACAAACCCCAAACAGCTATGGCCACTGTGACAGTACATCGGTCTCCCTCTCCCATGTCACGTCATGTACTCGCCCATGCTACCATATAACATGTACCAATGGGACAGACCGGCCATAGAGAACCTTCGTACTGCGACCAAAAATTCGGATAGGATGCCCCTCAAATGATGCATCTACTTCATGTTCAACCTCCTCGGGTTGAAAGACATTACACGAGAATGAAATGTAATGTCGGAGCTCAGAAACGTGGAATACATCGTGCATAACCTGGTACCTCTGAGGTAAATGCAACTGATAGGAAACCGGACCAAATCTCTCCAATAACTCAAATGGCCCAATGTACCGTGGTGAAAGCATACCCTCTCTACGAATCCTCTTGTGTCGCAACCTCGGTGCGACACATAGGAAAACCTGATCCCCGACCTTGAACTCCATAGGTCATCTCAGCTGATCAGCATAAGACTTCTGTCAAGACTGTTCTATAGCCATCCTCCTCTGAATCAACTCTATTAGCTCTGAGGTCTCCTAAACAAGACGAGGTCCGAACAAAGTTTCCTCTCCTACCTCAAACCAGCATAAAGGTGATCGGCATGGCCTACCGTACAAAGCCTCGTAAGGTTCCATCTGAATAGTATCTTGAAAACTGTTGTTATAGGAAAATTTCTCAAGAGGAATATGCTTCTTCCAAGAACCTCCAAAATCTAGAATGCAAGATTGGAGCATATCCTCAAGCTCCTAAATCGTATGCATGGACTGGCCATTTATCTGGGGATGGTATGCTGTACTCATAAGTACCTGTGTACCCAAAGCCTTCTGAATCCCCTACCAGAACAGAGAAGCAAAATTCACATCCCTTTCTGAAACAACGGAATGTGGAACTCAATGTAGACGTACAATATCTCGGATGTACAACTTCCCCTCATCATGAACACTAAAGGTCTCATTGATCAGAAAGAAGTGGGAAACCTTGGTAAGCCTATCAAGGACAACCCAAAAAACATCACTCCCTCGAGGTGACCTCGGTAACCCAGTCACGAAGTCCATCACGACATTATTCCACTTCCACTCAAGAATGGGTAACTGTTGTAAAAGAAATATTCTTCGTTGAGGCTCCACTTTCACTTGATGACAAGTAGAACATCTCATGACAAACCCAACAACATCCCTCTTCAAACCTGGCCACCAGTACTGTCGGTGTAGATCACGATACAGCTTGGGGATGCTAGGATGAACTGCCCAAACTGATGAATGAAAATCATGCATCACCTCCTCACGTATGTCTACTGGCACCCATACGCGTCCCTATAAATGCAAGATTTCATTCTCGCCCACTATCCATCCAGGAAGAGGGTCCTCTCCTGACACACTATCCCGCAAGACTAGGCCTTCTGAGTGTGATGTCTGCCTCATTCGAACCCGATCAAGTAGTGTTTAGGTAACCACTACAGAAGAAATAAATGTATGTCCCTGTATGTTGTGGACCTCCAAGTGCATCTCAGAGAATAGAGCCATAAGCTGTCACTCACTACTAGATTCCTGATCTTCTTGAATATGAGTTCTCCTACTCAACGCGTCAGCCACTACATTGACCATTCCCAGCGTATATGCAAGCTCAATGTAGAAGAACTTTTGATACTTGACCCACCTTCGCTGTCTCAGATTCAGATCACGCTGATTGAAGATGTACTTGAGACTCTTTTGGTTTGTGAAAACCCCAAGGTGCTCTCCCAGAAAATAATGCCTCCAACATCGTGATGCATGTACAACTACTGCAAGCTCTAGATCGTGTGTCGGGTAGTTTCTCTCGTGTGTCCTCAACTGCCAAGACACGTACGCAACGACTCCATATCCATGCATAAGCACAAATCCCAATCCGACACCTAAAGAATCACAATAGACTATAAAGCTGTTGCCCAGATCTGGAAGGAATAGTATCAGTGCTAACTTCAACCTCCCTTTCACCTCATGAAAGGATGACTCACAGGAATCTGACCATAAGAACTTCTACCCATTCTTGGTCAGGCCTATCAGTGGTGCTTCAAGGCATGAAAAGTAATTTATGAAAAACCTGTAGTATCCATCCAGTCCTAGAAAACTCCTCACCTCAAAGAAAGTATTTGTTAGCTCCTAGAAAACTACATCTCTCACTTTTTATGGGTCTACAGATACTCTTGTATCTAAGATAACGTGACCCATGAAGTGAATCTGATCTATCCAAAAGTGCCATTTATAGAGATTGGCAAATAACTAATGATATCTCATTGAACTCAGAAAAATCTCTAGATTGGTAGCATGGTCATGTCGAGTGTGATAGTACACCAAGATATCGTCCACGAAGACCACCACAAAAGCGACCAATTATGGATGGAACACTCGGTTCATTAGTGCCATAATAACCGCAGGGGCGTTCATGAGACTGAACGGCATGACTGTATACTCGTATAGACCATACGTACTCCTGAAGGCTGTAAGAGGTATATTTGATGGTCTAATGCGCAACTAAGTATAAACGGACCTCAAATCGATCTCCAAGTACACTCAGGCTCCTCAAAGATGATCAAATAGGTCATCGATCCTCGAAAAGGGATATCGGTTCTTGTCCGTCAACTGGTCCAGCTTTCGATGATTCACACAATGCCTAAGGGTGTCGTCTGCCTTATTCACAAACAAGACAGGAAACCCCCAAGGAGACGTTTTTGGTCGGATGGCACCCTTTTCCTACAACTCCTCCAACTGCTTCTTGAGCTCTTGCAACTCTGGTGTAGCCATCATATAAGGAGGAATGGACACCTGTGTCGCCCCTTGCATGAGCTCAATCGAGAAGTCTACCTCATGTTCCTGAGGAAAACCTGAAATTTCTTTTGGAAATAATTCCCAGAAATGATACAATGCTGGTGGAAAGTCAAACATTGATGTCCCCTGGTCATCTATATAAAGACTGGAAATCTGGGCTGTAACTCATCCGACCCCATGATGCTATGATCTAGCTCTACCCTCCTGGAAATCCCACTCGACTCTATGAAGAAAATATCTACCCTCTGGTGATAAAAAACTCACCCTGCGGTGATAGTAATCAACGATATCCTGGAAGAGAACTAACAAGTCCATACCGAGAATGACATCATAGCCTGTCAATTCTAGGACATAGAGGTCCCATTAAAGTGACACCCATCAACCTCAAGAGGGAACTCTCTGAATTGACGTATGCTAGATGTCCTCATTCATAAGGGTGTATCAAGAGTCAGCATGTCAGTAGATGAAAAGATACAGAGCCCAAGGCACTCTACAATAGCAATAGAGATAAAACTATGTGAAGCACCTGTATCTAAAAGGGCTAGAGATAAAACTGAGGCTACATAGATCGTACCTCGAACTGTAAAAGGGATGAGATCCTGCTCCAGATTGGTCTGCTCCATAGAGAATGTATGGCATGTACTACGACCCTACGCCACTGGCTAACCACTCTTAGCTGATCCACACTACTGTCGCTAGTAACTTGGTGACTGACCACCACTGTCGCGACCTCCACCTCATCCCGAATGGCTAGAAGAACCCCAATTATCAGATTGGTGATAAATTGGAGATACATAACCTGAACTCAGGGTCATAGAAAAACCCCTACCACCAGTTGTAGGTGAGAAGATCTGACAAAAACTCTGAAGATGGCCCATATTGTCGCAAGATCGGCAATCCTTCTGGTCTCTCTTACACTAAGGCCTAGTATTCCCACTCATACCACACTGGTATCATACTACCTAGCTGCCCAATGATGCATTAGGCCTACCATGATCTCCTCGAGCAGACTCCCTGTGGCGCTTCCTACTATCAGTAGGAGGAACACTGACTCTGGATGTCGAAACGCCCAAGCACACTGCTCCAGAATCCCTCAGATTGCGCTCAGTGATTAGTTCCTGGTTGACGATATGAGGATATCGAAGTCAACCTGATGATATTCACATGGGAACGAATCTCCTCCCTCAGAGCATCCTAAAACTTCCTATCAAGGAACAACTCATCACCTGATGTAATCGGTGTGAAGCGTTACAGCTCATTAAAGTGAGACGAGTACTCCATAACAGAAAGAGTACCCTGCTCGAGACTCATAAACTCCCAGGCTCGGTCGGCCCTCAAGGTCTATGGATAATAGTAATCTTAGAAGATGCACCAGGACTCATCCAAAGTCATACTCTGTTGGAACCCAGACTATGAGTTCACCTCTCACCAGCTCATGGAGGTGTCTCGGAGCGTATTTGAAGCAAGCTTTATGCTTTTATATGGAGGTATCTCGAGGTGCTCGAAGATCATTAGCATGGCCTCTAACCACAACTCTGCATCCCGGGGTCCTTCATCCCCTGATAAAGTAGGAGGATGCTGATGTTGGAAAACCTGCGTCAACTTATCCATCGACGGGGCAGGAGGCGGCGCTCCCTGAAAGGTATGAATCATCCTCAAGAAGTCCTCCCTCAACTGCGAATCGGTTCCTGCAACGGTTATAACTACTGGTGCCAAGGCTTGCATAGCAGGAGGATTTGTAGGAGGTCCCTGATCGACCATATATAGTGTCTGATCAAAATCTGGTAGCTAACGTACAATCGGAGGATGTCTCAGTGGCATAGCTCTGAATGAACAAAAGCACAACTTAGATCTGGAATATCAAAGATTAATAACACAAGAGTACAAGACGAAAACAAGAGGATAGACATTTATGTTTTACACAACACGAATAGACGACGTGTATAAATCTACACAGTGTGTCCTCTAAATCAATTTACATGGGTGTGTACTCTTCCACCTCTGGTCGTGTAACACCCAAGACTACACGTTGTGTTGTCCCCACACATGGCGTGTAATTGAACTCCATTCCCCTTCCCGAGTCACTTTACACGGCTAACTCAGACGATATTCTTAACCCTAGACTAAATGGCATGCTCACTAAGGAGACGATGAATACTAGACAAGCCTCGGCGACCCGTGTTGTTATTTTCACTGCCAGATACATGACGACCCTTACATGGCGTGTTCCAAACAAACACGACGTGTATAAGAGAGATAACATCGACCCATGTTGTTTGTGACACGGTCGGGTGTCTTGAATAAGGCTACACGGCGTGTTCATACCAAACATGACATGTATGACACGAGCATCATCAACCTGTGATGTTAGTGACACGGCCGAGTACACGGCTCACTACTACATGGCGTTTTACGATCGTACATGTTGTGTTCCTGAAAACTTTTTCACCATCCCGTGTTTCTGCTCACACAGTCGGTGAGATGGATTAAAACTACACGTCGTGTAATCAAGTACACGCCGTGTATTTATTGTTTTTCTGGGCAGTAGCTCAGAAACTGCACCGAAGCCTAGAAAACACTAAAAAACAAACATGGAGGTGCCAAATTCCATTACATGAGGGCCTATACTCCCCGCGAATCAAAGCTTGACAACTCCTACATATCAAATGAAAGAGAAAAAAGTCAATGATACACCATACTCCGATTCATGAGGGCCCATAACACCTCAAGCATCATAATTTGGCGTTCACTTAAGTAAGGTACAATACAAAAAATTTCTCTATAATGCAGCAAGTATTCTACCGAAGCATCTATCATGACACCATGAATAATCTACAAAACATCTATCACAGCAACATGCAATCGCTAATTCACCCTTGATGACAAGACAAGAATTCATGACATGCGATTTCTAACAAGTGCCTATATGATGCATGAGAAGGCATACCCTCATCTCATAGGGTTGTGATAAAAATAGAACCACAATAGAAACAACAATAATAACACAATACATGTGAATAACTCTAGGTGAAATTATATCCACCGTAAAATCTCAAAACCAAAAAACTGTAATAAATGAGGTAGAATGGAATTTCTCTGTACACGAGTTAGCTAATCTCGGGCACAGATTATTAAAAAGTACCGAATCCATCCTATCCCCGACTAAAGGCTCCAAACAGTAAATCAAGAGAAAATAATTCCTCTGATACAACTTTGTAACATCCTGGTTCTTGAAGCCACCTAGAGGCACCCCATACTCGGTTGGTTCCATGCCCTCAAGCGCATTTCCCCAAATTCCAGAGGCCACCAACTAGAAGTAAGGGCCTTGGTTGCGTTAGTGGGGAAACTATGCCCTTATTGGAAGAGTACATAGCAGAAGTAAACAAAAAAGACAATAGCGGAAGTAGTAAATATCAAACAACAATAAAATGCGGAAGACTAAAACAAAGAACAAATGGAGAAAAAAATGTATATATGAAATGATGCAAGATAGATATGTCTATGAAAGCAGCCAAAATAGTCACAATGCTGAATAGAATACTAAACCAAAGTACAAAAGAAAAACAAATAAAAAAATCCTCAGCATCACAAGCCTCAGCTCGGTCTCATGCTATCATAATCCAATGAAATCAAGTACCAAAAGTCAAAGGGGGATTTCCCTTGTCTATACATGAAACAACATAGTCAGATTGGGACCAAAAGCATGGCCCAAATAGGATGTGAGACTAAAATCCCAGTAGGCAACCACCCGATGATCTGTTCCTAACAGTCAGTGAGTATATGGATGGTAATAGTATAGTATGAAGTAAACAGTAATAGTAACAGCTTGCAGTAAACAGTAAGCAGTAACATGATGATATAAAATAGTAATCAATCAATAGAACAACAAGAAGTAGAGAAGAAAACAACTAACCACCATAAAAACCCCTCAAGGAAGTACTCACAGCCAACCCCTTTGCTCTTATCCATGAAATACCAACAACCCTCTGGGAAGGGCACTCAGCCTAACCCCTCTGGTTTGGTCATATGAAATTATAAGACTCTCTGGGGAAGCTTTCCCAGTCAATTCCCCTTATCGTCTAGGGTAGTAAGGGACTCTCTAAGGAAGATCATGCGTTCTAACTCTCTTATATCCCCAAGGTCTAGAAACTCTCTGAGAAATCTCACTCTGTCAATTCCTCCTATAGTATGTGGTCTATCACAGAATCTCTATGGAAGCTCACTTAGTCAATTCCTTCTCTAGACTAGAATGTTTTTATAGAGATTCATACAAAGTAAAGACTCTCTGAGGAATCTCACTCGTTCTACCCTCCTGTGATCTATAATATCCAAGACTCTCTAGGAAGCTCACTCAGTCTATCCCCAATTGTCTATAATTTCCAAGACACTCCGAGGAATCTCACTCGGTCTACCCTCCTATAGTCTATAATATCCAAAACTCTCTGGGAAGTTCACTCAGTCTATCCCTTATAGTCTATAACACTAGGTTCTCACGGTCCCATGCCAGTCAGTGCATAATTAAGCTATAAGGCCAAAGTACACCTACAGAGCTACTTGGCTGACCAGTCTACAAGATAACAAGCATGTCAAGAATAACATTCCATCCTATAGTCACATGGCATAGAAAATATGTATAACGGCCAAAGGCTAACAAGACCCAATGGTCGTAACAATTACAAGGCTTGGAAAAAACATCCAAAATAGAAATTATCCACAAACATGATCAAATTACCTCTACACAAGCATACAAGCATGGAAGGAAAAAAACATGGGAAAATAGTAAACACACAATACCCCGTTCACGACTATTGGTGGAATTTGCACAAAAAACTCAAAGACTTCGAACTGTAATGAAAAAACCACCTAACATGAATCTATGAGATCAATATACATTAATCATGATGCTTGATTCTCCTTAGAACTGAATAGATCTACAAAAACACAAAAAAAAGTTCAACCCACGATATCATGAGCAAGATGGAGAATCATGGAATGAATCTCAAGAAGATGAAGAGCTCACCGCTGACGTTCCAATGCAGTCGACTACGGTTGATTTGAAAAACAGATGGAGGCATGGGGGCTCAGAGGATGTTTGCGGTCGTACGGGTCTCTCTCGGTCAAAGAACCTAGAGAAGAAGGTGTGTTCACCGATTAGGTGTGACCCCGATCCGTTTAATGAAAAAAAAAAGAAACTACACGGAATGTACATCGGGGGTACACGACGTGTACTTGGATTTTCTGTACAATGCTTTAAGAGTCCTCCACATCGCCCCTACACACCATGTGTAAGGCCCGGACACATCCAATACATGGCCTGGCGCTGCATCAAAGTACACGGCGTGTTTTTTGAAAATTTCTAGATTTTCCACTTTTTCTCAAAAATGACCAGAAAAGTAAAAACATGATTGAAACGAAGAACGAGGTTCTTACATCAACTAACCAAACACAACCATAATAAATATCCCTCACCAAATAATTCATCCATTTATAGTAATATAGTAAGAAGAATATTGATAAACTTGGTACCCTGTAGTAGGTAACCTCTATATATTCACAATAACATCCCATATTCATACATCATTGAGTAAAAATCCCTTACGTATGTCACAACACATCAAATATTTCCAGAATAGACCTGTACTTTCACATATTTTCTAGAACCACACATGTCGTAGTCCATCACATCACATCTCTCCCATAGACACTTTGGCAATTCCATCAAACCACATCTATCTCATAGAATCCTAGGCCATCAGAACATATCACATCATCTTCACCACTGTATTAGGGTGTCATGAATGTGTAGTACATCAACCATATTTCATCCTCATAACATGAACTACCTGAACTAAAAGCCGTATAATAAAATCACGCAGTATCACCTAAATGAACATTTATCTTTTTTCCATCACATCTTGTGAATTTCAACATCACCTGGAAGAGATAGTGATAAGGGGTTGGTATTCATACATCTTCCATAACACAAGGATGTTTAAAGAAACAATTCAGAAATATATATTTCTCATCATAAAGGGCTTGACAAAGGTGGCGAACATATAGAAATCGCATGTAAATATAATTTAAATTTATATTTCCTCACTCAATCCCATGAACTAGGTTCACAACAAGGATAATATCCCAACACACAATGTCACTATTAATCCTCAGAAAACAATCACTTATTCTACACCACAAAATAAAAAACACCATACAATAATCCATAATCAAAAAACAACATCAATTATTATTTTTCAAATTAACCAATTTTCATGATTTCGCATTACAAAAAAATCCCTTTTAATGGGCCAATTAATTTATCATTTTCATCAAATTTATTTCACATTAATTATCAATCATATTTGGCCACAAAGTCCATTTTAATTGAAAGTTAACTAGCCATTTCAACTCATTGTTTTTTCAATTCATCCTTAATTTTTTTCATTACTACATATGTTAATAGTGTAACCCATCACACTAATAAAACAAACATAAAAAATCCAACCATCCCCACACATCAACCATTTGAAAATCACATCCTCATTACATCCTTGATAAACAAATAAAATTTTATCACATTAGAAAAATTCCAACTATATTTCATCTCCTATTCCATACACACCACACATCACAAACCCATATCACACATTCCCATATAATTTATTCACAACATATTTATAGTTATTGAAATAGGATTTAGTCGCATTACATTTCTTTATTTCATTGTCAGTCTCATATAGGGAATAACATCCATGTATAACCAATTTAATTGCTAAATATAAGTGTTTAGAAATTTATTCATATTGATTAAAATAATTTAGAAAAAACTTATTCCATTACTCAACATATATAACACAAAATATCTTTCACTGACAACAATTTTTAGTAAGGTTACAAGCCCTTGAAATTTTAATATCAATAATTTCAAATCTATAAAACACGAAATTTCATAAAACTAATTAATTAAATTTTTAGATTACAAATTCATTATCATCACTTGGATGATGAAAAATATCTTCCCTATGAATAAATGTGAATAAAACATCCCACGTTATATAACTAGATAAGAAAAAAGATTATGTTACCCCAAAAAATTATTATGAATCTCTCCACATGGTTGACCGACATTGAAGGTCGCTAACAAGAACCACAGTAATAGAGAGCACTCTTACTAGAATGAAAAAACAAAAAAACCCACTATTATCTTATCAATAATGTATCACAACCTGTGGTTTTACCATTAATTTCAGCCTACATAGATAAGAAAATACAAAGGAAACATGGAATGGTAAGAGATGAACTCACGAAAACAACCATGGGTTGATCTCAAAACAATGGTGTCAAAATGAAATAATTAGGGCTGAATGGACTCTAGTGTATGAACATGGATCACCCATGATATGAAATAATGCATGGAATGTAAAAGGATACTGAAGGAACTATAGTGAAATTCCCATCACCATACATAATTTCTTCAAGTCAATGAGACTCCATGTTCTATAGCTATCTACATTATATAGATTAGGGAAAAGGGGGATGGAAACATGATGCAGTCCTATATACAACTCTATAGACTTCTAACAACTGAGAAAATGAAAAAAATGTAGCTAATATCATTATGAAATAATGCCAAAAAATTGGGATATTTTTTCACCCATATACACAGTACAACTACATTGATAACTCTATAACACACAAAATGGAGTCCCCAAAAACTAGGATATAGCCACTTGTACATGAAATAACCTCACTGGAATGTACTCTCATCCACTAAGCCCATCACAGTGTAGCCATTTCTTCATCACGAAGATGTACTAGAGTAGATAGTAGTAATAAATAACCTTCCACAAGAACCTTGGGCTATAATATGCCTCTCAACACCACAGATATAACTCCTACTGCATAATTCCAAGGATACATGAAACTACTTCATCAATAGTTTTATTTTCCATCCAACTCCTCCTTTTCCGCTCCAAACTCATAGGTACATCCCTTAGATACCTACACTAGTAGAATTACCACAACAGTAATAGGACATACAGTCTATTCCATTACATAAAATTCCTCCAAAACTCATCTCACCATCTACAATCAAAACATACTAGAATGGAAGAGGGTAAAAAGTATAAATAAATTTCCTATGTGACACCTCTTAAGGATATCATCACAACTGATAAAACCTTCACACACAAAAACATAGCTCCATGAAGAAAACACAACCAGATATTTAATAATACCACATGAACACACAACATTCCTAAAAAATACACTATGAATAACAATATAAAATTATCCCACCTATATATTAGCACCATTTTCCCACAACATCCATATTTATCTAATCCTCCACAATACCTCTGACCAACGATCTCTATTATCATAGCATATCCAATCCTAAGCACAAAAATAAATGAATTCACACTCCTATTTTATGCTATTATCTGATTTGGGAGACACTAACTTCCCAATATGGGTTTCCATTTCAAATTATAATTCATCTCAAATGAGAATCATGGTTTTCCTATACAGATACTTCATTTTTCTAATCACACATATACTCATCAAATAAAAAATAAAAAATATTAAAAACTAAGTTCTAAACATAACCTCACAAAAGGTAAAAAGATATATGTAATATATAAAATATATTTGGCTATTGGGAACACATCAACATCTTAATATCCAATGTTTTCACTTCAAAAACATCATTCATACACATCACATTAACTATAGGAATGATTTATCCTCACATAACCTTCTCTCGATGATCCTTGAACACCATTTGTATCTCTAAAAACATTGTTTCATCCTCTATATGAAACTCTACACATTAAATAATATTTTAGACATCATGAATATACAAAAATGTTGAGATATGTGGAATCTATCATTAATATAGTACAATACTAGCTATATTTCCAATTCATAAACCACATTTTCATCACACCCAGAATCCTCTTATGGCCCAATTAAAAAGGGTGATATCTTACTCACCCTACCAAAACTCTAGTTCCCATGTTAAGGGAAGAATCTACAAAAAACGTGGTCTCCAACCTCAAAATACAAGATCTACCTCCTATTATCTACATAAGATTAATTATTATCCAGCACTTATTTCAACCTCAACAAAACAACATAACCCTACTCATATAATCACTTGATCACATCAGTATTGAGAAATGATGACTCACCGAACTCATACCCAAGTAATAGAGAATGGTATGGCCACCAATAAAAATTATTTATTTTTTAAATTATAAGGGATGAGTTGTAGTTACTTATTATGAAAAAAACAAATGGTAGTTTTTTCCCATGACCATTTAAAGTCCAAGATCAATTTCCCTAAAATTGTCCTCCTGTGTCTAAATGGTTTTCTCTCTCCCCCATCTAATGAAGGATATAATATTCTTCTATGTAAAAATTGATTTGAAAAAGAATATTATTAACCCCTCCAAACTCAAGTTGTAAAATTAGCATTATGATATGAGATAATGGATCTTAGAACACTATGAAACCACACCACCTTATCCACATACCACATCTAAAAAATGGTTATGGTTCCCAAATCTATGATCAGTAAGAAGCTAGATGATTTTACCAACTGATCCATAAATACCCAGATAAAATCATAACATTCATCAGTATGTGGTATCCTTACAATGAATTCCATATATATTCCATCATATTTAAAAAGAAGAATATTAAAATGACACAAAAATTTTCTAAAAACATATTTCTCAAATATCTCCAACTACAAGATAATACATAATGTTAAAATATCTTCTAGAACCCATTTCATACCTTTACAAAAACAAAATTTAGTCTTTAGGTCTTCTTAGATACACTTTTTTGTACTACCAAATTTGTTCTATGAAATTTAAAAATGACTCCCTTCATATCACTACTAGAACAAACAACCACTTTTGAAACAACAACAGCTAATGCACATCCTCTAAACCTCCCTCCAAAGATCACCATGTCCAACACTGTCTATAGTTTTCTCTACATATGAGTCCACCAAATGAAAATCAACCATATTCTACTACAAATAAGACTAAAATATCTTATGAAACTTGAATACTCAAACATCAAAAAACATTGAATCTATTTTTAGGGAATCCAACTCCACCATAACTTTCCATGAATATACAGTCTCATAAAAACCCTTTTATATGAATTTCAACTCAATAGTTCGACTAATAAATTCCCCGCTACTATGTTATAAGGTATATCAATTTTATTTTCATGAAAAAACTCCATGAAACTGTGTTTCTATAAATTCATATTTCAGTGTGAAAAGATATAACTCAAAAAATTCTAATGTTGGAAGACCACAAAACAATCTTAAATGAGGTAATGTTGCTAAAAAATTAGTTAAATAATTGGTTTTAACATTATATTAAGAGTTAAATAGATGTCGTAATGGGGATTTAATTTCATACACCCTTATGATTTCATTACATTGTACTAAATTATGATTCACCCTAATCAAAAATGAGACGTGTCACAAAACACCTCAAGCTTCACACTTACATTGGAAGATTAATCACTGATGAATTGATCAATCTAATCTTTAGGTAGTCAAACACTATTATATAATAAACATTTTATATAATTTCATGTTACTTTTTAGTCAGTTTTTTGAATGGGGATGAAGTATAGGGGAAATTAGACACAGACATTCGGTAGTAGTCTACAAGACTGAGGAAATTACAAACCTATTTTCCATTCTTTCATATTACCCAAGAACAAAAGTCCTTCACCTTTGATGGTTCCATGATCCCTCAATTATAGGGAATCACAAGACCATATATATACAATTACCAATTCAAGAAAATAAACCATTAAAAACATCAATATCATTGAAGTTATCATCGATCCTGTAAGATAACTCTATGATGATCGACATGCTCCTCCACTGCCATATATTATTGATGACTTAGTTGATCAACATTATTTTGAAAATTTCCATGAATTCCTGAAACATGGATCTCATGGTCCGCTTGAATATATAATTTTAATTAATGACATTAAACAAAATAAACTTGAACTAGAGGTATCTATAACTATATCTGAAGGATCATTTTCGAGTATCACCCTTCGTCTCCCTTGACTAGTGTATCCAAACCACAGATCAATCATGTATAACTATATAACCAATATAATATAGTAAAAATGAACACATATCCTTATATGAGAGTAACATTTCGTTATAATCCCTATTTAAAATCTTTTATATTCAATACATAACATTAGACAATAATATTCTATTAGAAAATAACACAGGACCACTTTAGATAAACACATTTGTTCAGATAAAAACATTTTCTCATCATGTCATCTATTTCAGTCTTTATCACGCATACAAAATAACTTTTTATTTGATATGTATCCAAATAAATTGAAGAAACACTCTGATATTATTATATCATAAACTCAACTTCTCTTATAGGGGTTATAATCACAACATTTACTACACTCATTAACAAGTACGTAACTATTAATTTATGGTTTTTAGAAATGTGAACTGTTTGGGAGAATATTGAGTGGGTTTTGGAGAATTTTAATATGTTTTTAGGGTAATTTAGGTTGATTCATGGTTTGAGAAAATTATTAGAAACCAATCATCACCCACAAGAGACTGTGAAAAGTGAAATAGTGGCTACTGGGTAGGCGCATGGATAGGCACACAAATTGTCACAAGCATGTAACAACCAAGGAGTAACTATAAAAAGATCAGTATAGGAAAAAATATGGATGGTGAATTGTTTTTCTATCCATGTGATCCAATAGTGGAAATAGTGTTTGGAGGCAGCGGTTATCGCATGGTTTGTGCAAAGTTTTCCGAACCGTGTGACCAAACCATGCAAAATTTAAAATTAGATTATAAAAGTGTATCTCATTAGGTATTGCCTCTAAAACAATGTTTTCATTTTTGGTGACCCTAACTCATTTCTTCCTCGTCCAAATAGTTGTGGATACTTTTCCCTTTAATTTGGGATAGATCCTTTATAATATTCCACTGCGTTAAGAGAAAAATTTCTTGGTAAGCCTCCATTATTGTTGGGTTTCATTTTATATATTCTTCGTTCTATATTTTAATAATAAATCTAGTTTCCTTCTATTATATCTATGATATTGTATGCAAATATTGATGATATATGGTTATATGGATGAGAGAGAATAAGATCTATGGTGGGTTTTAAGTGATTTGACTGGGTTTTGTTTAAGAATTCATGTTGTTCTTCATTTTCACCATTGATGTGTTGGTGTGTTGATTCAATATTGAATCATCTTATTAGAATTTGATTTATTGGTTTCAAATTTTTTACATTATATGAAATTGATGTGGAACGCTATGTTGAAACCCTCTTTAGCGATGGTTTGAGAAATTGTGGAAATTGGTTGTGCAAATTTATATGTTTTGGTGAATTTAAAATGTTGATTATCATATATGAATTTCTTAGAATTATGGAAATGGATAATTCAGAAATATTTCAAAAAAAAAGTTTAATTTAAATTATTGAAATTTATTTCATGGAATTTTTTTTGAAAAAAAATTATTGGTTCTTGTTCATGTGCATTTAAGACTGAAAAGTGTATAAATTTTACGAAATAATATGTGTGATGGATATGAATGTAATCATTCACGATGTCATTTCTGAGTGAAAGGAAGACCAAATATATATATTAATAGGGATTTCCATGGTTTCGTTCATGGTTGGATGTGTGGATAGGTGGAATGGAATTCATTATTCCAAAATGGGATTTGGGAAACAGTTTTAAAATATTGTTTGATTTCTTTCCATCGAAATTTCATTGGTTGGAAACTTATTTTAGTGTGACGTACATTATATTGAAATAATTTTTTAATATTTTTAGTGTTTTTAATATATATTTTTTTATGTAAATGAACAAATTTGTTTTATAATAGTAGGGTGAGTGAGAATTTCATTTTGGGAAAACCAACAGAGCATCACTACGCAACCATGGCATTAAAAAATTGGTAAATTTGATGATATATTTTATCAAAATATAGATAAATGTACAGTATCAAATTTATTTAACAGTTATACATGATATTTTTTCATGGTTTTTGAATTTGGAGATCTATAATTTTTTAGATTTTTAGATTTAGTCTTCTTGGAGTCTTTGAACATTGTTGGTTTTTTCTTCTACTTTGTAGTTGATATTGATCTTGGTTTCTTTATGGTACTCTCTTATTGTTTCTTTTGATTTATTATATATTTAGTTTTTTTACCTTTTTATCATACCTTATTTGATGGTTGTTTCTTTAATTTTTTTCTTAGTTTGGTTTTTATAATTCACAATTGGAAAATCATCCCCCAAATTTATTAAAGCCCTTGGAAATTATTTCTTTCCTTTGGAATCATAGGGATAAATCCTATGGACATGTAATAGAATTTTACATTCTTATATCAATGAGGTTGGACGATATGTTACAAATGGTATAATTGTTTTTGGTTCCTGAAATGCATGTGAAATCAGTCTTTTTGTTCATTGTTTATCTGTTGTGTCAGTCTTGGAGTTGAAAATCATTCAGGTTTTCACCTTGATTTGGTATGGTCGAAAAGATTAGGATAATAAGGTTTTGAAAATACTGAGAATATAAACATTAATCTAAAATATTTATGATAAACTTCATGTTACCAGGGAGTTGGGTACATAATGAATTTTGAGACAATAATACAACTTGTAATATAATTATCACAGTTTTATCCAATGAGAAGAGCATGACATGTTTTGATAGAAGTGACTTCTTAATATGAGTGTGTATTTAATTTGGGGTAATTATTTTTCAATTGGTGAAAAAATGTTGACTTATTTATAATATTTAAAATGGTTCCAAATGTGATATTTTTAAATGGGAATAAATATAGTATTTTGGAAATGGTTTGATTTTAAAAAGCATGGTTGAATTTTCAAATATCGCAGGACATGGAAAATGATAATTTTTTTAAATAATTTTGTAATATATAATGCATTTGGATTACAACTTTCAATACATAAGTTTATAGACAGTGAGACTTATGGAGTTATGTTTTGAATATATAAAATTGTACCCAATAAGCATCTTAAGAACCAACCAGATAAGACTACTGAGAATGTGGTTTCACTTGAGCCATAGGTGAACTAACAACTAGTTCAATGTACAGTCCCAGCCTTTCAGTCTATGGTTTGAGGGAACATAAGGGATACAACATGTCTAGTGGATCATTCTGTTCAACTCTTGATGTTGAATCCTCCCATCTTTTAGGGTGAATCATAACCATAGAAGGAGGAGGTATGGATGAATATAAGAAATAAAATATTATAATTCCATGATACACTTACATATTTAAAATTCATATTTGAAATATATATGAATGAAGTTATTTCATTCCAAGGGTTGGAGTTAGTAGTTTATGATAAATTAGGCCAATGGACTAAATGAGTGGATTGTGAAGAATTTTTCAACAAAAAATTGTATCCTCATACATTCATGATGGAATGGATGACATAATTATTCATCTTGAAGTATTATAATATCTTATTGGTAGACTATGTATAAAAAATTATGAATATAGTCCACTTTTCATCCAAATTTGATACAAATGTATCCTTCAAGACAAGAATTTTTTGAATCAAGGCCGAGGAAGGAGATTCACTCAATGATATCCATTATATTTATATTATATATTATAGAGATATTCAATATAGATATTTTTGTCTAAAGGGACATATATGGGGCTAAGGGTGGATGAAGAATGTTGATACCTATGGGAAATGGTGGGAACATTAATTATGGGAACAAGCGGAGGAGGGAATCCTATTTACAAGGTAGTGGAATGGATTAGAATCTGACAGATGGATCCTTGAATATTCCCACAAAACTAAAGAGAAGTCCTATATGATTTTAATGTGGTTTGTTCAACCACATGATGTGAGATTGAATGAAAATATTTAGAGAATTGGGCAAATGAATCCATAGAGGTAGCCTTGTGTCCTATTGTTGCAGTGAACCGAGATGAGGAGTTTGGGGAATATATCATGATTTAGAGATGATATATTCATTGATTATATGAGATATTGGAATACCTATTATTACTAAAGAAGATTATCCAGGCTGATTCTAGGAATACCATGTCTTTTTAGGACTTTCTACCTCAAATGGTAAATAAAGAACAAAGTACAGCGAGTAAGTAGTTATCCGGGGCAATGAATGAGAATGTGTGTGATCAATATAGACCATCAACGATGATAGGTACTATAATTTGGAATTATATCCTTATAATTTATTTTTGGGATATGGGTACATCCTAATTTTTAGGTCATCTCATGTTGTTTAATTGATAGGTTTTAATGTTTAGTTGATTTCATCTATTTTGAAGCATCACACTCCTTTTATTCATATAGATTTTTGAGCCTTTTTTATAAAGCATGTTCTAAAAATGATGATTGAGGTGAGTTGATATGGAAATTATATGTGCATGAGATTGATTTCATTGACATAATCCTTAGTGTGGATTGGGCGACAATGTTCATGTATCACATTCTTTTTTATATGAAAAAGAATTCTTTTACCACTGATGATGGCATTGAGAATATATTTAATGGATAACAAAAAATATAAAGGAAGTCGCAAGAAGATTGATGGAACTAGAAGTGAGAATGGTCTTCTACCAGTTGGGAGATTTTACTTTGTCATCGGTGGATTTGATCAGGGAATTTTGTTTTCCTAGAAGTTATTAATTAGTTTTATGATGTTTTTCCCCAAAATAACTATGTATTCCACCCATAGGAGATGTGGATATTACAATTGATCTCCTCTCAAGGAACACTCCTATCTCACATATATCTTATTTAATATAACCTATAGAATTATGTGATTATAAATATTAGTTGGAATAGTGGAAAACCAAATGGTTTATTCATCCTAGAACATCTCCATGGTAAGTAGAAGAATTTTTTTTTCAAAAAGGCATACGGAACTATTCATTTATCTCAACATTACAATATGCTTAACCAAGTTACAATTAATAATTGGTATCCAAATTCAAGCAATGATGATACATTGGATGAATTTAGGGGAGTCCAGTGGGTCTCTAAAATTTATTTGTGATTTTTATATCACCAATTTTCTTTTTAGAAGATGATATTTCCAAGAAATACTAGAGGAGTAGATATAGACATTACATGTATGTGTTTTTTCTTATCAGGCATAAAAATGCACAAGAAGTGTTTATGTCATTGATGAATGTAGTATTATAATGATATATGTATTCTCTCATTTTTTTCTGTGGATTACTTATTTGGGTATTCAAGGAAAAGGTATCATAGTGAGAAACTCTTGAAGAAATGATGTAATTTTTTTTGAAAATATTTGTTCTGAATAACTATAAAAATGTGATTTGGAAATAATAGGTACATTTCCTTATCCAAGTCATCTCTTAATCATGTGTTTATTTTGATGTAGAATATATAGAGGTTTTTATCTATTCAAAACCACTAAGTATTCTATTTTATATTTGTAGTTTCACTGGAATAGTCGTTGATTATTGAAGTTTTTTGTTACTATTCACAATCAGCTTCAACAATGACATATTTGATGAGGAAAATCATCTATTCAAATGGAATGCTTGTTTATTGAAGACATGTCATGAGAAAAAGGTTCAATTTTCATCATAACAAATATTTATTTTTCTAGAATCATGACAAGGGTACGTTGTGTGTTGTGATTCTTTGAGAATAGGATTGGGATGAGTTGTCATATAGGGATATAATGTTGTTTCTTTTCACTCATTGTTGTTATGGTTTCAAGAGACAAACTACATAACAATTTATTTGGAGATAACTTCCACTGTATTGTTTTTTAAGACTTTGTTTCATTACCTAATTGGTGACATGTTTACAATGTTCATGCATCATTAGGGTTTCAATCATGTCTTCCCAAAACAAATTTTGAACCTAGGAAAAAAGGTGGATAGCGTATATCGCAAATTTTGAAATTGACACGATATATATACTGGATAAAATATGTTTAGTGGAAGGTGAATTAATAATAAATTCATATATTCATTTGGAAAAGGAGGATTCAGATCAATGACAATTGATGTTAATGATAGCCAACGTACATATGAAATATGATGAAATATGTAACGTTTCATTTCTATTTTATGTTTCTTTTGCTTCTGATTTTTTTGTATTTTTAAAGAAACATAAATTTACAACTAATAATTTATTTCTATGATTTATAAACCCAATAGTGTTTATAAATTTGATGGATGGAAGATGTATATGAGTTTAGTTTTTTGGATTCAAGATTAGATGGTAATACCTAAGGCCTATCACGAAAAAATTCTTTATGATTACCAAAATTTATAATGGGTTATTCATAATAGAATACAAAATATTTATATATTGTTAAAAGAAATATTTTTTTTGGATAAATTGAAAAAAAAATATATGTGTTTATTTCAAGATGCCTCACCTATCAGAAGGTCAAGGAAGAGCCGTAACATGAATTGGGTATATTGAAGTATTTTCCTATTACTATTTGGAAATTGGAAATTATTGCCATAAACTTTCTGACAGGCCTCCCTAGGATAGATTGGAAAAATGATTCTATAAGAGTGATAGTGGGCCACCTCCTAAGGACATCCAATTTCATCATGATTCGTGAATGTCATATGATGGAGGACATTTCTATAGTCTATATCTATGGAGTGGAAATGAGGCATGAAATAAAAATTTAGAAAGTATGATATAGTGATCTGAGGGATATATATCATTTTTTAAAATCTTTAGTGCACTCCCTTATAACTCTTATGACTATGAGTATAAAACGTTTTCCTAAAACTATTGGAAAATATGAAGGGATGATAAAATGATTGGAATACATGATCTTAGAATTGTAATGGTTTTTGGTGGCTTATTGCAGGAGCCCATAACAATTTTTGTTTTTCCATATAAAATAGTTCTCAGAACTCAATATATATGGATCCATTATAAGAAATTTATGTTCTTTTATTTCATTCTATTCCCAATTGGTCAAAAAATGTGATAATTCAATGGTTGGGATGATCCTTGTTGATGATACAATAGAGAATAGTTAGTTGATCTATAAGAGAATGTAGACATCTCAGTGTCATTAGAAATCATACGTGGATCAGATACAATAGAAATTATCATTTAGGTGAGAGATATTGGGTTCTAGAGAATCACTCCATGCCTTAACAATAACCATTTTTCCAAATTAGGGATATTTGCCTACTAGATACATAGGCCCTTTGAAAATTCTTGAATGGTGTGGTGAGGTGGTGTCACGACCTATCCCTCGGGGCCTGCCCTATGACTACCCCTGGCTTGACTCCCAAAGGTCATGGGTTGTTGGCTAGCACTAAAGTAATTATCCATTGAGTGGGAATCATTTTATAGAGTACTTGTATGCACTCACATAAACCCAAATCCCCAAATGGATGGATAGGAAAAAAAAGCCTGCCACAAAACAACCACTGAGTAAATGTACAAGATGTAAGTCAAATGGGTCAGAATACCATCTCAACCAAATACAAACTGAAAATATGAATGTTAAAATGATCTATGAATAGAAATCAGTATAATAACCACACCTATAGGGTAGGAAAGGAGTGTCTACTAGAAGTAGTATAATTACACCCATCTGTCATATATCACTGAGTACCACCTGGTCCTAATCCTCTAAGGACTCCATCGAAGCATCATTCCATCCTTTCACACTACTAACCACCTGCTCCGGGACCACAAAAGACTCTATAGATGTTTCTCTATGCCTCATCTCATTGAACGCCACCTAGTTCCGGACCACCAAGGTCTCAATCGATGCATCAATCATGTATATATTACATGACACGTGTGGGCGAAGCCCATGCATGGGTGAGTAACACAATACTCAGTAGAAATCCCAAACCAATAAGGAAGGACCGTGAAACAATAACATAATGCAAAGAAATATCACACCAGGTATAACATAATGTATGGAAAGAAGGACTATTAGTCATAGCACTAAACACCTTGGACTACTGAGGTACTCATCCCTATTAATTATTGTGGGTCTACTCGGTCACAGATAGTCAATCCTCACTGTGGGAATTCTTGTCACGACCCACCATCACCAAGATGCTGGAAGGGTCAAAAAAATACAAATCATTCCTTCCTCAAGTTGAATGAGAGATAATGACCCCTGATTCCCTCCTCCAATAGACCTCAGAGTGGCAACTAGTGCCATGGTTATATAATATCACGTAAAATAGAAGGTATTGCACATTTTGTATATAAAAAGAGTGGAAGATAAATGGTAAAACCCAAAAAACACCAAAAAAACAAAAATAAATTAAAATACAATAGAAAAGAGATTCTCATATGCATGTTAAAAATAACTAATACGAAGTAAAAGAAACTCTTAAAGTATGTACCAAAATAAAATACAAGTAGCAACAAAAATTTTCTCAATGTTTTTGCTAGTAATTTCTGGAACGGTCCTCAAAGTCCTTCTAGAAACCTGAATGATGATTTATATACATAGGGTGAGTATAGATGTACACTCGGTAGGGAAAACCAAAAGTTCTTATGCCCAAGTGGGGAGGTAATCTAATTCCCCATGAGAAGAGAGGTAACCAAACACCTAGTAAAAAAACTATCCACCCAACCTCAATGAGGATCGCTCTCTAAATAACTCAAGTCAGGTAATGTTATAGTAATAACACATAGATATTTAGGTACCCCACACCCCTTACCCACTATTTATTTTTGACATCATATGCATCAGACCTCCCCGACAAGTTCCACTACAATCCCACTGTTGACCCAACATTAACCTTATGGGCCACCAGAACTACACATCCCACATGAAGACATCTGGGCCACTAGAACCACACATCCTACCTATAGATATATGGGCCACCACAACCACACATCACCATGCCCGCATACACCTAGTCCACAACAACCACTACCATGCTCGAAGACAACATGGCCTCATCCTGAAGTCCTATGGGAAAACAAACATGCCTGCATACACCTAGGCCAACCATCCTATCACACCCTTCCCAAAGAGTCATGGACCATAATTAAACTTAGGCCATCCCAAACTGCATGAAAAATCTTGTGATACCTAGAAGAGAGTGCATAAAGAGGTAATAACCTTCCTCTAATAAGAATGTTTGAAAAAACACCAACCCCCATGAACTGGGGGTGTTCGGAATGAAGTGATCAACATGGGTGGGGTGAATATAAGAAACACAAGAACTAAATTTTATACATATATTTAATCAAGAACTAATCCCAAACTAAGGGTCCCATAACTAACAACCATCCCGCACACAACCACTCTTACTGCTATCCCTACATACACAAATACGAAATAGCCACAATCAAAGAACTAACCATTTCACCTGTTCCCGTTACCATGTTAAGGTGATTCTATTTAAAACATTCCACCACTATTGGGAAAATAATAGGAATAAACACAAGTAATAACATAAACTACTAGAAAAACGGCAAAATAAGATTTTAAGCATTCACACCTAGTTCTCTTGTAAAGTCACAACCACAAAATGGATCTGTGAGACCCCTCGAAGTACATGAACCAAACCAAGCCCCAACATATAGGCTCCACATGGCCTCAGATTCACAATCCAAAAACTTCTCAACTAGAAAAATCCATCCCCTTATTATGTCACCCAAAAAGAGATATAAACAGAACAAACATAAAAATCACCAGAATAGAGAAAATAGGGTTTTAGATTTATCCAACACCATTCATTGAGTTCCTTCTCTCAGTATGGTTAACCGAGGCGATCACACATGGGTTCTTATTCATCAGAAATCCATTTAATCAACCAATTTTATGTGATTAACCATTTTTCATGTTATATCCATTCAATCAGTAGATTATCTTGAAAAAAAGAGTTTCATTAGCACACATGAAAGGACCACCAATGACAATGGTTTTAATTTCACAAAATCCAATGAAATTCAACGAAATACATATGAAGGTATAACATAGAAAACAATATCAGATTTTCCACCCCTTAATTCATTAACAGTCCTTTTATTAGATTTGTTAATGTCAGATTAACCTACATGCATAAGAACACCATAATACCCACCGTGCATGCTTTAAAATAATGAGAGATTGAAGGAAAAACCCCTACATTAATGATCAGGGATCAATTTTTTCTCCTCACTCCAAGAACTATGGATGCATGACTTATAGAGGAAGAACTCCAAGAACTCCATGGATGAGCAGGAAGGGTTCTAGCATTGGCATATGATTTGTTTCAAGAGTATGTATTGAGGCGTACTGTGAGAAATGGAAAAAAAATTATATGATCTCTTGTTATGAAGAGGTGATATAATAAAATATGGAAGATGATTGCTAAGTACCTAAAAGTCAGATCATGGTTCGACCAGATGGTGGGGCAGTTTTACACATAGGTATTAAATGATATTTAATAATTCACCTCAGAGATAGTAGATAAAAATATTGTGAGTTAATATATTTCCCATAAACGATGAAAAGACCTGGAATAGGGGTGAAACTAAAAAACACCGAAAATTATAAAACACAACAAAGGGTGTGACTGGCCACACGTTTTGTAACTAAAGGGTTTCCCAACTCATTGTGGATTAAAAACAAATTTATGGTCTTAAAAATAGCCAAAAAACACATAAATTGGGTAAGAATACTTAATAAAGGCGTGATGGGAAAACAAGGGAAGGAACCCCGACACACCCCTTTGGCACTGTTTGGGTGTTGCACCTATTAGTGAGACAAATCTGTGCTCCCAATAGGTGACACCATGGTGACTCTCTGCCCCTGATAGAGACTCCCTCCTGAGTCACTGATGGTTTCCAGGACATCCCAAACACTATAATTTGACAATGTAAAGGAACATGTAGGTTAGGGACATTACATTAAATACCTCTCAAACTATTCTCTCTCATGTGAATCCATTAGTAAACCTGATGGAAAAATAAGGTTCTGAAGAACCATCTTGTAAGATAACTCTTAGGGACAATCCACCCTAGGGTTATTTGTATGTTTGATCAAACCTTGACATCCTGGAGCATCTCTCTAAAATCTATCTCCTGAACAAATAAAAAACACTACCACTCTTATCCCTCATGTAACAACACAATCATATAACTGTCACACAGTCCAGACTAATTGATTAGGGTGTCCCTTTTCCCATGTTATGATTCTATCCATATTGGGAGGAACTGACTCGCCTACATAGGTTTAATCACATCCACCTTAATGGGAATTGACTAGGGATCAGTTCCACCCCTCCCCACAGTGCAGACTCTTCATAAACCATCAGAGAACAAGGGAAATATCTCATATTATAGCATACAAGGTCATGCATTACATCACAACAAGAAAAAAGCAAACACAAATCAATACTCTAAACCGATTTTGGTACTGGGTATGAATTTGTGCCTACAAATCCCAGGTACTCTCCTCAAGGCCACCATGATTCCACAACACACGAACTAAGGGAATTCTCCAACCACTAACTTGCTTTTCCTTATGCTCCTCGATCTTAATTATTTCCTCCACGAACGTTGCATCATCCCTTATATCCAACTATACCCATTTGAGTGTGTGGGAGTCATTGTGTAGATACTAAAGGGGTTGAGATACAAGAAAGATGTTGTGGACCCTCTCTAGTGGATGTGGTAGTTCCAACTGATATGCCCCTTGTCAACTCGTCTCAACACCTCAAAGGGTCCGCAGAAGCTGGGAGAAAGGTCACTCCACTACCGAAATTCTGATGTCCACACCAAGGGGAGACATTTATGAACACGTGTTCCCTAACCTATAACTCCAAGGGTCTCCTCCTATGATCGACATATGAAATCTTTCGGTCATGAGCTGCCATCATGCTCTCAGGCAGAAGCAGAACCTTCTCATTCATGATCTACAACACCTTTGGGCCAAGAAAACATGCCTCCCCAACATTTCTCCAACACATGGGTGAATGAAACAATATTCCATAAAAGGATTAAAAACGAGCCATGACTATGGTAGTATTATATATATTTTTGTGGGAATATTCTACCAAAGGCATGTGTCGTACCCATGATCCTCCAAAGTGCAAAACACATGCTCACGATATATCCTCCATCGTATGGATGTTCCTCTCTATTTACCCATCCGTCTTAGAGTGGAAAGCCATGCTAAGGAATAGATGAGTTCTAAATGTAAAATTTAATACCTTCCAGACCTGCGAAGTAATGAATTTATCTATTTCTGAAAGGTTGTTTTTGGGAACTCTGTGTAGTTACAAAACTTCACCCGCATACTTCTATACTAAGGTATCCACTATGCTCAACTCCTTAATCGCTACGAAGTGAGCTGATTTCATCAAATTTTCCATCACCACCCATATTGCATGACATCCTCCCTCAGTAATAGGGAGTCCTGTGATGAAATCCATTAAGACTTCATTCAACTTCCACATGCGAACATTTATGTGCTGCAACAGACGACTTGGAACATGGTGTTCAGCCTTCACCTGATGACACTCGAGGAAATTTTCCACGAACTCTTCCACTACCCTCTTCACTCCGGTCCAACATAAATAACCCTTCAATCCATGAAACATCTTGAATAATATTGGGTAGACCACCAGGTGTGATTTATATAACTCACCGAGAAATCCCTTGCTCATTTCCACCGGGACAAACTACTTCCCATGAAACAACATCTAAGTCTGAACATCCTCTGACCAACCTTCTGGTGCATCTACTAGGCCAACATTATCTCACATAACATTAGCCTCTATGTCTCCCCTTTGAGACTCCTCCACTTTCTGACCAAGGAAGAATGTAATATCATCTGATACCGATAGACTCTACCATCCCCTACACTCTGGCCAAGATGTAATGCTGAAAACTTATCCATTACATTCCTTGCATTTGCTGACTCGCGAAACACATCATTATATTACTTCCTGTTCAAGGAATCATCCACCAATTTCAACATTATTATAGTGTAGGAGATCTAGGATTCATTGTATTAAAATAACTCTATCAAACTCTACTGCCGAAAGTGCATGTATCTTAGAGAGAAGACATACATCAATATCTTGTGATCTTTGATGACCACAAAGAAATCCATGATGAGGTAATTTCGCCAAAAAATTTGTGATAACACCACTCTAGAAAGCTCCAGATCATGGGTGGAATAGTTATGTTTGTGAGGACATAACTGCCTATATCCATAAGAGATAACTTCCCGCTATTTCATCAGAACACACCGCAAGCCTTGACAGAAAGAATAACAGAACACATCAAACATTACCCCTTCTTCAAGAAACCTCATCACCGGGGTTCTAACCGGTTCCCCCTTCATATAACCAAATACTACATAGCACTTCCTACTCCACATAAATCTTGATCATTCAAAGTCAAGGCTGTAAAAGATTATGCAACTTGAGAGAAGTTGTGTACGAAGCTGTGGACATAACTCTCTAGCCCTAGGAAACAATGAACCTCTGCGATGTTCATTGCTACTCCAAAGAAACAAATGAGTCGACATTCGATAGGTCCATTTCTATTCCCCTTCAAGAAAAAATGTGAAAAATAGAGTTTACCTTTCCTATCCATTACAGGATCATGGACAACTTGTCGAAGAGATAGTGGCGTCAGAGGACCTATCAGACTCTCTTTAGAGGATTGGCACAGTCCTCCTCCAATATTGAGTAGTTCATGATTTTTTTGATAAAAACGACTATGAACTAGTATAGATACTCTAATAATACAATGTTAATGAGTCCCATGAACACTGTTGGTGCGTTCGTAATGCCAAATGACATGACCATGATCTCAAAGTGCCCATCCATACACCTAAAATCTGTCTTCGAGATGTCCCTATCCTTCACCCTCAACTGGTGATATCTAGAATGCATGCCAATATTTGAGAACCAAACTACTCCCATAAACAAGTCAAAAAGGAATTCGATCATCGGGAAGGGGTACAATTTCTTTACCATCACTTGATTCACTCTCCTGTAGTATATGCATATCCTGAGACCACTATCTTCTTTCTTTCAGAACATGACTGAAGCAACTCATGGCAACATACATGGTCAAATAAAACCCTTCTTCATTAGGTCATCAACCTAAATATGCAAACCCCGTAACATATAAGGTTCCATTCAATAGGGTTCCATCAAAATCAGATGGGCACCAGGTTGTAAGTCTATCCTGAACACAATGTAACATCGAGGGGGTTGAGTCACAACCTCATCAGGGAAGACGTCTAGTAACTCACTAACAATCACTTGAACTTCCACCAGCTCTGCGTCTACTAACTCTACTGACATCTCAACTAATACGGCAAGAATGGGATCCACTAGCTGGCTGCCCTCTTGGAATCCCCACTCACTGATGAAATCTATACACTGACTTCTAATATCTGAGAACACGACCCTTATCAGAAAGGAGTCGATAAATGTGTTCATGGAAAAAATCTATTCGATGACTATGACAACATTATAAGGCTGCATTTGCAGTAGAGAGAGATCCCCACTAGTTTGAAATCATTTAGAAGTCATTTAATTATATAATAAAATATTTATTTTGAAAATATTCTTATAATCATGTAAGGTAATCTTTTAAAGTGTTATAAAGGTCGAAAATAGACCCACCTTCCATATAAGTTAAAAAAACATTCTTACCTTAATTTGTCCAAATGGTCACAAAGTACCTTGTTTGGAAAATGAGGAAAATATTCCTTTAAATCAATTTTATAAAAAGTAAAAGGAGGGTATTAATGAATTTAACCCATAATCTAGGAAATAGTAAAAAAAATCAAATATATTTTTAAGAAACATGGGTGTGGATGGTAAAGAGGTTCTTGTAGATACTCACATATAAACAACAATGGATAATGAAGGGATTGTTGAATTAACCCTTACCATGATATTTTCCTTGGTATAAGGTATGCTAAATTTATATATAATAGTTAAATAATTGTTATTAAATTATAATATAATCATATACATATATATTATATCATATATTATCTTTGAATATTGTTTTGTTAATAATATTTTAATAGTATCATCATTTTGTGTGTTAACTGATTCATTTTCCTTTATAAGAATGGTTATGTAAGACACATTTGTTATGGATAGGATTTATTAGATTCATATATATATTGATATTATGTTCATTAAATGTTATTTTTAATCATAAAATGAAAATTATTCTTAAATTATTACGATAGAGAATGAATCTCATCACGTTCTTGGAGATTATAATTCGTACGTACGTACGAGAAAAAATATCATTATATTGATAGTGAAATAATATGTAATTGGATGGTATATAATACATACAGAATCATTAACATGTTGTATTTTTTATTTACATCAATTATACTCATTATTATACCCATCTGAATAATGAAGTGTTTGCATAACAAACTACACCACGACGTGGAGACGGTAAGCCTTACACACGCACGTATAGGATGGATAAAATAATTAATATGGTTGTACCATAATTATAATAAAATTACAGTATATATAAGGTACAAGATTTATTATTTTGGTATGGAAACAACAACAAAAGAGGATGTGGAAGAAGAAAAGAATTGGAATGAGGGTGGTGAAATTATAACCTCTTCATCGGGTGTTTCCTTTTGAGTTGATAAGAAGGTCTCCATAGGATGGATTTAATATCAAAGTAATGACTCCTGATTCAAATGAGATAATTTTTTAGGATATTTGGGAAGGGTTTTGTCAATAAAAATTTCTTTGGAGGTGTGATTTTGAGAGAAGGTTGTGTTCCCTTTTATAAGAGGGTTGACGGGCACCATAGGAAAAGCTTGAAATATTATTTTATTTTAAAATAATTTTCGGTTTCTAATGGATCCAAATTGATTTATTAAGAATATAAGGTGTGTATGGGTTGAGATAATCTTAGCCAGCAGGTTTTAGACATGTTTTGGTCACTATATAAACCTTATCTTTTAGATTTAACTATTAGTTAAATATTTCAACTTTTTCCATTTCTTCTTGTATTCTTAAACAATATGGGTAAAAAACAAATTCTAAACTTCTAAGAAAACCTCAATTAGGTAATTAATGACATATATTATATTATATAATCCCTTTTTTTGAAATGTATATTTTTAGTAACATTATATCAACTTATAATATAGAATGTTTTTTTAAAAAAACTCATTTTTGTCAATTTTGACACTATTTCGTATTTTTTTTCAAAATTCATAAGAGCATGATTACTTACAATAAAAATATTTAATCAAACATAAAATGTAATATTAACCTAAAAAAATTTTGTAATTTACCAAAAAGTCTCAAAATACTTATCTTTGGATATTTATAATATCAATTATTTTAATATATCATTAATAAGGTAAGTATTTCATCATCAATGTGTCATAAATAAATTAAATTATTTAATGTCAAAAGATTATAAATAAAATATAATTATGTGGGAAATATTTTTTTATTTCTAATAAATATTTATTTTTGAATTTATCTTATTTGTAACCGTATATTGAAACTGTTTAGTTATTAAACATTGAATTTAACACTTTTAACTCTTCTTTAAATAAAATAATAATAAATATTCTAATCTATACCAAGTCAACCAAAGTGGAACATATCTTTTTCCAAAAGTTGTTTCTGGTCTAATTACACTTATCCAATATAATTTGGACATGTGTTAGGGTAATTATAATATCATTTTTACCCTCAATTGCCCTTTTTACTTTTAATTGTGGTAAATAAATGCCGAAAGATACTATTCACCAAAAATTATTTTCATCTTATTGAACCAAATTTTACCTAATTATATAAGAAATTCCTCTTGGATTATTTAAATTCAACCTAGAGAGGTAATAAAATTATGTTTTATGAAAATTTGCAAATGCTCCTAGAAGGTGGGTAAAATACAATAAAAAGTTCAATAATATTTTATATATAAAATCATACTATAAAATGACTCCAATGAATTACATTGATCATATATAGGTTTTAGGTATCTATTTTGACTTAAAAAATTTAAAATAAAATAACTATTTATTTAAATAAAAAGTGATTTTTAAATAATAACAAAGTGTTTTCCACTATTCATAAAAAATAGAATGTTTTTAGAAAAATACCAAATATTCACCCTAAGAGAATTTTGATATTCTAAATCCAAAATTGATGTCCATTTTGAAATTTAAAATTATAAAATTTCCCAAATTTGGTATTACAATTCATAACATCTTGTTTTGGTGGTCATGGTGTTTCAAAACTCCAAATGGCGTACAATGCAAGCATCTACATTATTCAAAAGGAAACATATGGTGGAAGCTTGGGGTATTAAAATAATGTCTAAAAATAACATTTTACCTCAAACCGTATCTGTGCAGGTTAAGTAATTTCTAAGGATAACATCTAAATATGACCTCAATGATAGGTTCATATTTTTAATCACAGTTAGCATTTTTGAGTATAGTGATTCAAAAATAAACTAATTTTTATTTAAATTATTTTATTTATGGTTATGTCCCAAAAAAATTCATAGTCAGCCAATGATGGTCGATGTTAGTCTTCTCCAAAGGAAATCATACCCTCACGAACTCAATTGTACTCTCGTATTTCCATTCAGAGCAGCAATTTATGAGTTATAAGGTATTTAAAATAAAATAACCTTATTTATTTATTTTATTTAAACTGAAAAACTGCATTCCATTGTTGACCCGTGCTGGAAAATGTTAGGATCTACCTAAAGAAATAATACCCTCACAAGATGAAAGATATATCATATTTTCAATTAGAGTCAACATTGGTGAGTTATGAGTTTTTGAATAATAACATAATTTTATTTTATTATTTTATTTATTATTATACCATTTTCGGGTTTTCTCACCAGATTCCCACACTAACTACGAATATGTTATTACTTGGGTAAAACATCGATCCTAAACGCAAAAGATCCCTCGAAAATCTGATCGGGCCAACATTTTAATAGTTATTAATCATTTTCAGCAAAACAACTCTAGTGACTAATTTTAAACATAGCATTTTTTGATGGATCATTTTGGGGACTCTAGGCCTCAGAATCAAATTCCTTCATAGTTCCTAGTATTGAAGATATCCCATTTCTTTTAAAAAAAATACATGGAATTTGGTGTATTAAATTTCTCTCCCTTTTATGGTTTATTTACTCATATGCCAAAAAAGGTAAAATCAATCAAATTGGGGTATTGAGAAAGAATCTGAGCCTCCCACTCCCACATGCTCTCCTGGAGATTCACCTTCTTCCCAGGAACATACACTAGATTGATCAACCATCCTTGAAGGATCCTCTCTAGTAGAATGTTTATCTTCACCGAGTACACTATAAATGTTTCCCCAACGTCAGTCTCCAGTTCACTATGGTTGATGACTTGAGACAGTTCATGCATGTATAACATCAACTTGGAGACATGGAATACATTGTGCACCCTCTATAGCTATGGAGGTAGAGCCAAGATTAATTCCACCTCACTAACTCTACATATTATCAGAAAAGGTTTGATAAACATCAGAGATATCTTGCATCCCTGACCAAATATATATATCCCTCATCAAGGAGACACCCGCATGAGTACATGGACCCCCAATTTGAACTCCATGTATCATCATAACCTATTAGAATATGACATCTGTCGGCATTGTGCAGTCTGCAACCCCTCTCAGAATCCTTACTCCTTTTTTGTAGTAGCCTGTATCAGTTTTGGACCCATCAGTGATGACTCCACTAAGACTATCAAGCATAAATGTGACCTATATGTTCATCCTTATAGTTCCTCGAACGACTCCATACTGATGGTGGAGTGGTAACTATTGTTGTATACAAAATCCACCAGTGGTAGGTGGTCTTCCCAACATCGACAAAAATTATGAAAGCTAGCATAAAGCATGTAATCTAAGGTCTGTATGGTATGCTCTCTCTGAAAATTAGTCAGTGGGTGAAATAATGTCCTCAAGAACAGCTGATTCTGAAAATCCTCCTACAATCCATTCAAAAAAATGGATGTAAATCCTTCTTCACAATCTCATACTATCATAGATGGTACTCCATCGATTCAAACTATCTCTTGCAGGTAGAGGCGACCCATGCTATCTAATGAACACTTTTCTTGAATAGTTGGGAAGTGTTCCAACATGGTGAGTTGGTCTATGATCACCCAGATGGTATCGTTCCCCCTGGACGTATGTGGTAATCCCATCATAAATTTCATTAATATCTGATCCCACATTGACTCCAGTACATCAAGGGGTCTTTTTAATCCTAATGGGACATGGTTCTCAGCTTTTAATTTTGGATAAGTGAGGCATATCAAGTAAAACACTTCTTCATCCTTCATCATCCCTATCTACTAGTACTGACATCGGAGGTCCTAGTACATATTTTCCATACTTGAATGTACATTCAATGGGGTTGTATAGAATTTCCTAAAGAACTCCACCTATAATTCCACTAGTACTACTATGAGTTCTTTGAAAATGATGATTTCCTCCACACCTTTGGAATATCCAATATGGTCATGCCCTTTGGATATCTGGGCACATGTTGTCTCATAGAAGGAATCTCTAAATTTTTCATCCCTGACTCACTATAAAGGTGGAGGGGAAACTACCATCAACTGATGAAAGTAGTCACATCTATATCCACAAAATGATATCTATTGTGAGGACCACTACTATAAGGCCTCATTTAGTAGGCACTACTAGAAAAATAAATTATAACCATAGTTCAAAACAGTGGCCATAGCCCCCAAAACCATGGGTATAGGCTATACCCACTGTTTTCGGAATAGTGGGTGTCAGAGGCGTTGGGATAGGATCAAAACCTATTCCCACAGTTTTTCGAACTGTGGGTATATCTTTTTTTCCATCGTGTCAAAGCTTCATTCACGCAATCAAAGTCTTATACCCGTGATTTTAAAACCGTGGGTAAAAATAGTGCAAAAATTGAGCAAGTGGGTATTGAACCTGCGATTTCGTGGGACATGCACTTATAATTCGACGCTTCACACCACTTCAGCTATGCTATTTAAGTTATTATATATCTAAAATTTTAAATATATTTTAATCTCTTACCATATTATGAAAAAAAATTGCGGGATTCAAACCCGCATCTGACTCATTAAGGTTCAAATTCCTAACCAACCAAGATGAATCTACTACATATATCTATCGTAATTTATTATAAAAAATTAATCATTTTCTCTGTATTCAAAAAAATAGGCCAGCGGGATTCAATACCTCAACCACTGGAAGTAATATGAACCACCTCACTAACCAATCCACAGAAAAAATACATTTATATATTTATATCATCCTAAATATATTAATTCAAATGATTTGTATAGTATATAAAACTATTGGTATATGTTTTCCCGCCTTTTTTTTTGTTTCCCATGTATTTTTTTGCTGCCATAATGCGGGAAAGCTATACCCATGGTTTTAAAAAAACGTGGGTATAGGAATTTGGAAAATAATCTTTATCCCCACAGTTTTGAAAAACAGTGGGGATAGGCCTTGAAATAAAAACATATCCCCATCGTTTTACTATTCTGTGGGGATAGGCGTTCAAAAAAGAAGTTTATCCCAAGGTTTTGCAAAAACCTTGGGGATAAGCCATGAAATAAACACTTATACCCTCCTTTTTCCACAAAACCATGGGTATAGGTTCCCACACTATACATATACCCATGGTTTTCCTAATCGATGTGTATAAGGAACCCCTATACCCATGGTGTTTTCCAAAACCGTCGATATAGGGATATTTTGCAGTAGTTAGATGAGAACTTGATCTCCTACTGAGATCATCTTCCACCATGTTCCCCTTCCCTAGATTATAGACTCTATGAAATTCATAGTTCTAGAGGAACTCTAGCCAAAAACCCTATCTCAGATTCAGGTCCTTTAGAGAGAAGATATAATTTATATTCCTATGGACAGAGAAGATGATCAATCATTTTCCATATAGGTAGTGTCGCCACATCTTCCATGTAAAGACTACCACACCATAATTAATGTAAATTCTAATGCGGTATCAATTATCATGATCCATAAGAAATAACATCTAGGACCTGCATTAGGACACAACAAATCCTAGTTCTAGATGTGTCACAGTAAACCACGTTATATGTTCCATCCTCTAGAAGCCTTAATATAGGATCCCTCATAATAGTATGCCTCAGAAACTGAATTCTTTACCGAAATCCTTCTGTCCACACGAAGGGTTTTCCCTTATTTTTCAATGTAGTCATGGGTAATTTCACTCTTTATAAGTCGAGTAAAAACCTATGAAAGAACTCATTCAACCCATGTATACTCCACACATCAACCATTCTCTTAGATGGCTCACAAGAAAGAACCACCTTAATTTTTTAGGGATCTACAGAAACTCCAGCCTCTGAAATGACATGTTTCAAGAAGTGGACCTTTTGTATCCAGAACTAACACATCAAGGGATTTTTGTAATGTCATTGTTATATGAGTGTGTCCAGAACCATCCTCATGTGTATAATGTGCTCCCCTTAGATGATGAATATGCTAAGATGTCCTCAATGAAGTCAACTACAAACCAGTTTAATATGGCTAGAAGATCTAATTCGTGACTCCCATAAAACCTGCTAGGGTGTTCGTCATTCCAAATTGCATTACTATCAATCTTAATTTTCATAGAGACATTTGAATGATGTCTTTGAGATGTCCTCATTTCCTACTCGAAGCCAGTGACATCCTAATATATGGTCTATCTTCGAGAACCATCTCTCTCCATTCAGCTAATCAACGAGTCCATAAATCCTCTGTATATGATAACTTTTCATCACAGTTACCGGTTCCTGTACCGTAATTATATGAATAAAACCAAGAATATTTATCCCTTCATGGAAAAAAATGTTGGGGCTACCCATGATGAAATGTTGGGCCTTACGAACCATATCCTCTGCATGTCCCCCAATTGTACCTTCTACTCCTAGAGCTTTACGGGATCCATCTGATATAAAAGTGTAGATATTGATCGTGTCCTAGAGTAATGATCAATTATTAAGTCCACCTCTTTTTGAAGAGTTCGTCCTAGAACATCCTTAGAATGACATCCTCAAACTCTCCTATAACTTTAGGGAACAGAAAACTCAAAACATCTACTGCTACACGGTTATAGATGGCCAGGTGTAGCAACCCGTTTCCCTATCCTCCAACTCCCTAAGCCTGGTGTGGGCCATATTGGGGTGGTGGTTGTAACATGTCGAAAATATTACCATCTCAAGTTTCTCTCCACGATCCTCTTCCACATCTTCTACCCTGAAAAAGGATTGCGGTTATAACTTCCTTCTGGTCAAGTGGCATCCTCACTAAGAAGATGACTTGTGTTACCGCCTCCAAACAATCCTCAGTTACCTAAGGATCTATCTCTCCCCTAGACCTAGGAGTTCATTGTGTCTAAACTATCACATATCACTGATCCTATATGAATCATATACTAATAGCACATGTAGTAACTGTTGACCCTCAGGTGGTTGTATTGCTAGGACACCACCCAATGGTGCCATCTTGGGCAACTATCCATATAAATAAGCCTTGTCACTATATGGAACACCTTTGTGGTCACACACTAGAATCCTAGCTTTTTTTCCATGTATGGGCATCTTCAATGAGAATCAAGATGATCCATAGTCAATTTATTATAACTGGTGAGCTGAAAATGAAAAAAAAAGATAATGGTAACACACTCAATGATTCATGCAACCATTGTTTTCATGATTCATGATGACATATAGAATTTAGGGTCCCTATGTATCGATACGTCAGCTTCTGCACTGACATAGGACTCCAAGGACTAAAACCCAAACTCCAAACACTTATCACTATTACCTCATTAAAATTTTCATACTCTTAGTTCTTCTAGTAGAACCAAAATAATCTAACTCGACTTTTTCTTGAACTATCCTCCAGGGCATGGGCTATAACTAACCCAAGCCAACCTCCCAAAAGCTAGTCACTAGAGACTAGCACTAAAGGCATTTTCCCCTGAGTGAGAGTCATTTTCATGAGTACATGTATACAAAGACACCCAAAACCATGCCCCAAAAAATATGAAAAGGAAAAACATTCATGCAACTAATAGAACCACTGAGTAAAGGTAGAAGATATAAGTCAAATGGTCCAGAATACAAACCCACTAAAAATATTGAATATAGGAACGTACTAAAGATCTCTAAGAGGTTTTCGATAGAAGAACCCAAACTATAGGGCGGGCAAGGAGCGTCTACCATAAGCTATAAGAGTACGCACCTCCATTGTATCTCACTGAGTACCACCAGTACCTGTCCACCAAGGTCTCGGTCGATGTGTCTTTCGGTCTCGTCTCACTAGGCACCACATGGTCCCAGAAAACCATGGTCTCCATCGAAGCGTCCCTTCACCCCATCTCACTGAGAAGCACCATGTACCAGACCACAAAGATCTCTATCGAAGCTTTTTTTTTACCGGCACGGGACAAGACACATGTGAGCGAAGCTCATGAAGGGGTGAGTAACACGATACTCAGTAGGGAGCCAAACCACAAAGGAAGGACCACAAAGAAAGATCACAATGAAAAGATAGACGAAACCATTTATAATTGACTGTTCGGAAATCAAGACTATCATTCGAAACACTAAATACATTGGACTGCTAAGGTACTCATCCTTGATGTGTAACGTGGCCCTAATGGGTCACTCATATCCACACCCCATGGTGGGTCTACCAGGTCACATTGAGTTTCTCTCCAATGATTCCGTCATAGATGATCTACACAGGGATGATTACAGCTGGTCCACATAGGTCATCTTATAGCTGGTTCACAAAGATCCACTTTTATCTGGTCCATATAGGGCCTCTGGTACCTAGTTAAAAAAGAGCCTCTTGTAGCTTGTCCAAACAAGGCCACTTATCATCCAGGCCTTCAAGAGCACTAAGACCTACTCATCCCAAGTCTTTGGTTCTCATCCAGTCACAGGATTCCCACACCTAGACTGCATGATTCATGGAGAATTCACGACTCAAGCCCTTAGTTGAATTTCAACTTCCATGAAAGCCTCCATAGAGTATTCCAAATTTTCTACCTTGTCACAAGGTTTCCAAATCCAAAAACTGCTCATTAATTGGGAATACGGTCGGAATGAAATTAACACATTAGTAAATAGGAGTCGGTTGTGTTAGGGACCAGTCTGACCTAGTTGAACAGACCCGACCAACCATACTCAGGGGTCCCACACGACCGGACCAGGTTCGACTAACTCAAACTGACCCAGTGGGGTCTGGGCCGACCCTATTTGGCATGTCTTCTCGTCCAGGACCATTGGGACTTTCTAGACCCGGCCCGGTTCAGTCAGGGGACATTCCCTCAAAGTCACCCAATGATCCAGTTTCATCCATCCTTGCCCCCAATAGGTGGGCTATTTTATTTCCCAGCCTGGACATCTTAGTGGCCTAGTTAGTTCCACTGGCCCGAGCCACATGGTAGGTCTGTTCTACCCCTACTCAAACACCCGTTAAATGTTTGGATTGTGACACACGGGGTCGGATGAGGACTCCTTCCCCATAGAAACACAAGATCATGAGAGGACTACATGCCCACTGCCTGCAGTGGCTCGCAGACAGTGGGCACTCCACCAACTTATTATGATAGCAGCACCACCTTTTGCATTTTTTCACTCACAGGGGCCTGTTTCCCCTCATGGCCCATATATTTGTTGCGATTCCAACTCTCTGCTGTAGTCTGCATACCATGACTCTATACCTCATGTACCTCTGACACGGTCAGTTGGTCGTGTCTAACTACCACCGACATCCATGATGTTGGCTCCTATTACCACTTCATTGGGATGAAAGTATTCTACCTCCTTCCATGGCTGGGGTTCCAAGGTCGGGTGTCGCCACCGTGGATGGATGTCACAGACTTCTATCGCTTTCTTGGCCTCACGTCGCTGTCGCGGTATCACAAATAATGGGAATGATGAAATGAGAGAGGAGGGGAAAGAATCTCCCATAAGAACACCCAAATAATGACCTAGATCTTTGTTCCTATAGACCCACATGAACAATCAATCTATGGGTTAACTTGTTCGTTAGTTATCCAGTGTTAGTAGTATAAATGAATGAATGAGAAAAATCAATTCACAGAGAAAAGAATAAAACCCCTAACTTGGAAAATATTTTTCTCAAGGATGATCGTTCATTGTCATTCGTTGATCTCTAGTTACGATTCTCTCTCCAAGGGTATTTTCGTCGCAACCTGATTGCTGATGTTTGACGTTGGAGTGTTTTCAATCATAGACGTAGAGGCATTTTCAAGATCAAAATCATATCTCGAATTCATGTTATCTTGTTATATGACGAAATTGTGTCACTACATTTATGTTACGTTGTTTCATTTATGAAATAGAATTACTGTTACATTGTGTTGGAACAACATTATTTGGTATAATTTATTGAATAGAACAGTTGGATCAATGCTACATTTTAGGGAAACAATTTAAAATAAAATAATATTTTTTATGTTTAAATTATTTTTCCTTAAAACGTCTATAAAATAAATTTCTCCTCAACCCATGCCAGTGGAGTTTAAGTTCTACATAAGCATAACATCTCAATACAAACTCAACGATGATCTGAAATTTTAAATATGAGTTACTGTTTGAGAGTTATGGGTATATGAAAATAAAACAACTTTTATTTAATTATTTTATTTACGATTACATCCCAAACAAAAACATTCACAGCCACCCAGACTGCATCTGCCAATGTAAGGCACTAACAAAGGGATGCATACCATGATAAACTCAACAGTACATTCCACTTTCCCAAATTGAGTTACAGTATATGAGTTATAAGCATTTTAAAATAAAATAACATTATATTATTATTTTATATATAACCAAAAACTAATTTCAACTGTTAACATGGAGCGGCCAATGATAGGCTCTGCCTATGGAATGAATAACCTCACGAGCTCAATAGTTGTATCTGAATTTAAATCTGAGTCACCATTCATTAGTTATAAGGATTTTAATAAATACTAATTTTAATTAATTATTTTTTTGGCGGTTTATCCTTTTAGGGTTTTTTCACTGGTGGCCCGCGCTGACTAAAATTATTGCGTGCCTTAGTTAAACCCACCATCCTAAATGCAAAGACACACTTAGATTTCTAATATAGGAACATGTTTCATTGTTATTGAAATATTTTCTGGAAAACTTCACACTCATGCTATATAAAACATAACATTTTCTGATTGATCATTTTGGGAACTTTGGGCCTCGAAATCACCCTCTGTCACAGCGTTTGGTATGAAAATAATCCCACATAATTTTCCATAAAAAATCATGAAATTAAGGGGTATTAAAAGTACCATATATGTTCGAATTTCAACCATGGTTTAATGTAGTGAACAATGTGTTTCACATATTTTAGTTGAAAAATTATCATATTGATCCTAACCATGTGATTCGATGAGATCATGTTGACCTAGAGTAGGATGCATCATTGGATCATATACTGGTACTTAATGGGGATATGAAAGAAAAGGTCTTACATGAGAAAGTCATTTTTCTAGGGCATGTTTTGTGGAAATAATGGTATGATTTTTAATGAATTGTGGGAATGAGAAAAACAATAAGTCAAGTAATGGAGTAAACAATTTAAGGTAAACGGTGCTTATCAACTTTCTAGGGACCAAAAAGCTAATGTCTCTGAGAATGTAGCACACTCAATTTCCTGTAAGTACACCATCATGTATTTTTTTGTTATATATAGTGTTTGGGGGTGTTTGGGATGGTTTGAGTACATTTGAAATGTTTTTAGAGAGTTGTTTGGGGTTCACGGTTTAAGCATGCTTAATGTATTCTGTGAAACTCATATAGGAAATTGTGAATGGTTACTGAGAGGATATAGTGTAGGCACACTATTTGTCACATGGTATGGCGAAATACTATATGCACAAAAATGTAACCATGAAATGAGTGATATATAGAAAAAATAAAGTCGGCACATAGTTTGTATAACCATGATAGACAACAAAATGATTATTTTCTTGGAGTCAGTTGTTGGAAAACGAATTGTGCATAGTTTTCGTAACATTTTAACCAAATAATTAATGATTTAAAATTATAATTTATGTGTGGTTTTCATTACGGTTTACTTCAAAACCACTTTTTCCTATTTGACGACCCTTACTAGATTTTCTCTACTCCAAAGGTTATGGAGACATTTCTCTTTGATAAGTTGCAATCTGTTTAAAACTCTTTGTTTTCTGAAGGAAAAATTTCTTGGTATGTCTCCACTTATAGTGGTTTCCCATAGATCTATTCTTATTCACTCTATTATATTCATAGATCTAGTCCATTGGGGTAGATCCATGATAGTGTATTCCAATCATGATGTGATATAGAAATGTTGATATAAGGAAACAATACATAAGGAAGTGTTTTAGATATTCCAAAAGGTATTGTTGAATACTTAATATTTTTTTTTTCACAATACCTTCTAATGTAGGTTGATTCACTCTCAACTCCAATTATTGTACCATGAACTCTTCATTTCAAATTTTTTAAATTGATGAATTTTTTTATAAAATAGATGTAAAAATATTTATAGAATCTCTCTTTATCATTGTTTTCTTAAACTATAGAAATTTATTGAGAAATGTGCTTTGCTTTAAATAATTTAAAATGTCTGTTTTAAAATATTTATTTTTTGGGTTTATGGAAATGGATTGTTAAAATGTTTTTCAATAGATGAACTTTTATACAGATAATATTTAAAAGGATGAATTTGAATTAGTTTTTTAATAGTGTTTAGTGTGAATTCATGTACATTCAAGATGAATAATTTAATAGTGTTTCTACCCCTAAATAATGTGTTAGATAAGGGTATGAACATTCCCCCATCAAAATATTTCAACATGAGATATCTTAGTGAATGGACGACTCAACACTCGTGATTATAGGGGAAGCCATGGTTTCATAGATTTTTTGATGACTGGATATTAGAAATTGATTGGATTATTCAAAAATGGAATTTGATAAATGGTTTTAAAAGAGATGTTTGGTTTTCTTACCTGAAAAATTATTTGGTTGGAAAACAGTTTTGGTGTGAACTGGTTGGATTTGATATAAACTTTTAAAGGGTTTTGATGTATTTTTTATAAATTTTTCTATATAAATGTAATAACATGTTCAATAATAAATATTCTATTTTTGGAAGTCATTTGGGGAGTCATACCAATATTCAATACACACACCATAATTGGGATAATGGGTGAATTTGAAGATATCTTTTATTGGTAAATATGTAATAATAAATTTTCACATTTTATTTATGGTGCTTCATGATACATGGGAATGGATTGTGTAGTTTGGTCTTGGAGCTTGTTGAGAGTTTTAGATTTAGATTTTTTAGCCTTTTAACATTTTTTTAATCCTCTCCGTAGTCTATATTAATATTGGTTTTTTTTTGGAACTCAATTGTAGTTTAGTTTTATTATTGAGACATTGAGGTTTTGTTACATTTTTATCATGCATAATTTAGTTATTATTTGGTAATGGAGTGCATGGTTGGGATGTTTACATTCTCAATGGTGAAATAATCACCCAATTGTGTTGAAGCCATAAGAATTCATTTCTATACATTGGAATCTTGAGGGTGTCTACTAAGTCCATGTAATATCCTTCAGCCTTCTCAAAATAATGAGGCAGAGCCGGATGGTACACTTCCTCATTTTGGGTGTGTCTATAAACTGTATCAAAACCATTGGAATGCCCATTAAACTAAATTCCTCTAGTAACATAGAAAACTCAATCATAAAATAAAGAATTGTATTTATACATCTACATCCTATCATAAAGCTCCGCTTGAAAAAAAAACATATTCTAGCCATCCATATCAAGGAACAATTCTATCCTCTGAATGCATTCAATAAATTCATAATTTGAATATAACCAATTGATATCTAGGATAACATCGTATGGATAAAAATATATCATGAAAATGTCCCCACATGATTTATGTGTCCCCATCATCAATATATACCCCCCAACATACATGAAATATGTTGGGATGGCCTCTGACATGTGTATTAATCACCATGGAATGGGAAAATTCTATATATATAGTTCCAGACCATGTAATGGAGATATTTATAATAAAGGATTTTGTATATCCCATATCAATCAAAGAACAATATTGGTTGGATGATAAATTGATCATACCTATTATAATATCATTATGTCATTGTGTTATCACCACTAATATATACAACTGACCACCCGTAGCTCATATTCTTATCGACTGAAGCCCATCTCTACACCCATGCCTCGGTCGGTGTCCTTGAAGATGAGGAAAATTTGGAGGAACTCCACTACCTACCCGAAGTCCATTCGAGAGATAATAAATTTATTTCTCATTATTATGAAATTATATAATTTTAATTTTTTTTTGATGATGAAATTGATATTAACCAAATCCACCATACAACGAATGAATAACTATAGAAAGAAATTTATAATGAAAACCATGAACCACACAAACAATACACAGTAGAATAAATCACATAAAAAATTCATTGAATCCCCTAGCCCCGAATATCATGAAATGATAATTATGAGGTTGACACCTGGATGGTCCAAACATTAGTACCTAGTACCTAAAAACTACCATTGAAATCATTTATTCATTATGAAACTATAATATTTTAATCTCATTGAAAACATCATAGTGATTACATCTATTAAATAACAACCACATTCTTAAAAAAATACATTGTCAAAACAAAAATATTAACAACATACTGGATCGAAGGATATATTTCCTCCTCATGTTATTGAACTTGAGACTCCTTATATGGGAAAAATGTGTGGTAAAAAAAGGTCCTTGAATACGAATCCATGATCCAGTAGAGAAAAAATACTTTACTAAATAATGTTAATCTCCCTTATATTTTGTATCATTAGGGTCTGTGTAATGAAATATAGGAGAAATTATATTCGAATGATTCCCCTAAAAACATATAACTCCTTCAAATAACCATTATATATCAAATGACAGTAATGGAAATACCCCATATCTTACTCAATGTCAATAGAAAACAACAATCCACCTAGTCCCGAATCAAACTGAATGTGCTCTCAAGCTCCTCTAACATGGTATCTTTCAAAACATATGTAAAAATTCACACACACTTCTCTAGGATCTACAGCAATAATGAATACAAGGAACTCTTCCACTAATATTAATCCTAAATCGGTTCAACCCTCTCATGATCAAATTGATCATCCTTTTAAACCGCCAATTCCTAAATCCCTAGTGGATGATGACTTGTGCCAAATATATAAGGGTAACAACGATTTCCTTAGAATGGTAGTATGAAATTATATTGAGAATCAATTATTTAATTATTTTTTTCTATATACGACCATATTCATTGAATGATATAATAAATTCAATCATTCTGAATATAAATCTATGCATTCATTAACTAATAAGTGGGAAAACCTCAAATGGTAAATAGATTGACTCAATGTCCATTCATCAAATCATTGGTCCCTAAAATACTATTTCAATGTCGTTGTTCCCAAATATATTTAACACACCACGCTCATCTATCATTTATTGCATACCAACACTTGAAATTACAACTATTCTTATCACTAAACTCCGCCACATCTTTCTAATAAAATGTTCTAATAACATCCTGTCAATATTCCTAACTTCTAGTGGTACCCCACCTTGGTTGATAATGATGGAAGATAGAAAATTTCCCATGATACATTCCTCCACTAGGCCCCATGTTGGATTCAATCACTAAGGGTTTAATAATATCACAATTGGGAGGCATTACCCTCTATAATAGTATGATCAGAAGATATGATATATCCAATGAATATACTCAATGACATAATATAAATATTATAAAAATTCCATCCCATAATATGTTTTTAATGTAAATAGATTCATATAAATGTCTCCAAATAATCACCCAAAATAATGTAACATGGAATCTACACTTCAACAACTCGAAAAATCCCATCATTTTTCGGTGCACCATGTTCCATGGATTCTACATAGAGAGATAAAAATGTTTATATATATGGGGTAGGAATACATGTATACTCATTCGATACTCTAATGTTACCATGTATATGTGGATGAATATTAATAACACACTTCTAAGAAAAATAATAACCCACACCTAAATATGTAAACTATCAACAAACATCATCACTTTGTCTTAGTCACTTGATAACAAATCCATATATAGAATCGTAGTTTGAAGCCCATGAAAAGGGTAACATTCACCCCATTCCAACTAGTTTTCCTCTATCACACATAAAATTTTTTCATCTGAGAACTCTCATGTCTCCCATATATCACATCACACGACTTCTCACCCAATGTAACTTGGGCCATCACATCCTGAACATTTCAAACATTTCAACTCAATATCACATCACATCTCACCCATAAAGTCCCAAGACATCACATAACACCACATCTTACCTAAGAAAACATTATCAATCACAAAACATCACATCAACCTAATACGATTAGTAGGGTATCATGAATATTTGGAACATCATCCTTATGTCTCTATATGATAAATGACTGTTACCCCAACCTGTCTCACCAAATCAACGACCATCATATACATTTTTTCTTTTCATATGGACATCACATCACAAACATATAAACATTGTTTGTATGTGAAAATGGGAATGTGTATGCAGTTATAAATTCTTCCTCTCACCCAGATGTTAGGATAAAGACTCACAAAAAATATGGTTATCAGCACGAAGGTAATGTCATAGGTGGGGAATTTATTGAAATATTAATTAAATATAATATATATATATATGTGTGTGTGTGTGTGGGAATATATCAGAAAATATGTCTATAAAATTGGTTCAAAATAAGGGTACTATCATGACTCACAACACCACCATCCAACATCACAACACAACCACCCTTGCTTCGACCACTAAATGCACAACAACACAAAACAGCCCATTAGTAACAATCAATATGTCATTTAATTTTAAAAATTTACCTATTTTCATATTTATTACTACTGACCAATTATATATATATCCCATTCATTTCAGATGTCAATCTAAATTTTTTTATATTAAACATCAAACATAGTTATCAACATGGTCAATTTTAATTCAATGTTCATTATTCATTTCTACCAATGACATTTTAATTTTTTATTCTAATATTACTAAACTACATCCCAAGAAACATGTACATCACATAACATCACTACAACCATCATACTCATTCCAAAAATCCCCACACTACCATTATTTCACAACTATATCCACCTCATCATCACATAATCCAAAAATCAAACACATTTCATCACATTTGGGATATACTAACAACATATCATCATCATTTCCCCACATTCCTCAAATCAAAAAAAACATCATACATTCACATATTAATTATTCACATACCATTTTTAGATTTAGCCAAACAATTTAACACATTCCACTTATTTCCTTCATGTAAATTTTCAAAAAAGCCATAATTTCTATGTTAACACAATAAATTAGACAAATATGCTAGTTTTGAAAATTATTTTTGTTTATTCCATAAATTTAAATAATATTGGGAACATAATTAATCAAATACATCAGAACAAGTCCCATAATGAACATAATTTCTAGTAAGAGTCATGTCTGTACAATTCCAATATCAGTAATATTAGAGCTATAAAACATGAAATTTAATTCATATACTCCTTAAGTAATTTTATAACGAATTAAATATATTCAATAAGATTATGAAAATTGTCATCAAGAAAGATAAGAAAGACTATATATCATCCTACATGATTTAACTACAAGGGAAATGAAGGATACCCAAAAAAAATAATATTTCTGAGTCCTGGCATGTGTTCTCTGATGAAGGAAGTTAGCCATGGATCAAAAAAATGAATAATAACACTCCTAAAAACATATAATAGAAAAATAAAACCATTCCACTATCTAATTAGAAAATAATTAGTTTACCCTTGGATGAAACCCCATGAGGTAAGAAATCATGGGAAATAAGAAAATGAAGTGAGAAACTCACCTAAACGACCATTGTATGGTCTCCCAATATAGGTATCAAAATTCACTAATTAGAGGATGAAGGACTCTAATGTATATAAATCATCAAACTAAGAAACAAAATAAATTATGTGAAAATGATTGGGTTATATAGTCATTTAGAATTTATACCCAGTCTACAAAACAAAAGAACACGATGAAACTATTATGACTATTCCACATAATGGATGAAAAATGAATTGTATATACTGTATGAACCCAAAACCAACCAAAACAAATTTTGTTTAAAGAGGATTCATGATCAACAACTATCACCATTCAATATATCCCTAAAACGGGGAAATCGACATGGTGCTACTGATGATACGATTCCACACATCTCCAACAACTGGGAAACAGAAAATAGTGAAACAAATATTTCTATGTTTTTGGACCTGATAAAAATGATTTGGGTTATATAGTAGCACAAACACCCACACACATATATATAAATATGAGAAAACCACCTTCAAATCAAAATAACCACAAAAAATGAACCTCGAGACACTATGGCACAAATACCTCTCCCCAACATAGCCTCCTAGATAAGAACTCACATCCACCATTTCCTCTATTTCATTGTTGTTCCTCAGAGATATAACCTATATAGAATTGTATGTTTAATAAAAATGACTACCTTAAGAACCCTATGCCTCAACTGGTCTATTGGGACACATATTTTTTATACACAGATATAACTTAATTCTAAATTAATATTCAATACATAGTATACTAATCCACACCACTATCATATAGCTCTAGTACTATTGGATTATTCGATAGAAAAATGAGTAGTTGTTTAAAACTATCACCCTTCCTACTAATACCATATAGAAAAAATTTATTCATAACCTAGGGAAGGGAAAACAAGAAAGGGTGGTCCTATATAATATATAAGGTTAAATAAAAGAGATATACACATAACATGAACATATGGTTATGAGAAAATTTAAATAACATTTCAAAGATATGATTTAATATCATAGATCATTTTTATGAGATGTGGAATAAATCATGGATATTTAAAAGACATGAATCATAATGAAATAAAATCAAACAATCCATGAGAGAATAACATTGGAATAAGATAATAATTTTTGGCATATACATAAGAATAGAAATTAATTTTCATATTATTCATAGATCAATTTCAAAACTATCATACTAGATTCAGTAAACTATTCAATATATTAAAGTATATAAATTCCCATATGGAACTGGGTTTACTACCCATTCAAGACATGTTTATCTCCTGAGATAAATATCTTTCCCCGATCTTTTGGAGGGATATATAATTCCAGGTCCACCAATATCAGAATTAGAAGAAAAAATATGTGTTCAAAAATATCTTTAAACATTCATCATATCATTACCTATGAATATTAAATGGACTTCATATTCATTTAATTATATCATAATAAATTGAAAAGAAACTGGTTTGATAATCCAAACAATTTGTTATCATAGCTTAACCCATGAAAAAATAGAATGTTTTATAAACATATTGTTAACAAAACTATTAACCATGTAAATGAATAATTAGTTTTTTATCATTAAAACGTATCCCTAAGAATTTATATGAAACATTGAAGGATTTCACCTTAGATGTATAATTCATTTAATGATTACCTAAAACATTTTGTGGAAAAATTCACTTTTTTACATTGAAATTATTTATTTAAAACAAAAAAACTATCAATATGTTTATATAAAAATTTTATTATATAATATACGTTAAAAAATATATACCACGCTTCAAAATAATTTAGTGGTCATGATGAGCTAAAATTTCGTTTTTTTAATATATTAAAACATGCATTCCTTTAACATTTTCTCTAAAATATCAATATAAAATCATTTATAATATTAAAAAAATTATTCCCATTAAAAAAAATATAAAATGAAAAAACAAGGTAAAAAATGAATTTATATAATCTAATTATAATATTATAAAAATTATAATTTTTTTGGAAAACCCTATAAAATTAGGAATATGTGCTTTCGATCGAAGATAAAAATAATTATGGTTTTCCTTAAAAACTATTTTATACACATTATTAAATAAAGATAGATAAATTTAATGGAAAAATGTTATTTATATATTTAAATAATTTAGAAAAAAATTCATCAGATTATTGTGTGGTAGGTAATGAGATTTCATCTTCGAAAGTATAATAATAAACAATCCTAGTTAACAATGAGATTGTAAAATAAAACCCTTGCCACATTTGAATTTTTTGAATCATAATAACCATAACTGAGAGATAAATATATTTATTTAATAAATATAATTTTCATGAGAATAAAAATATAATGCATTCATTATAATAATATACACCACAAAAAAGATATTAGTGCTATATATGACATGTGTCTCACATAAGTAAAAGATAAATGAAAATCCCTTACCTCACACACCAAAATTCTTTTTAAATGTTAAAATATCATATAATATAAATATAGGATTATTATATATATATTATAAAACAATAATCACAAATATAATTCCATATATTATTTTCATATGAACTTTTATCACCAATTTATTAACAATTATTTGTGAAAATCAAAATTTCTGCTATTAATTAATTGTCTTTTCATTAATTTTTTGATTTTCTTATTTTGTTCCTCATACAATGATTATAGTCAAATAATATCTAAATTTTTAATCACCATATAAATAAACTATATATTATTTATATTCAATTTACATATTTAGAATCATGCATTAAAGTGGAGATAGAAAAATGAATTACATCATTCATGGGGGGGGGTAGGTTGTTCATATGCATGAACATTGTTTCCATTTTCAGATAGTTAAAATGAAACAAAAATAATAATAATAAACCATTAAATAAATTTTTTTTATATAATAAATATCATATATATATTCATTAAATTAATCCATATTTAAATTAATGTAAAAAAGGAAAATGTTCCACATTGCTACATGGATAAGGATGTCCAGACATACACCTGAGTAGAGTTATCATTTTCTAATGATATGGATTGTAATAATTTAAATGTGGTATTATAATTGATGAAGTGTAATTATTTCAAAAAAATATACAATATACACATGACATATAACAATATATCTTTCTATGAGAGGTTGTGATAGATATCAAATTACATCGATTCAGGAAGCGATAGTCTATCATACCTAAGAACGATTGTTTAATTGACATTTTTATGGAAGAGTGGAGAGATATTAGTTATTAATATAACATAATAATATATTTTTTTTGATTGATAGTAATTTTATTATAGTATAATATCTTACTAATATTTAAATAGTGGGATGAATAAATAAATTAAAATCACTAGGTTATGAATGGAAGTTCCTTTTCACACAACAACATTATGTTTACACCAAACATCTTCGTATATTTGTTTTCTATTAAAAATTGAATCCATGTCCAGTTTATGCATTTAAGGATGGTTTTTTATATTATTTTAAAATGTAATATCTCTTGATATATAGAGAGGATAGGAATATAGGTTTCCATTTATATATAGGTGAGGGAACCCACTTGGAATGTTTTTCAAAGAATACAGAATGATATATTATTTTCAAAGAAATATAATCCAAAATTACCAAATATTTTATAATCTAATTATATTATGTTAAGATATAGACATAAAATATAATTATATACCTAGGTTAATGTGTTGAAATTACAATTATATTTTGTATTGTCGCAAGGTTAAACCTATTTTAACTGTAACAATAGTAATTAATAATTACGATTATTAATAATAATTATAACAAAAAAAGTGACCATAATATTAATATTAATTATTTTTACTCCAAATATTTAATCAATTTTAAAAAATTAAATTCATAGAATCTATATAATTTAAATTAGTATTAAATCCACAATGGTGATGCACAAGCAGTTTTCAATAGAAAATGATTTCAAAAGTACAAAAAATATTTCATATCAGAATTGATTATAAATATACACCCAATAAATTAAATTGGATACACAATAATATAAACGAACTAATTTTACTTATATGAAATTTTTAAAATAAAATTATGCTGTAAAAAATGTTACTCTGAAAATAATTTTTTAATAAAACATTTTTATTCACTATTCATCAAAAAATTATTCTCTTCATAAAAAAAATCCAAAATAAACTCTAAAATAATATTAAAATGATGATTTAAAAAAGGGGTTTATTTTATAAATTAATTTTTCAGAAAACGTAAAAAAATTATTTTGATTACAAATTTGAAAATTGTGACGATATAGATCATTAGATAAGTATTTTTGTTAGTATAATATACTATTTATTATAATATTATTCGTAAAAAAATTAAAGAATGATAACAAATTTTTTTTAATATAATAAATAAATTTCATTAAAATAATGAATTAGAAATAATTAATTTAATTTCTGATGATATAAAAGAGAATATATATATATAGATAGTTTTCCAAAAAAATTAATTCATTCAATTTCAGATGCATTTTTTTCATTTATAGTTAATTGATATACATTTAATTATATTTATAAAAATGTAAGAATTATAATTTTCATAATAATTTTATTCATTTTCATACCGACTAATATTATAGCTACTTTTTAATTTTACCACTATGTAATAATATTTTAGTAATTTATTTTGGTTCGTTTAAACTCGATGATCCAGGTAACATAAGCTGTCGAAGAAAAAAAATATTAATGGAAAAAATATTTTATAAAAACTTGGATTGCTACATTTTACCCCCTTCCCATTGAAAATGATAAATTACTTAAAAAATACATAACTATAATATAAAAAAATGATGATATTTCTTCCTCATCATGTACGTAACTTCACATGTAGCTTTTTCAAATTGGATGTTTTAGAAAAAAACCATGGCAAGGGGAGTAGACTTTTTTTATGAATATTTCTATTAATGATTGAGAATTGACACCATATTTTATTTTTAAAAAAATTATTTGGCCCATGTCATATGAACTATGTGATTAGTACATGTTAATTGTGAAGTCTGAACTTCCTAGAAAATGAATCATGGAACACATTATAGTCTTATGAGAGGTTAAGTGGAAGCGCCAAATGATAATAAATCAACCCTATAAGATCAGCAATATTTAATGTAAAAATATATAAGCATTATAATTACCTTCAATTATGAATTTAATAACCTTATTCCATGGAGGAATTTAATGAAAAAACATCTCACAAATATTAAATTCTAGATTGACCTGATGATTGAAAATAATCATTTTCTATCATATCTGAGTTTCCTTGATGTTTAGTTGAATATACATGAATTCCATAGACATTTCATCAAATAAATTGGGTACCAATAGCTATATTTATCAAACATTGTCACATAATGTTGCTGTCATATACTTATTTCCATAGATGAATTTACAAGGATCCATATTAATGTTAAATTTAAAACTACTGTTTTAGGAAATATCTAAAATAGAATGGTGTTTATACCCACTACATGTGAAATCCATATAACTGGATCCCATAATATAATTTTTGTTGTTGATGTGTTATCTCAAACTAAACATCATTCTTAGTATGATACACTATACAAAAACTAAACCCTTTGTTTGGATCCTACTAAATACATTGCCAAAATTTTAATCTAAACATCGGGCCATTATACATTAAAATAGAATATAAAACACCGTGATAAATTACCAATTCATTAATATAAATTTGTGAATGTTGGTATAGAGATAAATTATATCGGATAGTAATAAGTTATTCTGAATTAATTAGTTTATATCTTATAACCCAAATAAAATTATTTTCATTTATCATTTTGGGGAGTCTAATGAAATAAATCATTGGTGTTGTTTTTCATTTCAATTATATTATGGTTAATTATTCTAACATCATAATAATTATTTCCCCTAGAACCAACTTTCTAATATACCAATAAAAAAGATATAAAATCAAAAATACACATATATATATATATATTTGTCCCACAATAAATATTCCTTCATATTTAGATATATATTGTAGTATTTCTATGATTAATAGTAAATTTTTAACACTGAGCCTCATTGAAAAACACCTTTGTCAAATATTTTATAAATATAATAGATAAAAAATTTCAAATCCTTATCATTTTATATCAATCAAGGTTAAACTCAAGAATATTTCTCAACATATTCAACAGTTCTATATCATCATTGTTTCCTCATTAATCTTCACATATATATATGGTTCAACACTCATTTGAGAAAGATAATATATTTCATATTCCTTCATGATTTTTAGATAAATCCTTTGTATTTCCATATATTTGGGATCCTTTTTTATACTCATCATTTATAAGTTAGAATGTTATGTACTTATCAAAGCATCATCCCCCATTTTAACTGTCCCAACATTGTAATGTATTGAGAATTTATAATATTTTATCATCTCTAGAGAAACTTTATAGAATAATTTTTTACTAAATATATAAATTTTCATTTTATGATCTATATGTATATATATTTATATCTTCATTTTTTGTTATGATAATGAATCCTTATCATTAATGGAACAATTATTATAACTAAATCCAAATCACATGTTGTTTAATTTTTATGAAATTTTTCCCTTTATCATGAGTTATATGATATCCCTATATCATTTGGCATGTGAAAATATCACAATACCTTATTCAATTAATCACTATATATTATAATACCATTCCACTTTGGGGTAATGAATGAAATCGTGATATGGATAACCTTCTCTTTGGTGCCTTATTTTTTATTCACATAAAATATTCTAACGGAATTTCTATACCTTCTATGTACATATGAGGATTATATTATATGGTCACAAGACATTATTCACACTATTTAGGTAATATTACAGTAAACTAAGAAAAATACAGATCTCATTAATAATGGATGGTATAATGAAATGGGCAACAACAAAAATATTTGATGGATGCATAATTATACAATATTCTTTGATTATATAGAGGATAAATTAAAATTATGAAGGACAAATTAACAATGGTATATATTAATAAAAAATCACATTCCTCGGTTCATTCAACCCAATTATCATGTGATATTTTTTGTCTTCCATACTCTTATAATATATTATTAATTCATATATAAAGTCTATCAAAAATAGATATAGTTAATATCTAAAGGATATATTAATTAAATTAGTACATATAGTTTAGTAACACGTAAGACCAAATTGAATCACTATATATTCATATTTTTCTATCATTAGGGTAAATAGTATATTTGGTAAAACATCTTTATTGGCCAACAATTGATGATATTCAAAATGAAATTTTATATTGGAATATTATTGAGCATCAATAAATTGATCCAAAAATTAATAAATATGGGGTCGAAGATGAATTTTCTTTATTTCCATCTTTTCTAGATCCTGATAAATTATTTCGATTACCATTGATTGATATTTTTCCTAATAAATATTACTTGTGTTCCCCATTGTTACTAACATGGATGAATGAATCTAACGTCTTGATTCCCCTGGAATTCTTTATTTAATTCATGCACCTCAGTCTGGGGAATTCTATATTGATTATTCGAAATCTGTGTATCACATTGTATGGGTTATTCTAAGAGATTAATATCATTATTCATTGTACTAAAATGCATGAAAATAGAGGAAAATGTCAATGAAATCTCACAAAAAATGAAAATCATTGATTGTTTGAGTTCTCCTCAACCATATGAGATAAACACCCATTGGAATAAGAATGATGACTTATATGATAGAATACATTTCTATTGGTTGTTAATATTAAATTTCCCATTGATATCTGATCATAAGTTATTTGAAAATACCATAAGATACTTCCCTTCTTTGAATATTAATATGGGATATATTTAGAGAAAGAAAATCCCTACATAATATAACATCCAATTTAACTAGAGGGATAATAATGAAATTTTGATGAATCAATTTCCCAAAAAACATCAACAATAGAAGAAATATATACTTCTTATATGATTATAATTTCATTCATGATTTCCATTTCTAATCACACATATAATAACTAAAGATATGATTTAACATTTCATGATACTTTTCATGCTATATTTAAATTCATATGATTAAATTAAAACAAGGTATATCAGTATTTGTGATTACCTATTACCAAATTAACATCATCAGTCTATATTCGGTCATTTAGTAATATAAAATTGTTATCATTACCATCAATCATCATTAATATAGTATATTAATAATTAAAAAGAGTCCATAATATGTCAAAAAAACGAAATCATCCTTTTAATTTATCAGACATTCCATTAAACCTATGTCATTCATGATCATTATCAAATCAAATACAACATGATTTTTCATTATGAAAATATTAATTTACCAATAAATATCACATGCGATTTCCAAAATACATGTTTAGTAAGGTAACACTAATAATAAATTAGGATAATTTCCATGATATACTCAACCAATAATATTCATGTATTTTACCCAAAGATGCATCTTTACAAAAAAACATCAACTTGCAGTATAAAGACATAGATATTTTTTGAGTAAAACCAAAATCCATTCATTGCCAAAATGTAGTATGTTCTCATATACCTAAGATTATCCAAAGTGTTCTTAATATAGTGTTCTAATACTTGGTTCCAAATGGTAACAATACATTTCTCAAATACAAACGATAGTGACCCGTTGTTTTCATACATTGATATCAGATATTTTTACATGAGTACTCATTACATAACATAAGGATCCATTTGTGAATCAGATATATATAATTGATTTAGAGAAATTGATACATAATAAATGATTCATTTTAATCAGACCGATTTTTATATATATAATACTTAATAGATTTCTTCAAAACCAAGGAAAAGGAACCATAATAAAGGGTGACCATGGATGCTCAGTAAGGGGAAATAAGGGATACATCAACATAAAGTTATACCATGTGAATGAGAACACGAGAATAACCTTTAAAAACCACACCATTAACATCACTAATCATAATCATGAATCAATTAATATATTTTTCTAATTCGTAATTCAAAGTTCATAAATTAATATTAGAATATAATCGATGACATCATAACATTGGCATAAGAAAATGATTTGTGGTATTCAATTAATAATTCATAGAAAAAAATTTACATAGAATTCATGTATCAATTAAAAAGTTATTATAATGGATTGGAAATAATCTCCAAACCATTATAGTCATCAATGTTCAATCAAAATATCATCTTAGAGGAAAATGTCACCTATTGAACCAAGTTCACTAGCCATCCCATCCCCATTTATCATGTGATATATCTGTACATCCCTGGAAAATAACGAATATTACATTTTCATATTTATTAATATTTGTGAATTAAAAATTATTTTTACTTTAAGGGGATGCTATGTTAAATTTTGTACCCAATACAAAACAACAAGTTTCTTTGAAATCTTATGTTGTAGACAATGTGTAGTTATACTAAAAAATAATAAAATAATAATATTACTTGAAATAGTAGTTAACCTGTAGCTATTTTATTGGAGAGAATAAAAATAACTAGAAACAATAAGATTACACATTTTTGTTAAATTTTTATACATTTATCCAAATAATGTTAGAGGCTTCAAATGTGAATGGATCCAATTTCAAGTAAAAATACTCTAACTTTCTTTAAAAGGAAGATTTACCTCCTTTTGATGGAAAAACATTTTTAAATATAGGTTTTCCACTTTTATACATTCAATTTGAAAAAAATACATCTTCATTTGAATTGGGACATCAAAATTTACATTGGGTATATTTTTGGTATTTTTTTGATAAAATACATTTTATAATGAATAGTGAAACGTACAACATTTTAATTCCAAACTGCCTTTTCATCTAATTTATTTATATAGATAGATTGTTATTTTTATTGGTTTTAAAGTGTATTTGGGTTATATGTTTACCATTTAATCAAATTTTGGTCATTGGAATTAATTTCAAATTGACATTCGACATAAACAAGTTTCAATATTTTGATAGTTATTATTTATTAAAAACATTTTTTTTTGTTTTGACAACGAGAATTATTTTTAAATTAATTTTTGAAAATTATGGGTTTTGAATTTGGAAAAATGTATTCCATTTTTGGAATCAGAATGTCTAAATTGATTTAATAGTAAACTTTTTTTAGACATTATGAATATTTACTTTAGTAAATATTTTGTTTTTCATGATTAAATGGTAAATCATGTAAATAACGGTAAAAAATAATATTATAAATATATTTTATTACCCTAACACATTTCATAACAATATATGATGATATGTGGCCAACCAAGGGTATCCTTGGGTCGGTTTTGGGACCCCATGGAGCCAAAGGGGAGTGATAATGACACTTTTAATTAATTAATTTAATGAAAAAAACAACAGTAACATAAATATATATCAATTAATTAAAATTTTTTAATATGAAGTTATATAAGTGACATCATCGAATAAGAATATGAATTTGAAATATAAAAATAAGTACTAAATCATGGTATTTTATTTATAATTTTTACACATTAGATAAATTAAATTATCTAAGACTCAATGATAATGTAATGATTATGCCATTAATGAATGTTTTAAATAAATTAGATTATAAAAATTAAAATAAATTTATTTTGAAACATTTTAGGAAATCTACGAATTTTAGAGATGAGGATGATTTGTTATCATTGAATTAATGATGTTTTTTCAAATGAATAATGTTGGTTTGGTTTTTTCTTAAAAAGTCAAGATACGAATAGTGTTTAACATAAAAGAAATGGGTTTTAAAAAAAATCTTTTTTATTAAATGATATAATAATCCAAAAAATCTAATATTCAGACAAATGAATTATATAAGATTGAAAAGTTCATTATTGAACCACTTGTGGTTCGATTGGAATTTTATAGTAACTATATTTTCTTTTTAGAGGGAATAAATAAGAAGACATGGTAAGAGTCAAATTAGTAATCTAAGGGTTAAAGCTAAATAATAAGGTTAATTTTGAAAGAAATACTTGACCAAATCACATTTTTTAGAGAATTAAGAATAATATTCATCTTATATTGGAATCTAATATGTTGCTACCATTAGAAACCGAAATTTAGTTTATAATAAAAATATTATTTTCAAACATACCTAAAGATCCCCTCCCCCTCTTATAAAATTTCATAACCTCTAACCCTTACTCACACCTCTCATGCCCCGTTGTCTTGTAAAACCTCTGACCGAATAAGATCCCATCATCCCTCTCTTCCACCTAAAATCCTCACCTTATGAATAAGGCACTTCAAATAATCCTTTTTGTTCAAACAAAAGGGAGTTACTTGATATAAAGGTAACATGTTCTCTTACGATCTATTATATTATTTAACATATACAGCCCCTTAACTCTTCTTATTCATTTATTTAAAAAAAACTATATCATAAATATAATAGGTTGTTGTTTTTATAAAGATTCTAACTACTGTTACACACATCTCCATCTAATGGAGACAAACATACTGTTTCTGTGGACAGTGAACTACTACCTCACAAAAAGATAACTGTTCAATTATTTGCTACCGCCTCTTATGATGGCCATTATAGTGACACTGTAATTATATATGGAGTTTATTATGTTTATTTTATCTCTATGCTTCTGTAATTTTCCTTTATAACATACCATTATTAATTTCATGTCGTATGTATACGATAATAACATTTGGGGAGTGCGGACGACCACCCCCAAAAAGTTATATGACTCGTTTATACCATACATGGAATGTATAAAAGATATTGTCAATAAAAATATATAAAATATATAAAATATTATATTATACAAGAATTATAATTTAAAAATATGTATCATTTGGTTTTCATTCCATTAAAAATGAAAGTAATAAATGAATGTAGTGTTCATGCGTACGTATAACTTACCATCTCCCTAAACGGTGCATTTCATTTTAATATATCCAAATGATATAGACTATACTAAAATCATATACACTGTATATATATGATATATATGATATATAAATCAGGTATATTATTATGTATAAAATGTTCTTTTTACCACATTGGCAACATGTAATTATAAGTACCAAATATCTACAAAATGACCGTTATTAACATAAATGATTAAGAAATGTTTATAAAATAAAAATAAGTAATGTGAAAGAAATTATAAAATTTAAAAAGGTACTGAAGAATGTAGAGAATAACATTAGTTTATTATTCAGGATAATTAATGAACAAATGAGTTAGGTCATACATGAGGTGAGGGACTTCGTCTTAATCACCTTTCATTAAGCAATATCTTGATTTGTACATGACATTCTTTTATACGGTTTATAAAATCATTTGACTTTTCAATTCATTCAAATGGAATATTTTTCTAAGAATCATTTTAATAAACAAAAAAAGGAATGTTTCTTTTTGACTTACGCGGTGATAACAACCATTCCGCCGTCCCAAGTATTATTTGATCTTTCGGTTCCAAAAAAATGCATAGTGTTTTTAAGGAATATAAATACCATATACATTTTTAAATTATTTTCACAGTAAAAATGGTCTTGAGAAAGCATTGACTATTTCAATATCTTATGATGATATATTTTGATTATAATGTTGAAATGTTACCTTTCCTTCATCCTTTTTTATGTCTTATGGTTATTAGGAATTGTTTTACGTATAACCTTTGTTTCGTGATAAACCTAGGGTGGGTGACCCTGAGATAGCACTCCCATTAATTGGGTAATGTGATAGAGGTAAATATTAATATTTCTCCTAAGTGATTTTGGGAATATATTATGATGGTTATTTCAAATGAAACTCCATATGTTCTTGTTAATGCTAAAATATAAGTGTGTTATGGATTCCAGAAGCTACCTTTATGATTTTTGATTTCCATTTGTTATTCATAATTCTTATGATTTTGTGAGTTATTTTAATTATTGAAAAGAATGGATTCAATGATTAGTATGTATTGATGGACTAATTTTATCATTCATTGTTTAATAACCCTTACTAAGATTTTTATGTTTATCTCATGTTTCTAAAATTATTTTCACATGACATAAAGATTAATAGGGTCAAGGATGGAATCATGGAAAAGTCATGCTGTCGAAAAAATGGAACTAAACATGACTCTTTTTTCAAGAGTTTATATTTTATGAAAAAAATAGAAACTTAGTAGAAGTGTATCCTTTGTAATTTTTGAGATGTAATGTAATAGTTATGGCCAAATTCTATATTACACTCAACCTAAAAGGATCTTCAATGTGAGTAATTCATTTAATTCAATATTATGTAATGTTTTATGGATAGGTCAATATAGTTGGTATCAGAGGTCATTTTAGATAACATTAGGAGTTTGGATATTGTGACATTAATATCCCTAAATTAATTTATAGTATGATTGAAATAATATTGAATTTACATATTACCATGTTGATTTTCCTTAGATATTTATGTGTTTAGAATTGTTTTCTATAGAGGAAACGTGGAAGCTATGACGGGACAATATTAAGAGGAATACAACCTTCCATGTTAGCAACTAGAGATGGTCGGAATCCAAACTAAATAGTTTGTTGCAGTGATGGAACAATTTACTCAGGATATAAATGGTTTTGGTATCCATGAATGGGATTAGCCAAATCAACCCTAGAGGAATATGTCAGTAGTGTAGAATTTAATTTGGAAATATCTTCCTTCATCCAGATGATCATCTTACCATGTGATAGAATAATGGTGGATTAATGCACTGGAGAAGATTTTCAATGTCATGGGGTGTTCAGAACATCAAAAGGTAAGTATCTCTATTTACCATATTGAAGTTGAAGTCAATCATTGGTTACCAATGGTTAAAAATATCAGGGATAGTGAGGAGATTGAGGATCTTGATTATGATGAATTCAATGTTTTCATTCTTGAGAAATATTTTCCTATGGTGGTTTGGCTTACGATGCAAATACAATTCTTAGAATTGAGGTAGGTGGATGACTGAGGGGCTGTTTATGAAGGAAAATTCACTCAACTAGAATGGTATGATCCAAATTTCATATGATATATTGAGAGTAAAATAAATCATTTTAACTTAGGATTAAATCCAAATTGTCGAAGGTCTTTATCTTCTAGTGAGTTCAATGTTATGAAAAAATTGTTTGATGAGTGGAGAAGGTGGAAATGGAATTTTCTAATGATCAGGTGTTCTCTAAAAACAACTAAATAATAGGTTGAGGAGGCAGAAAAAAGGGTTGTACTCTTCAAAAAAGTATAATTGTAAGAAAAATAAGTTTACATTTCTTTGACAATTGTGGCAAAAAGCACACTGGGGAATGTCTTTTGAATTCTAGAAAGTGCTACCGATGTGGTAAAATGGTACATAAGTCTCATAATAGCAATAAAAAATTTAGGATAATGGTAAGAAAAAATATGATTTAAAATCAATAAAATGTTTTATGTGTAATGAAATTGGTCATTATGAAAACGAGCGTGCAGCGAAAAACTCAACTGAGGGATAACATCCGAACTACAAGAAAAAAGGGGTGGTGAATTCTTTTGCAACTACTTCAGCAGATGATGATCCATAGTATGAAGTAGCAACAGGTACGTTTTTTGTTTATCCAGATTATTCTAATGTGTTGTTTGATTATGGTCTACACATTATTTTATTTCTATGATGTTTTCAAGTAAATTTCTAATTCCATATCAAGATATAAATCCGGAACAAATTTTAAAATCACAGGGAGGAAATTTTGAGGCAAAAAAAATTATAAGAACCTTACTGTCCATGTGTGTGGAAAGAATCTACCTGCAAAACTTATTATTCTTCCACTAGTTGAGTTTTTGTTATTTTTGGTATGGATTGGATTTCCATTTATCATTTCATGATTGACTGCATAGATTAATTGGTTTCATTTCAGAAAGAAATTTTTTTTGTCTAAGAATGAACCGTTACTTTTGATAACATATTAGGTAGCTGAGAGACATGTAAATTATGTAAAAGAATGATACCTTACACATATTGTTGAAAACAAAGGAACTGTTTAGATTTATGATGTGTCCGTGGTAAATATGTATCTTGATGTTTTTCATAAGGACTATCCTGGTATAATACCTGATCAAGAAGTTGAATTTACTGTCGACTTACATTATGATGCTAAGAAAATTTCAAAACAACTCTTATAAAAAGGCTCAAATTTAACTTTTAGAGTAAAAGAATCAATTGAAGTAGTTATTAGATAAGTGGATAATTCGACCTTGTACTTCACCATGGGGAGATTCTATTATGTTTGTTAAAAAGAAGGATGGTTCAATGTGAATTTTAATTGATTATAGAGCATTGAAGAACATCATTACTACGAACTAGTATCCTTTGGTTCATACCGATGATATGTTTGATTAGCTCTAGGGAGTTCATTATTTTTCAAAGATTAATATGATGTTTTGGTACCATCAGTTGATAGTAAAGGAAGAATACATTTCAAATAATGACTTTTGTAATATATTTTTCAATTATGAATTTGTGGTTATTCCTTTTGTGTTAACCAATGAACCTGTTATATTCATGGATCTTATAAATATAATTTTCTGTTAGTTCTTGGATAAGTTCGTGGTTGTGTTCACTGATGATATTTTGGTTTATTCCAAAAGTAATGTGGAACATGAATGTAATTTAAGGGGTTTCTTGCAAACATTAAAAGAAAACAATATGTATGGAAAATTCAGCATGTGTGAGTTTTGGTTACAAAAAATATCTTTCCATGGTCAGATTGTTTCAAAAAATGGAATAACTATTGATCCTACAAAAACAAAAGTTGTTGAAGAGTGGCCAAGACCTACCAATATCATAGAGATCTGTAGTTTCCTTGGTTTGGTAGGTTATTACTGGAGGGTTTTTGAAATTTTTTTTTTTCGAAATATATCCCACTGACTAAATTTACTCAAAATTGTTTTATGTTAATCTGGAAAAAATAATATGTTTATTGTTTTTAGAAATTGAAAATAAGATTGCTGAATACTCTATTTTTGGAACTGCCTTCCAGAAATGGTTAGATTTTTATCTACAGTAACGCTTCATTGAAAGGACATGGTTGTTTCCTAATACATAATGATCAGGTAATTTATAATTCTTCGCGTCAATTGAATCCTCATGAGATAAATTACCCTATAAATGATCTATAATTTGTTGTCGTTGTTTTTTCATTTAAAATTTGGAGGAATCATTTTTATGAAGTAAATAGTGAAATATATTCTGATAACAAATTTTTTGATGTATATATTAACACATAATGAATTGATCTTGATATATAAGAGATGGAAAGAATTAATCAAGGGTTATGATTACCCGATTCATTACCGTCCATGAAAACAAAATAAAGTGGCTGATGAATTATGTTAGAAAAGTAATTCTACATTTACAATGTTACGTTTGGAACAATATCTTTTGATTAATTTTTTGATAAACTTTGGAAAAGTAGTTGTTGGTATATGAAATTCCTCTGTTTTGTTTCAGGTGTCCCTAAAATAAGCTCTATTAGACAGAATTATGCATGCCCAGATGCAAGACAGGGAGTTGCAGAAAAAGGTTGAGTTGGTTCTGAATGGTATTTTTCCCGATTTGAACATTTCTAATGATTGTATTTTGAGATATGGTAAGAGATTAGGTGTGTCTCATGATTCACATTTGATGAAAGAGTACTTATGTGAAGCTCATAGTTCTCCATTTTCAGTTTATCCTTGATGTACTATGGTATACAGAGATCATTGTGAGTATTATTGATTGGATAGATTGAAAAGAGATATTACTGACATTATTTTGAATTTTTTGATTTTTCAACACATTAAACCATAGTAGATGTTACCAAAAGGTATGCTTAATCCATTATTGGTGAAAGAGTGGCAATGTGAAAATGTATCCATGGAATTCGCTGTAGGATTATCGAAGAAATCATGAGGGAATAATGCAATTTATATTATTATTGACCGATTGACTAAAATTTATCATTTTATTCCTATTCGAGATACATTGTATCTAGATCAAATTTCTTGACTGTATGTTAAAAACATAGTCATGATTCATGGAGTTACCATCTCCATTGTATCTGATCGTGATCTAAGGTTCACTTTCAACTTTTGGAATGGACTCCATAAATCTTCATGTACTTAATAAAATTTCAGTATAACTTTTCATCCACAATCGGATGGGCAATTAGAATGAACAATTTAGACATTGGATGATATTATAAATGTTTTCCCAATGGATTACTTGGGATGTTAGAACAAACATAACTCATTGGTTGAATTTTCATATAATAATTATTTTAATTCCAATATACAGATGGATCCATTAGAGAAATTATAGGGAAATCGTTTCCAAACAGCATCTTTTTGGGATGAAGTGGGAGAAAGGAAACTGATTGGACCGTAATTGATAGAAGAGATGGAAAAAAAGTTCACTTGATTCAGAAGAACATGAGAACAGCTTAGAGTCAGATGAAAGGTTTTGCGGATAACTGGAGGAATGATCATTATTTAGAGGTAGGTGATCATGTATTTCATAATTTTTCTCCATGGAAAATTATTGTGCATTTTGGTAAGAAGGTAATGTTGAGTCTGAGGTTCGTTGGACCTTTTAAAATCAGGGAGAATGTTGGTTCAGTTGTGTACTATGTAACGACCAAAAAATTTATTAATGAAAATTCTTATTGGTCGATATAAATGTCTTTTTATGGTTTCGTAAAACATATGAACTTATTTGGTTTTATATTTTCAATTTTAAAATACCATTATAAATTGTGATCATTTCTAATATAGTCGTTGAACAATGATCACATGATTAGTATAAATATAGGGAATTAACAAATCCAATTTACTCAGACGAAGGAAGTGATGACATCATCTAATAGATTTTCCTCATACGAATCCTATTTCTCAGTGCTCAAAATTGAGGTGGCATCATGGGGATTTTATCTTGACCATGCCCAAGCTGAGCTTGAACACGTTAATCTTTAGTGGAATAGAGTACGGGGAAGTGGAAGTTAATAGAGATTACCACCCGAGCGATGTTTTATGAGCCACCCCAAGAGTCTGTCCCCATCACACACCTTACCCTTATGTATTACGTGGGTTTTATAAGGGTTTATGTAACGAGACTCTATCACTATTACTATATACATTAATCTTGTATAGAGAATATACATTATTCTTATTGTATCTTTGTAAATAGTTTTTAAAGAACAAATATTATTTTCATTTTATATTCAACTATGAAATCTATCATGAATAATTAATGGATTTTTTATTAAATAATATTTTAATAAAATATTATTATTTTAATTAAATTTATTTTTTATTAAATATAAATTATCAAATAATCTTGTGAATACAATTGTAATTTTTATTAAGGTTTGAATTCTGCTTTTTTCAAAACACAAGAATTTTTTATAAATGTTAGTTTTTATTATAAAAGTAAAAATTCAAATATTTAGAAAATTATTTAGATAAAATGAATAATATTTTTGTAATCAGGACATCGAAATTATCCAATAGTGAATTTTTCATAATTTTCTGAGACATTCGAATATTTAGGTAAAAATTAAATACTGTTTAAATATTTAATGTGTTTTATGACATCACAATGACCCAATAGTTATGTAATAAAATAATATAAAAATAATTTTCTACCAATATATGTTTTACCATTAATATAATGAAATTTTGGGTTTATTTTATTTATTTTACAAAGGATTAGTGGAACCTTCATGATTCTAAAACATTTTGTCTTTTTAAATTGTTTTCCTTGAGAGTCTGACTCACCTGCACATAGGCAACCATATTATTATAAGAAGATAGGAAATTGGACAGATAAAATATTTTTTTCCTCTGCTCTTTTTTAAAAACCATGGGCCAAAACCACGGGGTTGTTTGTGGTTTGGATTATTTAAATGTATTGTGTCACAATCCTAAATAATAATGAATTCCATCTCCTTTCCTATATAAATCCTCCAAATCTCCAACATCATCTTCACTCCAAATCCTTTGTAGTTTTACCAACCCCTTCCATAATCTATCTATAATCCTCCTATGGTGCCCCATTATTCCAATAATCCTCTCTCAAGCCTCTCTCAAGATTTTGGGATCTCATTTCCATGTTAGGGATTTCATCCTTTCTCATTTTTTCCAATTTTATTTAAGTTGTTATGCACTTTTTTTTCAATTAAAAATTTTCGGTTATGATTTCACACCTCCCCCATACTTCCATTTTTATGTTTGGATGATGGGAGACCCTTTTCATTCTCATTAAATGCCTCCCATGTACACTCGTTAGTAAGTTGATATTATGAAAGGAATCTCTCTCACCTCTTTTACATCCAAGTAACTCATTTGTATTATGAATCTAAACTCCATTATGTTAGTTTGGACATGTATATTTATGACCCCCTTACAGTCCATTTCATATAAATATGACGAGACACCCCTTTCTCTCCCATCGACCATTTTTATGAGTTCTTATGTCACGTCGTTACACTATCGAAATTGTATTGTGATTTTCCAAGCTGATGTCATTGTGTAATGAATAACAAACCGATTTATCTATCGAGGGTATTAACATTTATTCACATTTAAATGTTTTTTAAAAAGTTTCATGTATGAATTTCATACTCCTTTATTGTGGAATAAATTATGATATTTAATGGATTAATTTTATATTATGAATGTGGCACACTTATGCATGAAATGAAATGATTAAAAAAGGTGTGCCCTGATAGCGCAACATTGAATTGGGTAATGTATAGTATCATGATACATCATGTGCATTGAGTGTTGAATCGTGCTAATTTATGTGAAATTAGGGTTTACTCACGTTCAATGTGCAGTGAGCGTTAGCTCATGTTAATTCATTGTTAAGTGTTGTTGCCACATTTTAATGTTATTATTATCAGGTTTTATCAAGCCTTTATGTTCATGTTTCCCTTATGATCCATTGATATTCCTATTTCCTAACAACTATTTTAATATTCATGTTATTACTTGTTCACTCCCTTATTGTTCTTTACAGCTCACCCTTTTCTTATGAATGACCCCGGGAAATCCCATGCAATGCTAAGTATGAGTGAATGTAGTGGTCATGTAAATCAAGTTTTCAATTAGTGGTTTCATTCTATGTTTTATGTTATTATGTAATGTTCTTATGCCCCAAATACACTATAATGGTGGATTAATGCACTGGAGAAGATTTTCAATGTCATGGGGTGTTCAGAACATCAAAAGGTAAGTATCTCTATTTACCATATTGAAGTTGAAGTCAATCATTGGTTACCAATGGTTAAAAATATCAGGGATAGTGAGGAGATTGAGGATCTTGATTATGATGAATTCAATGTTTTCATTCTTGAGAAATATTTTCCTATGGTGGTTTGGCTTACGATGCAAATACAATTCTTAGAATTGAGGTAGGTGGATGACTGAGGGGCTGTTTATGAAGGAAAATTCACTCGACTAGAATGGTATGATCCAAATTTCATATGATATATTGAGAGTAAAATAAATCATTTTAACTTAGGATTAAATCCAAATTGTCGAAGGTCTTTATCTTCTAGTGAGTTCAATGTTATGAAAAAATTGTTTGATGAGTGGAGAAGGTGGAAATGGAATTTTCTAATGATCAGGTGTTCTCTAAAAACAACTAAATAATAGGTTGAGGAGGCAGAAAAAAGGGTTGTACTCTTCAAAAAAGTATAATTGTAAGAAAAATAAGTTTACATTTTTTTGACAATTGTGGCAAAAAGCACACTGGGGAATGTCTTTTGAATTCTAGAAAGTGCTACCGATGTGGTAAAATGGTACATAAGTCTCATAATAGCAATAAAAAATTTAGGATAATGGTAAGAAAAAATATGATTTAAAATCAATAAAATGTTTTATGTGTAATGAAATTGGTCATTATGAAAACGAGCGTGCAGCGAAAAACTCAACTGAGGGATAACATCCGAACTACAAGAAAAAAGGGGTGGTGAATTCTTTTGCAACTACTTCAGCAGATGATGATCCATAGTATGAAGTAGCAACAGGTACGTTTTTTGTTTATCCAGATTATTCTAATGTGTTGTTTGATTATGGTCTACACATTATTTTATTTCTATGATGTTTTCAAGTAAATTTCTAATTCCATATCAAGATATAAATCCGGAACAAATTTTAAAATCACAGGGAGGAAATTTTGAGGCAAAAAAAATTATAAGAACCTTACTGTCCATGTGTGTGGAAAGAATCTACCTGCAAAACTTATTATTCTTCCACTAGTTGAGTTTTTGTTATTTTTGGTATGGATTGTATTTCCATTTATCATTTCATGATTGACTGCATAGATTAATTGGTTTCATTTCAGAAAGAAATTTTTTTTGTCTAAGAATGAACCGTTACTTTTGATAACATATTAGGTAGCTGAGAGACATGTAAATTATGTAAAAGAATGATACCTTACACATATTGTTGAAAACAAAGGAACTGTTTAGATTTATGATGTGTCCGTGGTAAATATGTATCTTGATGTTTTTCATAAGGACTATCCTGGTATAATACCTGATCAAGAAGTTGAATTTACTGTCGACTTACATTATGATGCTAAGAAAATTTCAAAACCACTCTTATAAAAAGGCTCAAATTTAACTTTTAGAGTAAAAGAATCAATTGAAGTAGTTATTAGATAAGTGGATAATTCGACCTTGTACTTCACCATGGGGAGATTCTATTATGTTTGTTAAAAAGAAGGATGGTTCAATGTGAATTTTAATTGATTATAGAGCATTGAAGAACATCATTACTACGAACTAGTATCCTTTGGTTCATACCGATGATATGTTTGATTAGCTCTAGGGAGTTCATTATTTTTCAAAGATTAATATGATGTTTTGGTACCATCAGTTGATAGTAAAGGAAGAATACATTTCAAATAATGACTTTTGTAATATATTTTTCAATTATGAATTTGTGGTTATTCCTTTTGTGTTAACCAATGAACCTGTTATATTCATGGATCTTATAAATATAATTTTCTGTTAGTTCTTGGATAAGTTCGTGGTTGTGTTCACTGATGATATTTTGGTTTATTCCAAAAGTAATGTGGAACATGAATGTAATTTAAGGGGTTTCTTGCAAACATTAAAAGAAAACAATATGTATGGAAAATTCAGCATGTGTGAGTTTTGGTTACAAAAAATATCTTTCCATGGTCAGATTGTTTCAAAAAATGGAATAACTATTGATCCTACAAAAACAAAAGTTGTTGAAGAGTGGCCAAGACCTACCAATATCATAGAGATCTGTAGTTTCCTTGGTTTGGTAGGTTATTACTGGAGGGTTTTTGAAAAATTTTTTTTTCGAAATATATCCCACTGACTAAATTTACTCAAAATTGTTTTATGTTAATCTGGAAAAAATAATATGTTTATTGTTTTTAGAAATTGAAAATAAGATTGCTGAATACTCTATTTTTGGAACTGCCTTCCAGAAATGGTTAGATTTTTATCTACAGTAACGCTTCATTGAAAGGACATGGTTGTTTCCTAATACATAATGATCAGGTAATTTATAATTCTTCGCGTCAATTGAATCCTCATGAGATAAATTACCCTATAAATGATCTATAATTTGTTGTCGTTGTTTTTTCATTTAAAATTTGGAGGAATCATTTTTATGAAGTAAATAGTGAAATATATTCTGATAACAAATTTTTTGATGTATATATTAACACATAATGAATTGATCTTGATATATAAGAGATGGAAAGAATTAATCAAGGGTTATGATTACCCGATTCATTACCGTCCATGAAAACAAAATAAAGTGGCTGATGAATTATGTTAGAAAAGTAATTCTACATTTACAATGTTACGTTTGGAACAATATCTTTTGATTAATTTTTTGATAAACTTTGGAAAAGTAGTTGTTGGTATATGAAATTCCTCTGTTTTGTTTCAGGTGTCCCTAAAATAAGCTCTATTAGACAGAATTATGCATGCCCAGATGCAAGACAGGGAGTTGCAGAAAAAGGTTGAGTTGGTTCTGAATGGTATTTTTCCCGATTTGAACATTTCTAATGATTGTATTTTGAGATATGGTAAGAGATTAGGTGTGTCTCATGATTCACATTTGATGAAAGAGTACTTATGTGAAGCTCATAGTTCTCCATTTTCAGTTTATCCTTGATGTACTATGGTATACAGAGATCATTGGGAGTATTATTGATTGGATAGATTGAAAAGAGATATTACTGACATTATTTTGAATTTTTTGATTTTTCAACACATTAAACCATAGTATATGTTACCAAAAGGTATGCTTAATCCATTATTGGTGAAAGAGTGGCAATGTGAAAATGTATCCATGGAATTCGCTGTAGGATTATCGAAGAAATCATGAGGGAATAATGCAATTTATATTATTATTGACCGATTGACTAAAATTGATCATTTTATTCCTATTCGAGATACATTGTATCTAGATCAAATTTCTTGACTGTATGTTAAAAACATAGTCATGATTCATGGAGTTACCATCTCCATTGTATCTGATCGTGATCTAAGGTTCACTTTCAACTTTTGGAATGGACTCCATAAGTCTTCATGTACTTAATAAAATTTCAGTATAACTTTTCATCCACAATCGGATGGGCAATTAGAATGAACAATTTAGACATTGTATGATATTATAAATGTTTTCCCAATGGATTACTTGGGATGTTAGAACAAACATAACTCATTGGTTGAATTTTCATATAATAATTATTTTAATTCCAATATACAGATGGATCCATTAGAGAAATTATAGGGAAATCGTTTCCAAACAGCATCTTTTTGGGATGAAGTGGGAGAAAGGAAACTGATTGGACCGTAATTGATAGAAGAGATGGAAAAAAAGTTCACTTGATTCAGAAGAACATGAGAACAGCTTAGAGTCAGATGAAAGGTTTTGCGGATAACTGGAGGAATGATCATTATTTAGAGGTAGGTGATCATGTATTTCATAATTTTTCTCCATGGAAAATTATTGTGCATTTTGGTAAGAAGGTAATGTTGAGTCTGAGGTTCGTTGGACCTTTTAAAATCAGGGAGAATGTTGGTTCAGTTGTGTACTATGTAACGACCAAAAAATTTATTAATGAAAATTCTTATTGGTCGATATAAATGTCTTTTTATGGTTTCGTAAAACATATGAACTTATTTGGTTTTATATTTTCAATTTTAAAATACCATTATAAATTGTGATCATTTCTAATATAGTCGTTGAACAATGATCACATTATTAGTATAAATATAGGGAATTAACAAATCCAATTTACTCAGACGAAGGAAGTGATGACATCATCTAATAGATTTTCCTCATACGAATCCTATTTCTCAGTGCTCAAAATTGAGGTGGCATCATGGGGATTTTATCTTGACCATGCCCAAGCTGAGCTTGAACACGTTAATCTTTAGTGGAATAGAGTACGGGGAAGTGGAAGTTAATAGAGATTACCACCCGAGCGATGTTTTATGAGCCACCCCAAGAGTCTGTCCCCATCACACACCTTACCCTTATGTATTACGTGGGTTTTATAAGGGTTTATGTAACGAGACTCTATCACTATTACTATATACATTAATCTTGTATAGAGAATATACATTATTCTTATTGTATCTTTGTAAATAGTTTTTAAAGAACAAATATTATTTTCATTTTATATTCAACTATGAAATCTATCATGAATAATTAATGGATTTTTTATTAAATAATATTTTAATAAAATATTATTATTTTAATTAAATTTATTTTTTATTAAATATAAATTATCAAATAATCTTGTGAATACAATTGTAATTTTTATTAAGGTTTGAATTCTGCTTTTTTCAAAACACAAGAATTTTTTATAAATGTTAGTTTTTATTATAAAAGTAAAAATTCAAATATTTAGAAAATTATTTTGATAAAATGAATAATATTTTTGTAATCAGGACATCGAAATTATCCAATAGTGAATTTTTCATAATTTTCTGAGACATTCGAATATTTAGGTAAAAATTAAATACTGTTTAAATATTTAATGTGTTTTATGACATCACAATGACCCAATAGTTATGTAATAAAATAATATAAAAATAATGTTCTACCAATATATGTTTTACCATTAATATAATGAAATTTTGGGTTTATTTTATTTATTTTACAAAGGATTAGTGGAACCTTCATGATTCTAAAACATTTTGTCTTTTTAAATTGTTTTCCTTGAGAGTGTGACTCACCTGCACATAGGCAACCATATTATTATAAGAAGATAGGAAATTGGACAGATAAAATATTTTTTTCCTCTGCTCTTTTTTAAAAACCATGGGCCAAAACCACGGGGTTGTTTGTGGTTTGGATTATTTAAATGTATTGTGTCACAATCCTAAATAATAATGAATTCCATCTCCTTTCCTATATAAATCCTCCAAATCTCCAACATCATCTTCACTCCAAATCCTTTGTAGTTTTACCAACCCCTTCCATAATCTATCTATAATCCTCCTATGGTGCCCCATTATTCCAATAATCCTCTCTCAAGCCTCTCTCAAGCTTTTGGGATCTCATTTCCATGTTAGGGATTTCATCCTTTCTCATTTTTTCCAATTTTATTTAAGTTGTTATGCACTTTTTTTTCAATTAAAAATTTTCGGTTATGATTTCACACCTCCCCCATACTTCCATTTTTATGTTTGGATGATGGGAGACCCTTTTCATTCTCATTAAATGCCTCCCATGTACACTCGTTAGTAAGTTGATATTATGAAAGGAATCTCTCTCACCTCTTTTACATCCAAGTAACTCATTTGTATTATGAATCTAAACTCCATTATGTTAGTTTGGACATGTATATTTATGACCCCCTTACAGTCCATTTCATATAAATATGACGAGACACCCCTTTCTCTCCCATCGACCATTTTTATGAGTTCTTATGTCACGTCGTTACACTATCGAAATTGTATTGTGATTTTCCAAGCTGATGTCATTGTGTAATGAATAACAAACCGATTTATCTATCGAGGGTATTAACATTTATTCACATTTAAATGTTTTTTAAAAAGTTTCATGTATGAATTTCATACTCCTTTATTGTGGAATAAATTATGATATTTAATGGATTAATTTTATATTATGAATGTGGCACACTTATGCATGAAATGAAATGATTAAAAAAGGTGTGCCCTGATAGCGCAACATTGAATTGGGTAATGTATAGTATCATGATACATCATGTGCATTGAGTGTTGAATCGTGCTAATTTATGTGAAATTAGGGTTTACTCACGTTCAATGTGCAGTGAGCGTTAGCTCATGTTAATTCATTGTTAAGTGTTGTTGCCACATTTTAATGTTATTATTATCAGGTTTTATCAAGCCTTTATGTTCATGTTTCCCTTATGATCCATTGATATTCCTATTTCCTAAAAACTATTTTAATATTCATGTTATTACTTGTTCACTCCCTTATTGTTCTTTACAGCTCACCCTTTTCTTATGAATGACCCCGGGAAATCCCATGCAATGATAAGTATGAGTGAATGTAGTGGTCATGTAAATCAAGTTTTCAATTAGTGGTTTCATTCTATGTTTTATGTTATTATGTAATGTTCTTATGCCCCAAATACACTATACCTCTAAATCTTCTATGTTGTATGAAGTGATGTTTATGTAATAAATAATGTTTTAGTGTTGAATAAAGAGAAGGGTTGTAATAGTTGGTATCCGAGAATAGGTTAAGTTATTTTTGGGATTTGGATTAGAAAACCCCAGTGAATCCATAGAGGCAAGACTACGTATAATAAAAACATCACTAAGTTTTTGTGGGAATTTAGTAATTGTTTTATCAATAAAAAAAATTCCTATCTAGATACGAGCAGGCAGAGGCAGCTCTAGCACAGATGTACCTAGAGGTTAAAAGCCCAACAAGGAGTTTCATGCTTCAATTGGGGTATCCTAGAACATGACAACATTCCTTGATTAACTCTTTTTTATGACACTCCCGGGGGATATGAATTGGTAAATTCATATTCTTAGTATGAACCATTATTAATGGAAAAAATATCATAAGAATATATAATGGATAAAATAGATTGAAACCTATTGATTCATAAGTTAATGAATTGAAATCTATTTATAAGTCATCTATTTTGTCCTTGGATTAACCTTTCATTATTACCCCTAACATTCCTTTCATTCCAAACAATGGACAGTAATAATAGGAATAGGGCTAACAACTGGTTTGAATATCAGTGCAATGAATGTTCTAATGAGATCCCCAATCCAATGGGAGTGGGAATCACAAACATAGTCATGATAATTTCTCAGTTAACTAAAGAATTGAATTGAAATAGGGTTCATGAAGAATGTTCAACCCCCCCCCTATGAAATAACACGTCACTATCAAGAGAATCATGAGACAAAGGCCTCATACTTTTAATGGAATATCTGATTCATCAATCACTGAACAATGGATCAACTCCATTGAAAAGAACTTCTCCATCCTACATTGTTTCGAACAAGAAAAGGTTCTTCCGGCTACTTGTCTAATGGAAGGTGATGCTGATCAATGGTGGAAATTGATCCAAAATATGTATCCTGATGAGGAGATCGATGCATTGTAATGGAAGGATTTACGAAAGATGTTTGTTGATAAATATTTTTCCTCACACCATCCAACATAAGATAGAAAGTGAATTCCTTGACCTCAAGAAAATAGACGACGAATCTATCAGAGCGTACAATGAAAAATTCACAAGGATTTCACGATACACTTCTTGCTTTTTCATTACACCTGAATGCAAGGATGACCACTTCATTGGTGAGATGAAAAGTAGCTTGTGGAAATCCCTGGTGATCCGCGACTTTGATAGCTATGAGGAAATTTTCGGGTGCACCCTCAAGGATGAAATAGAGATCAGAGAACCTTAGGGGTATCATGGGGATAAAAGCATAAGGTGGACTTAAATTGTGGTGTTCTAATGGATAAATACAAGACTGGTAATAAAATACAGTACCCCATTTTCCAAATGTACAGAAAGAAGCATTCTGGAAATTGACTAAAGAGGAAGAAGAAATGCATTATGTGTGGAAGAGAAGGGCATCGAGCCATTAACAACCAACATGATAAAACCACAGTCATGAAAAATGAGAGTAAATCTCTGTTAGACTCTCAACGTGATGTTCATTTATTAAAATATAAAGAACTAGGGCATCTTGGAAATCAGTTCCTTAACCCAAGGATTTTCAGAGGCAACCAACATCCTCAAAGGTAGCAAGGGCGATCTTTTGCTATCACTACTTCCGATTTGATCCCTGAAAATGAAGTGGTGATAGGTTCGCTAGTTATTAATTTAATAAAAGTGAACATACATTTTGATTTAGGTTCAATGAATTCCTTTATATCTTGAATGTTTAGTAGAACAATCCCAATGCAACCAAAAATCTTGGAATTACAGATGTCGGTGAGTATGGAAAATGGGGAAATCAATGCATCCCAGGGGTATAACTGCTCCCCTATCATAATTGGTGGAATGAACGTCCCGAAGAACCTCCTCATACTCCCTCTGGTGGAATTTGATGTAATTTGTGGCATGTATTGACTTCCCTTATAGTGCCAACATAAATTGTTGTGAGAGACAAATCAGACTCCATGTGGAGAATCATCCCCTAATTCTGTACAAGTGCAAGGAATAATATGAATCTTCTATATCTCCATCATCTCAAGCATTGATATTACACCCCTATGATCATGAATATCTGGATCAGATGATTGTGTCTAAGGAGGCAACCATCCTTGAAGAAATTCATATTGTGAGGGAATTTTCTGAGGTGTTTCCCGAGAAATTGTCGGATATTTCTCTTAGAAGAGATGTTGAATTCTAAATTGATCTTGTACCTGGGGCATTGCCAATATCCAAGATTCCATATAGAATGTCTATTGTGGAGATTTATAAGATGTATAAACAACTAAATGAAAATCTTGATAAATCGTTTATACACCTAAGTGTGTCACAATTGGGTACACCAATCCTCTTTGTTTAGAAGAAGGACGGGTCAATGGAACTTTGAATCGATTATCATGAGCATAAAATAATCACGATAAAGAACAAGTATACTATATGATGAATTGATGATTTATTCGATCAGTTGTGTAGAGCACACTACTTCTCCAAGGTAGATTTTCTGTCGGGATATTATCATGTATGGGTAAAGAAGGATGATATCGCCTAGACTACATTTCATAGAAGATATGGGCACTATGAATTTATATTAATTCCATTCAGACTCAGTAATTCTCCTAAAATCATATTGGACTTAATGAATAGATTATTTTGAGATTACCTTGACAAATTTGTGGTAGTCTTTAAAGATGAAATTCAAATATACTCCAAAAGAAAGGGGAATCTTTAGAATCATCTAAAAACTATTGTAGAGACCTTAAAAAAGGATAAGCTCTATGAAAAGTACAACAAGTATGAGTTCTGGTTGATGGATGTCTCATTCGTGGGCCATATCATTACAAGAAATAGAGTATCTGTGGATCCCTCCAAGACAGCTGCAATAGAGGGACGGTCAAGGCAAACATTATTAACAAATATACATAGATTTTTGGGGTTATCTGGATATTATCAAAAAAATTTGAGAAATATCTCACGATTGTCCAACCCTCTTACCAAGCTAACTCAATAGGGAGTAATGTATTATTGGTGTGATGAATGAAAAGAAAGCATCAAGGAGTTGAAAATGAGGCTTCTCACTGTGCTTGTGCTCACATTACCCACAAGTGGAGAACTTTTTGTGGTATTCAGTGATTCTTTGAAGAAGGGATTGGTCTGTGTGTTAAAGAAAAACGAAAAATTCATTGCCTATGCTTCATGGAAATTGAATGATCATGAATAGAATTATCCAACAGATGATCTGGAGTTGGCTGCGGTGATCTTCAATTTAAAATTTTTGTGGCATTATCTTTTTGGGGAGAAGTGTGAAATATATAAAGATCACAAAATCCTCAATTATATATTCACATAGAAATTGTTGAACTTGCACCATAGAATATGGTTATAACTGAATAAAGATTGTGACAGCTCAGTCCATTACCACCCCGGGAAAGAGAATAAGATAGAAGATGCTCTAAGTAGAAAGGACTGAGTGATTCTACCATTGATGAGAATTGAAAAGGATCCAATCATCTTATATTTGATAAATATAGAAATGGGAATCATAATGAAATGAACATAATCAATAATTTCACAAATGATTGCGTAAACGTCTCTTTTAGAAAAGATATAGGATTATCAAAAGGATGATGTAGGAATTCAGAAGAAAGTGAAAGCTATCAGAGAAGGTAAATCCTTAGAGTTCAATGATAATGAATAAGGAATTGTGAGATTTGGGAAAAGTCTATGTGTTATATAATGTACCTATCTAAATAAGGAACTTTTGGATGATGCACATATTTCCAATTTCTCTATTCACCCAGGAAACAGAAAGATGTATCGAGATATCTAAGGTAATTATTGGTGGGATAATAGGAATTAGGAGATCGCTGAGTATACATCAAATTTCCTAGTTTGTCAGAAAGTGAAAAAAGAGAGGCATAAGTATAAGAGGATGATGTAACCATTGTCCATACTGGCATGGAAATGAGAGAAAATCACCATAAACATTTCCACCAGACAATTGAAGAAATCTAATGGAAACAATGAAATCTGGGTTATTTTGGATCTTCATACAATGTATACACACTTCATTGCAATTAGGGAGGATTTTCCACTGGATCAACTGGCACATATATATATCAGGGAAGTGGTAATGCTTCATAGAGTACCACTATCTATTTTATCAGTTCGAGATCCATGATTCACCTCTATGTTTTTTAAGAGTCTTAAACATGATATAGATACTTAACTGAACATCTTTAAGTCCTATAATCAACAAACGATGACCAATCTGAGCGAACTATTCAGACACTGGAGAATATGTTAATATCATGTACAATGACCTTCAGAGGAAGGAGGGACCCACATTTTCCACTGATTTAATTATTCTCTAATAATATTTTCATCTAGAAAATATGAATATATCCTTATGAGGCCCTGTATGGGAAGAGGTGTAGAACACTGACATGTTGGGATGAAGTCAGTGAGCGTAAGCGGCTAGGACCAGAAATGGGAAAAGAAATGGTGGTGACGGTGAAAACCATTCACCAGCATATCCAGGCAACCCATAGATGAAAGAAGGGTTATGCATATAACCATCGAAAAGACCTTAATATTAAATTTGGAGACATGTTATTTCTATACATATATCTATGTAATATGATAATGATTTTTGGGAAGAATGGGATGTTAATTCATAGGTACATCGGTCCCATTTAGATTGTTGATCGTATAAAAAATGTGGCTGATCAACTCACATGTCCACCTACCATTCCCAATTTACATGATGTATTTCATGTATCCCTATTAAGTAAGTACATTCCCAACCCTTCACATGTACTCTCTTCAGAGGTAGTACAACTAGAGGATGGTATTTCATACGAGGAGAAATGAGTGATGTTCACAGATCATATAGAAAAAGTTCTATGAAATGAGACCATGACCCTGGTTAATGTGTTTTGGAGAAACTCCATGTTTGAAGAAACAATGTGAAAATATGAGGATTTGGTGATGAAATGTTACCCACATCTGTTTTTGTGTGGGAAAAGGAAATTTCGAGTGTATAATTTCATTACGGGGGAAGATAATAATGACCCAAAAATTCATTAATGAAAATTCCTCTTGGTATATTAAAATTTCTTCTTATGTTTATGTAAAACATATGAAAATATTTTGTTTTATGTTTTGGATTTTAAAATACCATTAAAAATTGTGACCGATGCTATTATAGTCACTGAACAGTGATCACATGATTAGTATAAATATACGGCTTTAACAAATCCAATTTACTCAGACAAAGGATGTGATGACCTCATCCAGTATACTTCCCCATATGAATCTCATTTTTTGGAGCACAGAAAGGAGGTGGTGTCATTGGGATTCACTCTTGACCAATCCCTAGCTGATCTTGAACAGGTTATGATTAGGCAAAACCGACTACGGGATAAGTGGATGTTAATAGAGATTACCACCCGATCGATGTTTTCGGAGCCACCCCAAGAGTCCGTCACCATCTCAAACCTTACCCTTTGAGCTTATGAGGGTGTTATAAAGGGTTATGTAATGATACCCTTTCACTTGGTCTATGTACATTATTTTTGTATAGAGAATATACAGTCTTTTTAATTTTTACTTTGTAAATTGTTTGTAATGCACAATTAGTATTTTTGGTAATATTAAACTAAGTAATCTATTTTGATGAATTAATCTATTTTTGAATTAAATAATATTTTAATAAAATATTAATATTATTGTTAAATTACTTTTTTTAAAATAACTGTTATCTTATTAGTTTTTAATGCAATTGTAATTTTTTTATGGTTTGAAAGATGTTGTTCCCAAAACCCATGAATTTTTGATAAATGTTAGATTTAAATTTAAAATTAAAAATTAACATATTTAGATAATTAGTTAGATAAAATTAATATTATATTTGGAATCAGGACGTTGAAATTTTCCAATAGTAAATTTTTCATAATTTTAATAGACAGTCAAATTTTTGGGTAAGAATTAAATACCATATAAATATATAATGTGTTTGGTGACATCATAATTAGCCAGTAGTGCAGTAATAAAATACTATAAACATTATGTTCAGAAAATATATGTTTTTCCATTAAAATAATGTTATTTTGCGTTGGTTTTATTTATTTTAAAAAGCATTAGTGGACCCTTAAAGTCTTATAAAACATTTTTCCTTTTTAAATTGTTTTCCTTATAAGTGCGACTCACCTACACAGAAGAAACCCTAATATATTAAAGAACATAGGCCATTGTAAAAATAAAATATTTCTTTTCACTCCCTTTTATCAATAACCATGGGGAAAACCGTGGGTTGGTTTGTGTTTTTGATTAGTTCAATGTGAGGTCTCCCAAACCTAAATAATAAATAATTACCTATCCATTCCTATAAAATCCCTCCCAAGCATCCAATTCCTCTTCACTCAAAGCCTTTTGAGTTATAACATCCCCTAACCTCCTCTATCTAGAATCCTCTCAAGGTGCACCAAGCTCCCATTAAACCACTCCCTAGCCTCTCCCAAGCTTTTCGGATTACACTTCCATGTAAGGGATTTTTTCCTTTCTCTTTTTTGTCCAAATTTCATTAAGTTGTTCTGACCTTTTTTTCCATTAAAAATAACAGGGTATTCCTTTTTACCTCCTCCATACTGACCACTTTTTGTTTGGATGATGGGAGACCCCTTTCCCCTCCTCCCATGCACACCCTTTACTATGCGAAAATTCTGAATGGAATATCTCTCTCCTCTTTTACATCCATGTAATTATTTTGTATTATGACTCTAAATTCCATTATATTTGTTGGGATATGTATATATATAACCCCATTACTATCCATTTATTTTTAATATGATGAGACACCCCAATATCCCTCATAACCCATTTAATGAGTTATTATGTCATGCCGTTATGCGTCCAAAATTGCATCGCCATTTTCCATTCCAACGTTCTTATGTAGTGAATACCATGCTCATTTCTATATGAAGGGTATTCACCTTTATTTACATTTACATATTGATTAAATAGATTCATGTATTAATTCCTCACTCTTTTATCACAGAATAAATGATTATGTTTAATGAATCTATGTATTAGGATCCATGTGGCACACTTATGCATGAAATGTAATGATTAGGAAGGGTGCACCCTGATAGCACTCCAATGAATTGGGTAATGTATAGTATCCTGATATGTCATGTGCAATGAGTGTTGACTCATGATAATTCATGCTCAATGAGGTTTTACTCATACTCTATGTTCAATGAGCATTAGATCATTCTAATTCCATGTTAGGTGTTATTGCCACATTTCCATGTTATGGTTGTCATGCATTATCATGCCTTTATATTCATGTTTCACTTGTGGTCCATTGATATGACTATTTCCTAACATGTATTGTAATCATCATGTTATTCTTTGTTTACTCCCCTACCATGGTTAATATCTCACCCTTTTCTTCTATATGTCCACACGTTATCCCATGTAGTTCTAAGTACGAGGGAATGTAGTGGTCATGTAAAGGATTTTTTCAGTAAGATGTGGTGATCTATGTTTTAAGTTATTATGTGATGTTATTAAGCCACAAATACACTAGAACTCTCGATCTTCTATGTCGTATCAAGTGATGTTAATGTAATAAATCATCTTTTAGTGTGTAATAAAAAGAAGGGTTATTATATAAAGAGTGGATTTTCCTCCACCAATATCCCAGGTACACAATGTTTTTTATGTTTCAATGTTGAGGAAGTATATGCCGAATATATCTCATTTTTTGAGTCCAGTGGTAGTTCAGTTAGAATAAAATATCTCTTATTAGGACAACCATTCCAGATTCTTAACTATTAAGAGAAAGTGTTTCAAAATAAGGTTATTAATCAGGTTATGGTTCTTTGGAAAAACCATATTGTTGAAGAGGAAATGTGGGAATCTAAAAATTATGTGAAGGATACAGACCTCCACTTATTTGATAAGTGAATAAAATTTTGAGGATGCAATTTCCAAAATGGGGAAGGATGTAAAATCACAGGTAAATAACAAATATTACATTTTCATATTTATTAATATTATTTAATTAAATATTAATTTTACATTTAAAAGGAATCTATGTTCGATGGAATTCCTGATATGCCAAACTGTGTTTCTTTGAAATCCTACGTTGCACACATCGCTTAGTTATAGTGAAAAATAATAATATAATATTATTATTTTTAATGGTAGTTAACGCATGGTCATTGTACATGTGGGAATACACATAACTAACAACAATATGATTACAAATGTTTGTTAAATGTTTCTACTTTTATCGAATAATGGTTAGATGATTCAAATGTGAATGAATCCAATTTTAAGTAAAAATACTCTAATATTCATTAAAAGAAAGATTTACCTCCTTTTGATGGAATACCATTTATAAATATATATATTTTGATCTTTTCTATGTTCTATATGACAAAAACACATCTTCTTTATAATAGGGACATCAAAATTTACTTTGGGAATATTTTTGGAATTTTTCTGATAAATTTTTTTTATTTAATACTGAAATATACCACATTTTAATTTTATACTGCCTTTTCATCTAATTTATTTATATAGATATATTGTTGTCTTAATTGGGTTTATAGTGTAATTGGATTATAAATTTACCATTTAATCAAATATTGGTCATTGGAATTAATTTCAATTTGATATTGGGCATAAATAAGTATCAATATTTTGATCGTTATAATTTTTTAAAAACATGATTTTTGTTTTGACAACGAGAATTAATTTTAAATTAATAGATGTCACTTCGGTGTATAGAATTTGGAAAAATGGATTCCATAATTGAAATCAGGAGGTTCAAATTGTGTTAATAGAAAAATGTTATTTTTAGACAATATGAAGCTTCACTTCAGTAAATATTTTATTTAACATTGGAGAAATGTAAATCTTGTAAATAAGGGTAACAAATAATATTATAATAATATTAAATAATCCATACACTTTTACATACACTGTAGGATGAGAACGTTCTGACCAAGGACATCCTTGCGTCGATTTGGGGACCACATGGAGCCACATGAGAGTGATAATGACATTTTATATTAATTAATTCAAATTAAAGGAAAAAGTTACATAAACATATATATTTTATTAAAAATATTTTTATATGGGGTAATATAAGGGTTAAATTGGACAATAATTATTCATTTTAAATCTACATATATTTTCTACATCATGGTATTTTATTTATAATTTTTTGACATTAAATTTATAATATTAATTATGACACAATGATGATGTAAAGATTTCCTCATTAATGAATGTTTTTAATAAATGAGATTATAAATATTAAAATAAATTTATTTTGAAACTTTTTATGACATCAAATAATTTTAGAGTTTCTTAAGAATTTAAATATTTTAATTAATGAACATTTTTGAACGAATCATGTGTTTTTGGATTTTTTAAAAAATCGTGATATGAATAGTATTTAAATTGAAATAAATGATTTTTAAAAAAAATATTATTTTATTAAATGATATAAAAATCATAAAAATCTATGATTTGGCCCAATGACTTATATAAGGTTTAAAATGAAATTAATGAACCATTTTTGGTTTTATTGGAATTTTATAGTAAATATATTAACCATATAGTGTGAATACACAAGAAGACATGGTAAGAGTCAAATTTGTTAGTTAAATGATAAGATAATATTTGAATGAAAAATGTGCCTAAACCCTATTATATTATATTATTTCGAAAAATAGTAATATAATTGTATAATTTAATATGTTTTCAACCTTTTGAAACTGAAACACAGTTTATAATAAAATAATATTTTCAATCATTCCAAAAGAGACCCTCCCCCCTATAAAAAGTCATCACCTCTAACCCTTAATCACACCTATCAATCCCCCTTGTATTATCCAAACTCTATCCAAAAAATATCCCAAGATCCCTTTATTCCCCCTATAATACTTACATTAGGCATAAGGCACGTCAAAAATCCATTTGGTTCAAACTAAAGGGAGTTACCCGATTTAAAGGTAATGTCTTTTCTAAAGTTATTTTCTTTTATTTTACTTATCCAACACCCTAAACTATTTTTATTATATTTTTATAACAACACTAGTATCATTGATATACTAGGTTTTTTATGAGAATTATTTGAACTAAAATTACACACACCTCCTTCTAATGGATACAAACACACTGTTTCTGTGGATGGTGAACTACTGCATCACGAAATGATGATTGTTCAATGATCTCATACTGCCTCCCACAGTGGCCATTATGATGTAACTCTAATTATAAATGATATTTCTGATATTTATTTTATCTATATGCTTCGGTAATTCTATTTTAGAATATACCTCTATGATTTTCATGTTGTATATATATGATACATTCATTTGAGGAAGTACAGACTATTCCCCATCATTGTGACACGACTCATTCATACCATACATGGAACCTATAAATATTGGTATTAATAAGAATTTTTTTCAATATAAAATATGATATTATACTGTAATTATAATATAGCTTTGTATCATTTGGTTTTCATTCCTCTAAAATTGAGTTAAAGAAATGAAAGTAGCCTTTATGCGTACGAATGGATTACCGTCTCCATAAACGGTGCATTTCATTTTCATATATCCAAATGATACAGACTATTATAAATACATATATATGGGATATATATAATATATATGATATGTAAATGAAGAATATTATTATGTATATTATGGGCTTTTGACCACATGGACAACTTGTAATTATAAGTACCAAATATCAACCAAACAACCGTTATTATCTTAAATGATTATGTAATGTTTATAATGTTTTTAATAAGTTATGAAAAATAAATAATAAACTTTAAAAGGGATCTGAAGAAAGTATAAATTTAGATTAAAATATTATTCAGGATATTTAAAGAATGAATGAGTCAAGTCAGACATGAGGTAAGGAATATCTTCTCAATCACCTTTTATTGAGGTATATTTTGATTGGTACATGAATTTCAATTATAATATTTATGAAAACAATTTACATTTCATTTAATTCAAACATAAATAGTTTTCTATGAATCAATTTACTAAAATATAAAGGGAAATGTTTCTTTTTAACATATGCGGGGATAACGGAATTTCCTCAACCATGGGTATAATTTGATCCTTGGATCCATTAACATTCTGTAGTGTTTTTATAAAAGGAAAATAAATACCATATACCTCTATTACGTATTTGGGTATTGAAAATGGTTTTTAGAAAGCATTAACTATTTTAAAATCGTGAAATTATACAATGTGATTGAAATGTGGAAATGTTATCTTTCATTTAAGCTGATTTTGTGTGTTATGGTTCTTAGTAGTTGTTTGACATATATAGGTGGTTCTGGGATAAACCTTGTGTAGGTGTTCCTGAGATAGCTCTCTAATGCATTAGGTAACTTGACAGAGGTAAATGTTAAGGTTTCTCCAAATAGATACAATAAATATATGGTGATGGTTATTCCAAAATGTAACTCCCTATGTAGCGGTGAAATCTACAATGAATGTATGTTATAGATTCCAAATGTTACCTTTATGATTTATGATTTCCATACGTTTTTCATAAATCATAATATATTTTTTGGTACGTTAAAGAATGAAAAATATGATTTCATTAATTTTTATGTATTTATGGACTAATGTTTTATTTATTAATATTATAATCCTTACTATGATTTTTATGCCCAACCCATCTTTTTGAAATGTTTTTTCACAAGACTAAATGATGAATACGGTCAAGGATGGAATCATGTAAAAGTCATGTTGTCTAAAATGTGGAACTAGACATGACTCTTTTTTTCAAGAGATTCTATTTTATGGAAAAATGGAATCTGATTTGAAGTGACAAATTTGTAATTTTTGAGATGTAATTTAATAGTTGTGTCCAAATTCTCTTAAAATCTATGCCTAAAAAGATCCTCAATGTGAATTATTCATTTAATTCATGATTATGTAATAATTTAAGGATGGATTCTTATAATATCCATCATTACTGAATGCATCATATGTCGATGTAATTCAGAGTCAATATAAAAATTAAAAAAACTTATATATACTCATGTGTTACAAAATCCTTTAATATTCAACATATTATGAAAAATGGAAGGGATATTGTTTCATAATATTTTTTTCATTGCATAACCCATGAAAAAAACATGTCTGATAAAAACATAATATTTTCATCATATTTTAATCAATAAAAAAGTAATTGGATTCATAAATATATGTCTAATAAATCATAAATCCTTGATAGAAATAATAATGATGGTATAATTTATTCATTACATAATTAATTGTATGGAAATAAAAAATGATTTTATCATTGATGGAAAATACATTTAAAGAGAGCATAGAAATTTTTTGGGGAAAATATTAATTTTTCATTATAAATGACTAATCTAAATAGTAATAAATTTCAAAATATTAGAGAAAACATTACATTGAAAATAAAATTGAAAAAAATATAAGGTGATATTAAATATTAATACGTGGTCTTGCTATTTGAAAATTCAGTGCATGTCATACATCATAATACAACGTTCCCATTCATATTTTCAATAAAAAGTTAAAAATCTCTCCTTCAGTAAATCAACAAGTTATTCCTATAATTTTTTTGTAAAAACCAAAAAAGGGTAATAAAAATTAAATAATAAATTGAGAATATTTTAATCATTCTTGATAACAACTTTATAATTACTGATTTGGAAGAAAAAGAATCTTCGACTGAGTAGAGTAATAAAGCCAAGTTTACTTAAAAAATTCATATTCTTGATTTCATAAAGCGGTGAAAATTAATGGACAACGTGATATTTATTGAAATAAATAGTGGATAGTAATATTAATTTTATTTTTTGGAGGAAGATCCTATTGTTTAATCTTCATAAGAATAACGATAAACAAATTCTGATAAATTATGGGATTGTAACATAAAACCCTTAACAATTTATTATTTTTGGAACAAGAATCCAAATGAAATATAAATTCATATAATTATATCAATAAACCAATATTTTTCTTGAAGAAATATCATAATTAACCTAATTGGGATGATAATAAACCACATAAAAGAAACAAGTGATAAATGTAGAATGTGTCTTGATGTAGTAAAAAAAGGAAAAAAATCTCATACCAGAGGTCGCAAATTTCCTCATGACCATTTTAACATCATATATATAAAAATATTTTATTAAAAATAAATTCCATAACCATAATAATATATATTTTATCATATATTATTTAATAATAATCAAATATCACCCGTTATATAAAAATTCTTTTCTAAAACCACTATTTAGGGGTAATAACATCATTTTTTTGTATGTTTTGGTTCAGTACATTTATTCATTCACATTGATGATGGATAAATAATCTAAAAAATATTATCTTGATATATATACCATATATATTAAAAATATAAATATTTATCATTATCATTAATAGTAGATATAGAAAAATGAATTTCACCATTTAGGGAGATAGAAAGTCAAACATCAGTATTAACATTTAGTACATTAATTATTGTATAGAATCAAAGAAATGTAAATAATAATAATCTTTTTCATAACAATTTTCAAAATGTTTATATAATATATATTCAAAAAATATATCATTATTATCATCCATGTAAAAATTATAAAATGGCATCACGTCAGTTTGTCGAGGCATTATACAACATGTATGCTCGAGCGATGTTATCATTTTCCAATGGATTAGAAGGTAATAATGTAGATGAGATATTATAATTCATTAATTATAATATTTTTTTGGAAAATAAAATATATATATTCCTCAAAATAATCATTCACCCAACCATGAAAGTCAGAGATTGAAAATGTATTTCATCGATTCATGAGGTGGTAGTCGACAATAGAGATGATTGCCATTTTTTCCATTTTAATGAAGAGGATATAGAATTATGTTATTTTATTAAAATAATAACTTTTCATAATATTTTATATACAATTATTATTCTATTAGAATGGTTTTATAATATTTCAGTGTGGTGAAATAGGAAATAAAATAAAAACACTTGGTTAAGAACGATACTTCTTCTTTGGACAACTATTTTATATTACCACTGAAACCCATAATTGAATGGTATTCTAATAAAAAGAAGTCTCTAGGTAATTTGGATATATGTAATGATTTTTGTGAAAATATTTTTTCTAATCCAATGAGAACATGATGTGTAGAAAAGAGAGGATAGTTGGATACATTTTATAAGTGGGGTAAAGAACCCATGTGCAAATTCCTTAAATGAATGAAAAATGATAATGTAATAATGAATAAAACGATTCAAAATAGGTGTATATTATAATTTATTAAATGATATAATTTAAATATTGTTATAAATATCTATTAATACATATTTAATCAGAAAACATACCATTGGATTTTTGTTTACCCTACAAGAAAATGTATTTAATCCATCAACTTGTAAATTAATTTGGATATTTGTTATTTTTCATTAAGACCAAAAATTCACTTTACCTAACTATATAATATTAATTATTATAATTATATATATGGAATAAATTCTTCCAAATAAAATTCATAGTATTGAATTAATATTTTTTAAAATTAATCCTGCCTAACTGACAAATGTTTTTCTACGGAAAAGGATTTCATAAGTATATGTTTTTATTGAAATTAATATTTCACCTAAAGTTTATTAAAATGCCCTAAATTAGATTAATAATGATATTATTCAAAGTATATTAATATTTAAACCATTTTTGTAAAAATAAATCTTTTTAAATTCGTGAAAAGTAATGTCACTATTTAATATTAATCTATATGATTCACTATTAGTTGAAAAATAAATAATTTTAGAATTATATAAAATTATGAACCAAGTTAATTTGGGGATTTTTGATTAAAAAATGGAATTATTTTTTCCAAATAAAATTTTGAAAATTGGAAAGTGGAAAATTTTAAAATAACCCTACAACACATGAAAAAATTATTTATTTTTTTAAAAATAGTTTTCTTAGAATAATTCTTGATTTATTATTATCAAATGACTTGAAAAATTATTATATGAATTATAAAAAAAATTATTTAATATAATCAAAAATTTTCATTAATATAAATGATCAAAATTTAGTAATTCAAATTAATATAAATAAAACATAATCAAAGATAAAAATAACTTTTCATAATCACATTTCATTTATGTTCAACTGATTTTTATTTTCATTTACAATAAAATAATAACAAATTAATTTATTTCATATATTTATAAGTCATATTATTTTCCTACTTTAGTAAGTCATATTTATACTAGCTTGGAAAATTTATCTGTTATAACTATCACATTAAAAAATTATATATTATTATATATTGAAATTTATTTAATATCAGTGTTGCAGGTAACACAATATATAAAAGAAATTTAATTAAATTGAGTGAAAAAAAAGAAAATAAAAAACTATTATATGGGTTATATAAACCATAGAGGCCACCCTATGATAGAATCACAAGGACCCACGTCATAGATTTCTCATTTGTTGAATTTTTTGGAAAACTCTTCCATTCCTCTTCAAAATCCATTGAAATTACCCAAACATGTCCAGTGTCAATATTCCAAAAAACCAAGGATCAAAATGATCTAGGATATAAAATAAGATCTTATGATAAAATCTAATTTCAATTTATGGATGGTTTATTATTATTATTTTTATTAGATTATATAATGATGCATATTTCCTTCCCATGGGTTAAATAAGATATAATGAAATTTTTATGAATCCTACTTCTTTTCAACATGTTGTGATATTAAGATATTATTTCTTTTTTGATTATTTGTAACACATAAGTATTTCTCTAAAAAAATATTCTTATCTACAATGTTATATAACCCTCCAATTAATTGTATAATGAATAATAACTAATAATAAAATTATGTTATTCATGAACCCTGTTTCATGATTACAACAATATTCATGGACCTATATTTGATTTGCATAAGATTATTTTTAGACAAATTTTCATTTCCATTAGATTATATAGGGACTAAATTTCATGTTTTTTTTGTAATTAGTAAATCCGCCTCACATTATACATGATCAAATTGTTATAACATTATGATTATTACCTGATTATATCATTATTTTTTAATGGATTGTGAGTGTTTTTTATAGTTACACACCCTTATAACTATCAAATTTTGTTATTATAAAGCCTTATATAGTGACTAATGATTATAGATATTTAATTGAATAGGGTTTACATCCATATGATAGTATTATGTAATCATACTATTTTGATCTCACATGATCATTGATATATATATTCTATTATTATCGAACTTCCTTGAGTCTGTGTAGGTGTTTAAAATTCAGGATGAATTTGAATTTATGAAAATGTGGACAACTCAGATTTGGAATCAGACCTTATAATGTAAATAAGAATTTTTATGAACCTATAGTGGGGTTATTATATATTGTTCAAGGTAGTGATGTTATTCTAAATATTACAGGAGAAACTTTTCGTGTCAAAGGTGGATGTTGTAAATTTTAGTACACTATCAGCCGCATGGTGGTGTCTAGAAGAGGTAGTAGACATTATATATCCACTGTCTATCTAGGGGCCTGTACAGGCTCTCCCATGGAATTTTTAAATAGTTAAATTTAAAAAATCTATTGGAATTTTTTGGTAGATTCCCCCTCATCATCCATTATTTCATTCTCATGGACTCCAACAACCCTCTCCCTTCCAAACATAAAATTAATGTTTTTTGGGGAGACATTAAATTTGATTCCTTTAATATTTGAGCTTAGAATGACCATATGAAAACCTATCATACATTACTTCTTCTCCATATATATTTATTTTGTTCCCTAGATTAGTTTAACATTTATGATTCCAATTTAATAAGGATGAATGAAATAGTTTTATTTAGTCTTCCATGTGGTCTAATTAGTTGATATCTCATTATGAAATACACACATCGTCTCACATAATTTAAATAGAGGTATGTTATTTCATTAATTATAATATAGTTTTTCATTAAATATTCAATTAATGAGTGTTTTCATACCGATATAGGAATTCTATTTTTCATAAAATGTAGTATGTGTACAACATCATTCTTTATTGAATATATGGTTGTATTTCATTAGTTATGAGATCACTTTATTGATATTTTTCAATTTAAACTGTTTGGATAATTTTTCAAATAATTAATAAATATATATATTGGACTTTTATCTATTTAGGAACTTGGTGAGTTATACATTCTCGTTGGGCCTTAAATGTTACTGTTGGACATTGGGAGAAATAGGTTGTATTGTTAGATAAAGAAGGTGTCCCATAAAATCATCCATTGTTTTAATTTTCTTATAGGAAAATGTTAAGGACTTATCCTAGTGTTTTTATTCATTACCCTAAAATGAATAACTTTTTAATAGTTTAACAAACTTTAGTTACAACCAATTGAAAAATTATGATCATTAAGGGAATGTGGCTCCATTATTATGTGTGTGATAATAATTTGACCATGGATATTTATAAATTAGATAGTTTCTTTTGTGAAAATAATATTTTGGAACGATTGTTAACAATTTTATACGGTTATTTGAAATGAAATAGTTTTTTGAAAGGGAAAATAATTTTATCTCATGATGGGAACATGAAATATTTAATTTTGATTTTGTTTTTGAAATCGAAATGTAGAACGAGTAGATGACTTATGATTTGTATCTAAGAATGGGTATATTTAATAGTACATTGAAATTAGGATTCGGATTTTTTTGGAAATGTTATAAGTAATGAAAAATGTAATAAATTTTGAAAATGGTTTTTGAATTGTGTTCTCCTAGTAGTGTTTGGATTATTTTTGAATGGAAATGATAAAGGATACATTATTCCATAATTTCCCTTGTTTATAGATATGATCATATTGATGTGAATTTTTTTATTTGCGGATATGATGGTTAAAAAGGGGAGAACTTTCCCCTATTGGGAGACTTTATAACTAGTAGTAAAAAGAGGGGTGAATATGGTCCATGGTGGATGCTTAGATAAAGTGTTAAACATGGGGTGAACAGACCATCTAGGATTACAATATGACAAATGGTTAATCAACATGTGATGATGGCCCATGTGTGGATGATGGGTATATGGGGATATGTATTTTATCTTTGGAATTTAGTTTAGTCTAAGTATGTGTGTATTAACACTGGTCTAGATATTGTTCATATGGTCAACTTGACATGATTAGAGACACCCAACACTGGATGATGTTGGTATATATTTTTCCTTTGGTGAACCTGACCAACCCTCTGTTCATTTTTTTTAATGAATCTTGTTTAAAATTTTAATTGTATTAATTTATACATTTCAGTTTGATAAAATCTATATGAATGTTATTCATAGATTTTTTTAAGGATGCTATTTATGGTCTCTTACTGAGTTATTGTCACACCCCCCTCAAGCCACAATGGACCATGTCTACCCGTGATGAAATTGTTCTTCTTCATAGTTACTTATTAAATGAAGGAATATATGATGGAATATATTGTTTGGTGTCCAACATTGGATTCATATGATGAGACTAGAACGGACTCAATACCAAATTTAGATTTTCTATAAGAATCTATTTTTTTATCCCATTAATGTTTTTATATGATCCATCCATGTGAATTATTTTGGTTTGAATGTCTCATTCATTTTATACCAAATGAGATGTTTGGTTTATTTATTTTCAAGTAAATAGATGTTATTTTATATATATGGATGGGTATCTAGTATATTTTACATAATATGTGATATAGACTATAATAATGAGTGGAGAGTCTCCCAATAGTCACCTCTTTGGCCCTTACCTCTAGTCGAATTTCACTAGGGTTCATAGAGGTGTGCATGAGGTCATGGATCGACTATTGGTCCAGGCACCATTCAATGTCTTGAGGTGGTGTAAAGTTACTATGTGATATTAAATACATATTTTTATTATACAATATTTTGATGTTTACGACAAATGAATATTTTGATATTAAACTATCCATGATAGATTTCATAACAAGAAACTCTATATTTTAATAGAATTGTGATATATTGTAAAATTATTATTATTTAGATGTGGCTATTGATTCCTATATATTATATTGGAAGGTATGAATAGTAATATGAAATACATGGAAAATATTAAACGTGGTTATATATAATTTAAATTCATTCATTAATGAATAAAAAATTAGAACTCTATTTTAAGTCATATCATTTTATGATATAAAAATACATTGTCGTAATAAATTGTTCTTATTTATTTTTGTGAGTGAATATTATAATTTATTAAATAACATATTATAAATTTTATTTTATATAAATGTCCTCATTAATAAAATAATCATGCCAAATCTAGGTGAGGGTGAATTTTTTTATTTTATTATAAAGATTAACATTTCAGTATATAGTAAAATTATTAATATTAATTATTGAAAAATATATTTTTGGTTTTTAGAATATAAATTTTTCTATTTCGATTCAAAATGGATTAAAAATAATTTTTTTTATATTATTGATAAACTAATTATGGTAATTTAAATCAGTTTTATTCTTAATTTTTGTATAAAAACATTATGCATAATAAGACAACTTTTCCTACTAAACTGGCTTTTTTAATGTTTTGTGGTATTAATTTTAGATAAAATTATACAACAATTGTTAAATTAAATTGATAAAATTTAGTTAATTTTTTAATAAAGGTAATAAATATTTGGTTTTTTTATTAATAAATGTTTTTGTGATAAATGATTTATAACATCGGTAAAGGGTATATCTGGATAATGAATATTTGAACTAATATGAAAATAATTCAAATTATACTTTACACCTTAGAATACCAAAATTTTGGATTTTAATTAATCTATATTTTTAAATGAATCAAATTTATAGAAAATTTTAATTTTTTATTTTATAATGATATATATATTACAACTAATCAATAATACAAAATTTAGCTCTCATTTATTGAAGCATATATCATATATTTAAATAGAAAAAAAAATAAGTTCATAGTGAATACTAGAGGATATTTTGAGAATAATGAATTTATATTCATAATGATAATTTTTCTTAATAATTTCCCTTCATTATATAATTACATTAAAAACTTATAGAAAATTTAAAAAATTGTTGTTAATAATGTGAAAATATAAAAGTAAATAATTTTTAAAATAGTTAATGTCATTTATTTTGGATGAATTGTGGGGCCAAAATAATTTTATAGTTTAAAATAATTCATTATTGATGTTAATAACTATTATATTCTAGTTCCATTAAAATATTGATGAGATTAATTCAAAATTAAATAAATAATTTCGAATATAACATTAATTATATTTTATCTTATAAAATAATGTCTAAATGATTAAGATTCATAAAAATACATTATTTCAGAAATTGGATGGGATATATGGTTGATTATCAGCCATTAATTATTTGTGGGTATCAATTAATTTTATATTAAATTTCATTATAAGTATATAGTAAAAAATAATTATATAATGTTTATCAGCAAAAGGATAAATGGTGGGATAAACCAATAACACAGGTGGAACGATCACATAAAATTTTCAAAATATAATTGAATGTGATAATTTTTTATAATACTCATACATTCATTATATTAAAAAATTTCTTTTTCTAATATTCTATAAAAATGAACTTATATTATTTTAATATTTTTGCAAATTCCATGATTAATGCTCCCTTCACTTATAGACAGGAAACAACTCTAAAATTATCTCTATAATTAGAGGACCATTTATTTGAGAAATAATTAAAAAATACCTTCCTAAAATCCATCTTCGAATCCTTTGGGTATTATTTTGGGAATATACCAACATTAGAAAGATTATGATGTAATGTAAAAGTGAATGTCTTAAAAACAAGTAGAGCATTTAACCAAATATTTTTGTTTTATTTTATATCATATATCCTCAAAAATATTCTAATAATTGTGATATATTTTTTCATTACCTATTATACAATGTGATATTATTATATGTATGACATAAATTTATTCCATAAACTTATTTAGCTAATGGTATTTAAATATATCATTGGGTATACGATGGAATACCTCCTTGGGAACCAATACAAATTGTAATCCATTGAAATCTACAGAAACTACTAATAATGAAAGATTTAAAGAATAAATACAATAATAAAAACGTAATTATAATTTTTTAAAGCTATAATATTTTCAACTTTATAACCATTATATCTAAAGAAGGAATGATAACATCATTATTTCAAACATGTGGACTACCACCTATAAGAAATGATGTCATTATTTTTTCATCAATAACTCAAATGAATATAATATATATGTTCTATATAAATATAATATTTTTTTGATGATTTATTCATAATTAGTGAAGAATAAAATGATACACCCTTTGTTTCAATCATTGAATTTTATAAATTGAGAATTTACCTATCTATACTTACAACAAACAATCTCCGTGATGGTAAGGTAAGACAGTATTTGAAACCATAAAAAATAGTTCGTTAGAAAATGTACAATTATATTTTAAAAAGTATAATTATTTCATGATCATTATTGAGGATATTATAGATAAATTCCAACTTTAAAATTGTTTATATATTTATGGAATCTTAAATTTATGGATATATCCCCTTTAATACATATAATGTTTATATAAACATTTTATTAATTATATATTTCTTTAAAGTAATAATAATAAATGGTTCAATGATATGGTAATGGAAATTAAATAGGTTCAAAATAAATTAAATAATTTGTATAAGTATACTATATATATGAATAGAACATTCATTGATTGTATGGACTTGAGGTAAGAGCTTTCATCTCAATTTCCATTAATTAAGGCATGTTTTAATGTTATGTTACTATTTTCATTTACATATTGTGTAAAATTATCCTCTCACATGTTATATCATGACTCTATTATACAAAATGGTATTTGATATTATAAATTAAATTATTTTTATCCAATGGGATTTGAAATTAATCTTAACAAGTTGTAATAGGTTCTATGACTAAAATTCTATTCATTTGTGAAATCATTTAAATCATTGAATATATTATAAAATGAATATGTGTGATGTGAAAAAAATAATATTATGTTTTATTTAAATATTTTTTTTGTTTTATTTTTTTTTCGAAAATATTCACGTTAATGGTTTTTCCTCACATTAGTCATCGATTTCTAATGATTTTTAATCACAAAAATGATTCATTGAGAGAGGGTTCATATTATGAACCAAATTACTTATGTAGTAATTATATGATACATATTGAGATATTATATCAGGAATGAATTGTTTGCAACTATCTGTATTTTTCCTATAATGGTTTATTTTTCATGGTATATTGAATCCATTATTATAAAACAATCAAGGTGTTTCAAACTCATAATTTCAATTAATTGAGACAAAATTTGTATTGTTCCTCATGATCTAATTTATATGCTGTTATTATTTTCCCATGAATGTAATAAAAAATATTATTTCCTAGAAATTATTGGGTTTAAATAATCAAATAATTATCACTCATTAAGTGGATTTTGTATTAAATCATTACCCATGTTGTAAGGGTATCTCTGGTAAAACATCATTATTTGAATTTGTTTTTTGATACACCTATATTAATTTATTTGGGATATAAACTAGTACATGTGATATAATATCATGAATTTATCTATAGTCATTATATTTCATGTTCTTCCTTATATTCTTGTTATCAAATAGTTTTTTAAGAGGCATAATGTTTTCCCATGATAATTTTTTTTTTCAATGCATTACATTTCTTTTAAACAAATGTTTCCTTTATGTTTTTTAATCATTTAAATTAATTTATTCTCAAAAAAATATTTTTCTAGATTTAATTTTTATCATCATTGAAATGATTTTAAAAGTATAATAATATAAATTAGTGAATATTTAAAAAAAAATCTGATTTTAATCTCCTTAAAAATTTCTTATAATAATTTTAAGATTTAATGATTATTTTAAGAATGGATATTTTAACCCTCATGAGAGTTTTTCACCATGAAGCACAGATTATATGTTTCTATAGTAAATATAAATAAAATATTCTCTTAATAATTTGGAAATTTATAAAAAAATATTATCAATAGAAAATTGTATTCTATATTTTTTTTAAAGAAATATTTATAATTATTTTAGAACCATATCTTACATTTGTGAAACCATAATTGGTTTCTATTCAAAATCAAGAATATTCTATTATGATGACATTAAATTGTATTCTCTATATGGCTTATGATTAATTTTTAAATGATATTACCATGAAACAATTTTCTTTTCAATGGTTAAATAATGTTTTGTGAAATGAATGATCTTGTCTCGTGATTGGTGAAAAAATTAAAGCATAATTATTTTATATAAAATTATAGTACTTAGAAAATATTTATAATGATGGGTGAGCCCAATACAGCTTATATGATTGGTTATCCTGATATAGCTTATATATTGTCTGATCTTGATACTATTCTATAATTGAAAGGTTAATTTTTTTATCCTCAAATATTTGAAAGACTGAGTGAATAAGGGATGTTTTTAATATGGATTTTGGTAGGATCAAATTATTTATTACATGAGGGACTACAAGTGATTAATTTAATATTCTAAGATACCAACATGTTTTCTCAGTTGATTATATGGTTTATTTGTTCTTTTTCTTAATATTTACATGACATTGTTCATGATTATTGATTTTTATAACACATTCCCTTGTTAATGTTTTATTCAATGTCATATGTTAAATGATCCAAATTTTGATGGGTATGAATTCACTAATATTATTCTCATATAAATTATTATATAATCGTTATATTTCTCCCATATTATCCAAACTTTTTATATTAAATTATTTATACATATGTCTACCTTTATAGGAAATTTTAGCTCACCCATAATTTTTTTTATTTTCTCCATATCATAATGAAATATGTATTGTATGTTTTATATAGATGGGATTCGTATATGTAATGTTGATGAAATAAAGTGGATTCAGAACAAATACCTATAGTGAATGAAATTATCACTTAATGATATTGTAAATGTTAGGTAATATATTTTTGGAAATATAAAAAATTATACACATTATATGTATTTTAGTACATAAGTTATTTAATTTTTTCCAATGATGTTTGTTTTGGATAAATAGAAATCAGTTATATTAGTTTACCAAATCAATAAATGAGGGAATTATTTTTTCAGAATGGGATCACAGAGTGTTGTAATGTGGACATTATAGATTTAATAATAGTAGGCTTTAGGTAATATAGAAATTATGATGAATTGATTTGAGTTCAACTCCAAAGTTTTGGATACAATCATTGGTTAATAATTTTATAGGTTTTTTAGTTGAAATTCATAGACCCCAACATATTGATGTTTTATGGTAATTTATTTTGAGGTGATTGATGATATTTTTGGAGAAGTTTCATTTGTTTTATGTATATTTAACTCTTAGGATAAATTTAAAATATTGTATTCAAAGAGTTCTATTATATTTTTTAGTATATAAGATGAAATATTTGATCCCACATTCCTAGTTAAAATATTATTTAATATTAATATTATTAAGGATAATTCGGATATGGGGTTAATTATTTTTTGCAATAATATATGTTAATACATTATTTAATTGAAGAATGTAAGAGATTAATTTATTATTCCATAATATGTATATTTATTAATTTTAGGAATTATTTTATCTTTTATAAAATATTTGTTTTAGTAAATAAATGGATAATATCATTACATAATTTTTTATTTATCTTATCTAATAATATTTTGATTATAATTCATCATGACTTAAATTAACACAGTCCTCAATTGATTAAATGATGAAATAATGGATGAAACTGATCAATGATTGCAACCAAAGGATTAATGTTCAGATATGGGTTCGTTAAAATCAATTAACTATATTCCCTTATTTATTAGGCTCGATGGTAATGTAATTCATAAAATTTAGGAAAATGTTTTTCTCAGAACGATTATTTATAATGAATATATGTTCCTTTTCACACCTATTTTATTTATAGTCTGTTGGTTATTGGATTTCTCATGATCATTTACTTCCTAGGGATCATTTTTATTTTTCACTAACTATCATTTTTTGGGATGTTATATTTTCCTTCTTATCTACATTTCAATTTCCCAATAATTTTATCTTTTTCTAAATGCATCAAATGGTTATTTATAGTGACCATAATATTTTCCTTCTCCGCATTTTTGAACAATGTATTATAATCACTTTTTATAATGTGGGGTTTTAGAGAATGTATTATCATATGTTGAAAACATTATTATAGATATAATGTTAAAATTAAAATTATATAATATATTTATTGGTGAGAATGTAGTTCTTGGACATTATAGATTAACACTACACTTGAAATCATTATTAACATCCAAGAAAATATTTAATATTATTGCGACAAAGTATAAAAAATTATTTTTTAAATATGACCATTACCACATATACATTAAAATGAATTGTGTGAATAGTTATAACCAAATAATGAAAAATATTTTTAATGTTTTTATAAAATCCAAATGTATTGATTAATTTATAATGTATAAGTACTAAATTTTTAGTAAAGTCAATTTATATATAAAATTTACATTTTCTGCAATTATAGTTAATATTATTTTTTCAGTTAATATTATAAATAATGTATGCCCCTTTATAAAATTTATTTCATAAAATGTTATATATTTTGAAATATTAATTTGATAATTATCTTAGGATGAATTTTTATATTAATGATAATATTGACTATTTATTAAATATTAAAAAAATACAAACTTTTATTCAAAAAAAATTTATAGTTGCATGAATTTTTATTGATCATTTTTTTATATAAAATTAATAGATAAAATTATATCATTTATGTTATTATTAATGGAAAAATGTTCATAATAATCAATTTGAGGATGAAATTTCATGTAAAAATATTTATGATTGGAGGACATGTTTGTAATGGAAAAATCTATTTATCATTTTGTGGGTTAAATTTGAAATTATATACTAACACATATGTGAATTGAACTTGATAAATTATATAACATGTATGGAATAATAATAATAATTATTTTATTTTTAGGTTTTTTATCATCATTATGAGTAGTTAATATCATGAATCATTACAATGAAAAATGGTTAAAATTATTTAATTAAGGTTAAAAATACTATGAAAAAGATTTAAAATATACCAAGTGTAAGATCATATAAGTTGGGGAGGTATGTAATTTTTTAAATTTTAAATTTAATCTTCCTCATGGTTATCTAAGTGTTTCCAGAGTGTTTGAGGGGATTCAAGGGTCTTTCAAGGTTGTGGGACATGATCAAATGGAAAATCGAGCAAACCTATGTAAGGCGCATGGTGGGAGGATTGTTGGTGTACCATTATGTAGATCATGCCAGGTGGGTGGCCATGCTATGAAATTTTGGATAGTGGAAACTTGTACAGTTGGAACGTGATTTCCCAAAAAAGTGGGAATACCCAGCAATCTTTGCTACCGAAATCTCCATAGACAGTGTCTTGCTCATGGTTTCACATAGTTTAGAAAACTGTGACGATTAACCATGAACTCCATTAAAATTTATTAAAATTATATTTTATCCATTTCCGGATTTTAAGAACCTTAGTTGATTTTCTCCCCCATTTCATCCCTTTCAACCCTAGTGATGAATTAGAGCCCTCAAGAGCTTCCATGGATCAATATCCCCCATTTTATGTTTGTTTAGAGTATTGTTGGTTATAGATCAATGATTTGGGTATTTCTAATATCCCTCATTTTTTTATTTTATGTATTTAGTCTTGTATCTTATGTAATTTTCTTATAAATACTAAAACATTCCTTCTCCGGTGGTTTCTAGGAATTAGTTTCAAGGGGTAAATGAATCCCGGAAAAAGGAATTAATTAAGGGTGTGTTCATAAAATGATTTGATGTAGGTTGTCTACGTGTTAAATCCCAATGTTCTTATATTGATTTAGACATGCAAGGTTGTGTTCATGTTTTCCCCTTGTTTTGTTGTTTGTAACATTATGGATGTTTCATATAATGGTTTTCCAAATGACAAATTGAACCCCACATGATCCTTGTGGGATGCATGGAGGAGAAGATTACCAATTTATGGTCACCCATGGGTTGTGCCAACTATCCCAAACATGGTTTACATTCATGTTAAGTGTAGAATGGACTTATTATTAAGTATATACCCTGATAAACAAGTAAATTTTTCTTTGTGATGATTAAGAATTGAAAATGGATAGTTGTCCCTAAATACGGGTAATGCATTTGTAATTTTTTATTTTGGAATGAAAATTATTAAATGAGCTTAATGGTAATGTTTCAATTAATGAGTGATTTTTACATTAATTGAATATTGTGGACTAATACATAAGAAATGATAAATGTGTTCAATGAATTTTGTTATGGAAATGGTTTGATATGTTAATTGGGGAACTGTAAGGAAATTAGTCGACATTCATATTGTGTTAGGAATAATAAATTAGAAGATGGTTAAATGGATATGTAAATTAAATTGTAAATGTGATAATGAGTTATGGAATAATTTTAAATCCCATGTTGATTATTATAGATTGTGATAACTATTTGTTTTTTTAGTGGATGTGATATAGTATATGTTTGGTGAATTGAAAAATAATAATATCTACATGGCTTGATAGAGTGGGATATTAAGATGAGGATCTATTCCCCTAGGTCAAGATAGTCCAAGGATCTAGAATCCACCCCAAAAATGAAGGGATTAGGGAAGGGGATGAAGTTTTATTCCCTGAATGGATTCATTCAATGAGACTGAGTGGACTGGGGCTTCAAGTGGAGTGTGTTGTATATGTGATGATGTGATTATCCCATGTGAGATAGTGAACTAGATTTATTTCCCATATTCATTTAGTTGATAAAAATTCCAAAACCATTGGTAAGGTGATTAAAGTGAACTATGTAATGATAATTGGATAAGAATTGAAATTTGGATTCATGCTAGGAATGACTTAATTTGATCTTATTAACATATGGATCCTAGATTTTCAGTATTCACGTCGTCATAACAGAGAACATTCATGAATAATATATTTACCAGATATTTTATAGACACCATTTACGGTGGGCTACTATGTTTCACTCACACCCTGCTCGGGTTTCATGGGGTAGCCGAGCAGACTTCATCCATGCTTTTCAGAATAAGGTCAAAGAACCCATTCATGTTAGTTGATTCGGGATTGGGATTCTCAAGGGTGTGATTTCAAACTTGAATTCAAGGACATTTTGGGATTTGTTTTTTTTGAATTATTTTGGGTTTTCATTCACCTTGTCACTATTGACATTACAAAACACATTTATGGATTGTTTTTTCTTAATCCTAGTTTTGGAAGTTGTTGGTTATTCAGGTTCCATGGTTAATACATGTATTTTTCCAATATTTCATTCAATAATATGTCGTCAAATACTCTTTTAATGAGGTTATAATATCCCAACATGAATTATTATACCCTCAACACTAGTCAAGAAACCTATAGCATATGGGGAGGCTACCTTAATGTTATTTGGGGACCCAAATCGGGGAAAAATTTACTCGATACCAGTTTGGGGACATTACAATGTGTTAACATAGAATTCCATTTCATATTAATACAATATTGGGATAGTAGATAAGATATTAGGATAGTTAAAGACCATGGTAATGACTTCATGCATGGGAGTATCAAACCTATGTTTTAGGGAAAACCCAAGTGGTATGAGGTGGTAACTATTTTTCATAATGTGTGTTGGTATATATGATGATATTTAACCGTTGGTTGATGCACTTTTTGTTTTATGTGAATTTTTAGGATATTTTTATCTTGAACATGATGGAACGAGGACGTGAATCCATGCATCATAGTTGGACCCTATGTAATTATATGGAATAAATCATGATAGGAACACAAGGGATGGGTGTGGGGGGGGGGAATTAAAGGTAGAAGGGATTACAATTCCATGAATATTTAATGTAATTGTGTCTAACAAAATGATGGAATTATTAAATAGGAAACAAAATGTCTAATATTAATTAAATAACGGTGTCTAATAAAGTATTTTCTGAGCTTAAATGTTGAATATAAGAAGATATAAAATTGGAAATATGTCTAGTGGAAGGCTTTACATTTTTTGTATGGAAATACGTTCATAATGGTGCCTAAGGTAAGACTTGTAACCATGTGAGTTAGATAGATTGTATTATCCATGACCCATGATAGGGTTTGTTGAGGGTAGTGTTTTCAATGTGATAAGGTATGTTTAGATTTTGTAGTTTTAAATGGTTGTCTGTGGTGAGAGGAATCCAAATTTTATGATATATTTGGGAGTTATATATTAGGATTTCTCATGTCCGTGTTTAGCATTTTAGATAAATCCCAACACAACGTCAAGTTCATTTTTTGTGAGACAAGGATGTTTTTTTAAAATTCTTCTCCACTAGTGGAGTAAAATAATTTTTTGATGTATGATAGTTGAGAAGAGTAGTTTTGTGAGAATCATTATAACATTTATAAATGATGGTACATTAATCAGGATGAGCCATGCAAAGCATGTTTGAGCTGAAAATGGAGTTTTACCTACAACAACCTCTAACCATTACTTGTGAGGGTGGGACAGACGTAGCTGAGTCTTGTAATGAGTCCATCCATATGATTCATGAGAATTTAGAGAATCCTATTTAGAATAGGGATAACATCTTTATTTATAAGTTTAGAGGCTAGGTGAATCATTCGTGGGACATTATGGTTTATACTGAACATTCCAAAGGGATGTTATGAAATTATTTTCATCAATTTTTATGGATTTTTTAAATATAGATAAATCTAGGAAATTAAAATCGTTGTAATTTATGTGTTTTTCCTAAGAGGAATTATCATTAATGGATTACTCTAGTCAAATCACTTATCTGTGATGCTTCATTCCATCATTTTAATGATATGAGACATATAGGGAGAAACAATTCCATTATAGTCTTGGACATGATTTCTAGTCTTAAATATATATCTCCACTATGAAAAAAGGTTTATGGAAGTAGTGGATTGAGTTCTTATTTTGGAAGGGAACCTAATGTGGGATTCTGGTAGTGGAATAATGGTTCCAATTGGATGGAAAAGTGGTGCAGCTTTTAAGGGTATGATGTGTTGTTTTGAGAGTTTCCACTAGGGTATAATTGTGAAGAGTATTTAGATGAACTAGTCATCCCCTCATAGAAGAGATCTGGTGTTCTATTATTAGTGTGGCGAGATGATCCACTTTCACAGTCAGTGTTCAAGGCCACTAGGTTAGTGCTGATCATGCAGTAAATAGTAAACATGAAATATTTTTTCACAACCCCTGATAGTTGGGAATGGATAATAGTTTGAAGTAGATAGAAAATGAAGGCAGCGTGTCAGCCACCCCATATCATGAAGAATGTTTGAGTTCTATGGTGTGTACTAGTCAAGGTGATAGATGTTGTACTTTGGGGTGATATCATCCATATCAAGTGGTCAGTGAAGTTCTAGGAACGTAGGCTGTAGCTAAGGGTTGGGGTTTTTTTGATATTCACACATTTCAGTCTACACCAGGAGGTGCAATGGCTGGACCATCAATATTCGATGTACGATTCATGTAGTTGCTTCAATTTATTGTGTTTTATTTGAAAATGTTTCCACACACTCTTTCATTTATGATTATTTTTTTGGTAGTTTTGGGTTTGGATGGTGGAGTGTATGTGTGGTATTATTTCGATTGATAGTACATTAGTGATTTGTGTTTATAATCATAGACAATATAGCGGTTCTTATATAGATGTTGGTCAGTACCATTTTTTGGGAGACTTATTCATCCATCATATATCATCATCTAACCTGATTATGGGTATTGATTGGCTAGTGAAACATCAAGAATAAATTGACTATTTTCGTCATATGATATCATTCTTGTCAATGAGGGAGACAGATAATTCAATAGAGGAAAATGGGACATTCAAATGGATTTTTTAGGTCGCATTTTCCAGGGGTTGGGTGAACTCACAACCGAAGAGAGTTTCCTTATTCTTAATGTTGGAGGGGTTGAGCATCGTGTCTTTCTTTCTATTGAGGATCAGTTTCAAGATTTGTTTCTGAATGATTTCTCTAGGATACCTCATGATCGAGAGGTGGATTTCATGATAGTGTTACTTTATTGTGAAGAACTAGTTTCCATTCTTCCATACAGAATGGCATCGATAGATCTCCAGGAATATATGATACAAATTGAGGAGTTGGATTATTAATGGATCATCCTTCTATGTACATATTCATGGGGATATATTGTGTTTTTTGACATGATGTCTGACTGATCATTATGGTTCTATTTTATCTATAGAAGCTTGAATCAGAGTGTTGTTAATAACTGATACCATCTTTCCAGATTCAATTATATGTTTTACTAGTTTACATGTTCATTTATGTCTTACAAGACTGATTTTTGGTTCATATATCATTAGATGAGGGTGAGGCCATCTGATACACATAAGACTTCATTTAGCAGCATGTATGGGTTGTTTGAGTTTGTAGTGATTTCATTAAAATTGAAAAACATAATGTATTTGATCATAGATTTAATGAACCAAATCATTGACCCATATCTGGACCATTTCATAGTTTTCTTCTCCAACGACATCTTGTTTACTCTAAAACTAATGATGATAATGTGAATCCTCATAACATAATCTTAAGTACAATGATAGTATATAGGCATTACACCAACAATAAAAATTTCAATTATATATTGGAAAAGTAATTTTATAGGTAAATATCATCTCCACATAATGTGTGATGGGGGGGTCTAGGGAATGTGTTGGATGTTTCTTCTTAGGTGATGCTCATTAATGATTCTGATGATTAATGATTTTTGGGTTTGTCTGGTTATTATAGAATAATACTTAATGTTATCTAGCATTTTTTAGAACCAATTTTGCATTTAACCAAGAATGGTGTTATGTAGGAGTGGTATATGTAATGTGAGAATTATTTTTAGAAGTTAATGAAGTGGATGATGACAGCATCGATCTTGATCATTATTCACCAGGGTAAGAGGTACACCTTATTTTTTGATGCATCCAGTGTTCAAATTGTGGTAGTGTTGATACAGATGGATTGGGTTGGTGATTGTGGTTCATGTTAATTAAGTATTAGGAAATGAATTACTATACTCGTGATATTGAGTTGGTTTCGGCGGTGTATTCATTGACATTTTTTAGGAACTAGTTCCTGGAGGAGTGGTTCACAATGTTTACCGACCATAAAAGTCTCAAGTACATATTATATCTACATGATATGAATCTTTAGTAAGGAATATGGGTTGAATTAATGTAGTATTTTCACTTATATTTGTTTTACACAACGAGAAAAGTGAATATTGTTGTGGATTATATGAGATGAAAGACTCATAATCAGTTGTTTAATGAATCCAAATCAAAGAGGCGAATGATGGCCTTGTTTTTTGAGATGCACCTAGAGGTGAGTGAGGTGATTGGGATATAGAACCTCAAGTCCATAACTATTGAATCTACAATTTTGATCTGGTTAAAAGAAATAAAACTTATGGATCCATAGTGTTTATCTATGAAGGAAATCTATAATGGTGTGTAGTCACCATCATGTTGGGTAATTGGTGATGATGGATTTGTTCCAATTATTGGTCATGTTTTGGTTCCAATGGGTATGTGAGAATAGTTGATGTGTGATTCTCTTACAACAATGTGTGAAGAAAACCATAGATTGACTTAGATTCATCATGATCTTACTAGATAGAATTGGTGGTCAAGAATGATGAAATAAGTTGTAGGATTTGTGGTGTGATACCTCACATGTTAGCCGGTGGAGGCCGAGAATCATTGATCATGTGACTTTTTATAGACTTTTTCCAATTTATAATGAATGTCAGATGATGAATCAATTGATTTTTAGTGGTTATTATGAGAAACCGTGGAATATTGAGAAAACATGCTTGTTGTGGATTAGTTGAATAATTTTTCTAATTTCATTTCGATCTATGAGACATTCACCGTTTATCAGTTCGATGACTTTTATGTTTGGGAGTTAGTGTGGTTTTATGGATTACTAGGGACAATAGTTTCATGTCAGGATCATTAATTAATGTCACACGTCTAGAATATAATATAGAAGGTGAATGGTAGTGAGTTGTATTTGAATATGGATTTTCAACCATAGACATATAGACAATCAAAGAGTACGATTCAGGTGTTAGAGGACATGTTCAGAGAAATAATCCATGATTTCGGTTGTCCATGGGAAAAACACTCACCATTTGTGGACTTTTACTACTACAAAAATTTATAGGATGTGATTCAGATGGTAGAATTTGAATCATTCTATATGAGTCCCTATAGATCATTATTGTGTTAGTTAGAGTTAGGGGAAATAGAAATGTTCCGGGAGCGTATTATGTAAGAGATTTCAAAGAGGATTCAGTTGATTGTAAGGAATATGAAAACAAAACGTTAAGGTACAATTCATATGCATATTATACTCATTAAATCATTGAGTTTATGGTTAGTGATAGTGTGTTCCTTCATGTTTATCCAAGTTTGGGGGAATCATCAAATTTAATAATACGAAATGTTCACATCCAGGTACATGGGTTCATTTACGATTCTAGAGAGGATCAGACTACTGGCTTACATATTGGATCTTCTACAATGATACATTAGAATGAATGATTTTTTAATGATTCATAGCTTCAATGGTATAACCATAACCAATATCATGTGGTTAGTTTAGGGAATTATGAGCTTGGGGATGAATAAAAATTTAAGAAGCATGTTGTTTGTATTTTTGATCATATAAAGAATGTCTTCCAGGTCATGGTTTTCCCCCTAGTGTGAGTTATATAACAACATGGGAATTCTCATAAAGTACACAAGAAGTGGTAATTGAATATTCCATCCTAATGGACTTGCTCATTTCTATCTAAGAATATTGATTCATGGGAATTCATCTCATGTAAGAGTCATTATAAGGTGGGGTTGGTTGTATGACCACAAACATCAAGGCAGTACAACATTCATTAAAATTTAGATTCAATAATTTTTTTCGTTAATGAAGTGTGTCTCGGATGATTCATGGAATTCAAGGGTTTTGCAAGGATTCGAGGTATGAAATAAGGAAAAATCAGGTAAAACAATTCAAGGAAAACTATTGACACATGGCTAGGGGAGTTAAGTAAACCATGAAATGTGGGAGGCCAAAATGTGATGTTTTGGAAAGTGGAATCTCACATTGCTAGTGAAAGGTTTCCAAAATGTGAAATCATTACCAGGTCAATATGAGACACAAGACCACATATATAGTGTCTTGTGAAATGTTTTCAAATGGTTTATAAGCCCATTTGGTAAACTATCAACCCTTTTATAATATGAATTAATTATATTTTCTCCATTCCGGCATTTTAATACTCTCATCCGATTTTCTCCCCAATTTTCTCCATTACAATACTAGTGATTAATTAGATATCTCAGGAGCATAAAAGGATATATCATCCAAATTTAATGAATGTTTGGAGTGATGTTGGTTGTGGATCAAAGAACTGTGTAATTATAATCTCCCATAACTTCTCTATTCCAGAAAATGACTTGTATCAAGTGAAAGCTTCTTATAAAGCCCAATAAATTTCTTTATCATCTAGTTTCTATGATAATGATTAATAGGGCTCTAGAATCCATCTGTATTTCGTTTATTAAGAATGTTTTCATCAATATTTTTGAAGTAGTAATCATTGAAGTAATATCACATATTTATTATATGGATTTGTGCATGCACGGTTGTGATCTTATATTACCCTTATTGTGTTCTTGGTGTCGGTTGTGAAATTTGATATATTGTGTTCCAAAACGATAGATTGAACCCCTCATGAACCTTGTAGAATGCATGGTGGATGACTTTCCAAATTTAGGTCCAACCATGAGGTGTGCCAACCTTCTTGAAAATGGTTAACACGAATGTTATGTGTTTAAAAGACATATGATTACATAGAGATTATGATAAACAAATAAATTGATACTTTTGATGATTAATATGAAAATTTTGGAAATTTTTCTTATATGTGGTTAATTTAAATAGAATTTCTTTTCTTGATATGGAAATGGTTTAATTAGATTATTGGTAATGTGCTATTTGAAGTGTGATATGTACTTGAAATGAATATGTGGGCTAATATAAGGGAAATTTTGAATGAGATAAATTTTTTAACATATTCAAAGTATTTTATATGTTAATTCTATTAATTTATGGGAATTAGTGAATACAATCAGATATTTAGGCATTAGAAATGGGAATTGGGATAAATGGCTATATAATATAAATGGTAAAGGTGTTAATAGGGAAATTACAAATGTGAATTACCATGTAGATTGTCATGGATTGTGTTTTTGTTGGTATTTTTTATTTGTGTTTGTCATATGGTAAATGTGTGGTGAATGGAAAAAAATATTAATATGAAAATGGATTGGTAGTGTGGGTATTTAAATGAGGATCTATTCCCACATGTTGTGTTAGACTGGGGATTTAAACTCCTCCCTAAAATGCGTGATTAGCGAAGGGATCAAAGTTTAATTTCCCTAAAGGAAGCATTCAACAAGACTATAAGGAATCAAGGATTTAAGGGGACTGTGTTATATATGTGTTGATTTGATCTTACCTTGTGAGATAATGAACTTGATTTACTTCTCCAAATACTTTATTCGATGAATATTTCAAACCCATTGATAAAGTAATGAAAGTTAAATAATTAATGAAGATAGCCTATGTTTTTAAATTAAAAATCATTCTAAGAAGGACTTGTGTGAACATTGTTAAGTAATGGAACCCAAATCATCTTTAATCAATTAATAATTAATTATAACCTATATTAACTATATATTGAATTGATATTTTCTAGACACCATTGTAGGTGGATTAATTAGTTTTACTCAAACCAATCTTGGGCGATGTGGCGTAACAGAGTAGACTTCATGATTGTAGGCTGGGATAAGGGAAAATTCCTCATAATTGGGAGTTGAGTCGGGCTGGTATTCTCATGCATTAGGTTCTGAACTTAACATTATGACCGTTTTTCAATTAATATTTTGCCTTCATTTTGGGGTTTCCTTCAACATAGCACTGTTAGCATAAAATAACACATTTATGGTGGGTTGTTTCTTGAACCCAGTTTTGGGAGTTAACGGTTATGCATGTTTCATGGTTATTAAATTTTATTTCCACTATTTGTTTTATTTTTTAGTAGTGGAATACTCTATTAAAGATATTATAGTCTCCCCATGTGACTTATCTAACTCTCATAGAAATTCAACAACCTATGGAAAAAATAGAGGCACGATTGAGATCATGTAGAAACCCTGCTCGAGGCACAGTTTAGTGGCTCTCGTGTCAGGGATGTTATACTTATAAAAGTCATTTAGACTATTGTATAAGTTTAGTGCATCCATCTTCATGTATTTTTGGAATTTATGAAGTCATGCAAAATTCTTCTTTTGAAATTAACCTATATAGTATTTTATAAAAAAACATAATATCATTCCCTTGATATTATATTTCTATTATATATACATAATGAGATAAAAATAGTTTTTTAATATTAATTTTCATATTTATATTAATAAAAAATTCATATAGTAATTTATTTGTAATTTTTTGTTAATATACTATTACCATAAAGCATATACACCACTAATAATGTTCATGTGGATTGAATGTAAAAATCAATCTATATAACATTAAAAGGATTATAAGTAAAATATTTTTGATGAATTAAGGTTTCAAAAAAATTCTATAGTAACTAATAATATATATGTTTTGGTTTAATTATTTATATTCAAATTTAATTATTATATTTATGCTTTAAATTCCAAATAAATGAAATGTTCTAAAAATGACATTAAAGGTATTTCATAATAAATAATATTTTATTAAATGATTTAAATTTTATAAAACCCATATATTTAGTCAACATTATTAGAGATTTTTTATAATATTATAAATTTTATATATATGTTCCATAGGTACTTTTATATTAACATTATTAACCAATATAGTGTACCAAAATTTGATATCATGGTAATCAATGAAAACATTGACATAGGTATAAAATTCATATAAACATGTAAAATGTTTATTTTCTAATATGATTTAGACTCATACACATCTAATAATAGAAATATATAAATGTTTTGTAAATTTACCATGAGAATTAACTTATATTAAATTTATACTTTCATAAATTCCAACAGTATCCCACCACTTTCTTAAAAAAGGACACCAAATATGTTCTTCTCTCCATATATCGAGATACATTTGGAATATCAATTTACCAAAAAATAAGATTCTATGAAAAACTACAGATGTAATATAAATACTATTTTTTAATAACACAAACTATTGGGGCCTTATGGTGTAATGAAAATGAGGTTTTCTGGAGAAGAGGAATAAATTTTAACTCAATGACTTACTATTACTTATTATTATACATGAAAAAAATATTTTATATTAAATTTAATATAGTAAAATAAATATATAATATACATTAAGGTGTTTTTATTTATATTAATAAACATTAATTAATCAATTTATTTTGATAATTGTAAATGAAACCAATATTCATCTGTGTGATGAAAAATCTCCTCACAAAGAGGTTTAATTATTTTTAAAATACCACCTCAAATGACATTTCATAATGATAGATGTAAAGAATATTTATGATATTCACGAAATAATTATAATTATTTAAATATAATATCGAATATATTTTCACTCCATTATATCAAGTGAATGAATATTGATGTTGTTCTGTTTTTCATGTGGATTACAACCTCTAAGAAGCATTATGATTCTTTTTTGGTAAACACCACACATGGATGTTATATATAATAGTATTAAAGTGTTAAAATGAAATTTATGAACATATAATCAATCTATAATGAAATCATGCTACCTAAATTCTTTCCCCCATGTTCATTGATAAATGTAAATGTTACTCAAGCATACCTATGACCTCTCATCTCGATGATTGTTACATAATTCATTTTTCATAACCATCATAAATAGATAGATTTAAACAATTTAAATTTATAATTTTTTTAATTAATGTTGTATTATTATTTTTTATATTATGGAAAAACAAACTCTTTGATAACATATAGAATGCTAATATTGTTTTAAAAATTTGAACTACATAATAAAAAATGTTATTTAACATAATAGGTAATTAAAAATTTATTAAAAAAATTAATTTTTTAATTTCATGGAATTAAACATAATATAATATTAATAAATAAAATATTCAATAAAATTTTATTTTTTATTATTTAATTGACATATATCTCACATCTAGAATCAAGGTAAAGAATTTAAGATCAATTTCAGTTCATAGATGAATGTTTTAAATTTTTTCCTAGTTTTATTTATATGGTTTATATACTACAAAATATATAAGTAATATGTTGAGTGAAATATAATTTATGGAATCAGAAGTAAAAAATAAAATTATTTCATCTAATGAGATAATAAATTAATGTAACCAAGTGATAATGTGTTTTTATACTCAATTTCATTCAATTGCCTATAGATCGTCATAATTGACTATATTAAGAAATTTTTATGTGTTAAATGACCAATTATTATGTTATGTTTTATTTACACTTTTTTTGTGGTCATATATTTTTTTACACATAACCACAAGAATGATTAATCATAAAATCAGTAATATTATATTTTTTGGATTATTTATCTCAATATAATTTCTATGATAAAACTCTTATATTTTTAAAATACATGTTTTCATAATGTCTGTATACATCTTACTGAGATATTATATCATGAATGAATAACTATTTACCATATTTAATGTCACATTAATATTCTTTCTTCCATGACACACACACACACATATATATATATCCCAATGTTATAAAATATTAAAAGGATTGAATGGTATAACTTTTTATTCCTTGTGGGGTAATTCATGGCATGCACCATGATTTACTTTATATGGTGTACTTAATTCAGATTATTGTATTTTAAAATATAATTTCATTGAAAATATGGGTTTTATATAATCATGTTAAATTACTTTATTCAAGTGTTTTTATTCAAACATTACCCAACTGGTATAAGATTCTCATCGCCAACCACCTCTTATGAGGTATTTTTTTATTGATGCACCTATATTCATTTATATTGTGTGAACAAGTAATCTTGAAATATAATATAATGAAAATTTATGTACATTTAGTATTTCATATTCATTATTACTTTCATCAAATGAAATGGGGTTTGGTTTTTAAAGGGTGTAATATAGATTTTAAAACAATATTTTAATTATTAAATGATTATAACTGACATTTTTATCCATGTTGATTATATTATTTCAATTATATCATTTTTTTAGACATAAATTATTTCATTATTTGATTTTTCATGATATATAATGTAGAATTTATATTTATTAAAAGAAATTTTCATAGAATTTTCTTAATGGGCCATCCTTGACTCTCATTATATATATTTGATAAGAATATATATTTTTAACATTTATGACATGGTCATATTTTCCATAAATGATAAATACTACATATATTGAATCATTATCTATATGTACTTATTTTTATTTTGAAAGAAAACACTTTTTTCCATATTCTAGAACACTTTTGAAAAATTTATCAAATGAAAATGGGATTCATTTATTTGTTAAAATGTTTAAATTTTTTTTAAATGTTATTTTCATCTATAGAAATATCATTTAACGATTCCTCTTATTTAGTGATTATATTATTTTATGATACCAGGCATATAATTTAATTAGATGGATTGGGATATCTATTTTAGTGATATTGTAATGAAATATTTGTACCTTCCACAGGTATATCACAATATAAGGAAAAAGTGGAATTGTTTAATGATTGATAGTTAAAATAAAATATTACATTTTTTATATTCATATTTAAGTATAAGAAAATATTTATTATTATTGGTGGGCCCATAAAAATATATAAAATTAATGATATTAATACATATTGTATAAAAATTTATCATGATAAATCTCTCTAATAAATTATATATTTTTTCCTATCTTCAAAGGCATGAAGATAGTGGATAACTAGGGTGATTTCTATTATAAATTTTACTACAATATAGTAATTTATTACATTTTTAAACTTGGGTGACAAAGATAATGTTCCAAGATAAGAAAGAAATTTCCCTACGATTTCTATTGGTATACTGGTTTCGATGATCTTGATGGAAAAATGAGGGCTCATGACTACTATTTCTTATGAATCTATCATTTTAAATGTTTATGCATTGTCACATGATTAATTATGAAATTTTTTATATGTATTAATTATATTATTTTACTCTCCTCCATGTTGATTATTTCATAATACCCATATTCCAATCTTTGTCTAATTGTTGACATTCAATTTTTTATACATATATTTAACTGTATTAATAATTTAATTTCACACATACTATGTTTCTAGTCTATAGGTTATAAAGAAATTTGTTTTTTTAATACGTTTCTATAATGTTTTAGGTGAGAGATGATGAACGCTTAAATTAGAATAGTGAAATCAGTGTATATAGGGAAAAAATGAATCCTAAATGATTTTAATGTTGTTATGTATGAGTTTTTCTTGATTTTATAAAACAAAAAATTGATGGTGATTTTTTAAATTTATGTCTCCAAATACATTCGTATGACGTTAGTGTTGGATGATTAATATTTTCAATGTTTTTTATCCTGTACAAGAATATAACTATCATTTTGTTTCTCATTTCATTGTTTAGGGAATGTATGAGGCTGTTATTGTGGTAAAATCTATCAACAAATGATTTTTTATTTATTAAATTTCTATTATCTTTAAAGGCCCTTGTCACACAAAATTCAAAAAAAATACAAAATGAGACTCAAATAATAATGAAATATTAAAAACATGTGAATACATTAATCACTATTATATAAACAAATTATGTGGAATATAAATAAGTATAGAGTCTTATTCTCTATGGTATATATTTTAAAAAGGTTTCCCATTAAAACCTCCTTTTAAACAAGTTTATTGAATTTTAACATAATGAATAAAATTAATCGTAGTTAGATGTTTATTGTTACAGGTGAAATTTAGTTTTACACAATAATCTCTCAGTATTACATTATTAATATATATATATATATGAAATAATATTTAAAAAACATGATGTATAAAAATATTTTTTTTAATAAAATACATTCTTCATAATATAATATATATTAATTTAATAGAAAATTTATAATTTTTAAATATAAATTTTGAAAATAATAATAGTTTTTTAAAACATGTAAATATTACCATATGAATCGTTTTTTTTTGTTTTTTTAGAAAGATCTGTTTTTTGGAAAAATATAAAAACTACTATTTTTAAAAGTGACAAGAATATTATTATATTATGAGCATATATGTTTGCGTATTAAAAAAACAATTTTATTGAAAAAATATTTTTCTAATATGTGAATTTATTATTATAATTAAGTTATTTTTAAATTATAAGCACATATTTGAAAAATTAGAACTCAATTATATTTTTCAAAAAATTATTCTAAATATTTTCAATAGTTGTTTTGAAAAATTATTTTCAAAAGATTTCAAATATTGAGAAAATTAAAATGGATATAAAATTTTCATTAATTATATCCTAATTTATAAATAAGTATCATTTTATTTTTTGGAATAATGGACATGTTACCCAAATTAAAAAAAGATACAATAATAAAAGCATAATTAAAAAAACATTAAATCTAGAAAATACCCCAAACCTGTTTAAAACATATGTGTTGATATATGGGTGAGGAAATGATAAATATTATCACTTATCATATCAATTATTTATCATTTTTTATCAACTTTCCTTGATATGAACTTCGCTTTAATGAGGTCAATTTTGTATTTTTGGAAAATGCAGCCCCATTCCATTTAAAAATTCTTACATCATTTCGACAATTCATCTCACAAAACAACACCATTTGATTATTAAAAATTATAATAAATAAAATAATCGACATAATTTTCAGCCTTTATTTGTTTTTGGTACTATTCAATAAACATTCGTCAATGTATTAACAACCTTTTTAATTGAGATTATCTCAGAAGTGAGGTTTAAGGTCATTTCCACTCTTTCTTGTTTATATTTATTTCTTTGAATTTCCCCATCCTCAATTTTTTTTATAAAATTATAATGATAAAAAGGGTTTCTTTATTATAATATAATTTTTTTATTTTAATGATACAATTATGTAATACCATCCCCTTTTACATTAATAAAAAAACAGGAGTCATGTGTTATGTGAACTACCACCTATATCATTAAACATGTTTTTTCCATCACCGACATACAATGATTTTTATAATAACAAATTAAATATGTAATTATCATAATTATGAAATATTTTATATCATAAAATTATAAAACACAATACTTAATTTCTTCATTATATTTAAAATGAAATAATCATCAATGGGTTTGTATGGAGTACAACCTGCATAATTTAATAGAATTTCATTTTTAATTTAAAAAATTCCTCACATTGGTGTTAATGAGATGATATTTAAAGGATAAATAAGGTTTTTTTATTATTAAAAAGTTTATGTTTATAAAAATTTAATAATACTCTTAAATATAAGAATGGGAAATTATTTTTATAAAATTAACCATCATAATCCAGTGAACATGAAAAAAAATGTATCCATATAATGAAATTGATTTTTCTCTGTCACTTCATTTAAAAAATAATAATAATTCATTTATATCAATCTAATAAACACTAAATTATATATATATTCTATTTAACTAATTATACTAAAACAATATCACCTCATAATCATTTGTAATCATGTTCTGTTCACCATTTGGTATGTTTGACCACCTACTTTGACAATGAAATGAATTTATATCATTGAGGATTATGTAAACATAATTATGAGTAAAAAATTACATAAATATGTACATATTTATTTCTTAATGGTTCTAAAAATTAAAAATCCATAGTTAACATATTAATTAAGAAAACAACATTCATATGTATAAAATCAAAATAATTGATCGTTTACGATTTCATATTATCAGATAATGTTTAATGTAATTCTACAACAATATAAACATTATTAATAATTGTTATCTATAAATTATAGAAATTTTAATTTATTTTTAATTATTTTGTTGTTAATAAGAATTCATATCGAAGACACTCCTACAAAACATGTATAAATACTCAAATCTATAAACATCCCCCTCTGGGAAACAAGGAAAAAACCTATTTATGTCATATAGATAATGATTATAGAAGAAAATTAAATAAATTTACACATAATAATATGGATATAAAGTTATTTATTTTAATATTTATGTTTTTTATATAGGATCATAGAAATCATTCATTTATGATAGAAAATAAGGTAAGGGGTTTCATCTGAAAACCCTCTCTTTGAGATTTTTTTATTATACACATAATTACATTCATGTGGTTTATATAATACATATTTGATAAATGAAATCATGAATTATCATAAAATTATGTTATTTGAAATTAAATTGTATTCGAAATGGTTCAAATTGTTTTTATTAAATAGTTACTCAAGTCATATGGATCTTTGTGGTCTCAATTATTATGACTTGAGACATATTATATTTTTGGATAATGCTTCCATTATTTGATAGTCAATTTAATGAATATACAACGAATTTTATATAAATTATTTCCATTTTATTCTTAGTATATACCAAGGTATGCAATTTTATTTCCTTCAAACATGTTTTGAGTCAAGTGTTACCCTTATGTAAGGGTTTTTGGTAACACAAATTTTCATTCATTGAGTTATGATCATTATATTGAACATATTTCATATATTTTAGGGAAATTAATCCTTTTATTGAATACTATATTATTCAATAATTTCCTGAAACCATACTACATGAATCCCTTTTAAAATGTTTATTAATTCATAGAGTACGTTCCCTATAAGTTATATTAATATAAAAAATCTTATTTCATTAAGTTATAATGTTTTCTATTTAAAATTTTTATTTAATGCATCGGTTCTCCTACAATAATATTCTAATATATGTTATTTTATAATCAAATTTATTAATGTTATTATTTGTAACTAATATTTCATTATGATTTTTTCAATGTCAGTTTTCATAAAGGGTATTATGAATGTATTAAAAATGATCATTTCCCTTCATTATCAAATGTTTTATATTGGGATCCAATTTTCATATATATAATATTATATAATTTATATGGATCCATTAAATGATATTCATTATTTAATATTATTTTTCTCTAAATATTTCCCTTCAAATTTTCAAAAGATACTTTATAATGTGACATGAATGATTTTATTTTATATAAGTTAAATGTTTTCAATATTTTATTTTATTTTTTCACCAATATTTTATATTTTAAATTAAAATAGATATATACATATTAGATTTATGATTTATGATTTATTCTCTAATAAACAGAAATATGTATAACATGTCTTTATTTAAATCCTGACACTAAATAATATGAATCTTTATCTCGTCTAATTTGATAACATTCAAAACATTCATTTTCCAAGATGATTTTCATATATATAAAAATCATGTTGAGCTTACTTTATTATGTGGTAGATATGTTATTTTTTTAAAAACACCATATTTCTCAAGATGACTTATGTAATTTCCTGTTTTTTTTACCAAAAATGTCCATAACTGCATGTTTCTTTCCTAATTATTTTTTGTGTATAACTATTTTTACTTTCAATACCATTACTCAGTGAATTTTATTTTCATGATTCAATTGATTAATGTTTTTTCACCTAGACATCCAACATTGATTGATTGGGATGAATAATTGTCATAACTATATATCTATTATCACTACCTTGTAAATAAAATATGATATATTTTCTTTATTGAATTGTATTTACCGTGATAGTTACACAATATATCCATATGGTTTTATGATTTAATTAATGAAACTAATTTTATTTATAGAGGTCTATTAATATGTGTTTAATAGAATTGATTTTATTTCCAAGGGTTATTTAAGATGTTTCAATTTATTGATTTCATGGAGAATTGATATGTATGAGAGTCGATATGTGTGGTAAATTTTACCCTCTTATGTATTGGAGGTTTTTTATATCATTAGATAACTTATTTCCAAATACGATTTATGATTATCGTTTGTTTTAAATTTATTTTGGGGATCATAAATGTTATAAAACCTATACTAATGTTGGCTAGATATTTGAAAGATGTTTCATTGTTTTTACTTGGTCCCTTGATTTTGTTCTGATCTTAGAGATCATTTTAATAGACTTATTATTCTAATCTCTTTTGACTCGTGTTTTATGTTATTATATGGCATATTCCATTTTTAATGAAATAATATTTATTATGTATAATATTTTTTATTCCATAATAATACCAACATGATCATATTGTTCTCACTAATGATATTTTATTTTTATCATATATGATTACCCATATTAAGAATCTAAGATAAACACTATCTTTTATTTTCATTTACACAATTTAGGTATAATGATAATACATTTGATATGTTTAAACTATTATTGTATGAGATGTTTATATTTCTAGTTATTTTATTTTAATTGTGTATTAATCTATTTTTATCATAGTATTAAAAAAGTATATTAGTTAACTGGGAATTTCTTTTATTAGTAAATGTTTGTTCTTAATTCTATTCAACTCTTATCCAAAATGGTCTAGAGACTAATATTTAATGAAATAATTTCTATAAGTAGGGTAATTACAAGATTATTATGTCTAGTTATATATATATATATATGCGAATAATATATTTTGAAGCTTATTAATGAGCACTTACCTTTGTGAAATATCCCCTTGAATGATGGTAAATATATGTTTCTAAGGATGATAATGATGGTCTTGAGTTTCCAATTTTATTTTGATTAACTTCCCCAATGATTTGTTCCCATGGATGTAAGTTTTTGGATTTTTTTTGGGTTTTTACACATGGATATAACATCCATGTAATTTTTTTGTACATGCATCATTCCAGGAATAGATTATTATAGTATCATCAAGATATTTCTTATGATTGATGTATTTTTAAGATTAACATTTGTTTATTTAATTGATACTTTTGTTTTACTTTTGTAAATAATTTATATGTAGCTATAACATAAAATATTTAATAGGTGTTTTTATTTTAAAAAATATGTATTTAAATGGTTTACATATATGTTTTTGGTGGAATTATACATGACCATATCCTAAGGTGACTTCTGGTTAATAAGAATGTGTAAATGAATTATTATAATGTGATAATTTTGGAAAAATATGTTGTATGTGGGAAACCTATATGATGTTTTCACTCTTGATTTAAGGAGGGAATTAAATTTAATCAAACCATGTAATGAGAGACCTTATAATTTATTAGAATTAAAAAATTAAGGGTAAAAAATTATTTTGAAATGTGAATACTTGGATTTAATATTTGAATTTTTTATTTAAAGGGAATATTAAATTGTTGGACCTTTAGGGACCTTGGTGATGAGTATGCATTCTGCCTATGGAATGACCCTTTTCCTGGATAGTTCTTAAGAAAAATTAGGATCCTTGTAGAAGAGACATATGGATATGGTTTTTGAGTCCTTGATGAGTTTGAAAAAACTAGATAGTGGGTTGTTTTATACTTTTCCAATTAGTGGGTCATGAAAATATGGTGTAAAGTGTATCCTTCAGTTATGTTTTATTATGTCCCTTATGGTTGTTTTAGACAGAATAATGGGTTGCTTACCTCAATGTTTCTATTTTAGTGGCTATGTATCTATGGAAATGAAGTAAAGAGAGTATGTTACTGGCTATGGAATTTTGGATTCCATGTGTAATGGAATAAGAGTAAGATGTACTAATGGGATACATGCGTGGTCCCAGTGATATCTATTTTTTTACATGGGACATAGTGTCTAGACTATGAGATTGATGATCATGGGTGGCTATGAGGGTGATACAACACTGTAGAGGGATTTCTCAGAACATTTTCTTGGGATACATGCTTTTCTATGAGGAATAAATACATATAATTTTTTATCAAGTTTTTCTTAAACACGTGGTTATCCCTTGGGTCCTTTCTTTGGTACATCACCCAATGTTACTACACGTTATATTCAAGGATTATTTTTAAGGGAAGGATGATTTTTATGACAAACATAATTGTTTTTTATGTTCTGTTCAAAGTGTTAAACAATTTTTAACTTCATTGGGTGGTCTTAATACTGATTTAGTGTGGGTACATGCTTCATTTATTGGGAAAAAACTCAGGTTGATGGTAGTGGTTGATTAAACATGATTCTTATGGAATGTTAGTAATTTTTTAGAATAATATAGGATCTATAAATATCGATGGGACTAATAATACAGTAACATTGTAGGAAGCTTAAGTGGGCGTGTGAGCCTACAATTGTTGACATAAAGCTCACGTATCCTATATTTAATTAGTAAATAGTAAAAGGGTGAACACATGACACTGATGATCTTAGGTTTATGAAATTTTATGAATTTATAATATAAGAATGGTGTTGAAATGGTTAGGTGATATTTTATCTTATATGGGAACAATTCATTCTTTTCAAATATATTTTGGTGATGTTTATGGTATATGCGTGAGGCCTAATGTGATTAGTATAACATAAATTTTTTTCCTTTCAAAATCCATTAGGTTATAAGAGGAAAAATGCTAGTGATATGGAATGTTTTAAATGAATAGAATTAGATTATAACTATATGGAATATAGTTATATATTCATTTTATGTTTGGGATAATGACTCCTTCTTGAAGTGATGTTACATAGTGTTTATGAGACACCTTTGAGAAACGGCGGTTAGTCCATTGGTTGTGATTTTTTATTTTCCTATAATAAGAGGTGAGGTCATGGAGAGATTATATTGTAGTGTCATAGAAGGTTTTTCTATCAAAGATAGAGAAATTTGTTGTTTATGTAACATATTATGAGTGTATTGGGATTACTATAATATAATTTTTTACATTGTAACATCACATACTATATGTGATATGTTGTTTAGGAGAAGCATGATGATTGGGAGTGCACCATCATCAGTTTTAGGTAGAGGTCCCCATTGTGATTTTAATATTTGTTAGTGTGTCATCTATCATTCCAAAATGATAAGAACATGTTTTAGTAAGAATATAATCTTCCCTTAATTTGATTGTGATACACCATTTTCAAATAGTTATTTTATTAATAAATAGATTAATCTCCATATTTTGTTGAAATTTACTCAAGTGAATTTTTCAATATTATACTCCTATTTTGTGGAGTGATGTATTGATCAAGTGAATGTGACCCTTTTTATGGTTGCATCACTGATATTTGAAACATACTGTGGAAAGTTCACGATGGAACTAAGAGGTGAGGAATAGCTGAGATTCATACTAGGATACCTTGAGAAATTTAATATAATAACTTGGATATGGTGGTGGATCGATGCCAAACATTGAATTGAAGATAATAAATGAATTAATATTTTTGGAGGGTGTTTAGGTTGGAGATGCATCAGTTTAGGTTTGGATTAGCGGTGGGTTTTTATGGCTAGGAATCTAATTGAGAAATATCATAAGGATTTTGGTATGGACTCTAATGAGTGTGTTTATTTAATCATTTTATACCTCAGTGATTTATGGAATCACTGTCAGGTAGTTAGGAACATGTTGGTAGATGAAATATGGTGTCTTTTTTTTACCACCATAGATAGTTATCATTTCAATAATTTTTTAAATGATATACAATATTTTGAAAACCGCCATTTAACTAGTCCTTTTGGAAGAAGATTGGTGTTTTGTCGGAATCAAACAAGGAATTCATTAAAATAATGATGTATTAATGTATCATGAATGGAATATTATTATGTTCTCAATAAAATTACAAATTCAATAATGAGTATGGGAATTGATGTTTCAACTAGAGGTTTTATGAATATTATGGTGTCTTATGACAACTCAACTTTTATATAAAAATTATATATTAAATTATTACATTAAAAAACATGATAAAAGCATTGAGGATCGAGATACCATGCTTCTTTGGTTAATTAGTAACATACCAAAACAACATTAAATATGGATACATCTCAATTATTAATAAAATATGTAAAATTCCCTTAAAATACATTGATCCTAAAAATTTCCATGGGATAAACATGTTACATACATAAAAAACTGGTTCAGTAAAAAATTCTAGTATGGTAATAATAAATCATAATATTATGAATGTAAAACTATTTAGTTAAGAATGATATAAAGGTAATATAATAGAATTAGAATTATAAAAATGATAATCAAAACAAGATACATGATGATACCATCAAGGCAATATAGGAATATGGAACCAATATAAAAGACAACATCAATGGTATATGTTTTTGATAACCATTGTGACATCATAACATAATGTTATTAGGATAACTTCACATACATTATACATGATATATAATGTGATATAGACATTACCTAATGAATTATAGGTCTTTAATATTCTAATAAACTTGATAAATTCTTATCTTGTACATTCATTCATGTTTCAAATTGATCTTACAACACAAGAACATATTTCGTAAATATTTATACCATGATAATGAAGTGCAGGTCAGATACATTGAATTCATAAATAGATGAATTTTAGTTATGTGTAGGTGAATACTTATGAGTTATATGTGGTTACTCATCCACAATTAAAAAAATCAAGGCATATAACTGGATAATTTTGTCAACATAATGATTTCATATAAAGGGTCATATAAATGTTTTAATGAGAGTGAAAGGTGGTACGACATTATCAGAGAATTAAAACACAATAAAATGTTTTGTGGAAAATTATTATAATCTGAAATACTCAAAATCATGATTCTTATTAATCATAATGAACATTTATAAAAATGAAAAAGAATAAATACCTTAACATAATAGAATAATTATATATTATTTAAATGAAATTATTAAATTGGTAGGAATACAATGGGTTAGATTTAGATATATAGATGGTGGTTAAAATTATTATAAATGGGTGTTGAATGAAGATTAATTGTAGGTTTGGTGGGTATTTATTGAAAGAATAATGTTTTTAATAATTTTTTATATTAGGTTTTGACTCTATGTGATAAAATAATCAAAATCACAAAACACTTCCTTGTTTTATTCCTAGTATTTATGCGAAAGTGAAATTGATTTAAATATTTTCATTATCTATGTATTGAAATAATTAAAATAATACAATTGGTGATATTTATAAGATAAAAATTATCCCATATAGGGGTTCACTCATGTTTCTACTAGGGGATATTTAACATGTGAGTTGTCTTATTTCCTAAAACATTATCTCTATGATCATGGATCATCATTGGATTTTGATTTTTTAAATTTTATTTCAATAATGGTACCACCTTTGTATTAAATTCATCTGATGGGTCTGGTAAGTACATCCATTATCGGGTATATAGAACACATAATGTACATGATATTTTTCAAGTCATGGTTCTTTTTTATTGGATTCATATATAAGACATTAAAAGTTATAAAAGCAGTAAATGTATTTTTGGATAATTTATCCCTTATTCCTAAACCTCATTACATTATTTGATGATTTTATACAAATGATAAATTTAGTTATGAACTCAAACTATATGTCACTTTAATGATAGTTTTTGTAGATATTCTATTAACTATCCATGGATTTTATACTCTTATATGTGGAATGAACATTCTTTATCATCTTCAGGATATGATTATGTCATTTATGGTCTTTCTATAAAATTTCATTCTAGGTAGTTCGATACTAACACCTCTTACCATACTAATCATGAATAGTGTATTTTTGAAAGATAGAATGAAACCATTTAATATATGTGAACACGACTAAGGGAAGTTGATGGAAACAACATCCTAAGATGTACATTGAACAAGATAATTTAATATAAACTATATTCCAAATGTTTCTGTAAGAATATCCTTCCAGATAAATATAATAAGAAGTACCAAAACACATTTCGGTATCAAATTCTTACTAAAGGATTATCCTGAACGATGAGGTAAACCATGGATCTCAAAAAAATACAACATAGATCGGAACTCCATTTTATCTTTTAAATTGAATTATTTATATCAGAGTGTGTTTGCAAATAGAGAAAATACATTGATAGAAATGAAATGCATTGAATTTTTTAAGTGATTGATTAACATAAAAATAGTATTATATCCATTAGATTCCCTATGGAATCCTGTGATAAAATCCATGGTTATGTCATCCTATTAATATAATGGTTTGCGGAAAATGTAACATAATATCCTCATACTCATTTTATTCAACCTTAACATCTTTGAAGTACTCACATAAAGAAGAAAACTCTATAGTTTACATTTTTATTTCATCCCACCAGATGATTTGGATTATATATTTGTAAATAATAGTTATTCCATCATGAATATAAGATGATGTGTTATGAGAATCATCTATAGATTTAATGTTTAGTTAATGATTTATGATACACATATCTAGGTTTAAATAATTGTTACTCAATCTATACCAATGTTGATCTATGAAATATTGTTTACCTTTAACTGCTCCTCCTCAATATCATTTTGGGACTCCTTGATGCTCATAAAAATTGGTGGTTGATATTTTATTTGGGAAATATAGGATGAATTTCATTTTATAATTTCCATTTAAATCCATTTCATTTCCAAGAGGACTAGTTCTGCTTCAATTATTATCAAGGATAGGGTTTTGGGATCCTTTCTTCGTAGAGAAACTGCTACATTGTTTTCCATCCAAGGACGAAGATGGATTTCATAGTCAAAATCATTGATCATCTCTATTAATCTTCGATGGATCATATTGAGCTCCTTTCCAATGATTATATAATTTAGGATATTGTGATCCATATATGATTCATGCTTCTCCCCATAGATTTAATGTCACCAAATATTAAATTTGAAGGTCAATTCTTCAAATCGTAGGTAGTGTTTCGGTTAGTTATAATCATTGATCATTAATTGTTCTCATATGAGGCTATCACCATGTGATATAGAATACGTAAACAACCCAATACCTTTTTATCATTATTTTAGTTCAGAAATTATTCATCAATGATTATTAATGATTTCTTATGTTTAGTGATTAGCCTCTAATATAACTGATTAATTTACGACTCAAATTTATATTCACATAATAGAATCACTTATTTCTTTGTTATTATTGTTAGTCGTATTATTAATTGTGTTATTTATCTCAAAAATTAATTATATCATCTAGATAATCCAAGGAATTGTTTGACCTCTATCCCTGAAATTAGTTAGGGGCACTATTAAATTACATATATCATCATATAATCCATAAATATCCTTTTTCATGTGATTTCATTTCCTAAAAATGTTAAATTCTCATTCAGAAACATGGGTTTTCTATAATTTATGTACTAATTTTCATTTTATAGGGTTGTTACTACATCACTAAAATGGTCAACCTATTCCTCATTGATTTTTTAGATGATAATAAAATGTTTTATAAATAAAACACAAAATTTATTATGGTAATCCCTAAAAGAAAAATTTATTATGTACATATTGATACCTACAGAATTAGTGTGACCAAATTGAATCACTATGAACACCTAGTTACATTACCATGTATAAAAAGTAGTCTTATGAATATTTTCCATTTTCACATTTGATTGATACCATCCCAACTAAAGGTACATATTACAGATCTTTTATCTCTTATGATAATTAATGTTTACATGCATTGACTCATCCTTGTTATTCGGGTAATGGTTCGGTTCATCCCTTGGTAAAGAACAGAAGTCTATAAACCACTCATCTAGACTCTATCATACTATCTTCTTCATCTATTCAAGTTCATCAGTGGCCATTTTATTTCTATTCATGGATATATGAAAATACAAAAAACTAATTTGAATTGGGAAATCAAGATCTCAGAAAAGAGAATAACCAAACAATTCTTCTAGAAACACATCAACATATTCCCTTACTAGAGGCATGTCATCACGGATTAAAATTCCCATAGTCCAAGTCATTTTATCTAGATATGTTTTACCATAATGAAATAATATACATTATTTACATGTTAATTATAATGTTTATTCATCACCCTCATTGAAATTATATAGAATTTTTTGGTGATTAATGATAAAGAGGTGGATTTTTTCGCCATCTAATATATATTGGAATTATATATGGAAAGTTAATTCTATTTTTGTATAGAATAATATTATACTAAAGGGAGTACCACAATGTTTATTGGGATTATAATCATATAAATATTGACTGGGGAGAATTTATATTTTTGGGATGCAATAATTGCACCATTCTATATTTTAACTAATATCTTTGCATCCATTATTTTTGGTGGTTTTTGAATAGCTATACAAAACAAGCATGACATAAAATAATGTGTATAACTCGATTAATATAATATGATAACTATCATTAAATGAAGTAATAGTGCCCTTATGGTCATGTCCCTTTCATGATACACTGAAGCACTTGTAATTAAATATGCCTCTCTCACACTTCAGGCCTTTGTTTTTGGCTTAATCGCTTATTAGGAAAACAATTTACATAGTGCAATGGTTTTCATAATGTACATATTCTTGGAAATTAAATCATTGGACACTAAGAATATTTTTAAATATACAATTCATTTCTTCTATAAGTATTGAGGGTTTATCCCATTTGAATTCAATCGTTAGGTACACTTATTTCCTACCAATAATACATTTCAGTGTCCCCTTCAAGTAATTTGAATGGTAATTATTCCAAAACATTCAATTAGTGATATATTTTAAGTTCATATCACCATAATATTTCATCACTACTCTACAAAAATTAAACTATGTTATCTTATTCATATATACAGTTTCATTCTATCATTATGATTTTTATTCTCTATATTGAAATTGAGGTTACAGAAGATAATTTCATTATTTTAGTAAAATTATTGAATCCCTAATGATATTTTTATATTCATGTTTTCTACACTATAGAAATGGTCAAAATTGATTTTTGTTTCACTGAAAATTCCTAATTTTTATCAATAATTTATATAGAAACATTGCACATAGAATCTAAGGGATTCATCGCCCTTTTCCATTAGGTCAACGAACTCCCTCTATATTTTAAATTAATTTGTGAATCAGAAATTTTTATCAAATAACATTTGGATGAATTATTAATAATCCATCCCATTTAAATCATTCTTAGACTTCTTATTAATGATAAATATCCACCATTGATCATCATCTCCATTAATTTGATAACCATACATCACTACCATCTCTAGAATTGTGAATTTGTTGAATTAGAATATATTTTAAAAAGTATTTGATCCAATTTTTTGTGATTAAGGAAGAAAAATATCTACTAAAAGTTGTATTTCTTCATCATATAAAGGTGTTATTATGAGATTTCCATTTATTTGGGAGATGTGGTTTTTACTAGTGATTCATGATTCTTTTCAAAATTATGAGCTAACTTAGTATATATTTTCAAGATATTTTTATCTAAATCTCCCATAGGGTTGGGAATCTCTTTTGTTCAGTCATAAAATTTCCATTCGAAATAGTTTTTAACTCAATTCCTCCTATTTCCATCCATTTATGAAAATGAACGAAAAATTATGGATGAGAATCTTTGAACTATTAAACACAAAATTGGGAAACAATACACACTGAACTATTAAATAATAAGTGAAATATATTCCATTTATTATAAATTTTGTTATATAAATCTATGTTATCCATGTTCTTGTTTATAATATAATATTTATTGTAATTTTTTCCCATAAAAATGCATCGTTAGGAGAATGATAATGAAGCCAATCATATCCTGTAATAGATTCAATTTAGTTTTGTAGCAATAGTTTTTTATGAACAATGTGATAACCATTTTAATACTGAATGCACCCTTTTGAGGTTATAACCCCAAGGTACAACTATTCAAGACCCACATACCCTTGTACTATGATGACATAGATTTTATTTCTTATAAACAACTAAATATAATTTTTACCAAAATATATAGAAATTTACTGTTTTTTAATTTTATCCAAATGGTCTTCATCAAGGTTTTCTAATCCCAAACACCTCAAATAACATGATTATTCTCTAATACCAACTATAGAAAAAATAAATTTTGTATACTAAAAATAATGACTTATTAAATAAAGATTAATATTTCAATCCCATAAGATCATGTGCCATCGTGGCATTGGGTTCTTTTCTACATCTAAAAAACAAAAGAAATAGTGAAAAAATTACATTATTTTATTTTTCTATGTAAAATTCCATTAAAAAGTTATCATATAAAACTACAAGGGGTAACCTATGAATAAAAATAATAATGGGTTTTTCTATGAATCCAATTAATGTAATAATAAATGTATAATATGATGAAAGTAACATATATGTGTCTAGAGGATTATCAAGATGACATTGAACTATGAAAATCATAAATATAAACATTTATCCATTCCATAAGATGATAAAATCAAGGAAATATATGAATGAGGAGTCAACATAAAATAAGAAATCATATATATATGTCATTGAAAACCCATGATAAATACTAAAATGTTGTTTTTTGGATTTCATATCATTAAACATATATTTTATATAATGGGAAAAGATATTCCCACATATAATGCATAGATATAATATCTACATCCCACCAATCACATTTATAACATTCATATGAATTTGAGTGTGACATATATCTTTAATAAAATAATTTATGTCATTTCTTTTTATCCAATGATTATGGAATGTGGTTTACATATGTGAATTTCCCAAATCAAATATGAATTTTTATATATAGTTGAATACAATATAGTAGAAATAGTAATGGGTGTTCATAGTAAAATATTTTTTCATTGGAAATTAGTGGATAATTTCAACAACAACATAGGTGTACATGAATTTTCATAGAAGTGATTTGAGAATGTGAAATGTGGCCTATCATTACATGGGAGAAATTATTACAATTAATGGGTTTGTAAAAAAAATATTTCATCAATAATAATTTCAGATATAATTTATTAATACAATGAAACTAATTACATAAAAAGGGTGTGGAGAGATTCTAATTCCATGGGAGAGTTGTTTTAATAGCATTGGATGATATATTTAAGATCTCGGGAGTATCATATGATTGATTTAATGATGGAGAGGTAGTGGAACATTGGAAAAAATGAGTTATGACTGAAGATGAATGAGTGGTTGTTTGGGAATTTATTGAAAAAATATGTTAATTCATTATTAATTTCTAAATATAGGGTTTGTACACTATTTGGAAATAAAAAAAATATATATCATCCTAGGGGTTTTTACCATGGTTTCAACTAAAGAGAAGTTGTTATAAATATTTTATTAGGACAATAAGAGAATTGATTTAAATAACACCATTGAGAATGGTGATGTAGTCATATTTATAATGAATTTATCTTGAAAAAAATAAAATATAGTATCGGTTATGGAGGATTCATTAATGGGTTAGATATTTATTTTTTAAAAAAAATTGATTATACTTATTCACTTCAATATTACATTATATAAATTAATATTCAATATAAATGATAAAAAATTATTTTTATACAGATTAATAAAAATATTATTTTCCAAAATATATAATTTCAATTAAGATTTAATTTTAGTAAAATAAGGAACTTGGAAATAAAATCTATTTCAATGATTTTTTTATTAAATAATATTTATTAAAATAAAAATGATAATGTTATATAATGAATTAAAATGTAATATTTATTGGTTTCTAAGTGTTTCTAGTGACAAAAAATTTATCTTCATGTAAATAATGACTTTTATTTATGGTTTTTGATGGTTGTACTTTCTGTAAGTGTTTCAATGAACATGGAAATTTCATTTGTCTTGATATGATTGAATTAATTTTGTAAATGGGGTTTCTCAAGTATTTCATGTTGAATATGGTGTTGGTGTTGATCATTGTAAAACTGAGTTATTCAATTTCCCTCATAAATTTTGATAAATCAACTTCATCATGTATGATTCTGAAAGTCGAGATCCTTGCTTCTATCATATTTTAAAATTAAAATTTATCATAGAAATTATTATATAATAGACTTAACATTCACTATATAATATCTATATTATCAATGGATATGATGTTTAATAGTCCTTCATGCCCGATAATAAAAATTAGTGGTACATATTTTACTGTACAAAGTAAAAAATTTATTTTAGTGAATACGTTTTTAGTAACATAATTTCTAAGGGATATTTATTCATTCAAAAACAGATTTAATATAAAATAGTTTTGGTCTGGACATATTGTCAACGTGGAACAAGGTCAGGTGTGTCATTGGAAACTATGAGCTATAGTTCAATATGATCTTTCATTGGAGGAGGTGCCAGTGAATTATAATTGGTTATTTTGGGGAATACGATTATGGTGGGGAGAACCATATAATGTTAAGGTTTTAGAAATTTATATTTTCAATGTTTTATTATGTATTTTTTCAAGTAAGCACCAACTCAGGTTTTTTTTAAAAACTATAGCCTTGGCCTCGTGTTTAGACATTCAGGATTGAAGAGTTGGAAGTTGATCTAGAGAAATGATCAATGTCATTATTAAAGGAATGAGTCCAATTTTATTGAATTGGTGTACTAGATATATTATCTCATGTGGGTGGATAACAACTGAGGCTTCTCGATGTTAAGAGGTATTATATTAGGGATTTTTTAAGGTCTTCTGTCTTTGATGGTTTTAAATATTCATGAAAATTTTAAACTAGACCATTAAAAATAATATTGAGTGTCTAAAGAATTCATTAGCTATTTTGTAAATATATTTTTAGGATAAGTATGTGTGACAACACATGTTTCAAATTCCATTTTCCTTCCAATAATACATAATTTATTTGATTGCATTCCTTGCACACAACATCACATCTATATGAAATGGAATAGAGTAAAATTTTAATTAGATGAGATTAAATTGGGAAGGAAATTAATAATAACCACTATATAATAAATATATTTTTATAATTCAATTTATTAATTAATATATAAATAATTAGTACTCATTTTTCAGAGTCAATTTATGCTTCAAAAATATAATTTCATCAAAATTGGTTTTTAACACAATTATCATGTCAATATTATAAAGAATCATAATGATATTTTAATTTATTAATTCATGAATAATAAACTTGAAATCATAATTATATATTATCTTAGGGAGAATGTTTATGTTTTTTCTCTAAAAATATTAATTATTTACTTTATATTGAAAAAAAACATTTTTGTTAATAGTTTCATTTACATTAAATTAAATGTACCATAGTTTTTGGAATTATATATATATTATGATAATTTTATTATAATAAAAAATATAATAATTAATTATATATAAATCATCATTATAATTTTTTTGGTTTAATTTAAATTTTTGAAAAGAAACACATTTTATAAAGACCATTTTTGTGTATAAATTTAATTATATTAATAAAAAAAATTAATCTATATTTTTTATGTGTTAAAGTAAATTTATAGATTATATATTAAGGATAATAATATAATAGCCATTTTATTATTTATAAAAACTAATTAATAGAAATAAATTATTTTTTACACATAAAATTGAATTTTTAAGAAAGGGGGTTTGATTACAATTTTCACCCTAAATTAAAAATATATTCTACAAATTATAGATATTTGATATATTAAAATTGATTCCATATTTGTAACAACAATAAATAATATACTTTAATATGATCAAATTCAATTTTTATCATAAGTTATTGTAAAAATAATAAAATTTTGTTACGATGTTTATGTTTAAAACATATTTACTAAGGGATTTAATCCTCAGATAAGAGTAGTATTAACACCCACACGTATAAAAATATTAATGTTTGAATTTTATATAATCTTGTTTTATAATACCATCATATAATTATATATATTAATCAACTTTCACATGATATTGACCTTAAATCATTGAAATATGTTAATAAATTCCATGTGTGTCACTCACCTCGCTTATAAACGAGAACCTCTTCTCTATTATTTATAACACATTTTGACCATTCCAGATTAGAAAAAATGTACCCCAATCCTTCTTATAATCCTTACATTAATCCAATATATTATATCTTTCTCCTAAGGCTAGTCATTCATGGTTAAAGTAACAATCCAACTAAGGATTCTAAAACAACAATTAATGATCATCACAAACCACATTCAATTTAATAAATTATTATACTTCTTATAATCATGTTGTATCCAAAAAAAATGATGACTCTAATATAATTAATACATTAAGACTGAATTTATCTGATTTCACAAACACATACCACTTTTCTTCAATCCAATTAAATATCAGTTTGTCGCTCACGTGTACAAGTGGACTACCGCCTCCACCTAACAATACGACTCATTTTCCACCAACATTAATAATTGTTATTTAATAAGATATATTCAATATAAATAAATATATTTTATCTATGTTATAATAATTAATATAGAATGGAAAAAAAATATTTACTTTTCATTCATTCCATCACTCAAAAAATTTAAATTTCCCCCATGTATAAGTACAGACAAACATCTCCATGTAGTGATGCAATTAATTTTCCTTTACCAAAATATATGAATGGTTATAAGTATTTATAAAATTAATATACATATTTAAATAAATAAATATAATATATCCATCAATATTCAAATTCAAGAGATGAATGGAAAATGATCAATGAAAAAGTACCATAATATCAAAACCAAAACATACATGAAAAATAATGAATTCATACATGGAAGGACAACATTAATAAAGAATTATAATTAAATATTTCATGAATTGATATAAGTGAATAATATATGATATTATATGTATTTATTTTATTCATTTACATTATTATTGTTGATTTGTATTTATTACTTATGATTATAGAGTTCTTATGAATCAATTGGGACAATAGGTAAGGGTTTCATTATATCATTTTCAAACTCATGACTAAAATTTTATATTTTTTGTAGAATAGTAACCTAGAACCCCCTAAAATAGATCTATGATATGGTTTACTCAAGTGAAATATTTATCATCTCTTTATTTTAGAGGCTAGTATCTAGAAGCAACATAATATGTTGTGTGGATGCAATGCTTATCACCCCATATCATTGCATGAAAACAATAGAAATAAAACACAATAATAAAATGTATTAAATAATATGTGTTTTTATGTTTTAAATAAACTATAATAAAATAATATATTAATAGTAAATGAAAATATACCAGAGAATGAATAGTCGTGTCATTCATAATACATCAGTCACTCACTATGTCCACTATACATATATGAGTACATATATGAAATTGACATAAATGTATATGGATATCCATATAAAATATATCAAGACGAAATATCTTGTCCCAATGAAATTTTTTATCTACACCATCCTGATTAAATTAATCCAAATAATTATCATTTCATGATCATGTAACCCTAATCTTCATCCCAATCCACTACATAATATGTACTCTACATGAAAAGATGACATATGTTCGTTACATATATTGAGGATCACAAAACGAGTGTGGGAAATAAATATTAAAATTCCACCAGAATGGTGAAACCATAATCTGATGTCATATGTGCATGATCATGAAATATGCTCATCCAATCTTAAGATAGAGCTAAATATAAAAAATAAAAAAATAAAGTGAAACTACAATCGATCAAACAATATTTGAACCTGGTAAACTGGACATTGAATAATCAAATATAAAAGTATATATTTCTAAAAATATACATACATATATATTTCTATGTATATGTATTTATATACCCAAGGAAGCGCATAATATGAACCAAAAAAGATGTCGATTATTGGGTATGTAATCCGTATCGAGTGGATATCTTTTGAGTTGATAAATTATTTGGATTTCATACCACTAAACCCATGTATACTTTATTATATTAATGGTATCCTATTCCCGATAAAAAATACATGTTTTGTTCATATCATAAATTGTCTCTACCAATCTATATCCCAATAGGGCGATGCAAGTCTTAGACTATGGTTTTACCCTAGTCTCCTCTAACTACTAAAATGAAGTATTATATGTAATATATTGAAACAAATTAAATATGTTACTAAGATCTATGTCATATTTAACATTCCTTGTAAATTTATCCCAATGTTTGATCCCCAGTCCCCAGTCCAATTGTGGTAATTACATTATAGTTTAGATGATGTATAAGTGGAACTACCATAAGGAAATTTGTTAGGAATAATATCTTGACCAGTTATATATTTATATAGTTCAATAATTATATGAAAACAATCATCCATAATAAATTATATACATTTTAGTTGTAGTTTATTCACCTAAAAATAAAGAGTGTGCTAGAAAAAACACTAAGAGAGTGTTAACATCATCGACTACAATAATAATGTGGAGCACTAAGTCCAACACCACGATTAAATAATAAATTAGGGAGTGCATAATCATCTCCAGCTCTTGAGGGAGATTAAGAATAAACTATTAGATCACAAAATATATAAATAAGTACGTACGAATGGGTATCCAAAAAAATAAAATTGTCAAACACGTGGTATGAATATCTGAATACATGTATGTACCTCTATGTATCACAATAATATAACTGATAATAAAAATAATAATATAATGGAGCCTAAGAAGTAGGTCTGGGTATCTAGATAAATACTGTCACATCGTGTCAGGATCACCACCCAAATACTAGTATGATCCTTTAGAAATTATATTTTTATCAGTTGTGATAATGTAAATGTTTAAATAAAAGATGATGAAAAAGATATTAATCCCACCACTAATATCATCACCTGTTGGTCTCTTATAATTGGTATGGGTTCATTGGTGACACATGATACAATATCAACCCACACCCATAACACACTCAGTCAGGTTCCGTCAAACATTATGCATACATTGGGACCCTCATGTTAAAAAACTATATTGTAATCCTTCATGGGATTCCCAAAATCCATAAATAAAATAATGAATCTATCTTGGGATACAAGAAAATATTAATCTATCCGAGGAATCCTACACAGTATCCTCATAAGGGTCAGATATATAGAGGAATATTACACATGATTTTCTAGGTCAAAACAGAAGGAGATGCATCCTTTTTGGGATCCTCATAATTTTATACACTGGTAGAGGCATCCTACCTGGGATACGAAAGATGGATAACTATATAAAGGGATCTAACAAGTTATTCCCTAGGTCTACATTTATGCTAAGGAAGATAACATGGACACCTAGTAATAATAGCAAGCTAGAGGCATCTAACCCCCGATATTCAATGTCCAAAGATTAGATATAATCTTGTTCCATAATTAAAATTATACGATTACCAATCTATGAAGATCTCTCCTATCCCAACTCAAGTCAATGTTCTCACTCTAAAGAGATGTCTAGATTTAGTTATCATAGGAATAACATCACTATTTTTTAAAGGACCAAAACTCCCATAGGGGTCCTAAATTCACATTAATGGGTTCACCATCATGATATGCATTTAATGATTCTCAAAATGAAATAATTATATATACACTTCTGAATATCATATGTAAAATGGGAATACTTGTAAATAGGGATTGATGGAAGGTGTATATTGCGTTTATATCCAATCACACGATGTTTAACCCCTAAGCCCCACACAATTTTATACATCCAAAAGACATGTTTTGGAAAGAATGTGTACATGTAATGGATTACATTTTCATGTTGTCTACACTAAATGGGGTACCTGCCTATGTACCTTAAATGTTCTAGAAATATACTCTCCCAATCTATGTACATCTAAATAGATAGTAGCCCACATAATTTGTGGCAGTGTACATAATATGGTGAGGTACCCATACAAAGGATGTATAGATCGGTACTCAACTACATGAAACTGTATCAGTACATTAAGTATATACTCTATACACAAATTCTACTTCTAAAAACAACATACTCTATGAATGGGAATAAAACCTGTCCATTGTTCCAAATATACATGTCGTGTGATTGGGAATTTTTATCATGATTTTTCTAAAATTGGCATGAAACCCCATTCTTCTCCTCAAACTCTAAATATCAACGATTAAGGCATCCAATGTTGTAATAATAAGGCCACGAAATTAGAAACTGATAAATCTACAATGATCTAAAACCTAAAAATTGAAATGGAATACCTTTGGGTGTAATCCACCCAGGATTCTCCTATATCCTTGGTCCACAAGTACAACACGATGATCCGACTAATTACGAGAACCATAGTGGAACCTCGTTTCCTCTACCCCATTCTCACTCTAACACTATAACATTTTATCTCTTAGTAACATGAATAGGAATACCAAAAGGATTATTCAAGAATCCATGGGCTGAGGAGAATTTTAATGTAGAAAAATAAAATAAGGAAAATGAAAATAAAAAAAGGTGTCTATACCTAGCTCTGGTGTTCGACGCATGTTTTTAAATTTCCTAGGAAATTTTTCAAGATCCAACCTCATCGACAATGTGAGCATCTCAATATGATTATACATTTAAAAGATATATAAAAACAAATTTGTTTGAATAAAATAATATTTAATTTATAAAATATTATTTATATATTATTCAATTAAAATTCATATGGCTTAAAATTAAAGAAAACTCTTTTCCTAGGGTAACGATCCTATTTGTGGACAAACACAGTCACCAAGAACATTATATGAGATCATATTTGATGAGAAAATGTTAATTTTACACCTTATATGATCTTGAATTAAAAAATCAATATTCGGAAGAAATTTATAATATATAGAAGAACGATTACTTACAATATCCGTACCAAAACCTTTATTATCCCCATGAATCATTTGTGGTCAAACACAATAATTCTCTCATCCTATGAATCTACAAAACTATGTAATCTATACCATCCAAAAACTGGTATCATAACATTCAAAACACTCCCATGACATGATGTGTTCAACCATGATCATTATAGTATTCCTCAGTTTAGGAGTAGCATTATCATAGGCCTATAATTAATATCCAATATCAAAACATCAAACATCATCCAATAATGGAAATAATGACTATAAAAGACATCAATTCTCATACATATTCCCAAACATGGAATTGTAAATAAAAATTATCTTTCTACATCCTGATAATTATTTTAAAGGATAACACTGAATTTAAACGCATATTGAGTTTCAAAGACCTCAAAAAGGCCAATGGTACACTTCCCACAATATTTATTACATTAAATACTAATAGAGCATACCCTTTGTATGTTAATTCATAACAACTATATATATATTTGATAATTTGTGTATAACTGGTGATCACTCATCATACATGGGATGATATTATGATAAAAGGTCATGATCATCTCTGAAGATAATGTAAATTACGATTACATATAATGGTGTGTATATATCTAACTAATACATGATCACCATCTTGTTAGTATCTAAATATAATTAATCTAGTTGGCTAGGACATAATATCAGATCCATTATCAACATACCCTATACCATTTGGGTACATTTCCTACCATTAAAAAACTCATAGGCAACAATTCTAGTATTATTTCTCTAAATAATCAATCACCAACTCACACATCAACAATAACTGATTTTATATTTAAATGGTTTCCAAAAAATTTATGTGTATGTTTATCTTATGACATAAACATAGGTGATTAATTCATCATAGGTGCATATTGACCATTCTACATGACACAACAAAATCATTAATGTAGAAGGTCCCACAGAAGAATTGTTCCAAATAAGGTACCTCACTCCTGAGATGATTACTTTGATCACCTCTAATCCCAAAATGTTGTTTCCAAAATTTATGAATCAGATAAATAACTACATTCTTACTCATCAAGGAACCCAAACATTCCCTATTATTGAATCCAATATTGAAAAAAATAACACTAGGAAATCTATTAGGAATAGAAGGAATCATCTAACCTATACAATAGAACTCGAGAACCACATACACATCAGTATCAACAATAGAGTACATCCATGCTAACCTCCTCAAGAAAATATATAATCCTAGGACAACCCCCTATGTTCTTTTCCATGATAATAAAAGCCATATCCTGTATGGGTCTAATTGGCATCTAAGGTCCATGAGGTCATCTAGGAAACCATAATGTTCAATCTTCAAATGAGAGTGACTATGTATAAAAATTTATTATAGTTATGAAACATCTCAACATGGAATCTATTCATAGGGATTAATACACACACCCATATCATGTTATGGAATCATAGACGGTTGTCAACCCTCACATTCTAAAGAAGATAAAGAAATTATCAACCTACATGGGTCAAAACTACCATGTAATGGCCTACAAATGCTTTGATCCTCTCCATGAATTCTTATATTTTCTCCACCCATATATTTTCTTGTTATATTTGGGGGAATAATGATTAATTGAAACACACTAGTAATCAATATATTGTAATTCATTATTGGAGTCTAGTTCGAAATAATTAGGTTTATTGCAACATCATACAATGAAACATGAAAGGATCACAAAAATTAAATGTGTCAGTTTTTTATGTTGACCTCTTAGTGTCACTAGTATTAACAAATAATCAATTGAAGGATGTATTTCATATCATAATATGTTGTCTGGAGAAGTATAATTACATACGATTCTATACAAGAATAAAAAGTATGTGTTGTTACTAACACATTAAATAATAATACCTTAGTAACAACACCCTACAGTGGACGTAACACTATGAAGCATGTACAAAATAGACTTACTAGGGTCACATCACATGACATTAATGAGGACCAAATCATCAATACCGCATATAATGTATCTCATTTTATCATCAAACCCAATTAGAAGGTGGAAATATATCTATATGTTTTCCCGATTAAGTAGAATTCCACCATGTAACTATATGTTAAAACATCATTTTTGGTTTTATTATCAAATTAAAAAAAAATTCTATGTTGTCCAAAAAGTAACATTATATTCTTCTTAAAAATTGTTCATCCTATGAGAAAAATTTGATTCATGATCCACCTCTTCCCTTTGATACCCATGAGTAAAATTGAAACACTACCCTCTTGGAAATAGGTCAAGACCCAAAAATCCATTAGTGTACCCAACTAATGGGAGGATATACATTAATATATAATAAATCATCACATCACACTATATATCTATACATATGTGGGATTATAATATACAACCGTTAAATCATAAATCTCGAATAGTAATCACATAACCATGTAAAAACTACTTCTTACAAGAATGAGTATTCTCGATGTCTCGATATAATATCAATCATTTGTTCTGAAATCATAATAAAAATCTGATATATAATATCCTATATTGTAATGTAGTCAGAATGAAACTATCCTTAATATAAATTCATATTGTATGGACCCAAATTCCATTAATTTTTATCACTGAGATTGTTCACTATAACTCATTGAGAATTCCTCTCTATAAGCCACATGTTTATAACTAGAAGCAACTAACTATATTTTTTCTAGGGAGAGAATATCCCCACACATAATAGTAAAAAATAGTGTAAATTATGAAGCATATTAAAATGAAGAAAAAAATCAATTTTTGGAAGTAATAAATAATATGAAATAGTTTTTTAGTAATTAATGAAATCTTATTAAACCATTAAAACCATGGAATAAAAAAATATTCAGCCACCATGCTGACCATACATGAAAGAATCCAAAATTGAATCAACAATTATTGTACATGTGTCTCTTATAAAATCTTAGAATGAATACGTACCTAGTCTCCAATATAATATCGATCTACTCCTTCCAAATCAAAAGAATACAAACAAGCAACTCTCCTCAATCATTAATCCATGGTCCCCGACTCTATAAATCCTTAAATATATTCTAAAACATGAAAATATGCCTAAGGTATTCACACACACACACACACACTAAGGATCATGTATACGAGGTGAGAAATAAATATCATTGCAGATCCTCTAGTAGTAAAATAATAATTGAATATCATATGTACATTGACATGACCCTGATCAGAAAGTCATCTTTCAAGTATATATATATTATATATGTATACGAATATATATATATGTATATATATATCTCCAAAATTATATATATAGGTATATATATTTATATAATAATGGAGAATTATAACATGAACCAAAATGCTAATGATCCTTGGGATCATAATCCCACCTAATGGATACCATGTGTATCGGGAAATAATCAGGAATTCAATCCAGTCAGGTTTGGTATAACTATATCTATCATTGGGTGCATAATAATGAATGAAAATACCTAATTGGGATTGTTCTAGAGAAGTATTTATGTAGGCTATGTCATATAAGGGAATACATGTCTAATTGATTATTTCAACCATACTGAGATAAAATAACTATAAAAAAGTATTAGATGAAATATTTTTTCATATTATATATATGGTACTAATTCAGATATCATATCACACATTACATGTAAATATATCCCAATGTTTTTTCCATAGGTTCCCTTCCATAGGTAGTAACGTAATTGGACCTCAGATAATCCCTACGTGGGTCGAACCATAGACAATTTGTAAGGAATACACTTTTGATTTGGTATTTCATCACTAAACCATTTAATTATAAGCTCTATGGACACGTCCCAACACAATTTAGGGTCCTGCAGTAATGGTTCATCCACATGAACCTAGAATGTTCTCTAGGCATCACTTAAAATGAGATTTATCATCCAGGAGTGTGTCAATGATGTAGTGTTCCATTTACTCCACCATGTTCATGTAATTATCAGGGAGACTATAATAATACCAATCCATTAGGAGGGAAAATTATATGTGTGTATATCTCCTAACACAGATCACAGTAAGTAAATATGTGTATCCTAATAATATGATATCCAAACAAGAAGGCTCCACACTCGGATCTCTAGATGAAGATATATATATATCATAATAATATAAAAATCTATAAAATAGATATAATGTACAACCCATGGTTTAATGTATAAGAAAAATAATAGTGAATGTCACATCGATTCAGGCTTATCTAGGATGTAACATGAATCTCCTCTTGAAATCATATCAATATAAACCCTGTTAAATTGAATGTATAAATAAAAGTGTAAGGGTAGTGAATTATTAAAACCACCACAACATTTATATACCCTTTTTCTTATATGTTTGTTATGTGTTCTTGAGTAACACAACCTACCATATCTACCCACAATGACAACTCACTCTTTGATGTTTGGTTAAATGTTGGGGTTCCCACTGGGTCCCTAATGTAAAAACACTGGAAAATTATTGTACATAGCATTCCTCAAATACCCTACATAAGAGAAGTAATCCATCTTTGGAAACATGGATATAGTAGTCTATTTAATGAATCCAACAATGGATCCTATAAAAGAGTAAGTAAATTGGGTCGTCATATACAACATTCCCTTGGATGAAACACAAGAGAAGAAAACCTATCTAGGATCCTATAAATGTTATAGGAAAGATGAGGCATCCAAAAAAAGTTCATCAGGAAGAAAAAATAGATAAATCGATCCCATAATGTATTCCCTATGATATCCTTTAGGTGAAAACATCCCACATGGGACCCTCAGTAATAATATTACGTTAAATGCATCAAACATGGGATATTGTATGTCAAAATATGAGACATTTTTTTCACAAAATGGAAATTAATTTTATAGTATAACAGTGGGATGGATCATGGAACATGTCATATAAATTGTATCACTGTAAGGAGACAATTTATTCGATTACATGAGGAATAACCACATAATTTAGTAAATATTAAAAAACTCGCATTTGGAGTCCCCGAAGAAACTTGATGTTTTCACTATATCGATATACATGGAATAATACAAAAAATGTAGTATGCATGTTTCCTATTTCACATATGAGACACATAAATAGAACAACTATAAAAAGGGTATAAAGGGGGTAGTACACTACTTGTATACCCTAGTGTATGATGTGTACCTTCGAAGCCTCCACCCCTTAGTATTTAGATCAACCATACATGGAATGTAAACCCCATGTGCACTTTTTTATACCATGTACATAGTGTGCACACTAAATGGGATACCTTATTGTGTACCTCACATATAATATCCATTTACTCTTCCTAACTATGCACTTTTTTATAACATGCAAGCCACCTGTGGTCTAGCTATATACTATTCCTCGAATGTACCCCAACATGGGTTCTATGGCCTAGATTCCAACTTCATGGATGAGATCCATTATAGTCTATATATACTCTATACATATAATTTAATTAGAAAATGGTCATATTCTAGGAATGGGAAGAATACATGGAATGTATTCTAACACTACACAACATGTGATCACGTTTTCCAAACAGGAAAGCACACAAAGCAGATATGAACCCCATTCTGTCCCCAAATGATATAGATCAACCCCCATGGTGTACAAAGGATTCATAATTGGGAAATAAAACTATGAATATGTAAATATATAGATATATATTAAATACTAATAATAAACACATAACCATTAGAAATAATATGCAATGGATTTTCTCATATCCATAGTCCATGCTTACCAGATGTAGATCCGGGTCCCGTGAGATCCATGTTAGAACCTCCTTTACTCTCAACCTTTAAATATGTATTCCTTGCCATTTTTAAATATTTATCATATTAAGGGAAATATAATAATGTTTATGTTAAAATATAGGGAAATTAGAATAAAATAATAGAAGAAAAGTTAAACAAACATAATGAAAAGAAAATAAAAAATTTGTGTAACCGAGGCCCCATCACTCAAAATGTGTTTACGTCAAAACTATGAAAAACCCTCATTTTAGACTCAATTTATGAGATGTAATCTAAATATTATTCTCTATTCAAGTGATATAGTAGAATGAATGTGTGATAATAAATTAATAGTTAATTAAATATATATTAAATATTTATAATTCCTTGAAATTTTGAATGGTTTAGAATTATACCAAACTCAAATTCTGGTGTATAATTCTTATAAAATAATAAAAAGTGTGTCTATAAATATAATTTAATGATATATTCTACTATTAAATGACCACTTTACTTCTTATAATCACAACAATGTAAAAAAACAGAGCTCAATTTTCATGTTAGGAAAACACATGTCCATATATTTTTAACGATTATTCATTTTTTATTATGTGATTAATTAATAAATAATATATTTTGAAATATTCCTAAAATAACTAGGGATATATAATTTATTTTATGTTCAATTTTTATATTTCCTTTAATTAAAATGATACTAATTTTGTAACTTTTCCCCACAATTTATTATATTTGATACTTGTTTTACTGTTATGATCCAATTTCATATTTCTGTTGTGTATATACTACCCAAAAGTTTTATTTACAGACTAGATGTTTTAATATAACTTATTTATTGAAAAATATTATTTTAAAATAATCTGTTGATTTTTTATTCAAAAAATAAAAATTTATTAAGGGTTATTCACCTCAATATTGATTCATTGAGATATGTTTCATGTTATGCACCTATTTATGTGTTTATTGGGTACATAATTAAAATATAATAGGTTATAACATAGATAAATAATAATTAATGGTATAATAAATTCTAATTCAAATTAGTTCATATGAGGGATTTTTAATTGAATGTTACAAAAGTGATAGTATATTATGATCTCAAATTTTTTTATTCATGAAATATGATATGATTTTCATATATATAATTTATGAATCGAACAACATAAATCATATATATTTTGTACCATAAATATTCATATGTTGATGGTTTTAAATGATTTTTTTGATTGTATTTATTTCATTTGGGTAATTTAACAAATATTACCAAATTTTAAATGATTTAATAGTATAGTTTTATTTTCTACAGGATTGTTTTTGAATAATTTATGATGATGAAATTATATCGTCAATCTCATTTAAATATTATTTACAATGATATAATCAATATATTTTTATATATTATATATATTTCCTTTTATATCCCTCTCATTAAGTACACAAGGGATTATAAGAATGTTTTATGGAAACATGACTTTATTTAACTGTTTTATATGTAATATTTTATTCAATGTAAATATATTATTTAAATAAATTAGTACTATTTTTGAATTATGAAAAGATTGATTAATTACATTTTTAGCCATATTTTATATTTATAAATATATTTTGATGGAATCTTCATGGTGATTTCTGATTGAGATACTTTCGAATTATCACTAAATATTAAAAAAGTAATTAATATTTTAATGTACTACTCGTGAATGGATTTCCTCTCCATAATGAATAATCATTTAATTAAATATTATTTAGAGGCTGTATAGTTTATTCTAAAAAAGGTTCCTTCTTATTTTTAAAATATTTATATTTTATTTGGGTTATTTGAAAATCAAAATAGGTATTTTTTTCAAGAAATAATCAATTAATTTTTCAAAGTAATATTCACCTATAACAACATCCATTAATGTTTATTATGATATTCTATGGATATTATAAAATGTATGAATCCTTATTATTTCTATGGATAGATAATTATTATTATGAATAAATGTTTATAAAACTCATATCAATTCCATTGTTTTTTATTTAATGATATGATGATTGCATAAAGATCTTATATCAGATATAAATATGAATTTGAATATGTGACGGGTTGTCATGGAATTATATAGAAATAAAAATAGTTTTTTTAAAATAGATATCTCATAGAATAATGAGGGATAGAATGGGTAGTGATCTTATTTTTGTAAGGAACTATATATAATAAGATAGTATTGGGACTGAAATATGAATTCGGAATGATGGATTAATGAACTACACCAATACATAACAATATTCTTGGATGTAATTCCAGACTACATATAAGATTTTATAAGATTATGTATATTCCAAATAATTATTTCTTATGATTATGTTTTCTTTAAATTAGTGATTCTTAATAATTTAATATTCCACCTTCTTATTATATATGTTATATGATTGAAAAACATTCTTCCATGTTTCAACAGTAATTATCATTCACTGATTATGTTTCATTTTCTATGTATTAATGATGTTCTTATTCCGTTATTATTATCTTATACTCACTTATTACGAGTGATTGATATCAATTATATTTTGTAACCCAAATCATATATGGTCACCCTTTCATATATGTCATTTAACTGGTTTTTAAGAATGAATTTAAATTTTATATTTCTACGACGGGTTTTATATACAAATAACTTAATATAAAATAATTTAGATCTTTTATGTACGTATTTTTTTTGTATCCATGTTTGCAAAAACACTACTCATCTACTACCATCATATGTATGTTATTATTAATTGAATTTAATATATATGGAAAATTATATTGTATTTTATATGATATGATTTTTATACTATAATAGGATTCTATAAACATCATAGAGTGTTGCCCACGATGCTGGTGAAATTTGTAATACACTTCTAGGCATCCTTTGTGCCCCACTGGATAATTAGTGGTGTCTAGAAGTGGAAAAGGGAACATCATGTAGCCACCTTGCAAATGGTGGCCTCCACTAGCATGAATATTGGAACTCTAATAGGGAAATTAAACCACCCCACCTATTATTTTGAGTAGTAGAATCACCAATTATACAATTGTTTCGAACACGTGGAATCTACTAGCCAGTCCCTACCTCCCATCAATACCAATTGTTTTCATGAGTTATTTTGTGTGATTATGAATAGATATGATGTTATTTTCACCTAATGGAATCCACATTTACTCTCCTCTACTCTAAAATCTAATTTTTGTTTTCAGTTATTTATTTTATTATATCATTAAAAATTTCACCATATAATGGTTTAATAAGTAGAATTTTATAGGGCATTGATATGGACTACATATAAGGGATAATGAGAGGACATTTAGACATCATAAACAACATATCAATAATGGTATGTCTGGTCTAGGAATTTGATTATGTTTATCTCTCATTTTTTAAATAACAGGTAATTTTATTGGAATTTTTTCCTTGGTATTTCACACAGATTTTTTTAGGGTCAACAAGATTCTTTATGGAGTTGTTGGTTAAGGTTACGATGTTGTGATGGAACCTGGTTGAGTTTTCATGAATTATTACCTTTTACTTATTTGTTAAATTAATTATAATTGATTATATTTATATTTATTGTTTTTGGAATAATATGTACACTTATCTAGTGATGTGAAAAAGAGGTCTTTTCTATCTACTGTAGTCCCTTTTAAAAAATAATTACATGCGTAAAATGAGTTAGGTGGTCCGTAACAACGCAAGTAGTCATATTTTAGTACTCATTGAATGTGATGGCTTTATCAAATTTTTAATGACTAATACAATATTATATATGTTTTTAAATGTGAAACCTATATTTGATAAGATCCTTCCATTGATTATAGACTGATGGGAATTAGATTCCTATAAGAGCACCATGGTAAATGTTTTACCATAGATATTTAAAAATTGTAATTATTGTTTATTAAAATGGAAATTATGGGAATTTTTTTTTAGGAATTTAATTTGGTTAGGGAGCAATATACCATTTTCAGAATGGGTAATGTGAATTGTTTGGGAGATTAATTTTGGTTGATAAATTGATATTTTTTAAAAAGAGAATGAAAAAAAGATTTATGAATTGTCATTGGAATCATAGGATTGGTTTTTAGTATGGTATTATGAAATAATTGCAAAATATATATTTTTTAAATTTATGTGAAATTTAAAATTTCCTTCATTTTAGAAATATTTTTTGAAATTGGTTTAACAAATAATGTTATGATTAGTTTTGGAATGGAAATGTAAAATGATCCTTTATTCCAATTTTTTATTGTTTATGGATAGGCTTACAGTGATTTTTATTTTTTTATTTTTGGATGTGATTATTAAAAATACGGTGAACAAGGATCCCATGTTGATGAAAATATTAATGGAAAAACCCTTGGTGGGCATGAATCCTATGTGGATACTAAAGAAAAATAATTATACCAAGGCTGAATGTGGTCCCTGAGTGGTTGTTGAGACTAATAGACAAGCATGGGTTAGACATGGTCCCTATAATGATTATAAGGATCTGGAGATAGGTATATTATCCCCAAATATTATTTTGTACTATGGATATGTATATAAAACTTTTTTAGAGAGGGTTGGAATAATATTTTTGAAGTTCATATAGAAACCTCGATACATTGTAAAGTTAGTATATAATACTGTTAGGGTGAACCTATCCCCCCGACCCCTTGGTTTGGAATTGGTTTTATTCATTTAATTTAAAAAAATTAAATGGTTTAATTTATTATATTTATCAATAGATAATTTTCATGCACATGATTATAACAAATTATTTATTTTGAAATATTTCTGTTGGTGGCCTAATGAGTTATAATAACTCCATGGGTAGGATTATATGGTACTTATGTACCTGAGAAAACATTATTCTTTTTTTAGGTATAGGTTTAGGGAATACCCCATTATCGATGCATGTTTTATTATTTCAAATATTGGGGTCAGATGATGGGACCATGTATGAATTTGGACATAATGGGGAAAGGATGTGAGTCCTTGTTTTATGAATCCTTCAGTGTTGTTTTACATTATCCACCCATGCGAGATGTTCTTGGTATTTATGTCACAAAAATTTGATATAGTATGTGATATTTGGGTTTTTAATTGGACCATTTCTAATTGTAATATTATAAATAAGGAATTGTACATTCATTATTTTATTCAATACATGATTTTAACTCTTATAAAAAGGGAACAATATCCCCATAGAAATTTCTATGTCCCTCATCGCTACATTGAAGCCTCAGGTGTATAGGGCCGAGTGACTATGGTCATGTTAGGATTGAAAATAATGGCTCCAGTTTTTTGTATTCACCATTAATGTGATTCTAAGATAACCCATACTTTTGATATTTTCCATATATATATTAATATGATTTTTATATAAGAATATTAATATTTAGAACTTTATTTGAAATGTAGAATATAATTTGTGAAATATGTTTTTTATTAATCTAGTATCCAATGAAAATATATCTTTATTGATATGGGGCACAAAAAATTGTGTTATATATTAAAATATTCATCTAAAATGATATCATAAAAGCTAATATTATGCTTGGGTCTGTACACACTTCCCCACAGAACATTTTAACCATAATACATCAACTATTAATGAAATTATATCACTATCCATTCTCAATACATTCCTAAGAATTAATATCTATTTAAATTACTTATAAATAACTCTAATACACATTAGTTATGACTTATATTTAATCATTTTTTCCATATACATTTTATAACACATATTCATATTGACTTTCTACTTCATCATGCACTTCATTGATAACAATCACTATATTTAGAGGTACTGATATGTAATATGTTCATAACTAATAAATTTTTATCATTTGTGAATAAAACACTTTTATGGGGTTATATCATAGTATGCAACAATTTCCTTCCTCTTACATTCGTTGAATTATATTTCTTGCTTTCTTCTTGTTGGTTCCTATAGGAAGAGGGGATGTAGTGATACCTTCACCGATATAGTTCGTACCGTGAGATGAAAACTACCTTGGATAACTCCCAAATCCATTCATATAAAATATTATGTACTGAAATTACATGATGAAGGTAAATATAAGGATTTCACATAACCTAATATAAAAATTTCTGTCATCTAAAAAACATTAAAATTGGTTCCTCTTGTGGTCCCTATATCATTCATTTTAGAATTACTCTTTGAAAATCCATAACATAATCATATGCACTCATCCCAACAATATGTAAGGACTAAAATTTATAATTATTGATTTTTTTAAATATTAATGAATAAAGATATGATGAAACTATTATTTCATAAACCTGAAATTAGATATTGTGACATCTTAGGCACCCAATCCATAGTATCGTGAGAAAAAACATTGTTTTTATTAAATAATAAAATAGTAATCATCACATGAAGAATATATATACATGGGATATTCTAAGATTATATATATAATGGATTAGAACATAAAAATATAAAATATAGTTTATACAATATTCTACAAACTATTTTTCCAAATCACCATATTAAGACACATAAGCGTGACCCTTATATAATTATCACCAATACCAAAATATAATAATAATAATTAAAATCAATACTAGGGGAGATAAAAAAATTCAACTTAACTGGTTTTAGAACATGTGATTAAATATTTTCTCATTAAAAAAATTATATAATATATCTATAAAATTACATCCTTTTATATCAATTATAAGTCATATGTTATCTTGAAAACAAATACCTGAAATAACAATTTATGTTTTCAAAATCCCTAAGATAATTTTTTCAAACAATTTTTTAATATACTGATTATTTAGATGTACCATTTTACTTAAAATATTAGTACCCAACTCAATTTACCCATTAAAATAGAAATTATGAAAATTTTAATATAATATCTCATTATATAATATAATTATACATGGAAAAAAATAATAAAAACATGTGTCCATAAGGAATATTGAAGGTCTAAATATCATATTTTATAAAAATTTGCATTTTAGTATTTGTATTACTCCATATTCTTAATCATAATAATCAATATCTAATAGAAAACAATTATGTTAAATATTTTTGTTCACATAATAAATCCATTTTGTAAAGTTTAAAAAATATCATATTATATATATATAATTTTCTTCCAATGAGGAAAATAATTACATTTTTATTGATCCTAAATAATTTTTTATTAATGTAAGATCATTGTTTTATAAGTATTTGATGTAATCTAAAAACCCCCACAAGAATCAATCACAATGGATTCTAGGAAATTAATCATAAACTACACATTTTCACTACATATATATAATTTTAATGATAAATATATTTCGTTTAATAATATACATGTAACCATGAATGAAATACATGAATTTTAATGATCATATCATGTATAGAACAATAAAATCAACACTATAACGCAACACTGAAATTAGAAAATAAAATTCATGAAACAAACTCCCCAATAATGTGGGTTTCAAAAAATTAAAACAATGTATTTTATAGTTAGGGTTTTATCATAAAATCATAAATTATATGACTAAAGTCATATCACATTTATAATATATGAATTTTAATGAAGACATTTTCCCATAATGTTAAATCAGGCTTCCATTAAAATTAGTGCTTTGTGAAAATAAAATAATTTAATAAAAAAATATATAACTTTTTATGAACATATTATCAATAATGAAAATATAATAAAATAATTTTCCCACTATTTATATGGTTTTGAAAAAATAAAAAAAATATTTAAAAATCTTTTAATCATAAAAATAAGGGAGTTCGAATAAAATAATAAATAAAAAAATTAACTTACCTTACAATTGGATGCTAATATTGAATTCTTTCCTAAGGATCAATTTTATGGGACACCACCAATAATCTTATAAAGAATTCATTGTTACTCACATTATACCTCACATGAAACTATTACAATACAACTATGTAGAATTTAATTAATCACTCTCCCAAAGAAAAGGTTTCCTTTTAAATAACCATCCATGCCTAAATGTTTTTATTAAATATTATATCTAAGAATATTATAAAACCTCACTCACTTAAATGAGGATATTTGATAACATATCATTTTCATAGTTGTTTATATAAAATAATATATATTTTATAATCCACCACTAATATGATTATAGTCTATTTTTTTCTAATAAAATACATTGTGAACTCTGAAACAAGAATTTTATATGATGGTCGAGTACAACCATATAATGTAGGTTAGCCACTAATACTCAATTTAAAAATAATAATTTTTAATACTGATGTCACATTTTATTAATCTATATATTTTATTTAAGAAAAAACGCTATTTAAATAAAATTGATAGTGATATAATAAATTAAAAAATTAAATATTTTACATGATTTTGTATACAGGTTTTCATGAAGGGAAGAAGATGAAATCTCAATACATTAAAATCACAAAGTATATATTTTCATTATATGGATTCAATTATACCATTATGTTGGGTTTTAAAACATGGTTTAACCCATATTTGATCTTTTTTACCCTTATGTGTTTGATACCTTACCATTAAACTAGATTTAGTATAGTACAGTTACATTTTATAGGGATTTGTGTAACTTTATGTGAAATTTAATTCAAGAAGACTACCCTTATATAAATATTTAGTCGCATATTTGTGATATTTGAGACACAAATTACTTTTACATGATTTTTATTTTACCCCTATGTGTGGTGTATGATACCCACACTTAATCCATTGAAGGACATGATTACCTATATAACTGTCCCAAATTACCCATACATGGTTTTTTTGTTCGATAAACATAATTATACATAAATGTCAGATCCCCTAGAATAGCTCATGTAACATCACATATATAAGTAGAGCACATTGTGTTTACGTTTGTGTGGTATCTTGGGACCCTTATATGACATATAAATATCGTGTTTATAATATCTTCTTACACATACATGATCTCTTTATAACATTATATGAATAAAATGAACCTATCTAAGGATATGGGATATTTATATTTCTTTTATGAGATATGGAAACACAAACATAACATTATCAAGAACATCTTACTCATAAAATCTTTACATACTACACATATGTTGGTTTTTGAAAAATTAATTTTCCCTTTTAAAAATTAATTTCTTATAAAAAATTGTTTATGTATTATATTTTAAAGTAATAATTCTAAAAAATCATATAATGAAGTAATTTTTTTACATATATGAATATAATATTTTATTAAATTTTTAATACATATATGTTAAAATGATTCATGTTTATTCATAAAAATTTAATTACATATAATCTTATTTTGATAATTTATTCATTACATGTTACGCATAAAGTCATATGTATATTTTTATAACATTAGTATTAGTATTTTTCATCAATATATATACATAGGTATTTGAAATTAATATTTAGTATTTTTTTCATAAATATTATAATATCATTAAAATTTATATTTACTATTTAATATCATTTATTGTTCACTTCATAATCATGGAAAATATTTTATAAATCTTATTTTAAAAATTCATTTCTATAATATAATTTTATAAATGATAGATAATGAAATATTTAAAAATTTAAGTTCCATTGAATTACATATTACCTATGTGTAATTAATAATAATAATTTAAATTCCAAAATAAAATATTGAATTTTAAGAATATTTTTTAAAATTCAATGATATTAAAAATGAAATTATGTTTACTAGAATTTACATCTATATTCCACATATAGATAAAGTAGTGTTTTTTATAATTAAAATATTTAAAATAAATGTATTTGAATTTTTTTATTGTTCATCAATATTAATTTTAAAAATCAATCTCAAGAACCTAGTTTATTTTATTTTAAAAAATAATTTTTTAAACATTATTTTAATGAAAAAATATGATGGAATTATTTGCATTTTACATTATACTCCCGTATTCAAATTTCATCATCATAATTTTAATTACCCTTTTTTTAATTTCATAATTTAACAAAATTAATTAATCATCAATTAAAAAAACCCTAAATGATATCAATTCAATTAACCATATTTCCCAAAAATAATTATTACTAAAATAAGCTTTTCTATAATTTACTTACTAACAACAAGAGTTTAATTTCTAATATTTTCTTCCAAAATAATAAATCTTTGATAACTAAAACTCTTATTAACAAAAAATATCATCAATAACCATAAGTCATATGTAAAAAATTATAATATGAAGAAAATAACTTTTACTAAAAACATAATAATATCAAAATTTATCAAAAACATTCCACTTATACCGAATACGAAATTCCATACCCAAACTCCAAAGTCTTGTTCCAAAAGAAATTTATATTTTCTGAAATTTTAAATAAAATCACTTGAAAAATATATTGTATAATTAACTTTTCTTGTTTGGATATTTGGGGGAATTTTAAATCCTCAAACATATCATAGGTTTCACAAAATTTCATGAACAATTTTCTAGTTTCATTTAATATAGACTCTTAATTGACACCATTTTACATTGATCTTCTATTTTTAAGTATTCTTATGAAATTATTTTTAATACATGAGGTGGGAACAAAATTTATAAATTAGGGATTTTGAAAAAATATATGAAATCAATTCTATCAAAAATAAAATATTTTAAAGACATTTGAAAAACCATAAGATTATTTTCAATTACAAAGCCTTTGATATAATAAATAATTTTTCCCATAGAAATAAATTTATGGTTTATAAATGCATAATATATTCCCTTCAAATATTATTTTAAAAAAACAAATTATTTGAAAAATCAATTTAATTTCCAAACATAATATCATTATACAATTATCCTACGAAATAACGAAAAATTATTTTTAAAAAATAAAAAATCGTTATTAAAGATAATGATACTCAAAAAAACACTATGAAAACCATGAATCCAGATGAAATATTGCAGATCAAAACATCAAATTAATGGAGAATTCCCCTTATGGTCTTGAGTTCATAACCTATTCTTAATAATAAATATCAAAATCAATCTTCAAACTTTTTATGAAAAATATTTTTTTAATACGTCTATTCTCTAATACCAATCCATTAAATAAATCCTTTAAAAAATTTATATCTAAGTTTTTCTGTTTCAAGAAACAAAACATTTATTTATATAATAATTTAAATAAATGTTTTTTAAAGGAGAATTTTTTTTTTCAATAGAATATGATGTCCTAAGAAAATATTAGGCAACCCTAAAAATGAATTATTAGAAATGAATTATTATTAATACATTTTGTATTATATATGTTGTTTCAATGTTAAATATAGTTTATTTCCAAAAAATAATCTTAATCATAAAATAAAACCTTAATTATTTAGAGCATTTCATTCATAGAATAATTGTTTTACACTGTGAAGCCATCCTAAAATGAGAAAATAAATTTTTTTATTTTTTTTGGAATGAGGGTTTTTAAATTACATTTTATGAATCAAAATTCCCATAAAAGTAGGTTTTTTTTCCAATATTATAATTGATGTTTAAAATAAAATCCAATTGGGAATAATATAATATTAATTAAAATATTTTCAATAAAATAACATCATTATCCCTTATAATTATAGATTTGGAAAAGGAATAGAATTTAAATAACTGTAGACAACATGAAATGTGTTCCATGCACATTTTCGTAGAATAAAGATATGATTCTGACATAGAAAACAAATATCAAGTATGAGGAACGGTTTTTCACTAAGAATAATGAATATGCAGTCATGATTTATAGGTGACAAAATACTACTCAATAACCGATGAATTAGTAGAATCATTCCCCCATCCAGAAGTAGGCATTAGATTTCAAAGATCGATGAAGAAGAGGTTTCAACACACTAAATTCAATTTCCATGTTTCAGCAGACTAGACATGGTGTATTAACCATATCAAAAATCGTACATATATTCATGATCTTCGATTTGAAAAGTCACGGAGCCCAAACAGACTTACAATTCAAAATTTATGGCACCCAGAAGATGAATAAATTTCATAAACGGATCGAGGCGGAGGACCTACGTGGTCGACCTATGCGGTCGACCTTTGCAGATAACCTACATGGCAATATAATTTCATCACTCCTATGCGGAAGAGATATGCGGACAAACTCCCATCGACCAGGTCCCCTACTTGCCAAGAAATAGGACCCTTGGGATCCCCATTTCTAACATTGAAAATATTGAAAGACTCTCTGAAGAACCCATTTCAAAGATCTTTCACCTAGATCCCACAGATTGTCTTAGGTATCTCTATAAAATAAGGGATAATACTTAATTAATCATGATAAGTGTGTTTTAAAAATATTTTATAGTTTTTAAATAGGGTTGGTTTTCCTTTGTGAAATACATTCTTCAGTAATCATTCATACCTACGCAGTATACATCTGCACCACATTTTCATAACATACTTGTGCGCTACATCTTCGTGGCATAAAAGAGTGATATACCTGCGCGGGGTACCTACGTGATAGAGCTTGGAATAAATCCTACAAACCAACTCAAGTTCCCTCATCAAAATACATTCATTACATGGTATCACTTTCATTGGTTCCCTTATCTAAAAGAGACTAAGTTGAAGCCTCTACCCAAACCTCTTAACTTATCTATCCTTTGAGAAAGTCACATCAGAGTGTCTCCTATTTCTGGTTTGCATCTCTAGAGTCATAGGTTTCCCACATTTTTTGTAAGGGAGTTAGGATACATTTAATATCTATGGGTCTTTTATATCCACAGTTACATGGACCATTCTCCAAGAAATAATATATGGATGTTCCGGGTTTGGATAAATATGGATTAGGTTCCGTCTTCCCCGTTCATCTCTAAAATCCATAACCTCAGCTCAGTTATAGGGAAGGTATGGTTCACACATTCTTTTCCCTTCAAGAAATGTTGAAGTCTCCTTCCCCTACCATGAACAAATTTAGGGAAACTATCCTACCATAATCCCCTAGACATTCTTATATGAGGTAGAATCACTGCTCCTCTTTTCCTCTTCGGTGCCAAAGACCATGGGGAGATGGGTACAAGGACTTTTAGTATTTTTTCAATCTCTCATTGTGCTTTGTCTCCATGGGAAGCCATCTTGGTATAAGCCCCTAATATTTAGTCTTTCATCCTTCAAGTGGACCATTGTACAATTTGAAGAGAACAGAGGGAGGGCATTTCGCATCGCCTTCTTCCTGGGTTGCCACACCCTCTTCCATGGTCAACTCACCTTCTTCCACTAGCGGAGGAGAAAAATTTTGATTGTTTCAATGACTTTTTTGAATCATTAATATGCATTTTTTTATCACAACGAGCTTGACTCACGTGGTCTTAGAGATTTTTAATGGTCACAATATTTGCACAATAGGAATAATTAAGGAAACTCGGATTCCTGTTCCAACCAGGATACATAGAAAGCCCTTTCTAGGCCTTATATCACTAGATACCCTCTTTATGAATGGAGCCCTAATTCCCTTAAATCAGGGCTTTGTTCTTAGGAATAAGACCTAAATTAAATCCCCAATACATCAAGGCATCATTTTCAGGAAGTAATCCAAAACTCATTTCCTTCAAAGGACTATACTCTCCTATGAAACTTATCGAACTACTTGGGGTTTCATTCCCATCTATATGGGATATGTAGGAAGCCTCCTTGAGGTTCAAACCCAGAACATTAAATCAACCATGATCTCCTTGGGCCATATTCCCATCAAGGTCTGATTATACATGGAAACCCATATCATTTCCAAGTTCCTCGAGATGCTTCAGTAAAATCCTTGCACTTTGTTTTTACTTAGCATCTTCAGCATAGATGTCCATACCACTTGATGTTAAACTATATGGCTAGGTACTTATACCATGACATTAAATGTTATGATGCATCCCATTCATTGGCACCAAACTACGAGGGTTCTGGTTCCTTTTACAAGGATACGTAGGTATCCCATTTTTTGGGCACGATCCCAAGATCAAATTGAATATTCATCTCCCTAGATCACAATAAATTCTAGAGTTCCCCACTAAGTGGCTTAAAAACCAGTATCATCATAACAATGGTTAAAATAATCTCTATGTTGTATATGAGAGGATACCATTGATGGATAACCTAGAATACATACAGATATATCCATTACTGAAGAACCTCAAATATATACTAATGATTGTAAAATTTACACATATTAATAAGCGATTTCAAATTCCAAGGGAAACATATGTTATGATTGGTGAATTAATAAGGATTAATGAAAATATTTTAAATTTACAAAGAAATTTTTAGAGTAGACAATAATTCCCCCCACAAGGGTGTGATGAGTCTGAAATCCCATCCTCTCGACCAACGTACATTCCTATGTATCGTGAAGTTCAAACATAATGAATTCCTGCCTTTGAAAGTAGGCCCCCTTTGGAAAAAGAACTATTGGATTTTTTCTCTTACATAAATAATTTGAATTGAAACCGACGGGAAGCTACGATTCTTAAAACTAAAATATATGTTTCAAGGAACTAAGAAACAATAACAAATTTCACATTTAATATAAAACGTTTTTCATAACTAAAAATAAAAAAAATCATGTTCCCATACATTTATTTTTTAGAAATAACATAAAATTTAAAAAAAAATGTTTATTACAAAAAAGGTTTTTACAAAAATAAAATTATGAGTAGAAAACATATTTAAATAAAATATATTAGGCTATAATTATTGAATTACTTCAAGATGATCACGTAACAAGAACCCCATGGATTCCCCTTTGAGGATCCCCTATTCCTCAATTTCCCTCCTTCTTAAAAATGTATTGATATAACTATGTGGAACATAGACAATATAAAACCTGAAAGAAAGGGTCTCTATAAATATAAATTCATTTGTATTAATGTTCAATTAAGTTTCCTAATAAGACGGTTCATGAAATTTATTATCTCAATTGAAGATGTTTGATAAAATATTCATTACTATGAGGAATATAAAAATATAATTTATATTACTTTCCAAGACTTATAACATACTATTAATATTATTTTTTACATTAAATATTTTTTAAACATCGAAACATAAAGCTTATGAGATGGACGAGTTTTGTATTATAAAGAATGATAAATCAATTAAATTTTTTATAAATACTAATTTTTATATTCTAATCATGTTTCATTAATATTTTTCCTATTTTTTAACAAAAACATCCATGTAAAATAAAACTATGATGATATAAAATATATATATTCATTTATATTAACTCAATGTATTCATGAAGATTGAAAGATAGTAGCACCAAAAGTATAAATCCAAAATTATTTATTTAACATTGCATGGATTCAACTATAACATTATATGGTGTATTAAAACATTTTTAACCAATTCATTACACATATGTTTTTTTTCATGTATACTGACAGTAACTTAGTAGTTTGATACCCTTACATAACATGGGTTGTTATTCTTACGCGAGAAGATCATTGGGTGTTTTCCATTACATGTGGTATAGTTACCTTGAAATAGTGTAGTGGTACCCTTATGTTAGAAGCCTATTACCCTAACGTGAAATTGGACGACACTTATGTCGAATGACTACCCCTTGTATAGAGTAAGAGATATCTATATTATATTAACATGATATGGATGTTTTAGATTTCATTTTTCATGTGTATCATTGCCTTATAAATGTTTCAGTCAACCATTATATACCATTATGAAACAATAGTTTACCCTTATAAAAATTCAATTTTAATAATTAATATGCGTTTTAATATCAAATTTTCTATTTATAATCATAAGACTCATAGAATCCATTAAATATCAAAATATATTAACATCATTTCTCTTCAAATATGTGATACATGTATGTAAAAATATAATTTCATTATTCTAATAAATACATTAACATAGAAAAATATTTATTATAATGAATTATTTATATCTTACATATCCATTCAAATAATTATTTTTCTAAATATAATATTTACATTCATCAACAATATATATATATTAATTTAAAAATAAAATTACATTTTCTCGTTTATAAATGTTATATTATCATTAAAATTTCACTATGTTATTTATATTTATTTATTTTGTAAACTAATGTTGGAATATTGTTTATAATTAATATTATAAAAATTCATAGTAACAATAATATTTTTAAAAATATGGCCAGTGTAATATTAAATACATACTATGTCATTAATTTACATATAATGTAGTACCCCCGGTTTGAGTAATGAAGCATGTTTATTTCTTTTTATGAGTTTTATGTGATTATGATGAGTTGTGAAGAGGGTGGGAGAGTATGTAATGGTTTTCAATATGTTTGGAGTCTTTTCAAAGGGTGCAAGGTTTGAGCATTGTCAGGGAAAACCCTGAGGGTTCTCCCAAAAACCGTGCAGGGGGAGACAGTGTGCTTCACATGGACTACATAGGGTTTGAAAAGCCATGTGAGGAAAGTGTGTAGACCCTTTATCTCATGGTATTGGAGTGCATACAGTAAGTTCATGTATTTTAAAACTGTGCGGGCACACCGTTTGGCCACTTAAAAACGGGGTTATTAAATTCGGGCTCCCTTGGGGTTACCACATTTCATTCCGTACATCCTTCCACTTGATCCCCACTTATAATTTTGGGTTATCAATGGTTGGAGGTACTCTCCCACAGATTTTGGTAGAAATGTGAAGGTGTTTTTTTGTATATTGATGGCAGTTCTCCTCGGGTAAGTCTCCCCTCACGGTTCATTGTGGTTTCCTATTGATCTACAGCTCCATCTATCTCATTTTTCTAAATATACACCCATTGTGTTTATATCTAAGGTTGAGGATTCCTTTGTTGTTTATTTTAATGCTTTTGGTTGTTAGGTAAGGGGATGTAGAGAGGTTTTGGTGGTGTGTTCACCAGATTTGTTGTGTAGTTTCTTGAGCGACGATTTCACTAGAACCCTAAAGGTATTTGGCTTCTCTCTACACTCCACTTTGCTAGAACATATGCATGGTTAAAATTATTTTTTTCCTTAAAATTAATTGGTTCATTATGTGGTAAATTGGATGTAAAAACCTTTGATTATGTTTTCGTGATTTTTGGGAAAAGGCAGGTTTGTGGTAAAATGCTCTTGTTGTGGATTTTAAAATGGAGATTTTAAAATGGGTTTGTAGGGATTGATTTGTAAAAAGGGTGTATGAAAACTGTTTTCAATATATATTTTGTTTAATTGAAATTTTTTTTGGCATGAAAAATTATTATATAGAGATATCAATAAATAGTATCGTTAATGATGTAGATTGACATGCGATGGAAATGGTTATTTTTATATTATTGTGGCCTTGGTGCATTGTGATTGGTTATGACGTGTTCACATACAATGTCTAAAGTGGGAAAGAAATACCAATATAAACAGATAGGATGGATAGTGTACTAAAGGACCACCATCAAGGATAATTGGATGGGAAGTGACACAAAATTGGGAAGGAACGGGTCAGATGGAAGTGCTGACATTATTGCTATAGTGGATTAGGATTGTGAAACATTGTGTGATGCATTGATTGTGTTTTGGCTATGTGAAGAAGAAATTAGTTGTGCTAATGTGTGGGGTGGTGGTATGGATTATGTATTGTTTTTTTCTTTCCCTTGTGTTACATGGCTTGATAAGGGTATGTTTTTCTTGTGGTAATGGTTTCACTATTGAATGTTTTATATAAACTGTTTTATATAATTGTGATAACAGTTTTATCCTAGTTGAATTTATAGGTAAGTCATTTGTGTAAAACTTACAATGTATTTGGACCCACCCCCTTCATTGTAACATGGGTTCTTTTACAGATGTTGTATTCTAAGACATAGGTAAGAGTAAAGCATCTCATTTTGCTAGTGGTTATCCAGGATACTTTGGTGATGTTGTTGTTTTTGGATAATGGAGCTTGGTGTGGAGATGTGGATGATGTATTAGTTCTTTTGGAGTCTTTTTGTAGTCATCCAATTTGTAATATTATGTTTTCTTGGTTTTATTTGGTATTTCGTATTGTTATGGATTAGTTGGTTTTCAATTTGGTAGTGTGTGGTTTTGTTTGTTTTGTAAACATGGATTATGTGGTTTATTGACAATGGATTTTTGGATGATTGGTTTTCACTCAAGGTAAAATCGTTCCCCAATTTATTATTGAAGCCCCAACACATTTATTTCTATCCCTTGGAACTTTGGTAATGTCTTTTAAGGCAATGTAACATTCATCCACCCTCTATATCCAGTGAGATGCGGATGGATGTAGCAAGTTGTATTAGTTTGTTTGGACTCTGGATTTCAAGGGGAAGTAGTTGTTCGATTCATGGTGTGGATCAATGTTATTGGTGTTAACATTAGTTCTTGGTCTCATCATTGATTTGGGATGGGTGCAAGGCATAAGATTGTCCGAACATGGAATTTGTAACATAAAATGATATAGCTAATCCCTTTATGATGAAATCCAAGTTACCAGGGATTTTGGTAAATAAGTATTTGGAGAATATTATAGGAATTGGATATCTCATTGTAATGGGGGTATTGATGTTATTAATATTTTCACAACTTATTATATTCCCCCTTTAGTTATTTTATATGAAATGTGCATAATTTGTGTGAAATATTAATGTTTTAATATTAAGTATAATATTTGAGCATTTTTAGAAGTAGTCAAATTGAGTCAGTTTAATGTTTTAATTATAACTATCACTATACTGATCCAAATTGTGTGGTTATTGTTTTTTAGGAATCTCCTTTCAATATAACACATTTCATTAGAAGGAACCATGATCCAATTCTGCCATTTGAAGGGTCATATGGTCCTCTCAAACAAGACCAAAGAATCTGTGAAGAAACTGGAATATTCATGAAGATTGATTTACTGGGCTCAATCTAGAAGTTCAAAAACCTTAACTCTCCACCATAATTCGGGGGACACTACAAGTCATCTTGGATAAAAATTTCATGGCCCAAATCCAAGTACAAGGGGCCCAAATGAATCTTTGAAGTCCAGCCCACCATTCTGGCTGAGAATGAAAATCAGTATAGTATGCATGACATATCTCCTGATGTAATCATCCAAGAGAGCTGAGATTTTGCAGTGTGAAAGAGGGGATGTAGGCGGCCGACTTTGTTGAAGAAACCATTCGGATTTGAAGGCATCTTAATATTAAAAAACCCTTTCACATTATGGACTTCAAAAAGACTGGATTGAAATGGACAGTTTAAGTTTGTTTATTCAACCGGCCATAACTTTTTATCCTTACGTCCAAATGACTCCAAATATTTAGAGTAGTCGACCAACATTATTGCCTACAACTTTGAAGAAGAAGATATGTGAAGATTCGGCTGTCTGAATTGCCAAATTGGCGATGAAATTGGAGGGACAGATTGGGAATGCAAACAGTCCACTCCTTGGGCTATAAATACTCTTCCCTTCTCTCCTTGAGAGGGGTTGGCATTTCAGAAGAGAGGAGATCACATTGGCACGACCAAAGCATTTCCAAAGTCTTGGGAGGACCTGCCATACTCAAGTTTTCACTTGAGAGACCTTTCCTCCTCTCTTTCTTTTCACTTACTTTTGAGTTCTTCATTTTTGTAATCTTGTAATTCTCTTTCTTTGTAATTCTGTTTTAATGCAAGTTACTTCTTCAATATCTCTTATTCTCTTCCACCTTCTGTATTTTAATATTAATGTTCTTAAAATAGTTTAAATTCAGTTCAATCCCCTTCCCTTATTAAGCTTCCTCATTCAATCGAAATTCCATTTTTGATTCTTAAATTATTTCGTGTGTGTGTGTTCGGCACACTACTCTTATCTTGTCCCTTTCTTTTTCTTCTCTTTATAATTCATCACCATAAACATATATTACCATATTATTAAACATCCAAATGGCTGAGTAAATCTCTCATTGGGGTGAGTTATAATTTGGGGATGTTAATTGATTGAGAGTTTTGCTCGATGAGTATTCTTTAAATTAATATTGTGTATGTTAAACTTAATATGTCATGGATTAATGATATGTTTTGTTTAACAAGTGGTTTCCATGGATTATTGGAACCATAAATACACTACCATAAATTTGTTTTGATTGATATTAGAACCCTAAGATAAGTTAAGGCTTGGATTAAAGCCTTCACACTTAGGAATTCCAATCAACGTCAACTTATGACATGGGTGTTAATTTAATGCAATACAATGTAAGGCTCCAGGATATCACATGCTTAACTCCCCAATGATGAACTCACACCAATATTTATCAATTTGGTAAATCAAACATCATCCATAAATCATTTCAATTAAGCTCTGTAAACAAAACCCCCTAATCAAAATACAATCAACTAAAAACAATCGACTATTACGAAGTACCATCACCGAGGATTCGACCCGAGTGCTGCTATACACATTAGCAGAGCACCAGAACTTTGAACAGTCGATAGGCGACAATCGGACGCACTTTCAAATGGCGCCGTTGCCGGGGATGGTGCTTTAAGTAGTCATTAGTTTCTGGTTATTGTAAACAAAACCCAAAAAAAATACAAAAGTTTAAAAAAATTGAAAAAAACACAAAGAAAAACCCGTCTTCCTCTTAAAAATCATAAACTGAAAAAAATACAAAGAAAAACCCGTCTTCCACTTTCTTCCAAAATCTCTCTGAATGCCCCGTAGCCTTCCAAACAATCCCTCGGATTTGTTTGACCCTGAAATTGATAGAACTCTTCGTCGAATTAGGAGGACCATTAGGGATAACCAAATCACCCAAGAACCAATCATTGCCCTACCAATTGAATTAGATATGGCCAATCCTAGGGAACAAACATTGAAAGAACTTGCTGCCCCTGATATGAATTACCAACCTCTTGGTATTCAATATCCAAACATAGAGGCTGACTTCAAACTCAAGTCGGGTTTGATTCATCTTCTCCCTCATTTTCACGGGCTAGCCGGTGAGGATCCTCATCTTCACCTCAAAGAGTTCCAAGTGGTCTGCCCAACCATGAAACCTCAAGGGGTTTCTGAAGAACAAATCAAGCTTAGAGCTTTCCCCTTTTCCCTAGCAGATTCTGCCAAGTCTTGGCTATACTACCTCCCACCTGGTTCCATAAACTCATGGGTTGACATGAAGAGACTTTTCCTTGAGAAGTTCTTTCCCGCTTCCCGAACAGCTTCTATCCGAAAGGAAATAAGCGGCATCCGTCAATTCCCTAATGAATCACTCCATGAGTATTGGGAGAGGTTCAAAAATCTTGTGGCAACTTGTACACACCATCAAATCCCTGACCAACTCCTGATCCAATACTTCTATGAGGGGTTATTGGCTATGGAGCGAACTCTCATTGATGCCGCAAGTGGCGGTGCTCTTGTTGACAAAACTCCTGCAGCTGCACGAGAACTCATAAGCAACATGGCTGCAAACACGCAGCAATTCCATACTCGAGCACATGCTCAAGTGAAACAAGCCCAAGATAATCAATCCATAGAGCCCAACAAGATGACTGAGTGGATGAGTGAACTTACAGGTCTTGTGCGTCAACTAGCGGTGGCTACCAAAGCCCCAACCTCATCTTCTCCACAGTCACTATTCCCTTGACCTATCAAGAATTGTGGAATATGCAACTCTCCATCTCATCCGACTGACACATGTCCACAACTTCAAGATGATCCATCTGATTCATCTAGTCCAATGGAGCTCAATGCGGCATATGCTCAGCGAAACTTCAACCCTCAACAATCAGGTCAGTTTGTTAGAAACTTCAACCAACCCCACTCTGAGCCCTTCTCTTCTACCTTTAACCCACCTCTGAGGTATGGTAATCCCATTTCTCATCCTCCTCAATTCCCTCCTCAAAATCCAAACCAGTTCCAATATGGTCAAAGTGGTGGTATCCATCAACCTTATCCTTTTGTTCCTCAACCCCAAAGGAACAATCCTCCTCCTGGATTCCACTATCCTAACGAGCCTTCCCAATTCCCCACCCAATACAATCGCTTTCCCAAGAACCAAAATCAAGGCCAACCCAATTTGGGACAAGCCTCTTCTTCTAAACAACCATGGGAAAGTGCTGTAGAGGATCTTGCTTCCTTCACCCGTTCTAGCCTCAAGAACATTGAAACCCAAATAGGTCAACTTGCATCCCACCTTAGCCAGCAACAACCATCCAATTCATCCCAACTCCCAGCTCAACCATTACCCAACCCTAAGGGTAATGTAAGTGCAATTGCACTTAGATCGGGAAAGCAAATTGCTATGCCCCATAATGATTGCTCTACCTCCCCTTTCGATGTTGATCTAGAAAATGAAAAGAACAAAAAGCTGGAAAAGGAACTTGAATCCACTCCTTCACCTCCTTCCATTCCTCTAAGGAACCCAATTCCTTTTCCTCAAGCCATCTCCAAGCCTAAGAAGTCCTTTGAACCTGATCCGGAAATGCTTGACATGTTTAGACGTGTTGAAGTGAACATCCCCCTCTTAGATGCCATCAAACAAATCCCTAAGTATGCCAAGTTTCTTAAGGAATTGTGCACCCATAAGAGGCAACTTAGGAACATTGAAAATGTTTCAACTCAACAGTCCATTCCCATGAAGTGCAAAGATCCAGGGACCTTCACGGTTCCATGTCAAATAGGGAGTTCCAACTTTGATGATGCACTCATAGACCTTGGAGCCTCAATAAATGTCATGCCCAAATCCATTTTCTCCAACCTTGGTCTAGGTCCCTTGCACCCAACGGGTGTTGTCATTCAATTAGCCAATCGAAGCACTACCAGTCCTGAGGGGATAATTGAGGATGTTCTTGTTCGGGTCAATGATCTTATCTTCCCAGGTGATTTCTATGTCCTTGACATGGAAGGTGAGACAACCTCTTCTCGATCTCCCCTAATTCTAGGAAGACCATTCCTCATGACTGCGAGAACAAAGATTGATGTCTATTCAGGCATCTTCTCCATGGAATTTGGTGACCAACTGGTCAAGTTCAACATTTTCCAAGCCATGCGATACCCATATGAGGATCACTCTGCATTCTCAATCCATGCTTTTGAGGACACTTCTAAGATTCAATCGAACCCCAATCCACCATGTTCTTCATGATCTAATGATAAAGGATCTTGTGAAATCTGCACCATGATTAACAAAGTCATAAATGGTGAAGTTGATGTGGACCTCTCATTCATAGACTCCATCAATCTAGAGGAACTTGAAAACTCTCTTGAATCCCACATCAACTCTGATCTCTACTGCTCCACCTTGGACAGTGTTGAGGAAAATGATCCAAACCCATCTAGAATCCCTTCTCCTACTCCTAACTTGTCTAGCTCTCCAATCAAGGCTGAAACTGATCTAAAACCACTTCCTTCACACCTCAAGTATGCATTCCTTTTCCATGATCCCTCCTACCCTGTCATTATCTCTGCTGCACTTTCTGAAACTGAGGAGTCCCAACTTGTTCAAGTGTTAGAGGAAAACAAAAATGCCTTAGGTTGGACCCTAGATGATATTCCAGGAATCAACCCTTCCCTTTGCATGCATCACATCCATCTAGAGGAATCATCCAAACCAATTAGGCAACCTCAAAGAAGACTCAATCCACTCATACTTGAGGTAGTTAGGGAAGAGATTACCAAGCTTCTTCAAGCTGGTATTATCTACCCAATTTCTGATAGTGAATGGGTTAGTCCAATTCAAGTCGTTCCTAAGAAGGGCAGGATAACAGTTGTCACAAATGAACATGGAGAAGTGGTCACAACTCGGGTGAAAAACAAATGGCGTGTGTGCATCGATTATCGCAAATTGAATGCTGAAACACGAAAAGATCACTACCCACTTCCTTTCCTTGACCAAATGCTTGAGAGATTGGCTGGAAAGTCACACTATTGCTTTCTTGATGGTTACACCGGCTACTTCCAAATTCCAATCGCACCTCAAGACCAAGAAAAGACCACATTCACTTGCCCCTTTGGAACCTATGCCTATAGGTGAATGCCTTTTGGCCTTTGTAATGCTCCTGCAACATTCCAGCGGTGTATGATGAGTATCTTTTCTGAATTCATTGAGAATTGCATGGAGGTATTCATGGATGACTTTACCATTTATGGCGAGTCATTTGAATCTTGCTTACATTCACTCTCTTTGGTCCTTCAAAAGTGTGTCAAGTGCAACCTTGTGCTGAATTTTGAAAAATGTCTCTTCATGGTTTCAAAGGGGATTGTTCTAGGGCACATCATTTCTCAAGAGGGTATCCAAGTTGATCCAGCCAAAATTGAGGTGATCCAATCACTTCCTGAACCCAAATCAGTTCGAGACATTCGGTCCTTCCTTGGTCATGCCGGTTTCTATCGGCGATTCATTCAGAACTTCAGCAAGATTTCCATCCCACTCACTCGTTTACTTCAAAATGATGTCACATTCAATTTTGATGAGGCTTGCAAGAGAGCCTTCATTGAACTCAAATCTGCTCTCACATCTGCTCCAATAATCCAACCCCCAGATTGGTCCTTACCATTTGAATTGATGTGTGATGCTTCTGATAGGGCCATTGGGGCTGTTCTTGGTCAAAGAAGAGAAAATATTCCTCATGTCATCTTTTATGCCTCAAAAACATTGGATGAAACTCAATCACACTACACTGTGACTGAAAAAGAACTTTTAGCTGTGGTTTTTGCCTTGGATAAATTCCGGCCCTATCTCTTAGGTGCCAAAATCATCATCTTCACGGACCACTCAGCATTAAAGTTCTTACTTAAGAAAAGTGATTCCAAACCAAGGCTAATAAGATGGATTTTAATGCTCCAAGAGTTTGACCTTGTGATAAAAGATAAACCTGGAAAAGAAAACCCTGTGGCTGACCACCTGAGTAGAATTTCTAATTCTTCTCATTCTGAAATAATTGATCCTGAATTTCCAACTGAACACCTCTCATCTCTCACTCCAAAGTTACCATGGTATGCCCCAATTGTCAATTACTTGGTTTCTGGTGTTTTCCCTGAATATTTTTCAAAAGAACAAAAAGAAAAGATGAAAAGTGATTCAAAGAATTATTTTTGGGAAGATAATAAACTTTGGAAAACTGGGGCTGACATGGTAATTAGGAGATGTGTTGATGAAACTGAACAATTCTCCATCTTGGAATTCTGCCACTCAATGCCTGGAGGTGGCCACTTTGGACCACAAAGGACTTCTAGAAAGGTCCTAGATTCTGGATTATTTTGGCCTTCACTCTTCAAGGACTCACACGAGTTCTGTCAATCATGTCCCACTTGCCAAAAGTTTGGCACAATTTCTAAAAGAAACGAAATGCCTCAAAAGCCATTAATCTTCTGTGAGCTTTTCGATGTTTGGGGCATCGATTTCATGGGACCTTTTCCCCCTTCCAATGGATTATCCTACATTATCCTTGCTGTTGACTATGTTTCTAGGTGGGTCGAGGCCAAACCCACTAGGAAAGACGATGCTCAAACTGTGAGTGAGTTCCTCAAAACTCATATCTTCCATCGATTCGGAACACCACGTGTTTTGATAAGTGACTTAGGAACTCATTTCTGTAATAGAACCATGGAGTCACTTTTGAAAAAGAATGGGGTTGTACATAAAACATCCACTGCATATCACCCTCAAACAAATGGAATGGCTGAACTTTCTAACAGAGAAGTGAAAAGAGTGCTTGAAAGAATTGTTAAGCCCACAAGAAAAGACTGGCCCGATAGACTTGGTGAAGCACTCTGGGCCTATCGAACAGCCTATAAGACACCCATTGGGATGTCTCCATTTAGGCTAGTTTTTGGTAAAGCCTATCATTTACCAGTTGAAATCCAACATAAGTCATTTTGGGCTGTCAAAACTTGTAATTTAGATTGTGAAAAATCTGGTGAAGAAAGATTGTTGCAGTTGACTGAATTGGAGGAGCATCGACTCGATTCGTATGAGAACTCCATTCTCTACAAAGAAAAGGCAAAGTCACTCCATGACAAGCACATTATTCGAAAGGTATTTCATGAAGGTGAAAAGGTAATGCTCTTCAATTCTCGATTTCGACTTCACCCAGGTAAGCTGAATTCTCATTGGGATGGACCTTTTATTATTACTAATGTTTACCCATTTGGTGCAGTGCAAGTCGAAGACCCTTCTTCAAAAAGAACATTCACGGTAAATGGACACCGGTTAAAGCATCACCATGAGAGGCCATTCACTTCAGGTTCCACATCAACTTCCATTGACCCACCACTAGATGGAAATGGTGACCCACCAAATCCAAACCAGGGGGCACCTCTTTCCCTTTAACTCTCTCTCTATCTCTTCCTCTCTCTACCTCTTTCTTCTTCTTCCTCTCTCTTTCATTTTGTTACCACTTTATTCATCAAACCCTTTCTTTTTATCTTTCTTGTGTGGGTGTGTATTTAAAAAAAAACCTTAAAAACTAAAAAAAAACAAAAAACACAATTACTTAAAAAAATTACAAAAAAAGAGTCATGCTTACTCACCATCTAGTTTTGAAATTTTGTCTAACCATTTTGGGGAGTCAAAAGGCTTGTTTTAAACTCAAATATATTGAATTTTTATCTCAAACTTGGGTAAACAATTTTGTGTCAATAACAAACATTTTGAATGAACAATTTTTGGTGGAAAATGATTCTCCCCTACCGTGAGGAATAACATTACCCTTCATGCCAAGGTCATCTATGGCCATCTTTTTCATTGTGTGTCTTCACCACTGATTGTGAGTCTTGAGTTTGTGGACCTTCGAGCTGAATTTCCATCTTTTGTGTGCATTAATATGATAGAGGCATTTTCTAAGCCACATGAGAATCAGAATAGCCAAATAGCCTCCCGTTACCCTTACATTGATCCTACTTTTGAAAGCCCCTTTGAGCCTATGAAAACCTTTCTTTTGATAGCCACATTACAAGCCTAATACCTTGTCCCACCCAACATCTTCATGGATTTTCATTGTACAATTTATTGAAATTTAAGTGTGGGGGGAATGGACTTCATTTTTGGGCGTACTTTCATTGATTTCCAATGTGTCATCATATGCTTGAGGGCAAGCATCCATTCAAGTGTGGGGGAGAGGTTGTAATTCTGTGAGCTTTGGGGTGTATATGTGTAATTGTCATTTGTACAAAAGTCATTGAAAAGTGTTCAAAAAAAATGAAAAAAATTTATATTAAAAAAAATGAAAAAAAAAGGAATGGGTTGTGTCTTGGGTGGGTCAAAAATCATTCATCCTCAACCTTTGATCGTGTTATAACTACTAAAATTAGTTCCATGAGAAGATCAAACATGGGTTGGGAGATGACTGTGAGACTTGTTTCAAGCACAACTTTCGAAAAAAAAGCAAAAGAAAAAAAGAAAAAAAAGAACACTTGAATCATCTTGTATTGTGTCATTATTGGAAGTCTTCCATGTTGTTCATATTCCATCATCTCACCCTATTCCATTTTCTATCTCCATCACTTTTCATTCATCACACATTCATGCCCTTGTAAATATGTGTTTCTATTTCCTTTCAAATCAAATTTCAAAAAAATGTGCATTGATTTTTCCATGTTGGTGTTTTTATCCCATCTTTTCCTTTGGACATTATATACCTACCGTCCCATAGCCACTGAAAAACCCCTTAAAAGACCTCTTGATTCTTGTACACATTAGATTTGGGAATGGAAGCTGAGAGCTCTTACAAACTCTTGATTTTCACTTTTTGTTGGTGAATGAGTGAACCTCCTAAAATACATTTTTATCATCTTGAGAGGAGTAAGTTTTGAGTGCCTACATTTTCCAATTCAAACCTTGAACATGAAAAAATGAATTGTTTCTGATGCATTATTGTGAACCAAATTTGTGATGGAATTCAATATGGATGAGTGAAATATTCTAAACCTCCCCTGATTGGAGAAAACGAAATTTTAATATTTGTTGGTGAGTGAAAATGATTTTGTCATGTTTTTATATTTGTTGCACATGAGGACATGCGCAAATCTAAGTGTGGGGGAGTTGATGTTATTAATATTTTCACAACTTATTATATTCCCCCTTTACTTATTTTATATGAAATGTGCATAATTTGTGTGAAATATTAATGTTTTAATATTAAGTATAATATTTGAGCATTTTTAGAAGTAGTCAAATTGAGTCAGTTTAATGTTTTAATTATAACTATCACTATACTGATACAAATTGTTTGGTTCTTGTTTTTTAGGATTCTCCTTTCAATATAGAACATTTCATTAGAAGGAACCATGATCCAATTATGGCATTTGAAGGGTCATATGGTCCTCACAAACAAGACCAAAGAATCTGTGAAGAAACTGGACTATTCATGAAGATTGATTTACTGGGCTCAATCTAGAAGTTCAAAAACCTTAACTCTCCACCATAATTCGTGGGACACTACAAATCATCTTGGATAAAAATTTCATGGCCCAAATCGAAGTACAAGGGGCCCAAATGAATCTTTGAAGTCCAGCCCACCATTCTGGCCGAGAATGAAAATCAGTATAGTATGCATGACATATCTCCTGATGTAATCATCCAAGCGATATGAGATTTTTCGGTGTGAAAGAGGGGATGTAGGCGGCCGACTTTGTGGAAGAAACCATTCGGATTTGAAGGCATCTTAATATTCAAAAACCCTTTCACATTATGGACTTCAAAAAGACTGGATTGAAATGGACAGTTTAAGTTTGTTTATTCAACCGGCCATAACTCTTTATCCGTACGTCCAAATGACTCCAAATTTTGAGAGTAGTCGACCAACATTATTACCTACATCTGTTAAGAAGAAGATATGTGAAGATTCGGCTGTCTGAATTGCCAAATTGGCGATGCAAGTGGAAAGACAGATTGGGAATGCAAACAGTCCACTCCTTGGGCTATAAATACTCTTCCCTTCTCTCCTTGAGAGGGGTTGGCATTTCAGAAGAGAGGAGATCACATTGGCACGACCAAAGCTTTGACAAAGGCTTGGGAGGACCTGCCATACTCAAGTTTTCACTTGAGAGACCTTTCCTCCTCTCTTTCTTTTCACTTACTTTTGAGTTCTTCATTTTTGTAATCTTGTAATTCTCTTTCTTTGTAATTCTGTTTTAATGCAAGTTACTTCTTCAATATCTCTTATTCTCTTCCACCTTCTGTATTTTAATATTAATGTTCTTAAAATAGTTTAAATTCAGTTCAATCCACTTCCCTTCTTAAGCTTCCTCATTCAATCGAAATTCCATTTTTGATTCTTAAATTATTTCGTGTGTGTGTTCGGCACACTACTCTTATCTTGTCCCTTTCTTTTTCTTCTCTTTATAATTCATCACCATAAACATATATTACCAGATTATTAAACATCCAAATGGCTGAGTAAATCTCTCATTGGGGTGAGTTATAATTTGGGGATGTTAATTGATTGAGAGTTTTGCTCGATGAGTATTCTTTAAATTAATATTGTGTATGTTAAACTTAATATGTCATGGATTAATGATATGTTTTGTTTAACAAGTGGTTTCCATGGATTATTGGAACCATAAATACACTACCATAAATAAGTTTTGATTGAGATTAGAACCCTAAGTTAAGTTAAGTCTTGGATTAAAGCCTTCACACTTAGGAATTCCAATCAACGTCAACTTATGACATGGGTGTTAATTTAATGCAATACAAAGTAAGGCTCAAGGATATCACATGCTTAACTCCCCAATGATGAACTCACCCCAATCTTTATCAATTTGGTAAATCAAACATCATCCATAAATCATTTCAATTAAGCTCTGCAAACAAACCCCCCTAATCAAAATACAATCAACTAAAAACAATCGACTATTACGAAGTACCATCACCGAGGATTCGACCCGAGTACTGCTATACACATTAGCAGAGCACCAGAACTTTGAACGGTCGATAGGCGACAATCGGCCGCACTTTCAGGTATCAAATGAGATACACTTGACATGCATGGTAGAAATGACTTCCAACAAGGATTCGTATTTCATTGGGGTATAATAATCTATGGTGTGGTATAGAGGTTAGGATTTTTAAAATATGTATTGGATTTCGAAACAAAAGGACTTGAAACATAGAAACTTCCGGTATATTGAAAATGGGTTGATTTTCAAAACATGGTGGATTTTTTTGAATAGTGCAACATGAAAAATGTGAACTTATGGAAATCCTGGTGTGGATTTTTTTTTGTAATTTAATTTGAAAATTATATTACCATTCTTGTTAAGGGAGTATGACTTAAGGGTTTTTGTGTTGATAGAAATGGAACTGGGTCAACGTCGTAGAGACCAAACGGAAGAAGAAGCTAAAATTGTTGTAGCACCTGATCCTTAGGTGAACTAGCAGCTAGTATAGATTATAGTAAATTAATTATAATATGAGGAATGTTAGAATAATGAGTATTAACTAAAGCAGGAGGATCATGTGGTTCAGTTTGAATGGAAGAATCTACCAATGTTTCAGGGTGATTCAGAGCTAGAATGGGATGAAGTGTGGATGAATAGAATGAATATAATAATTTACTTCTTGGGAACATTGGTAGAGCTTAAAGTGTAGTTAACGAATTACATGTTAGAAGATCATTCCCTTCAGTGGTCGGAGATGGCGGTCCGAGCTAGGAATGAACAAGGTGTGACATGGGAGGGGTTTTAGTATCTGTTTATTAAACAATTCTACCAGCATACGTTCAAAATTCATTATATTATGGATTTCATCACGTTGAAGCAAGAGTATATGGAGGTCATATAATATGAACCTATGTTTATGAACATAGTGTGTATTTATCATGAGGTGGTGGATAGTACATCGTTGAAGGCACGATTTTTTGAATTTGGGTTGAACTAGGAAATTCATTCTAAGATAGAGGTGTTCTGTGTATATGATTTCATCGAAATTGTGAATTGAGCTATAGTTGTGGAGCTAGATCTTATGGGGGATACATGCTAGGGAAATATGTTTGTACAAATGGGAAATAGTGGGAACTCAAATGCTGGGTTCAATCGGAATATGGAAAATTATTTCTAGGATGGGAGTATGACTCAGAATCTGACAACAGGATCTATGAATCTTCCTCCGATTCCATAAAGTAAGACGAGATGTTTTCAATGTGGTTTTATGAGCCACATCAATCTGGATTGTATGACACAACCTTGATCTTTTCATAATTGTAAGAAGATGGGGCATCTAAAAAGATAATTTTTGAATTATTGGAGGTTGGGTGTCTGTGACACTACCCAAGGGTCGTAGGGGTCTTATGCCTCAATGGGACAAGGGTAGCAACATACCACTCGGTAGCAGAGAAATGTTAGTCATGGTGATTCGAGAAACACTATGACTCCTTAGTAGGGTAATAAAGAGAAGAGCATGGAATGTAAGAAGTTTTTTGTGCTAAGTATGTGGTGATGGATGGTCAGTCAGGACCATCCACGAGGCAAGGTACGGTTCTTTTTAATTCAATGCTGATGCAAGATGTGTATGATATATGTGCTTCACATTATTTTATTTCTTCTCACTACGTTGACTTTTTTGTGTGTACATGTGTAAATGATTCCCCATGTTTCGAAATTATATAATCCTCTTGGTCAAAGAGAGTGTCAAGCCTTCAATTGTACAGTGTGTTGGGTAGTTGTGGATGACATTGAATTGATGTGATATTTCACAGAGATTGAGATGGATCCTTATGATATAATCCTATGAATGGTTTTTTATGATGTTTAATGCTGACATCTATTACTATACCTGACAATTTTGTGCTATGAGGGAGGATTGTATTAGACATCTCTTTAATGGGGTAAAAGTGTGAGTAGAAGTGTTCAACAAGCTTATTTCCAATAGCAGTTGGCCTGATATCATATCAGTTTGGGGTTTTTTTTGGAATCAGTGGAAGGTGTTGCGGAAGGTTTTCTTCTGAAAGTAGTGGATCTGTTTATGGATGTATTTTCTAAATAATTCATTGGGTTTCCACCCTTGAGAGAAGTGGAATTTATGATTGATCTCTGTCTAAGGATCAGTCCTATATCACTTACGTCTTACCGAATGAAACCAGCAAAATAACAGTAATTAAAGGTACATATGGAATGGTTTGAAAACAACAGGTTCATCCATTCTAGCACAGATCCATAGGAAACAAAAGTTTTTTTTGTTAAAAAGGTGGATGGAACCTTGAAGATCTATGTTAATTATCGTAGACTTAATCAGGTTATGATAAAAAAACCAATATCCACATCCACACATTTTTGATTTTTTTGACCAAATGAATATATTTGTTTGGTTCTCCATGATTGAATTGTGGTCAGGGTGTCACCAATTGCTTCTGACGAAGGAGGATATCACAAAAACATATTTCAGATATATATATATATATATATATATTCATTACGAGTATGTGGTTATGCCCTTTGGTTTTACGATTCCACCAACAGTGTTCATGGCATTGATGAATATAATATTTTCGAATTTCCTGGATTATTTTGTAGTGGTATTTGTTGATGATATTATGGTGTATTTGAGGAAAAGGGTAGAACATGAGCATCACTTGGAGATAGTGCTGGGGATCTTGAGGGATCATCAATTTAAAGTAAAATTTTCAAAATGTGATTTTTGGATACTGGACAGTCATTTCATTGGACATGTTTTTTCTAATAGGGGGTTTTATTTGATTTGGATATGATTGAGGCTATTATCTCATGGTTAGCACCAAAGAACATTTTTGAGATATAGAAGTTCCCTTGTATAACAAGGAATAATTGACATTTTGATCGTGATTTCTCATGATTGGCTTTGCCGATGACAACTTTGAAAAGGATGAATATCCCAGTTTAATGGGATGAGCAGTGTCTGAAATGATTTGAAGAGATAAAGGGTCACCATACATCAATGCCAACCATGGTTTTTTAGAACCAGGGAATGGGTACTTGTGTATTGTTACACATCAGGATTAGGGTTGGGTTGTGTTCTCATGCCGGGGGATCATGTTTTTTCATATAGCTCACATAATTTGAGGTTGCATGGGAATAACTACCCAACACTTGATTTTGAGTTGGTAGTTGTGGTTCATGCTTTAAAAATGTCGAATAATTATCTATTTGGTTATAGATTTATTATGTTTACCGATCACGATAGATTAGATCAAATTTTCTCACAATGATATTTGAACATGAGGCAATGGCGATGTATGAAATATCACCATATTTTTTATATTGGCATAATCTAAACACAGAGTAAGGGAAATTCAGTGGTAGATGAATTAATTAAGTATTCATATACTCAAATGGTGAAACATGCCTCAGATCAGTGGCAATTGATGTAAATGATGGACGACTTGTGGTTGGAATGTGAGGACCTGTTTGGAAGAGAGATCTTCTTTCCATCTTCGTTGGTTCCTAACTTGGCTGGTTTGGTTAAAGAAGCACAGAAATTAGATTCTATGTTTATGGAGATGGGGAAAATATCAATTATGGGGAGACCATTGAGAACCGAGGACATAATGAGAATCTAGTGTGGTGTTTTTGGAATTGGAAGGTGGTACTTATGTTTTAATGGGAGGATCTTCTCAGGCCTTATCATCATTATGGATGGGATGTCCATCCTGGAATTTATAAAATGTATAAGGTGTTGAAAGTGCAGTTTTCGTGGGCTGTTATGAAAAGCGTTTTGGCCATGTTTTTATCAAGATGCTTTATTTATCAGCACTTCAAAGATAATCATTAGTCCCCAACATTCATATCACAGTCATTAACTATTCTAGAGTGAAAATGGGAGTTTATAGCAATATATTATCTTACAGTTCTTCTAAGAAAGGTCATGAAACATGATTCTATTTGGGTGATTGTAGATCGGCTCACAAAGTTGGCCCATTTTATCCCTATTCGTGATCTATTAAAGTGGAATATATATTAAAAATCTATATCTGGGAAGGGGTAATGAGTCATGGTTTCCATGTTTTCATTGCATCAGATAGATATACAAGGATCACATATCATTTCTAGAAATCCTTTCAACAATCCCTTGGGACAAAATTGACTATGAGCACGATGTATCATCATCTAACAGATGGCCTATCTGATAGGACGATACAAAAATTGGAGGATATGATAAGGGATTGTATGTTGGATTTTTGTGGTTTATGGGAGAATTACATAACTTTGGTGGAGTTATCCTAAAATAACAGTTATTTTTCTTCAATACAGATGGCTATGTTTGAGGCATAGGTTGGGCGTCTGTGTCGTTCTCTACTATGTTGCATCAAAACAGGCGAGAATTCGAGGATTTGACCGAGCCCGGTTCATGAGACTATAGAAACAATGAAGTTGATCCAGAATTGGATGTAAACGGATCAAAGTCATCATAAACCGTACGCATACCATTTTCAATAACTGTTGTCATTCGAGGGGGTTGATCATATGTTTATTATAATCTCTCCTTGGTTGGGACATCATCAGGATTGGAAGAAGGGTAAGTATCAGCGAGGTATATTGGTAGTTTTAAGATACATGAGTGGATTGAAGAGGAATCTTATCATTTGGCATTTCCACCATGGTTTACTATGGAGAACATTTTGTTTCATGTGTCGCAGTTGAAAAAGTATCAGCTGGATTATTACAATGTGATTTGTTGGGATCATGTTGAGCTAGAACCAGATGCTTCGTTAGTGCACGTGCTAGTGCAGATTTTGGATAAGAATGAGAATGTATTGTGGGATAAAATCATATGTTTATATTTTGTTTTTTGGAAACATGATTAGATTCAAAAGGATAATTTGGAGTGGGAGAAAGAGATGACTGAGCAATGGCACGAGCTCTTTCGACAATAAGATGGTTCTCTACTTTCCGAGGACAGAAATTCCAATGGTGGGGAAAATGTAATGCTCCCAGGTTTGTGGAATGTTTCCTTTTTATTCCTTTTTATGTCCATTAAGTGATTGATATGGGTTAGGAAGAGGATGGGAGTGTTTGGAATGGTTTTTAATAAGTTTGGATACTTTTTTAATAGTGAAAGTTTTGAGCATGGTTAGGGGAAGCAATGTGGGATTTCAAGAAAAAAGTTTAGGGGGAGACAATGGTATTCACATAGACTTAGTGTGGTTTTCCAAACCGTGTGAGGAAACTATGGAAAACCCATCTCTCGCGGCAGTGGCTTGCACACGGTTAGAACATGATTTTTCAATCCATGTGGGCTAACCGTGAATCAACTTAAAATGGGGTTTTTAAATACAGGCTCTGTTGGGGTTACCCCAATTCATTAAAAAAATCCTACCACTCATTCCTCACTTGTTATTTTGGGTTCTAAAATGTTGGATGTTCTCTCCCACATGTTTGTAAAGAAATACAAAGGGTTTTATTGGTGAATTGAAGGTGGTTCTTGTCAGGTAAGTATCCTCTCATGGTTCTTTGTGTTTTATTCTAGATCTATATCTCCCTCCCTCTTAGTTTTATAGATCTACACCACATTTTTGTTGATATAGGGTTTTGGTTGCCTTGGGTGTTGATTTTATGGATTTTTGATGATAGGTAATGGGATATATAGTGTATTCAGTGGCGCGTTCACTGAATTTTTGTTGTATTTTCTTGTGAGTCAATTTTACCAGAACCCTAAAGGTAGGTGGCTTCTCTCTTGACTCCACTTCGATAGAACATGGATCTTGGTTATAATAATTTATTTTGCTTAAAATTACATTTTTTTACATGGGAATTTGGATGGAAATTCCTTTGGTGTTCTTTTGGGTTTTTTTGCGAAAAAGGTGGTTTGTGGTCAAATGCTCTTATTAACGATTTTAAATTGATGATTTTAAATATTTTTGATGGGATTGATTTGGGAAAGGATTGATAAAACGGGTTGATAAAAGGGTTTTAAATAAATATTATGTTTCATTTAAAAGTTGTTTGTCATGGAAAATGATTAAACAATGATCTCAACAAATGGGTGATTTATTAATGTGGACTGACATGTGATGGAAATGGATAGTGTCATATTGTTGTGGCCTTGGCGCATTGTTCTTGGTTATTCCATGTTTAGTTATTTTTTGTAATTTTGGTGATAAAGACCACTATAAAATCGAGGATGGATAGTGTACGGAACAACCACCAATAAGGGTAAGTGGGTGGGATGTACGACTAAATTGGGAAGGAAGGAACACGTCAGAAAGAAGTGTCACTAAGATTGTTAAACCTATTTGGGTTTGTAAATCATTTTATTGTGCTTTCATTGTGTTCTGGCTATGCAATGTGGAAATTGGTAGTGCTAACGTGTGTGAGGGTGGTATGAATTATGGCATGTTTTTGGATTTCCATTGTGTTACATTGCTTGATGAGTGTATGTTTTGCATGTGGTAATGGTTTCCATATTGAATGTATTATATAAAATATTTTATATAAATGTGCTTAAAGTTTTATCCCAGTGTCATGCATAGGGAAGTGATTTGGAGAAAACCAACTGAGTATTGATAATTACCCCTACTTTGGAAAAAAGGTGCTTTTATGGATGTCGGATTCTAGGACACAGGTAAGAGTAACACATCCCATTTTTCTAGCTGTTTGGCATGGGGATTTGGTGATGTTGTGGTACTTAGAGCATGGAGCATGGTGTGAATCAGTGGATGATGTCCTAGTTCTATTACAGACTTGTTGTAGCTTTCCTCTTGGAACTCTGATTTTGGATTGGATGTATTTTGAATGAAAGATTGTTACATATTAGTTGGTTGTCTTTTTGGTAATGCATGGGTTTGGTTTTTTTGTTGACATGCATCATCTAGTTTGTTAATAGTGGAATTTTTTGTTGGTTTTTTTTTCTAATGTGAAAATCATTCACCAATTTATTCTCGAAGCCCTCAGAATTTATTTCAAGCCATTGGGGCGTCAGGAATGTCACTTTAGGATATATAACATTCCTCTACCATCTCAATCCAATGAGACGAGGGAAAATGTTGCATATAACCTATGGGATAATAATAATCATCATTTTAATTTAAATTTATATAGTCATGGTAAAGTATAAATTGATAAATTCTAACTTATTAAATGAAACATTTTGTTTAATAAAAAAATTCCTATTATAAATATTGTTAAAGACATATTTTTTTAACTTGATTATTTTAAATTATCTATTACGAAAACATTTATTGTTTATAGAATAGTATTATTAAAAAGAAACAATATTTCATAATTTTTTAATAGAAAAAACATTCAATTTAATAAAAAATTATTTAAAAATTAACCTAAAATTTTATGGATCTTGAATTTAAATTTCTATCACTATATATTCTTACATGTGATTTAATATTCTTTCATAATATTTTTTCATAATAAAAAAATTTCAAGGAATGTGAAAAACATATATTTTCTATAAAAATATTCTTATACACATCATTTTTATTTAAATATTACAACAACACCACATATTATTCATGAGAACTTGTACAATTAAATAGATGGATCCTTTACTGGGTTTTTGACATGTTCATCTCCCATTCATTGTATTTGAGTGATTCACTAAAATCTAGAGAACATTGGTATACTGATATGAATAAATGGAAGGTATTTTTATTATTTAAAAACTAATATATATAATATAATAATAGATAATGGTTTCAAAAGTAATTAAATTTTTCATACTTTTTATTTCCATACAAAATATGAATATAGACTATTGTAAAATACCTCAACTACTATATTGAAAAAAATGAAAAAAACTAAATATCAAATGAGTCTTTTTAATTTTTGATCAATGATATTAGATTTCCCATATAAATATCTAATAAATAGTTCAATAATATTTATTAATTTTGATAAATTGTATCCCCAAAACCATAAAAGTGGATATAAATTCCTTTTGATGGATTCAAGGAATTTAAATTTTACTAAATTCCATAAAAATAAAACAAAAATTTCTAAAACATTGATTCATTTAAAATACAACCCCAAAATGAAGATCCCAAAAATTTATTAATTATTAATTTTCATCAATGCTTGTTACCAATTCTATTTATTAAACTTCATAAGATTAATTTTGTTGAACATAAATGTAGTTCCCACATGAACTTCCACAAATATAGTGTGTTAATTTACTATTAATTATTGTTTTATTAGGAATTAATTTCCTTGTACTTTAGTTCGTAGATTAAATGATGATTATATAGTTGTCTCACATGATCCTCTGTTCTGACCCACCATGTCGAGAGATCAGATTTGTGGTGTAAATAACCCATTTTTAGACTATTATAAAGGATGCATGATACCAAAATCACCTTGTCAACCAACATTTAATTAATAACCACAAAACAAAACACACTTCAATGACAGATGAACCTCAAAACAAATTTGTGAAGGAACTGAAATTGTTGGAGTTATTGAATATTACAGTTGATATATATGAGTAATAATCCATTCCAATATATAATTTTTTAAAAAATATTATGTTTAAAAATTAATTGAATCATTTTAGGTTTAGTGATGTGGCTTCTGTAGTTGTAGAGAGGATTTCCCTAATACCACTGTGAATATCTTGTTTTGGATGAAGGTGCTTAAATGGTCTCCGACCAATATTTTAGGCTTCCAATATGTTTTGTAACCATGATGTACTAGAAAAAAGGTTGATAAATTTTTTAAATCGGGTTTAATAGATCATTGAAATAAATTAGTTTACTTGGTCTTTCTACATTAAAAAAGAGCTAACCCATGGAGGAAAAATAAGTTGAACACTTTTATTTTTTAGTTGTATTAATTTAAAGGATCATTTTTTTGAATCCTATTTATTATATAAAAGCACAATGAATATTAATATAAATAAAAATTTATTTGATAACTTTTTTCTCTTTAATATCTAATAATACATAATAATTATTATTTAAATAATAAAAAAATATATTTGTTAATCATAAATGTGATATGGAACATAGATCAGTATATTGTATGTTTTAATGACACCATAAATAATTTTAGGATACCATATTAAATAATGGCATTAATGTGATGGATTTATCATGCCTATCAAATATAGGTTTGTCTCACACCACCCCATTCTAACACATCAATCACCCTTGGTTGGGGCATGTTATGGAAATTTTTCCATACACACATTTACATTTCAAATTTAATACTTATTTCTTATATAAAAAAGGAAAAAAAAGATAATTGATGTTGATTACGAATAAATATGAATCCAAATTAGGTGATATATATGAAATAATTTATCCCCCAAGACTAAATAATCTAATATGGAGGAATATTTAGACCCATTACTCATGAAATTACTCTCCACATTTTTCAAAATAGTCTTAAAAAAAGTGTTAATGTCCAATTAGATGGGGTCATAATATATGTTTATTAAATAAAAATTGTTTTTGATAAGGGGATAGATCCTTATTATATGTTTATATTTATTATAAATTTATTTTATCCAAGGAAAATATATATTGAAAAATTATCTATATGATTTATAACATGAAAAATATTATTGATTCCATGACCATGATTGAAAATCAATATAATTTCTAGTAGTTTATTTCCACAAATTCCATGTTCCTTTATTTTACGATTAATGAGTCTAATTCATTAAATATAATTTTTCTATATTCCAATGGAAATAATATGTAACCAATTTGAAACGTTACAATCTCCTTAGTTGTATATATTCATCCTTAATGGAAATCATATGTAAAAATATTTATTAAATATATATTTTTTATAATTATTTTTTCTCATTGAATATATTTATAAATTCAAGGAACTCATGTGGGGAAATCTATACAATAGTAAATAAACCATATTTGGTCAACACTATAATATCTCAAAGTATTTAATGATCAAGAAATTGTTATTCATATATATATCACATCATGAAATGTCATGAATATATCTACTCAAATCCTGAAATTAAATGGAAAGTAGAATACTTAATTATTTTATACATTATATATTATATAAAAAATATACAAATTATTAAACATGCACCAATCAACAACAGATTATCCACTTAATTGTTTAAGGATTTCATTTTTTTATAAAATTTTGAGAAATCAAAATTTTTAGAGTTGATATTCTATCCCAATTAATAAAAATTTATAACAAAAAAATTGATGTACCCTACTAAACACATCTATACTCGTTATTCGACTAATTTTATTATGAGAAAAATATTATAGAAATATTTAGTTATATCATAATAATATAAAATATATCTAATATATCTATGAGATATGGAAATAATACATATAAAATAATCACTGAAATAAATACTTCACTAACATAATCATAGTAACACAAAATCAACAAATTGATTTTAAAAATATAAAATTTAAAACATCCATGAACTGAGATTACTATATTGATCAATCTATAATAGCAATGATGAATTTGTGAAATTTTATAGAAATATAGATGTTGTGATATTAAATGAAACACTATATAATCTAATTTTAGTTAAAAAATATTTCATGCTAACAATATATTTTTTAATTTTCAATGTTTAACATCATACAAATAATATGTTTGAATTTAATGTATATAAGTGATCATAATAAAATACAAAATCATTATGGTTGTTATATAAACTCCTATATTGTCCTTATGTCTCTAGGATATAATCAAAATCTAATGGGAGTGGTCTCACTCCATAAAAACCTAGCGTAATTTAATGGAAATCACTATTTATTTATAGGATTTAAAATCTTAGTGGATATATTTAGAATATTCTATCATCAGTGTCCTATGAAAACATATGATCCCATAATAGGTTATTTTAAATAACCAATAATTTCATTTTGATGCAACTGTATCCATTTACATATAACATTATATTATTTTAAGCATAATAATACATTAGAGTATAAGCACAGGATCATTAATTATAGTATCTTGGAAGACTATGTATATAGTACATAAAACATGTGGCTAAAAAACACCACATTATTTAATATTTATAATGATATCCTAACATATATTGAGCCATTACATCTTCGTGGGGTACCCTGGGGAACACATGATCAAAGGGATGAGATAAATAGACTCGTATGGGAATGAACATAAAGATACATCTTAAGCACATGAGTTAGGAAGCATGACATAATCATATCAAATGCATGGAACATATGAAATCATGTCATATAATCATTGCATCATATAAAAATGGAATCATATAAAAGTGGAATAAATATAAAACATGAATTTTTTTTGAGTCAAGGCTAACTGACAATCCCATTTCCTATAGTAGAACAATCAAGGATAACCGCCAATCCTATTTCGCATCGTATCTCATGAGACTTAACTATACCCAATGCATTGGAGCACTATCTGGGAGCCCCCATTTCCACATTTTCATGAATTTTTTTACCACATAAATAATCATACATAATCAACCATACATAAACATAAGTATATCCATGGAAATAATTGAGTACCACAATCATGACATAAAGCATAACCAATGAGTGTATCATGAATGTGTCCATGAAAAAATGGTATTAGAACATACATGGATGTTCATATGGTATAATTGACATATAACATGTTAATTTATTCCAAACAGGAGTGAAAATATGTTGGAAATTTATTTATGAAACATTAGCATTAAAACAGTATTAGCTGTTTTAACGGAAAATACTATTGATCTTTTAAAATCGAAAAGTAGAATATTTTTAATATAAAACCAAATATGAACCAAGAAGGTTTTAAAAATATGAAGAATAATTTTACAATGACATTGGTTCCTTAAATATATGGATATTGTGCACTTGATATCGGGTAGCAATTCGTGATGTTCCCATAAAATAACATTGTTTATTTAGAAGAATTAAAGAGATAATTACTAATAAACATGTATATCCACGAATGAGAATGAGGGATGGATATTTAAACATGGTTTAGAAGTATATAAATATAATTTCGACGTTGTTCATAAAAATAAAAGACAAATTATTTAGGGAAAACGAATGATATAAAAACCCAAATGAATATTTGTGGTTCGAGTAGAATCACATAACATAAGTAAGATCATAATCTCCACATGATATTAATGAACTGAATAATAAAATTATGTTCATTAAATAATAATTACAGAACCTCTTCTATATGAAAATTATTTTGTATATCCTGTTTTATTTTATTCATAAACATTTGATTGGTTACGATGTTCATTTTCATTGTTCAGGTCTATTTGTTTCATTGGTTCTAATAATCAGTTCACTTATATTCCTGTTCGTAGAATCTTTTAAAATGGGGATTTTTTTTAGAATTGGATTTTTCTGTTATTAGTGAAAATCTAGGGGGTTACATGATTTTAAATTACATTTGGTTACTTGTCATGAAGATGAATCAATATATAAATTATTTAATTATAACTGTTCATGTTAATTTGCTGATTTTGACCACAAGCAACATGATTTTTCTATATCTAAAAAACGTGTGTACAGAAGGATTCTAGAACCATATAAGATACATAATCCATATATTATGGTCTATTTCAACCAGAAAAATGGTTTCATGACCATAATTAAAGACCATGATAGAAATTGAAACCCCATCATCATTGAATGTGGTAAATTAGCATATCTCGGAGGGTATTTTCATTTTAGTATATATAAAAAAGGAAAAGACATATGATGATGAATTATTCCTTTATCATAAAAAAATACATTACATGTATGGTACTGGATTCATCAAAACATTTGCAAATGTGGAGATGAGTAAAGAAAAATAAAAGAGATGAACATGAAAATGAAAGAAAAAGTTTAGAGATCCATTGTGAAAATTCGGCAGCCTAATGACATATTATAAAATTTGATAGGACGAATTGTTGAGGGTAAAAAAGGGTATCCAATCAGTTGGAATTAAAAAGGTCAGTATCATTGATAAATAATATCAAACCCCAACATAAAATAATTGAAAATTCAATAAAAAAACATAAAAGAATTATTGAAAAAAAGATGAGGGTGAAGGGTTCCATTACCTTTTTATTACTTCAATATATCAATAGTAATATACAATAATACCAATTATCAAACTTATGTTTAAAGTTCACATTGAACATAATAGTTCATTGTGTTGAGAATCCATTTTATTATATAGAATTATTATAATAATGAATTCCAGTGAAAACATGGGTCATTACATTCTTCCCCCGTTAAGAAATTTAACACTCGAAATTTCAGTTTTCATACTAGGATAAAAACAGTTTAGGGTGCTTTTCCTTCATTACATCTTTCAGTTCCCACATTGACTCTTCATTCATATGGTTCCTCTATAGTACCACGACCAGATGAGTAGTGTTGTTACATAGAAATTTATCTCTATGATCCAAGAACATCACCGGATTCTCCTTGAAATAATGATCATCCTCTAATTGTACCATCTCTAAAGAGAGTACTTGTGAAGAGTCTGGTATGTAGTTCCATAAGTGGGATACATGAAATACATTGCCTACTTTGGACATTGTAGGTGGACGTACTAGTCGATAGGCCATATCTCCAACTTGATCAAGGATCAAAAAGGGTTCTATGTGCCTGCAACTTAGCTTCCATTTCTTTCTAAACATCATGACCTTCTTCTATAGGGATATGCGTAGAAATACCATTTCTCCAACATTGAATTCAAGGTCTCATCGAGGATTGTTTGCATCACTCTTTTGTCATCTTTCGACTTCCTTGATGTGATGCTGAATGATTTTCAACTTCTCTACCATTTCTTCGACCATTTTCTGTCCTAGTAGCTTATTGTCTCCAACTTAATAGCCACACGCTAGAGTTATGCTCTTTTCCCCTTAAAGGGATTCATATGGTTCCATTCAGATACTCGAGTAGAAACTATTTTTGTAGGACAATTACATTAGTGGAAGGTATTGGTACCATACTCCTTTTAATTCCATAGACCATGCTTTCAACATATATTTTAGTGGCTGAATTGTTCACTTATATTGGCCATCAGTTTGGGGATGATAGGCCATACTGATGTTCAGTTCAGTGCTTAGATCTTGTTGAATTCTCTTCTAGAACATTGAGTTGAATCCCGGGTCATGATCGGAATCAATAATTAGTGGTACTCCATGAATCCATACAAATTATTTGATATATATACATTCATGTTGATGCAATGAGAAGTCCTCTAAATTCATGATAATGTGAGATGTCCTCTTAAGTCGATCCACAATGTCCCATATGGCATTGTTTCATCTGGATGTCCTTGGATGTCCAATGACAATGTCCAAGGTGATGTTCTCCCACTTCTATATTGGTATGGTTTGTGGTTGGATCATCCCCTTAGACATATTTCATTCATCCTTCACTTGTTGACATACTAGGCACAATGATGTATATTCACCAATCTCCCATTTCATATTGTCCCACTAGAATTTCGATCATAGATCCTGATACATATTTGGGCTCCCTAGGAGGATATAGATGGTTGAGATATGTGTTTCATTAGGAAGCACATTGTTTTTCTATGGATTGGATGGTTAACATAATAATGACCCAAATATTACAACTCCTTCTTCATTAATTAGGAACTCATAGGATTTCCCACTTTTGATAGCTTCCACCATTTTCAGAAGTTCCACATCATTTCTTCGATCATCCATAATTTTCTCCACGAGGGATGGTTGAGCAATCCTTGGTAAAGGATTGATGACGTTTCTCCCTTAATTATTCACAATTCCATCTTCTGAAAATCTACAATGATCAGATCATTTTCAATTATCATCACTGATAAAGATGCATGATTCTTTCTACATAGAGCATCTTCCACCTTAGTTGCCTTACTAGGATGGTAGTGGAATGAGAATTCATAATCCCTGATGTGCTCTATCGATCATCGATGGAAGATATTAGGCTCTTTTTGTGTGAAAATATATTTGTGACTCTTGTGATCAGTATATATCTCACACATCTCCCCATAGAGGAAATGTTTCCAGATTTTCAACACAATGATCATTACTGCTAACTCTGAATCATGTGTGGGAATTTTTTTGTCTTGGATTTTTAGCTTCCTTGAGGAATAGGATATCATATTCTCATTTTTCATCAGTAGATAGCCTATGCCTTTTTTTGAAGCATCATTGTACCCCACAAAAAGGTCTCCACTTGGTGGGAGTTTGAGTACTGGCCCAGTGATTAGCCACTTTTTCAACTCCTTGAAAGATTCTTTACATTCTTGAGTACAAACTAGAATTACTCACTTCTGTGTTAGCTTGGTCATCGGGTTTGACAATCATGGAAAGTTCTTCACCAATCATTGATAATACCCATCTGGACCCAAAAAAGCTACGGATCTCTATTAAATAAATTGGCCTATGCCACTCTTCAGTTCCCTTAGTATTGGAAGGGGCTAGATATATCACTTAGTTGGTGATAACATTCTCCAAGGAAGATACATCCTCCCTCTAGTACTCACATTTACACTACTTTTCATACAACTTCTCCCTTCTCCATGTATCTGACACAATATTCATATTCTTCTCATGTTCCTCCTTGCTCTTAGATTATATCAAAATATATTCGATAAATACTATGAAAAAATTATCAAGGTAATCTCTAAAGACTCTATTCATTAAATCCATGACAATATCTGGAGCATTATTGAGTTCAATGGGAATCACTATGAAATCATAGTGTATATTCCTCATTTAAAAAGAGAGTATTTGGAATATCTTCCTTCTTCACCTTTAATTGGTGATACCCTAACCGAAGGTCCACCTTAGTGAAATAACAGAACCCATGAAGGTTATCGAAGAAGTCATCTATCCTTGGAAGTGGATACTTGTTCTTTTTCGAGATTTTATTAAGAACACGATAATAAATGTATATAAACATTGATACATCATTCTTCATGACAAATAGGACTGGCGCACCCAAGGTGAAGCACTCGAACATATAAAACCCTTCTCTTAATTCTCTTGTAACTGCTTCTTCAGCTCTTCTTTCTCTATGGTGGCCATTCTAAAAGTTGTCTTTGAGATAGGCAGAGATCCTGAGAAAAGTTCAATTTATAACTACACATGTCGATCAGGAGTAAGACAAGGAAACACTTTAGGGAATACATCAGTGTAATCCCTCAAGATGGTAATTTCTTCAAGAATGATTCTCTCCTTTCTCTCAATAATTTGTTATAGATATTCAGGCTCACAAGGCAAAAATATCCACATTTTAGATGATGATTCTAAAGAAGATTTGTCTTCCTCCATACATTTGTAATGAATTGTTGGATGCTATGGGATGTGAAGAGTGATGTCTCATTCCTAAAATTTAATGTTGAATTCATATAATTATATAATCTTCGTGCCTAATATATATTCACACTCCACTGAAGGATATATGAAAAGAATTTTTTGGGAGGTTCAGTCCACAAATGTAATCAGGGGAGGAGTTATAAACCATGAATGCAATGATTTCTCTCTTTTATGTTCTCATAGATAACTTTTCCGACAAATTTTTATATAGTGGAGGATTAATTATACAAAACATGAAATATATGAAACAATTCATTGAAAAAGAATGAAATAGTAATTTTTCATTACATAAATGAATAACTAGCGTACCTGTCACCACATCGTTTTCCGGCTCCACCTAAGCAATAGTGATAGCATAATCACATTGTTGTTTCCTTAGAGGTTGTTGTTGATTTCCTCATGCAACCCATGTATTTGGAAAATTATTTTCATAATTCCCATGCTACTTGTAGTTCTAACACTACACCACTAGCAGAGCGTTGATCCGGACCATCCTTTCCTCTTCCACATTAGCATAATTTTTCGTATCCCTTTTGCAGTTTTTAGCTGGATGACCAATAATTCCACATTTGAAGAAATTCTTGGTTCCCTTTAGATATTAATAGGATTATTCACCCCACAACATATACTATTGGGATATTAAGGATTAATTCCATCATGGAATTTGTCTATTGAACCACCCATGTTGTTATCCATTTTTTGCTTCTTGTCTCTCGGCCCACGAGACCAATGAGAGTCTCCAAACTCCATTTCAGTCTTGATGGAACAATGAAAAATCTCCTCATAATTTTTAATGTCTCGAATCACCAAAAAATTTCAATGACTTGAAAATAGTATTCTAATGAAGTGATCCCCAATACATTCGGTGTTCATGAAAAATCCAGAGGCGTACTATACTAACCTTTTAATGTTTGATTCAAAGACCATGATGGACTCATCTTCCTTCTTCTTGAATATGAGGAACACTCTTTCTATCTTGAGATGGAGGTTTGGAAGAAAATATATATTTAAAAACAAACTATTGAATTCCTCTCATCCCATGGAATCTATTTCTTCCTGGGACTTTGTTTTCTTGATCATTTTCCACCACTAATCAGTTTCCCAATCAAAACTATAGGCTTCCAGTACAACATTCTCTTCTTCTGAGCACTAGAGGACAGATAATATATTTTCAGTGGAGTTAATCAACTATTTCATGATTAGGGGATTAGAAGTTATGCTAATCATGGGAGGCCATTTCTGTATTAATCATTCTATGACAACTTTCTCTCTTCTTGGAGGATGAGTTCATTCCCCATGATTCATGATATTTTTCCTAACTTGACTCAGCTGATAAAGTATTGTCATGAAGTTTTGAGCCCCTGTTCCCTTCAAATCTTGCATATCATTTGGACATTATTCATATTCCCTTTCACATTTATTTTTTTGAACATTTTCTTCTATTTCATTCCATTAACTTAGAAAAAGAATATAAAATTAGAGGGCTAGAATACTTAGTTGTAGAACATAAAAAAGGAAACTTTTGAACATAAAAGGATAAACATTTAAAGGAGAAGTACATCCTAACTAGTGATTCCCTGTGTTGAAATCTAGTTTGTCCTTGATCTAGTTGTTATCTTATATTCTTATGGTTTTTCCCTTAATAATGGATTGTATCGTGCTCATTAATTACCGAAGAATATCCCCTGGGAATGTCAATACTAAGTGTGCAGCATGGCCCATTTTTAGGTACTATGATACCCTGTGTCAATCCTGAAACTTCTTGTAGGAGTCTTCACTGCATGTTACATCTGGTCTAGAGCCTCCACTACCAATGTTTATATGGACTGGGTCATATTTTCTTGATAAACCATAAACTATACATACCAAAATTTAGGGATGTATTCTTATATTTTTCACATGCTTAAGGTTCCTACTAATGTTCTCCATTCATAATCTCCAAAAATAACTATACCATTATCTAATACAAATAATAGAGACCCTAGTATTTTACATGTAACATTTCATGATTTTAAGCATAATTATACATCATAGTACATTCCATGGATCATTAAGTCATGTGTCATAGAAGACTATGTACATAAAACATAAAACATGGGGCAGAAAAACACTTCATTATATAATCTTCATAAAGAGCTCCCAACATCCTTTGATCAATTACATCTACATAGGGTACCCTGTGGATCACGTGAACAAATGGATGAACTAAAAATCCCAATTAGAGAACGAACATAAGGATACATCTAAAGCACATGAGATAAAAGGCATGACATTATGATATCAAAAGCACAGAACATATGAAATCATGTCATATAATAATGGAATCATATAAAAATGGAATCATATAAATTTGGTAGAAATGTTAAATATTAAATTATTACATTTCAAGGCTAACCTCTAATCCCATTTCCCATAGTAGTATGGGTAAAGGCTAACAGCCAATACTCTTTCACATCGCATCTCATGAGACATAGCATTACCCAACGCATTATAGCGCTATCTGGACGCACCCATCTCAACATTTTCATGAATATTCTCTCCACATAAATAAATATTCATAATCAAGCAAACATAAACATAAGGGTACCCATTGAAATAATTATGTACCAAAATCATGACCTAAAGCATAACCAATGGGCGTATAATGAATGTATCCATGAAAGAAAGGGATTAGAACATACATGGACATTCATAATGTTAAATGGTAATATAACATGGAAATTGTTGTCAATCAGAATTGATAATATATATTAAATGTATTTATGAAACTTTAGCATTAAAACATTTTTAGCGGTTATAAAGGTAAATATTATTGAGAATATAAAATAGAAAAGAAGAAAATCTTTTATATAAAAACAGAAATGATCCATGAAGTTTTTCACAATAAAATTAATGGTTTTATAATGACATTGGTGTCTTAAAACAGAGGATAATGTTCACATGAAATTAGGTAAGAATTCAGGATGTTCCCTTAAAATAGGTTTGCCTAATGGTTATAGTTATGGTGGTAATCACTTAAAAACATGTATATCCCTAAAAGATAATGTGGAATGGTTTATGAAACATGATTTTTGAGCATATGAACATAATTTATACGTTGTTAAAAAAATTAAAACACCACTTCTTTTTTGGGTAAAAAGAAAGATAGTGCATCCAGAAAGAATAAAGGAGGTTCGGGTAGAATCCGTTACCTTAAGTCTAATCATGTTATCCCCATGATATTAATGACATGAATAATAAAATTATGTAAATTAATTAAAAATTAAAGAATTTAATATATATGAAATATTTTTAGTAAAACCTATTTGAGTTCATTATAAACATTTTGATTGTTTATGAGGATAAATTTCATTGTTTGGGTGTGTTTGTTTCCTTGGCTCTAATGATTAGTTCACTTATATTCATGTTTGAAGAATCAAGTAAAATTTGGATGATTTTATGGACATATAGTTATATTTTATTAGTAAAAATAGAGGATACGTGAATATAAATTCTATTTGGTTACATGGCATGACGATCAATCATTATATAAATTATTTAATGATAATTGTTTAGGTTAATTGGTGGTGTTTGACCACAATGAATTTTTTTATTTATAAATTAAAACATTTTGTATAATAGGATTCAATGACCATATCTGAGACATAATACATATATTCTGGTTTTTTAAACAATGAAAATGGTTTCATGACCAGAATTGAAGACATTGACAAAAAATGAAAACCCATCGTCCTTGAATGTGGTAAATTAGCACATCTCAGAAGGTATTTTCATTTTAGTATATATAAAAAAAATTAGAGGGGATATATGGATGAATTATTCGTTTATCATGACTAAAATATACTAATTGTATGTCACCTGATTCTTCCCAACATTTTAATAAAAGCAGCTGAGGAAAGAAAAAGGTAATAAATGAACTTGGAATTGAAAGAAAATTTTGGAGATCATATATGAAAATTCTGCAGTCTTACGACGTCACATAAATTTTCACATAACGAACTATTGATTGAAAAAGTGGTATCACAACATATGTAACTCAATTGTATAGTATTAGTGATGAATATTATCAAAACCCAACATATGATAATGGAAAATTCAAAGAGATAACATAAATTGTTTTTGAAAAAATGAGATGGGTGAAAGGTTCCCTTACCTTGTGGAGTAGCTCCTAAAATAGGAAGGTTGGGACCTTGGGGGATTCAGGACACCTTGGGAGGGACAATCGTTAGGTAAAAGCACCATATATTTTAAGAGGGCGATTTTTATAAGAATGAAAACGAATGGAAGATTTTTTTTATTAAATTAAAAAGACACCACATTGTTGGTTTTTTCTAAAACCATGGGCTTGCCCATAGTATTTTACCATTTTATTAGACTCATTTAAATCATAATATATTATTTTACTCTACACATTCCTTCTATTGTTTTTAATTTTAACATCATTATGATGTCATCAAATATACTCATAACTCAAAAACTGTATTTTTACTATTCAGAAAAAAATCATGTATTTTAGAAAAATCCCAAAAATTCAACATACCCATTTTAAAATATATGGAATTAAAAAATTAAATCCATATTTTGAAAATATTTATCTAAATATTTTTTATTGAATTTTTATATAAAAACATTATTTATTAAATAAAATCTACATTAAAACTCAAACTCGTTTTATAAGACCTAGAAAATTTAATCAAGGTCCCATGAAATTATATTATAACCATATAAATATAAAGTAATAAATTATGATTATATTTTATGAAAATAAATTCCCATTTTAAATTAATAAATTAAACATCAAATTTTAAATAAAATATTTTTGACATATAAAAATACCATTTCTTGTACTTTGATCATTTTTTCACTTTTAAGATGTCTCTATTGTATTTGTACATTCATTGGTGAATTTTTTATGGACGATTTTCAATTCCTTACTATTAGTTACTATTAATAAATATATGCTTCTATTCATAAGGGTGTGTAACTATTCATCAAAGATTATGATTGTCTTATCAGACTACAAATAACTTACTGATCACAATTATAAATAACCATTTTACAGAATTAAAAATTCACAAGTGAAAATATTTTGTTTAAAGGTCACATTGAAAATAGTAGTTAATTGTTTGGTGACTCCATGTTATTATATGACATAATTATAAGCAGGGATTCCATAGAAAAGATTGGGTCATTCCAGAGTTCAAAACACTCGATTGTGAAATAAATATGTTAGTAAAATAAACCAATTATATTTTTTATCCTATAATTTTAATTGTAAAACCCTATTATTTTAATTTATGTATCTTCTTGATGTCAATCATTTCAAATTCATATGTTGCACGCAACACCTAGCTAAATCCATCATGATCTATTCTCATTACCACACTGTTAAATTATATGTAATCGATATTATAAAACAAATTATTATATTTATATATCATGTGTTTAATTTAATTGTTAAAATTATCTTTTCTGTTTTCTATACATGAAATTAAAACAAATCCACTTTTACGCTTATAAAGAAATTGTTTTCGTAAAGGCAGTTTTTTCGCCTTTTGATGTGAAATTTTTCATAAAATTACTTTGGAAACTTTTATAAATAATTTTTGAAAAACTCAACGTCATCATTGAATTAGGATTCTAAAAATTTATAGTGTTTAATTTTTTTATTTATCTGATGTGATTGATTTTTAGATGAATACTAAACAAATAATTTGTTTTAATAAAATACTAACAATTCAGTTATAAAATTTATAATGATAAATAATTTTTTAAATATGTTTTAATCTAATTATATACTAATAATTCATATACAAATTCAATTAACATCATTTTGATCTATTTTTATTGAATATGTTTATAAAAACATTTAAAATTATTGCATGTTTTAACATTAAAAACTATTTTTCTTACCCTGTCTACCAGATTAATTTTAAAATAATTTTATCCAAATATATACTTTGAATTTTGGAAAATGAATTCAATAAGTTTACATAGGAGTATAAAATTATGTAAATCAACCCATTTTATTTTTTTCCATTTTTTATTTTAAACATATTAATTTAATTAACATAGTTAAAGGTAATGTATGTATGTATTGGTAAAAATATACTATTTAAATCATAAAAAACCCCTAAAATATTTCCAAATTTTATTTGATGACTTATTCATGTCCATAATTAAGATTGGGGTTATATTTTCAGTTATTTATGCCACATGTATGATTTTAATTAATTTATAGTATTCTATTTTAAAGAAAATTCATAAATTTCATACTTTTGTTTTGAACAAGTTACATATTTTCTTATGGGGTTACGTAAGGGATATATTCAAATATAAATAGTTTTTTGAAATATTAAATCGTTATATTTATCATGGTAATTTACTTGTAATTTTACGATATAGATAATTACTTTAAACACATGCATAATGTTGATGCATTAATTTTTTAATTAATGGAAATATCAAATAAATTATATTAAAAATATTAACATAAATATAATTTTTTATAGTTATTGTCATAAAATAATAATATAGAAGAAATTAATGTTTTAATGATGTGTTAAAAGGGTTTTTTTCAATGTTATCTTATTTTATTGATTTTTTGTGTAAAAGAAAATGTATTGTATTGTATCAAAATTGAAATTACAATTATATTAAAATAAATAATAGTCTACTAAATGATACAATATTAATATAATTCAAAAATTCATAAATAATATTAATATAAGTTACAAACTATAATACATTATTTTTTATGGGGTTTCATCATTTTATAGTAAAAAAATCGACCCTCAAAAAATTAAAAAACCATGTTGTCATGGTATGAGTAAAATATTTTGAGTAGGGTAAAACCCAAAAGATAAGGGTAGATCAATGACATAAAAATGTACAAATAATATTATAAGAATATATTTAGACCCTTATCGACTAAAAATACAATTAGAGTCGTTTAATTGACATTTATCATTGAAAATAAATTATACATTATCATAATTAATGATAATTGAAAAATATCACTTTCATTGTATTTAATATATTTTTTGAGTCCACATAATGAAAAAATAATGATATAAACAAACCTAAATTTTTATTTCATTTTTAATGAAATTATTATCAATATATAAATTTATTTTTAATTTTTAAAAATTATAAAATTAACTTGAATAATACTGCAATGTTAATAATGTATTTATTTTATTAAAACAATAACAATATAATTTATTTTAAAAGTATTACATTTGATATATTTTGGATGATTTATCTGGTATAATTAATTTTCTTGATCTATAATATATATTTGAGATTTTCTAATGCATTATATTACAATTCATACTATTCAGTGATGTATTTGTAGTCAAATAAAATTTATAATAATAAATTTAATAAACAATATATTTTATTGAATTACTAGTTAATTAAATTATATAAAAATCAAAAAAATGTAAAATATTAATAATAGGAATAATATATGGTCTAAAATGTCTACATATATTAATTTAAATGGAATTTTGATGTCCATTGTTATTGAATATACATATTTTATTATAATATTTTGATGTATTCTTAAAGTTCCCCTCGCCTCAATTATAAAATGGAACATACTCCTACACATCCTCACAAAAATTTGAGATGTATATCTAGACCGAACCATGAACATTTATCTTTTAAAAATCATTATTTATGTTATAAATGTTATGATCATTCTAAAATAGCTGCCCCAAAAAACTTAATAATAGATTAAAGAAGTCTTCCTAAGAGTATTTAATCATATTTGTCTATTCAGTTATGATTTTTATTCTCCCATTTCTTCTCGATGTGTTGTTTCCTTGATATTTTGAAAACTATATTTTTAATTTTTTTTAAAATTTTACTCTAGTTATGAAACAACTATATTCTAAAAATCATTTATCCTACGAATAATGAATGAACCACCCTTGTTTAAGCAGGGTTTGTCACCACTCATGAAAACGTACGACCCACTATATACATGATATGATATTATTAATTTTCTATGTTCAACCATTAATAATGATTATAATGAATTTATATAATTAGAAAATAATTTATCTATTAACTAAATACCATTCTAGATATTGAAAAAATATATCTTATGCACAATAACCGAGGTTTACATAAAAACCATGAATGGGAAAATGAAGCAGTTAACACATGAAAAAATGTAAATAATAGATATTATTAACAAATGGGTTTTAAGATGATCACATATGATATCATAAATCTAACCATGGTACTTGTATAAATTTACAACAATCGACAATCCATAATACAAGATGGTAAATCATTTTCAACTACAAGAAATCACACGATAAAAGTTATTGTGTCAATTTCTATTTCATTGAGACTTACTAGTTATTTTGAAGTTAATCATTTTTATGTTGTGTATCTACTACTCAATTGAGAAAATGTATCATTTAATATCCATATTATTTATATCATTAATATTAGTATCACCTAAAATATATATAATATTTTGATATGGGATTTGCATTTAATTTTATTTGATAATGAGAGGAAATAATCATAATTATGCATCCATTATTCAATATATATAATTTATGTTAAGGAATATAGATTCATAAATTAATTAGATTATTTGATATATGTGGAATTCATTGGGCTAGAAGACATGGGTGGGTCTTGGTTAGAGGTATTCCATCAACGCATGAATATGTTTCATGAGAAAAATTATTTTGTGAAAGATCCTTCATATTTGATTCCAAAAGTAATCAGACACCTTTTTACACATATAATCAAACCATCTTATGCAAGGTATTGAGTGTAATGGTTCGTGTGAAAGATACATGACATCATGTAATTTTTTCCCTGCATCCATAATTTAGATATTATAATCCACTAAAATTTAACTATGAAAAAAACTATGCAAACAAATAAATATAATTTTTTTATTCAATATATTGTTTATTCAGTTATCCTATATTCCATCTTTATTATGATCATTGATTGAAGATATTTTACAATATAATTATGCTCTTACATGGAATTTCAAATCACCCATACTTTTTAATCTATACCAAAGTTATGAAAAATATATCATTGAAATTTTATTCATGGATTTTTATCATATTTAATTCTTTTATTTATGTTATATTTTGTATTCCCAATGTATAAAAGTGAACCATGTCTTCATCTTGTATACGAAAACTAATAAACTATTTGGTCCTCTGTGATGAGATTTCCTGTAAATGTTCCAATTATATAAAGTATGGTACTTACTCTAGAATACTAGGGTATAAGTCTCTTATAGATTTTGTCAATGTAAGTTTAGTAGAAACCATGAGAGCTATATTTTTTGGAACATATATTAGGTAAACATAAACCTATAATATACATTGGTAATATTCCCCCAGAAACCATGTTTATGATTTTGAGATTAGTTAAACCGAAAGTCTCAATTTTTCTTAAGTAATTTACTAGTTTGGAGTTTGTACATTATGTTTCTTATTATAGGTTATCATATAGTATATTTCAATTTTTATAAATGGATCATTAACAAAATACTATTATAAATTCTTTAGGAAAATGTAGATATTTCTCTGTTGAGGGAACCAATAATTCTATTATTAGAATTGAGAAAAACGGTTTCTATTTTTTGGAACCTTAATTTGGTTATCCAAAACAACCACTCATAGCTGAAACATATCACACCCCAAACCTAGAGACACCTTTTTTTTATCCTTTTATTAGTCTTGTATAATTTTTTAATGTTTCAAGTTTGCGTCCCAGTCAAAATTTTGAGTTTTTGGAGTTTTTTGGGAGTTTTGCGGGAGAAGCATGGTAAGCTGTAAACATTCAAAAGTAATACAGCAATTGATGGGTGAAAAAAACTGACCACAAGGTCTTCACATGGTCACGAGGTAGATCCCATGTATACATGTGTTATGTATTACTTAGGCAGAGAGGTCCTCATGGTTACCGCCTAGTTTGGAAAAACAATCGGGTATTCTAGGTTATTAAAATCCAATTATTTATTTCCCACTCTACCCTCTCTAGCCCTAGCTCAAGTTTCTCTTACTCCCCTTTGTCTTGGAGCACCATTGATTCATCCCTAGGCCTATTCCCTTGCTCTCAATCGACAAGGATCACCTCTCCTTCATATCCAAGGTATGATTTTGGATTTTTGTGTCATTTTTCTTCCTCTTCCACTTTCCCCCCTCTTTTTGAGGATTTCCTTGGGAAATTATTCCATTGAAAAAACCATAATACCTTGGGATTGAGTTTTTTTTTTGTGTTTTAACTTGTCTCTATGGTGTGATTTTGTTCCTTGGTGTGTGATTCCCCCTCCCATTGATTCTTTGTCGCATACTCACACATTTTGAATAGGTATTTCCAATATTTTCATTCCTAATACCTTTCCATCAAGGATATGAATTTTAAATAATTTTATTACATTGATTAACACCTACATATAATCATTGTTAAACATATTATGGTATTTTAGAATTGATTTGGATAACTAAAAATATGTCTTAAAAGTGTTTTGGGTAAAAAAAAATTTTATAATTCATAGGTTTCTTCTTTGAATTGCGTAAGTTCTTTTTAAGATGAATTGGGATTTTTTGAAAGGTATGGTTGTTTATATTATAGAAATGGTATTTTTTGTTAGTGAATTTGTTTTGTTGTGTATGATTTGGTTATGTTATGGTTTTACTATTGTGATAAAAAAAAATAAAAGGGTTTAATGTCTCCAATGTTATGTTCTGTGTTATTTTAATAATTTAAATATTTGGAATTGGTTTTTATGCAGTTTTTATCTTGTGGAAATGGTTTTCAAATTTATCCTTGGTGGATTGATGTGCCATTGGATGTTGGAACATCCATGGGTCTAATAGGTGAACACAAGGATGCACCCTCAAATGATGATGTCGCCAAACAATTATGTTTCCATAAAAACCATGGTTTCATAGAATGGTTCTTTTTATTCTAATGGATGGGTACCCTTTTGTTCATATTCAGGTGATGATTTTAAATGAATATTTTTCTATGTTTTGGACTGTTTGGCCTTGAAAAATGATTTATTGTGTGAATGTAAAGGGTAAGGGCATGTATGGAAATTAAGAAATGTCTGGGTGTGTGTTTGGAACTCAACGGGACTTTTAGAACTGTGAACTCAAAGGTGATGTGTTTACCAATTTTTAATAAGGTATGTGGTATATAAATTCTATGTGTCCAGTTGGTGTTTTATGTATTATTTAATATATGGGTTTGATAGTGACATGATTTGATGGCCCTATGAGAACCTGAATGGTGTTTGATATATATATATATATATATATATATGCATTTGGGGAACCTTTATTGGAAGAATTCTCATGAGGGGTTATCGTATATTTGTGTCCTTGTATGGGGTAAGCACGTGCACTGGTGACAACTGAGCTGAGTCTTGTGGCCCTTGACCTCCAACATATACAGTAGAATGTTTACCACCATGGGTTGTTGGGCAATATTTAGATAATGGAGTGACGATAGTTTGCCGGCCCCGATTGGACAGGTTGGTACCCCTAGTAGATAGAGAGTAAAGGTGTGATTTACTGATGGTTTTTTCACGAGGGTGATCAGTGGGATATGGACATTGGGGCTTCACCTAACAATGGTAGGTGGTTCTAAACTGAGTATGTCTAGGGGTTGTATACAGATGTTTAGGATCACCCATGGTGAATATTTAGGATGTTTTTTTTAATTTTAGTTTTTATGTCTGCATTTATTCTCGGTTTCTTTTAGCACTACCTTAGTTTCTCTATGTTTTGGAATTTGAATACAAAATAGTCTTTTATTTTTGAAAATGATATTTGTTTTGTATTGTATCATTAAACATGAAAAACATATTTTTATAGATTTATTTTCCATATTGTTTCTGTGGATTCTTTGGGTAAGTAATTTCATGGAATAAATGGTGTACATTTTTCATCCCAACTAAGCATTTTGGTGCCCACACATTTCCTACCATTTGAGTTGTAGGTTAAGAATTTTTAGGTATCCGGGATTAGATAATCATTGTGGGGAAGGTTTGGTATTTTGGATGGAGGTGACCAATATGTCACATGGAGTGCATGGATGCAATTTAGTTATTTTTGTTTTAATATTCATTCAGTTTTTTATACTTTTTTTGTAGATCATTTTTTCATTGGTTATAAATCAGATCCTTATAAATTATGTGTTTTTAGTTTGATTTATTTATATCTATGTTCCGGGATGCTTTAATTTTGGGATAAATTCATTCATGAGTGTATGTATTCAATCCCAACAACTATTACCACCCTGGGGGATTGAGAATGCCCTTCGGGACATGTTTCGGGCCAGCATGGTAGATCAGTTCAAGGTCGACCATTATTGGTTTGTGAAAATATGGGATTTGAGCCATGTTATTACCATTTGGGTGTCTGGTAGATGGACATTAGTATTTTTGGGAATCACGATGTAGGCATGAGAATAGTGTCATAAAACTTTCTTCATTCTAAACTGTGAGTCATCAAGGGTAGTTCAGGATTTTCATATTATTTCATGGGTTATTTTTTATTGATTGATGATAATGGGGGAGAATTGGTGTCATGTTGGGGCCTCACATAGGGTGGTGACCCATGTGGAGTACATGTACCTAATTCCTAGTCCTCTTAGTGATATGTCCAACTTGAGGTATACACCACCACCATGTCATTGAGTTAGGCATAGGCACTAGTTCCTCATCCTGATGGTTCATGGTCGGTTGTATTTCATTGTGGTATCTGTTGGTGTATGTGTATGTTGAATGTGAATGAATAATTTGAAATGAAATTAGATTTAAAATGAAAGGTCTTTTTTTCGAATTGTTTTAAACCAGAAAAGTGGATTTTAGAATAGAATGTGTTTTGGGATTGAAAATATAGATTGGGTCAGACCTTTATTGTTCCTTATCCATGTTTTCATGTGTACGGGTATGAGTGGAACATTCAATTGCGAACATGCGGATGAAAATCAATGGACATGGATGCAATGATTCATTTGATTCCATAGAAGGGGTTTTGGAATTCAATTTTTGGCGTGATTTTACTAAATTGGGATTGAATGGGAAAATGATTTTCATTTGAAATTGGGTTTTTCTGGAAAATGGATTTCGGTTTGGGGGAATTATTTTTGGAAGAAGGAAGTCTTATATTTTAAATGAAATGTGTTTTTTTTCAAAAATTCGTTTTTGGGTTTTCCAATGTTTGGATGGACTCTGAGCTGGTTGTTTTTAGATAGGGGTGTTCTTATTTATTTTTCATTAGTTTGATGTTGGATTTGGAATGTTCTTTTCGTGTTTCACATGAATTCTACCTAAAAAGGTCCCCATGGTTTCTAACATGTCAGGCCTACTTCCCATTCCATCTTGGGTGATTCCTTTTTTCATGGTTATTGAGGTCTGTTTGAGGATATGGAGTGGCTTGAGTAAGTTGAGAATGTTATTGGGTCATTAGGAACTCACGAAACTATTAGATAAAATTCAGTTGAGGGGATTTTTAAATGTTCATCCTTGGACCAGTGGGAGTTTTTTTCCCGTCATCGATACAAGTTAAGATGACATGGGAGTTGTTCAATGCCACTTTCATCCAATTGTTCTTGTTAGAAGAGGTAAAACTGAGTAAATCAGCAGAGTTTTAGGGTGTTCAGTAGGGTTAGTAGTATGTATAGTCTTATTTTGTCCATTTTAGAGAGCAGGTTCCATTTTATTTTGGATATAGCAGTGGATTATCAGATAAAGGCCCCTCTTTTTGTCTGGATTCTGCCTATTGAAATTGTTGTGAAAGTGATCTCATTTTGAGAAATATGATTTGTGATGTTGGTTGATTATGCATTCATGGATGAGCTAGTTTTTTTGGTGAATCAAGTGGTAGTTGGTTCTAGTGAAGGTTCCCCATATGTCGAGTGGGGTATACTAGAGGCTCTCGTTTCTGGAATGTCTCCTTTAATGATTCTAGCATTTAGTTCGTCAGACCATTTTCTTGTATCTTTCTAGTGCACTCAGTTTGGACACTCGAAGATGAACGTCACATTCCTCCAAATACATTCAATCAGTATGTCAATTTTGGTCATTTAGAGAAGTTATGTAGGAATCGATCTCTATATAAGATGTCTTGAGTGATGGAGGTGTTGTCGAGTTGTGAGGCAGAATATTCTTTAGCTGTTAGAGCCCTACAACAGGTCTCATGGTAATGATCATTCATAATATTGCGTCCCATGGGGAAAAAGAATCTCGGGACTAGTCTTATTTTTCTTAACATTTTCATTTCTGGTTTTTTGTCTATCTTTTATTATAATGGTTTAATGGTCATGTTTTACTGCAATGTAAGCATGTCCAATTACTAAAAATTTGACCTCGCAAAAATGTTTGTTTTCCTTTGGGAATTTTTGACTGCTTTATAAATTGGATTTTTTTGGTTTTTTCTTTCATTTCATTGGTTTTATGTTTGAAAAATATCTTGTTATGTGAATGGGTGAGTGGTTGTTTCAATTGGATGTTTATTTTCTATTTAATTTGTTTTCGTGAGATTGCCTAGTTGATAGGAAATATGGCCGATTTGAAGAACGTTTTTGAGTTCTGGTGGTGTTGTAGTTCACCCTTATATAGAGGGTCGTGAGACCTTGTTGGTAGTTTCCCCATTCTGGTTCCCAATTATGCATGTTTTCTCTACATTCTTTTCTTTATTAGGACTCTTCGGGTAGATGGTATGGTTGGTGGTAGATGTTCTGTAAATTAATGTTGGGATTTCCTTCATTCCCCACCGGGGTGGTATGTATAATTTTATGTCACCATATTATATAATTTTTTTGTGGGGGGAACTACCTCATGTTCTACAATATTTTTGTTTTGGGGGTTTCTCTTTGATCAATCCAGTTTGAGATGTGGAATGTGAGGTCAATCCAATATACGTTGTTTTCCCCATATGTTTAGGGTGTGGACTCAAGTTTCGGTTATCTAACAGATTGGTGACTTTATGGGGGGATAATGTGTCTGTGGTGTGGATACTCTTCACATCCTTTTATTATAATTTGATAATTTGGATGAGGATTTGGTTTGATTCCTGATCGAAATTTTTAGTTTTTGGTGTTTTTGGTAGTTTTTTAGGTAAAACACGATTACTTTACAACAATTAGTAACTGTGCAGACACCATGCGACTGTTTCTAGCCTGACAAAACAAACCGCACTACCTATGCATGGTTTCGTGGTAGATCCCAGGTAAGCATGTAGTAGGTCTTCCTTAGATAGAGAGGTCTGTGTAGTTTGGTAAACTTTGCATCTAAAATGTGTGGGTATACCAGGTCATAAAAAATTCCCTTCTTTATTACCCTATATCCTCGGTTTGGACTTATCTTAGGATTCCCCTCATCCCTACCATCTTGGTGCACCAGGGGGTCATCTCTAGGCCTCTTTTCTTCCTTCTAATAGACCGGGATCACATAAAATTCGAATTTTAGGTAATATTTTTTGTTTTTTGTGTAATTTTTCTTCCAATTTCCCTTTCATCCTCCTTTACATGTGTTTCTTTTGGGATTTCCTCCCATTTCTAAACCATAATACACAGGGATTGTTTTTTCATCATTTTTCCTTGGATCTATGGGTTACAGTTGGTATGTGGCGTGTTATTCTCTCCTTCATTGAAGCTTTATCACCTATGCACATTTTTTTCAGTAGTTCATTCCAAGATGTTCTTTCCTAAATCCATTACTTTGAGGCATTGAATTTTCAATAAATTTTCAATGTTGATCTTCACCTCTATGGAATCTGTGTTAAACATATTATGTTATTTGGGAATTGATTTCTTTTTCTAAAAATATGTTTTAAATGTGTTTTGAGTAAATTGTCTAGGTTTATAAAACCTTGGTAGATTATTATAATTTATTATCTTCTTTTTGATAGGAATTAGTGTTTTTTAAAAATTTACGGTTACTATTATTGTAGTAATGATCATTTTTGTGAGTGAATTTAGTTTGTAGTGTATGATATTTATGTGTCATGGTTTTCTTATTGTGGTAAAACAAGTTGGAATGGTTTAATAAAGCCAATTTCATGTTTTGTGTTCTTATAATAATGTAAATAGTTTCTTTGGTCTTTAAATAGTTTGTGTCTTATGGGAGTGGTTTTTAAATTCCTCCTTTGTGGATTTATGTGCCATTGGATGATGGAAAATTTATTTTTGCACTAAGTTCACACACAGATGTTCCATCAAATGATGATTGAACATTAAAATGGTGTTTCCTTAAAAGCTATGGTTTCATAAAATGGTTATTTGGAATCGAACAAATGGGGGTACATTTTTGTGATTTCAATGGATGGTTTTAAATGTATTTCCTTAATTTCATGGCCCATTAGGCCTTGAAAAATGTTTTGGTGTGTCCGTTGAAATGATAAGGGACCATTTAGAAATTATGAAATGTTCGGGTGTGTGTTTGGAACTCAAGGGCCCCTTTGGCACTAAGAACTCATTGTGATGTTTGTCTCTATTTATTGTAAAGGACATGGTTTTTAAAAATATGGGTGCCTGGTTTGTGTTTTATATGTTTTAAAAAAATGGTTTTGATTGTGAAATAACATAAAAATCCAATTGGAACCTTATTGATATTTGGTATATATATACATACATGGGGAACTGTTATAGGTGGGATTTCTCTTATGGCTGATCATATATTTGTGTTTGTGTTTGGGGTAGGCAAGTACAGGGGTGACAGCTGAGCTGAGTCACTTATGTGTTGTCCTCCTATATACATTTTAGTATGGTTACAACCAGGGTGTTATAGATGTCTATTAGATGATCGAGTGGAAATATATTATCGACCCCAATTATATGTGTTGGTACCCCTTGTAGATATAGAAGCTAGGTGTTATTTGCTGCTAGTTTTGTTGATAAGGATATCATTGGGTTATAGACATAGGGGATTCTCCATACAACAACGGGTGGTTCTAAACTGAGTACCTATAGGGTTTATCAACAAATGTTTTGGACCACCCATGTTTATTATTTATAATGATTTTTTACTTTCTGTTTACTAGTTTCTATGCATGCATTTATTCCTTGTTTCATTTATCACCTCCTTGGTTTCTCCATGTTTTTTAATTTTTGTACAATGTTTTGGAAAATGAGATTTGTTGTGTGTTGGTCTGTAAAAAATTGAAAAACATGTTTTATAGAAGTATTTTCAAACTTTTATCATTGGATTTCTTTTGGTAGGGAAAGGGTGGGATTCATTGCTATACTTTTGGAATCCCTACTGAGAATTTCAATACTCACCCCAATCCAGTCATTTCATTTGTAGGTTCTTATTTTGTACAAGTATCGTAGTTCATATTCTCATTGGGATGCTGGTTTAGTGATGATGTTGAGGTGACCAAGAGGGCAGAAAGAGATTGTGGGAAGTAGTTTTTTTTTGGTTTTTTTATCAGTCTTTTTTTTTGTAATTTGTATGTAGATTAGTTTTTTTATGGTGATTTAGTTGTTCAATTTTTATGAATTTTTTGTTTTTTATGTTTATATCTATGGTCCTAATCATTTTTCCTTTGGGATAAAATAATTCCCAAATTGAATGTTTTGATGCCTGAAACCTGCTGCAATGTTGGGGGGATCAGGAACACCCCTCAGGAAATGTTGTAGGCCATCTCATGTGACTAGTTCAGGTTAGACCCGGGTTTGTTGGTGACAGACCAACTTATTCGACATTGAGATATTAATATATTGGGTCTCTTATTGTGAACATATTCCCAACCATTATTTGGTCAACTAATCCAATTGCATCTCACCAATTGATTTTGTCTCTGGAGAAAATATATGAAGCATTAGAATGTAGTTATATAGAAAAGGTCTCACTTGTATTATATTCCCTCAATGATGATGCTGAAAAATGGTGGTCATCGATTGATAACATTAGGGAGGAATAATAAATATAACTCAGGGAGTGGAATAATTTTATGGATACATTCTTTTAAAAAAATTCCATCATGAGGAATGGATTGAAATGTTGATAATGTTACTATATTTAAAAAAAATAGAAGAATTTGTTGTATTGTGTGAGGCTACCATTAAAAATATATCTAGTTATGATAAAGGTAAAATATGCATCTAATAGTTTACAATTATCCGTTTCTATATAGATATTAATCCATGTCTCATAATAGAACTGGACTCACAAACATTTTCATCAATCGATGAAATATTTTTATGTGAAATCAAGACTATGATTGAATTTTGTAAATAATATTGATTTACGGGGATTAAATATAGGAAGAGAACATCATATAAAAAGTTGTATAATGTAAACAATGTAATGAATTATTTTCCAACATGTGATAATAGTGAAATGATTAACCCTGGGATGTTCTTTAAGGTGATATGAGTTTTCAATAACATTGGAGATAAGGGTCGTAGGGAAAAATAAATAAATAAGAAGGATAATAAGGCTACCATTAAATTTTACATAATCATGGAGATGGTGAACAATGAAAACTAATTCCCCAAGAAGAAAGGGAATATTCTTCAGAAGAATCTATGGGATCAATGTCACATATATTCTATTGATATAGCTTATGTGGAATGGTTATGTGTCTCTGGTATTTTGATCCTTGAAAAATAAAATTATAACATTATGTTATTGAATATATCCTTGATATAAGTATTATGGAATGTATAAGGATCATAATTTAGTTCATTTAATCAATGATTAAAAATTATGTGAGGATATGTACCGATGAACAATAAAATATAATTATTAACAAGTTGAAGTAATTATAAAGCATACGATTGAGGAATAATAACCCTTAATATATTATTTATGATGAAATATTAATTAAAAAGAGATGATTATGGGAGAATACTAGTGACTATGAATGTTGTTAATGATTTAATGTATTATGCTATCTATGCTGGGTTTACTGTATGTTTGGATTTAAGAATTATACCATATATTTTATAATTAGAATCTTGCATTATTACAATAATTTTTAAATGTGATTATGTTATTCTAGTATTTGTTATGTGAAAAAAATTATATTCATTATCTTGTTTGGGGAAAATATTCTATGAAGTTAATTTTGGAAATTTAGTGATAGTGTTCATAAAAAAATTTATAGAGAACTTGGATAAATGTATTTTAGATGAATGTTAAGGTTTGAAAGTATTTCGTTGAATACTGGATACTATTGTTTTAGTTCAAAATATGATTTATTGGTTACGGTGTACAAATTATGATGGTTTTAGAAAACAATTAGTGGGTAAAGGATATTCTTGTGGACCTTATCATGTATTAATGTTATTCTGCAATAAATATTAATCTTGAATATCCATCTACAACCAGAAGAAATAATGTTAAAATAGATCAAAGTACATCTAAAGGATGAGAATATTCTAATGTCATGGAAATTAATAATGAATGCTTATTATCTCAATATCATATTTGAATAGTAAATGAGTACCACAACTATTGCATAATGATTTTGGATAGAAAACATTATCTTTGCATTTTCTATCTATGAAACTGATTTTATTGTAACTGAACAGAAATATATGGTTTTTAGTTATAGAATTATAAAAATGGATATCATTCATACTCTACACGAACCATATAAATAGATTTATCTCCCAAATCCATGTTATCACTTTATTCTTGTGTTCTCATATTTAAAATAATAGTTTTGTGGGAGCCTTCACATTTCTCTTTCTATCTAATTAAGAGGATGTTTTAGTAACCCTATTTTAGATGTGGGTTTTCCAAAAAGAAAATTTCAAATATCAAAATATGATTTTTTATGTTCAATTTCATATTTGAGGATATAATTTATTGAATGAGGGGAGAACGTAACAACGTAGGATTTTAGGCTATCTCTATTTTTTTAGATAATCTTTTTAAATGTTTAATTTGTTCGCAACATCCCAGCTTTAATGAACAATGAAATATTAGTATAACAAATATGTTAAATATGATGGAATGACTATTATTAAAAAAATTATTAAATTTATTTTTAAAAACTTCATTATAATTTTTGACATTTACCTTATTTGTCTTTCTGACATGATATAAAAATAAATACACTTTTACCCATTAAAACCAATATTTTATTTAAATTCTTTTTTCCCCCTTTTGAGGAAAAAATTGTTTTGAAAAAAAAACTGTAACACTTTTTTTAATTGTATATGAGAAATTATAATTATTCTTTGAAATAGGTAAACCAATTTTTACATTGGATGAATTTTTCTATTTTATGATAGGATTCCATTTTTGATGAATAGTAAACCAATACTATAATTTAATTTTAAACTAACAATTCATATAAATAATTTGTCTTAAATAATTATATTATAAATTTAATGTAATGTAATGTTGTATCAATAATAAATATATTAAATTAATTTAGTTCATTTTATTCTTTTTGTATTGAATTCATATATAAAAACATTTCAAGTTTTGACATGGTTCCACCTTAAAATCAGGTTTATCACCAATTCTATAGGAATAATTTAAAAATAATTTTAACCAATTATCGGATTTTAATAAAAATATTATTAATTATTTCTAATGAAAAGTTCTAAATTTTATATATAGTTTACTTTTATTATTGGCCAATATGAATCGTAAAGATAGTAATATTAATAACCATGGTTTAGGTTAAATAAGATAAATATGGGTAACCATAATATAATAATTATTATAAAATTATCAAAATAACAATACTAATTTTATTGGATAAATTAATTTCAAAATAATATTTATTGGGAAAATTTAATGATAACTTGAATACACATTAATAAATTTAATACATTTATAGTATTATATTTTAATTCAATGTAAAAAATGTAAGACTTTTATTTTGAACAATTTTAATATTTTTACATTTTTTACTAATGGATGTATAAAAAAAAATCAGTTTAAATGATAAAATAGATATATTAATTAGGTTAATTTATTTTTAGTTCTATGTAAGAAATAGTTTCATTAAACACTTTCAAAATATTGATGCAATAATTCATTAATTAATGGAAACATCAAATAAATTATAATCAAAATGTTAATATAAATAAAATTGTAGATAATTAGTTTTATCCATGAATTTTAAAGACGAACATGATATGTGAGTGATGTCTTAAAATAGTTTTTTTAATGATATGATATTTTAGTTATTTTTCATAATGTCAAAATAATGAATTGTGAAAAAAAAACCACATTAATGATATATTACAATAAATAATTTTTTATTAAATTATATAATATTTATAACAAAAAATCGATGAAATGATTCAAATAAGGCATAAATACATTCTATAATTTATTATTGGTTCTTATTTTCATTTTATATTATCAATATGGACCCTCAAAGAGTAAAAACCCTTGTTGTCACAGTAACAGTTATAAGGGTTTCAAAAGTGTTAAAACAAATAGATATGTTTATAGAAATAAACTAAATGTTTAAAATATTATTATATTAAGAGTACTCAACCATTAACAACATAATATCGAATTTGAATAGTTTAGTGTAAAATTTTCGACAAAAATATATTACATATTATTTAAATCAATGATAGTTACACAATTTCATTCTCATTGTATTTAATATCCTTTATGTTTCCACGTAGGAAAAAAATCATGATATGAATAAAATTAAAAATATTATTTGATCTTATTTAAATAATATTATTTATAGAAATTTATATTTAATATATTGAAATTATATTATTACAATAGATGTCTCTATAATGCGTACACAATATTTGTTTAATTAAATGAAAAATTAATTCAAATGACTTTAAATTATTACATTTGATATATTTTAGGTGAGCTAATATGTATTATGAATTTTATATATCCATAGTTTAAAATATAAACGTTCAAGAGTATTTGTTTTTGAATTCTCACATTTTCTTGATGTATATAAATTCAAAATACATGAATAGTATAAATTTTATAATAATGATATTTTTTGGAATTAATATTTTATTCAATTATTTAAAAAGCATAAAAAATATAATATTCAAAAGAGAGATAATATATTATCCAAAATTTCTTATGCTAATTATTAATATTCCATTTGGATGTGATAATCTCTAGAATAGCCTTATTATATGTTAAAATTTTGAATAATTCTGAAAGTACCCATCATATCAATTATAAAACAGAACCTCCTCCTTCATTTCCTCAAACTAATATGGTACATATAGCTCAACCAATCCCTTTACCAATTATTCTTTTTAACATTATTTTTTATGTTCAATAATTAATCTCCCACAAAGAAGTCAATCCCTTGATTAAATTAAATGATAATAAAGAAATCCCACCAAAGAATAGGTAATCATCTTTGTTGACTCTATCATGTTTGTTTATTCATTCAATTCATATTCTTGTGTTTTTCCTTGATAAATTAATAAATATAGCATCATATATATGATTAGATGTTGTAATTATTATGGGACAACCATGTTCATCCCTTTATCAAACCGATCAAAAACATAAACATCACACGTGTGTACGTATGACTTACCTTCTCCACACGTTGAGTTTAATATTTTCCTTCATCACAACTTTACATATGTGGGTATAAAGATAGAAATATTGGATTTCAATTTCCATTTTTACATGTTTATTATTATTAATAAATAAATATACCACCCACTTTCTTACCCTTTCACCATTAGGGGAATGATACTGTCACTCGTGTGTACATATGACCTACCATCTTCACAACATGATGTGATTAATTTTCCATGTTCTCTATTAAATAATGATTATAAAAAATTATATAATTAATTAATATGATATATATTACAATAATAACCTTTTTTCATGGACATAACTATGTCTTATACCAAATTAGCGGTACTTACGGGTCAAATCATACGGGGTAAAATGAAGCTGTTGATACCCAAAACTAGGGTACTGATTAAATATTCTTTTAAAATAGCTAATAAGATTATAATACAAGATATTATATAAATCAATATGGTTCTGGTTTAAATTAATAACCTTTTTAAGCCATTATATAGAATTTTAAATCATGTTCAACTAAATTTTAACTCTGGGTATGGGAATAATCTCAATTTCTATTTCATTGAGACTTACATGGTATTAGTAACCTAATTATTTTTATATCTTGAGTCTACTAATCCTTTGAGATAATTTTTAAATTAATTGAAATTCTATTTATATCATGGATATATGAATTTCCGAATCCATATACCATTTTACCATATGATAATTACTTTGATTGTTATTTTATTAACTGGGGAAATATTGATAAATCTATATACTTTATTGAACACAACAATTTGATGTTAAGGAATATTGATTGATGAATTAAATATAATATTTGATATAAGAGGAATGTTTTTTACTTGAAGGAACTAGTGGGGCCTGTTTATATGTATCCAATTGATGCATCATCAAGTATCACGAGACAAATTATTTGGTTGAAAACACTTCATATCTATTTAAAAGAACAATCAAGAAAGTCCATACAGAGAAACATAAAATATATTGTAAAATTTCATGATGGTAGTGGTTCATGATCTAGATTCTTTATATCTAATAGTTAATCATTTTCTTCATTCAAAATTCATATTATTGTAATCAATATATTTTCACTATGAAAAAGTATCATGATGTATTTCATTCGTAGATTATTGATTAAATGGAATATGTGTTTAGTTATCTTCCTTTTCATATAGATTATTCTCATTGATCCAAGATAGTTTCCTATGTACATAAACCCTTACTAAGCAATTAATATCACTAATATTCTCTTTACTTTTCACAAGGTATGAAGAAGAGTTATTAGAATGAGTTTTCAAGGACTCTGAGCATTTACTATGTATATGTATTGTATTATATTTTATCTTCCAATTTTAAAAAAGTGAACTATTTATATATCTAGTTTCCCAAGACTACTAAACTATTCAATAAAACTATTTGTTATATTGTGAAACCATGCCAATGTAATAATGAAATGTGATGACTTCAAGCAGATGGGGTCTTGGTCATTATATTGGTATCAAAGTATATTTAGTGGAAATAGTAGGAACTAGATTTGTTTAAACATAGATTATGAAAAGATAACCCAATTAATTTTTTTTAATTATTCCCATTAAAATAGTTGTTATATTTTAAGGAATAGTTATACCTAAATTTTGTATTTATGTTTAGGATTTCACATGTTATTAGATTAAATTTTTTTTTGATAATTATATGTTGTAATCCAATATATTCCATTGTTTATAAATAGATCCTATAAGGAAGAGTGGTCTCAAAACTCATAGAAAATGTATAGAATTATATATTGATATAACCAGTACAGCTACTAATGAAATTGAAAAAATTATATCTATTATAGGGTACCTTAATCAAGTTATGAACAATAACATTTCATAGATATAGAAACCTATTCCACAACAAAACCTTCCTATATTGGATCACATTATATGATAGAATCCACCATCAGTTGGTGGAGATACTAATAAAATTGAATCTAACAAATATAGTATGTCCTTTGAAATCATTTTTTAGTTTTTCCATGCATTGAAAAGGAGAAGGTCACACAAGTAGTATATTTCCTCGTAGGTTGTCCAGAACAATGGTGGTCATTGATCGAGAATACCTGGGAGGAAGAAGAAATTGAAAATTGGTATTGGAATTCATTTACGGTTATATTCTTCAGAATATGTTTCACCAATGAGGAAAAATTTATATTTAGATAAATATAATTAGTTTACTGAAAAGGGAGATGAATGTTGTAGCACCATCAGTTTCATGTATGTAACCCATTACTTATGTATTTTATGTATATAATGTTTACGGGTGAGGTTTGGGAGAGTTTATATATTCTTTTTTTTTGTGTTTTTTGGTTTTTTAAAAAGGTTCACAATTGGTGTACGATTTTAGAAAAATATTCAACACTTATAAAAAACAGTGAACAATGAAACTCGGGCTAAAGGTAACACACATAGGTCAAGAAATTTTATCTAAACCATGAAAAATCCAAGGAGAAACCATTGTACATGATTCTGTGGGTTTTGAAATAGATGGAGTACTATTTGGAAATTGTTTGAGCCAATTATGTGAGGTTTCTACATGGTACAAAAGCTTGTGAATGTTTAGCACATACTTTTCCTAACCATGCGACTAAACATGCATTGGTCAAGATTGAGATCTTAAACCTATGGATCTCACTCATTTTGACATGTAAGGACATCGTTTTCTACCTATATGTCCCCGAATCGATTTATAATCAATTAAAATGATTTGGAGGCTTCACTTATAGATCTGGTGGGGATCCAAAGGATTTTCTTTGTGTTTTTAATCCACATTTTCTTGGTAAATCTTCAATCAGGTACTTTCATGGTGATATTATTTATAAGTAATTCTATTTTTCTATTGGATTCCCATATATACATCCAATGTGGATTGATCAATGAAATTGGTATCCATATATTTTTAAATTTGGTATTTTTTATTGTATGGTAAGAGATAAATTCTAGGTTTTCTTAGAGATTCTTATCATTTTTATTGGTGTTTGAGTGTCGTTCTTCATTTCTCCATAAATTTTGTGGTAGGTGGATTCAATCACTACTCATATATTTTGAATATTAATGAATTTTTTAAAATTCATGGGTTATCAAGAATTTTTTTGAATCCAATATGGTGTGTTTGATGAAAACCCTCATTAATGGCAGTTTGTGGAAATTGGGAAATATTGTGTTTTTTTGGAATGTGTATTTTGTAACATGATTTTAAAATATGTTTTTTAAAACGGTTGTTCATTTTCTTACACAATGTTTTTTTATTAAAATAGTTTTATCACACTTTTCCATGGCATGGGATTTTCAGGGTTGTGTGGGATGGGTTCATAATCATTGTCATTGAGAAGGGCAATAAGTATCCCCATCAAAATAATGATATGGATATGGGCGTGAAGTACCCCCATCAAAGTGGTCAACTAAGTTATGTCTTAGTGGAAGGTTGACTCACTAATCAGATGTATTGATAGGTCCATGTATTATGCATGGCTAGTTGTTTTGTTACATTTAATGGACTGAATTATGCCAAATTGTATTTTGTTAAAATATTTAGGATAAATTATTGGAGTCTTTCCTTGGACGATGATAATTTTTTGAAACCTACATTGTTATGGAACCTATTTATCAATGATATGAACTATTTAGAAATGGGTTGATATAAATGTGATGAAATTTTCTATTCTAGTGACAAGTGTAGCGAATTAATTAAAAAATCTATGGAGTTTCATTACTCAGCCATGCTTTTTCACATTAGTTATTTTGATGATTTTGAATATTGGGCCATGAGAAAAGTTAATATATCACACTTTTCTATAATTTTTTAGTGATACATGGGTTGTTTTTGTAGTGGTTTATGGAGTATGTTAGTGATTTAGTGTTTTGTTTTTCTTTGATTTTTTTTCGTTTTGTATTCATTGGTTGTGTACATGGTTAATAGTAATTCATCCGCTATTGTAGTATTTTTAGTTTTTTATATGTATAAAATGTTGAGTCATCTTTATTTTATATCATGTATCCTGTAGTATTTTATTTGGTTAGGGAATATAGGTTGGTTATTTTATTTTTCAAAGGCAAAACCATCCCCCAACTATTAATGAAGATGTTAACATTTATTTCCGTAATATTGTGTAATTGGGATATTGCGGAAGGCTGACTAATATCCATCATCCTTTTCAAGATAATGAAATGAAGAGGTTTTTAACAGGTGCTATCACCTAGTACCTTCGTATCATTTTAGAATAATTGGTAATATTCCTTTTTGGTCTTTGACATGGTCATGGTTGTTAGTCTTGGTGTTCAAAATCATTATTATCTATTCATTGAGTTGGGGATCATAGAATGGAGTCGTATTGTCGAGATATGATATGTAGATCATAAAAATATGCATCTAACCTCTATATTATTATTATATTGTCACAATGGTTCTGGGTACATAATTGTTTTGGAGACACTTATAGGGTTTAGATATCATATCAGGGGTTTAGACAATGATATGGACAAGAAATGGATTAGAAAAATGACTTCCCTAAAGGAATTAATATTTCATTTTGAGTAATTATATTTTATTTGGTGAAATGTATTTATTTTTAAAAAATTGTTCAAATTCTTTTCAAATAAAAGACTTTGAAAATGGAATATTTGTGGTATGTTGAAAATGGATTGAATTTGAAAAGAATGTTAAATATGTCAAAAAAATGTTTATTTCTGAATAAATTGTTGTGATACGATGATGTGGAAGAATTTGAAATTATAATCCTTCAATTTATAGAGAATGAGAATTTAGCAGTTTGTTGTGTTTCTTGAAAATGGAACCAGGTTTGTGGCATTGAAACCAACTGAAATAATCAGATACGTATGTGGTTTCCCATGATCCTTAGGTTAAGCAATATCTCCTTTACAATATTTTCCAAGAATATTAGGTTTTGGATAGCGGGAAAATATGCTACGATCAAAGGAATGTAGAGCATTCTGTCCAATCCATGAAGCAGAATCCACCCATCTTTTGTGGTGATTCTGAACAAATAATGGTAGAGGTGTGGCTAAAAAGTTTGAATCGTATCTTCAAATTCATCAACACCATAGATGAGTTGAAATTCAGGATTGTGACCTATATTTTTTATGATATTGCACACTAATTGTGGGATTTTTTTATTCTTGCTAAACTGGACCAATGTCTTGAATGTGTGGATTTTTAGGAATATTTTACAAAAAAATTGATCGTTATACATTAAGAATAAAAATAATAAAGGGTTATTCTTCTTGATATAGGAAAATTATTTCTTTAATAGAGTATTCCAATAAAATGATGAATTATTATGATTTTTACCAAAGGATGCAACAAGTTCATCCTTGAAGTTACACATCTTTCAATCTGCACTAAAGTGGGATATCCTCTCTAAGATAGTAGTACCTTGTATTATAGATTATTTATAGAAAATAAAGCCAAAAACTATTGCTGAAAGGCACATTATATAAACTATTTTTGTAGTTATAATGTTTATACATATGGAAAATGGTGGGAACACTAATTCTGTATGAAATAGGAATATAGACAACTATTTACAAGGTGGAAGTATGAATCAAAATCAGATTTATAGATTGGTAAAACTTCAAACATGACCCATGAGTTTGAATGGATGTTTCCTATAGGGATTTCTTCACCAGATGAATCAAGAGTGTATTAAAAACCTTAGATAATTACACAATTCAGATAGATGTGGGAATATTCAATTCTATATTCATAATTATCCATATTTGGGTGTTTGAGAAACTTTTTAGATGTCTCAGGAATCATATAGCTTGAATGTGATGGGGAAACATAATCATACTCATTAGGGGAACAAATCATGAAATGGTGTTTCTATGAATACCTTGAATCCTCAATAAGGGAAATATCAATAGGGAAACAATGAACATAGTGTAATGATATTGCAATTATATGGAGCAGAATAAGATAATGATGATGATTAGTGTTGACCATCTACTGTGTGAGTCATTATTATTTTGAATTATAACCTTATCCATGAATTGTTTCATAAGGGATTATCCCTTTCATTTATTTAATCTCGTACTATTTATTTTATGTGTTTAGAAGTTGATATAATGCTTTCTATTATAAATATAAAACTCCTTTTTTTAGAGAGAATGTTGAACCTTTGTGTTTATAACATGTTCTATTTCTGTTAATGTAGTCGATCTAAAAATGGATTTCTATGTTCTTAATAACTATGTTTTTGATATAATTATGGGTATATATTCTTTGACAAATTATCAAGGCTAAAATTGAATGTTGTAAAAGAAATTTCATTTTTACTACTAAAAATTTTCATCCGAAAACTATTTTGACGAGACTCAAATGAAAAGGATGATGCATTGAGCATGTTAGAACAAACAGTTAGAATGATGTAGTACCAGTTGAAAGAATTATGGTTGGAATAAATATATGAGATTGAGAAGAATAATTTTGAATCATTTTTTGAACTACTTTCGGAAGTGTATCTTGAAACTTTCTCAGGTATTCCACCTATTAGAGAAATAGAGTTACCATTGGTCTCCTTCCACGAATCCATCCTATTTTCCTTATGAATTATCGGATGGGAGAAATATATTTATGATAATTTAAAGTGCAGTTGGATAATATTAAAACAATTTTATCATTTTCCCTAACACATCTCAATGGAAAAATCCAATCCTTTTTGAAAAAGGAAAACAAAACTCTTTGTCTTTGTTTGTATTACCATAAAAATAAGAATGTTATTATTATGAATTTGTATCCACATCCATGATTTTGTGAACTGTTTTTTCAACTAAGTCAACATTATTGGATCTCATAAATTGGAATATGATTAGGGTATCACCAATTTTGATTTTAGAAGGAGGGTTTTATGAGGATAGATTTTAGAACAATATATGGACATTATGAATATATTGTAATAGATTTCAGTCTTATGCATACAACCATAGTTATTATGGAATTAATGATTTGGACATTTTAATGAAATATAAATTCTTTTATTGTGTTTATTTTCGAATGACATATTGGTGTATTCATGGAAAATGGATGAGCATGAACAACCCTGATACATAGTGTCATGAATCTTGAGGGATCATCTTTTATGTGCCAAATTATTAATGATTGTTTTTTGGATAAAAGATGTACATTTTCATGGACATATAAGTTTTGAAAATGGTGTTTATATGGATCTAGATTTGATAGAAGTTGTTATATCTTGGAAACCCTTATATAATGTCTTTGAGATATGGATCTTCCTTAGTCTGTCCAGTTATTATCAATTCATTGTGTGTGCCTTATCACAATTGGCCTCACCAATGAAATATTTGACAAAGTATAATGCTCCATTCAAATGGAAAGAGGAATTACATAAATCATTTAATGATCTTAATGTTATCCTTATATCATCTCAAATAATTATTTTTCTAGTATCATGAAAATGGTGTCTGGTGTATTTTGATGCTTATGGATCAGGTTTGCGATGTGTTCTCATGTTGGGGGGATCATCTTGTTTCTTATAGTTCAAGGCCATTTTAGTTTCATGATAAGAAATATCTAATGCATTATTTGGATTTAGCTACAGTAGTACATAATATGAAGACATTTCATCATTATCTATTTGGTGGGGAATTTACATTGATTATAGATCATATGATCTTGAAACATAGTTTCCCACAACGGGATTTGAAAATGAGAACATAATTTGGATGAAGTATATCCAAATGTTCAACATTGACATGAAGTATAACATAGGTAAGTGAAATTCAGTGTTAGACACATTAGAAAAAATTTCATATGATATGTTGGAAAAAGATTATTCATATGGTCGGTAGGTGTTGTCAGTCTTAGACGACATGAACATGGAATGTGAAGACCAAGGTAAAGTTGTGTTTTTTTACAGTTTCATTATTTCTTGGTTTGGTAAATATGGTTAAGGAGGATAAGACATCAAATGATGAATGCATGGCTTTGATGTCAAAACTCAATAGTGGGTACAATATTTATTGATGAAATCAATATGAGAGTTCATTGTTGTGGTTTAGAAATCAGATGGATGTACCTATGTCTTGTTAGGGACAACATCTTTTTGCTTACCACCATTTGGTATGGGATGTTCACCCTAGAATAAATAATATGTATACGTTGTTGAAAGAACTATTCTGGTTGTTTATAATGAAAATAAAGGTGTACAAGATTTTTTAGAAATGATTAAATTTTATGAAATTTAGGAAAGTACATCACTAAGCAGTGGGTATGTTGTAATATTTACATATTCCAATTTGGAAATTGGTGTAGATAACTGGGGATTTGGAAACAATCCTCCGATGAATGGTTAAGAAATATGATTCAATATGGGTGATAGTGTATTGAATTAGCAAGTGGTCTCATTTCATTTCTCTTCATTAATCTCATACGGTGGACGAATTATCTAATACTATATTGGAGAGGTGGTAAAGAGGAGCGACAGTAATGTTTTGATCTTGTTGGAAATTGATATGATTTTTATGTCTTGTTTCATGAAATACTTACAAAAATACCTTGTAACTCAGTTGACCATGAGTATGGTGTTTCATCCTCAGATTTACGGACAATCTGAATGGGTGATACAATCATTGGGAGAAATTTTATATTCTTGTGTAATGTATTTTAACAGCTCATGTTAAGCACACATTATGTTTATGGTGATCCCATATAAAAAACAGTTATCATTCTTCAATACATATGGCACATTTTGAATTATTTAATGGGATTCCTAGTCAATCAATACTTTCTTGGCTGGAAACTAGTGAAACATCCCTAGATGTGCTAATCCTTGTCCAAGAAGCAAATGAAAATATTCATTTGACCTAGAAATATATGTAGACATCATATATTCATCATAAATCCTAATTTGATCGTCATCAAAAACCATTTTCATTTTATTTGAATGATCATGTGTTCTTAAAATCACATCAACACATGGAAAATGACGTTTTGGTAAGAAGGGAATGTTATCTATTTGATACATAGGAACTTTTGAGATACATGAATAGGTTGGTGAGGTGGAATATCATTTGTAATGTCCACCACAATTCTTTTTATTACATAATGATTTCATTGTACCTCACATGAAAATGTTGTATCCTGATCGTGAACAAGTGATTCGATGGGATCGTATAGACCTAGAGATTGATACATCATTGGTACATATCCTAGTGAAGATTTTGGATAGGTAATAAAATATATTTTGGGAAAAAACCATCATTCTAGGGTTTCTTTTGTGGAAACATGGTCATATTTATGAAGATACATGGTAATATGAGAATGAAATGAAAGAGAAATGGTCATAACTCTTTGAGGGTGATGATGTTTTTCATCATTCTGAGGATGGAGAGACCAATAGTGGGGATAATGTTTGCACAACTCGTTTCAAGTAAGTAAGAATTTATTTACAATTTTTGTTTATATAATGTGTATGAGTAATGTTTGGGAGAGTTTTAGGATGCATTGATGTGTGTTGGAGTTCTTATAATGGTTCACTATTTTTTCCCATTTATTGATAATAATGAAACAACAACATTAATCCAACAAAAATGAAATAATGGCTAATTGGAAGTTGCACATGAGGTGAGTGGTTTGTCAAAACTATGTGAAAGCATAGGAGAAACCACACCACTTGAGATAGTGGGATTTGACATGGATGGTGCATGGTTTAAAGACTCTTAGAGACTAATATTAGAGAATCATCTTTAGGATATAATCTTTCACACAATCAGTGTATGGTTTTCCTAACATTGCCACTAACTGTGCATTGGTCAAATGTGAGATCCTAAAATTTTGGATCTTGATCATTTTGAACTCTATGGATCATATTTTTCTTTAAATTCAATCTAACTCGATATTCTCTATCCACAAAGTCTATGGATGATTCTCACATTGATTTGGAGTCTATGTGAAGTCTTCTCATGTAATATTGAATATGGATTATCACATTAAGTAATCATTTTATTCATTATCAGTGGTTTTACTTAGATATATTTCACTTTATTTTTTGGTTTCATAGTTCTGCATTTTTTGTGGATATTTTTAAGATATGGGCTTCCAAAAATTATTATATTTGGGCCTTCTCATTATAGGGGATGTGATCTATGGAGGGGTTGTTTAGATTCTACTTTTTTTTTGGCCTTTGAGTGTTGTTATTCATTTCTCTATAAATTCTAAGGTAGGTGGTTTCACTCTCGACTCCTCTATTTTGGATATGAAGGAATTATTTCAAATTAATGGTTCTTCATCCAATAAATTGTTTGTATTCTATTATATGTTTGATAATAACCCTGATTAGTGATACTTCGTGGAAATTGGGGTATTTTGTGTTTTCATATAATTATAATTAGATAACATTATTTTAATACGGAGATTTTAATACAGTATTTGGTTGTTCTCCACAAAAAAATTGTTTTCAACAAAATTTTTATTTATTGAAATGGTTTTGTCACAAATTGGTTTTTGATGGGTTTTAAATGGTTTTGTGTCTTGTGTTCATTTTCCGTGAGACTGATATGGGAATCAAATACCCCAATCAAATGGATGTGATAGATATGGTAATAAATTACCCATTTCAATGTGCTCCTCTAATTAGAAACATCCTTGAAGGTAGACTCACCACCCACGAGTATAGGGTGTTACAATTTTCATGCATGGTTGTTCATGTGGCTATGTGGAATGGAATGGATTAAGCTAAAATGAATTGTTTGAATTGTATTTGGAACATGGATTGGTTTCCTTACATTGGAAATGATTTTGTTTTTTTAAAAACTACATGGATATGGTACTTATTTATCTTTTAAATAATATATTTATAAAAATTTTATATAATTATCCTAATATATCTTATCATAGTGGAGTAAGTAGGGAAGTCAGTAAGGGAAAATATATGGAGATTCATTACTCACACATGATTTGTCACTTTAATGATTTTGAGATAGTCTTATATCACGATATGGTAAAAGGTGAGGTATCACACCTCTCCAGTGGTACTTAGTGACACAATTGTTGTTTTGTGGAGTAGATCATGGAGAGAGCATGATTTTTGGAGTTGGGATTTTGTATGAGTTCTATTTTCATATAATCTTTGTTTGCATACTTGGTTGTTTTTATTCATTGGATATGGTACTTTTTATTAAATGATTTTGATAGAAATAAAATTTTATGTTTTCTTTATTTTTATCTTGCATTATGTAGTGGTTTATTTTTTATGGAATATTGGTTGGCTGTTTTATTTTTAAAATGGAAAATCATCCCCCAACTATTAATGATGACTTTGGAATTAATTATCATCTTTTGCTGTGTTGGGATGTATATTAAGTCCATGTAATATCCATCCACCATATCAATCAAATTATAAGAAGTTGTATGTTAAAAAATTATTCCAATGTGTTAATATATGTTTTAAATTTTACTTTGGTATGATATGGATAACATATGAATCATAGAATGAAAGGTTACCCTTTCATAGATGGGAATAAGACATGTATTTGAAGGGTTATAGTCTCACATACATTTTATTCGTATGATGATTTTTTTGTTCTTAAATGATAGAGAAATAATTATTCCGTTTATATGGTACTAAAGGGAATAATAAAAAGAAGATAAGTAATAGACTAAATGTATAAATGGAAGAATTGAATGAATGATTTCATGTATGTGATAATTGTGGAATGAATCATCGAAATAAGTTCCCAAAGGGGATACTTTTTTTATAAGTGTTCATATTAGGTTAACCATAAAAAATAGTGAAAAGGGTTTCATAATAAAGAAACTATTACATGTTAAAACTTCATGGTTATTTGGCACAATACAAACAAATTACCAAGTGTTAAGAGAATATACCTCTAAATAAGATAAGAGATCAAGGTCATGCATATGCCATTGATATAGATGATGTGGATAAATTGACATTATGTGGTATTTAGATACTTGGATTTTATAATAGTATATTATTGATTATGTCCTTATCATATGTTTCGTGGAATGTATGTGGATTGAATTTCCATAATATTTGGTTATATATTATAAATTTTTTGTGGATAGTTGATGATGAACAAATGAAATGTGAATCAAACATATTATTGCTTCCAAAAATCGTCATGCTCCCTCACATCTTCTCTATGTCTATGATATTATTCTCTTCGTCCATGGAGATAAAAGAAATATCAATAGACCTAAATCCATCATTTCACACTATGAGGAGGTCTCTGGCTAGTGTATAAAGAGGAAAAAAATCATTTATTTACTTAGGTAAAAATTTCCCCTATAATAGGAAAAATCTTATCATAAGTGTCTTAGGGGTTAAGGAATTAACCTTACCTTTCACTTACCTTGGTGTCCCCATCTTCTGGGTTCATCCCAATTCTTTTTTTTTCAACACATTGTAGATCAATTCAAAAGCAATTTTCTTCCCAGAAAGGAAAATCCATTTAAATGGCTAGAAGAATTTGACTTGACAAATCCACCATTGTCTCTGAGCTGGTTTACTCCATGATGGTCTACAAATGGCCTTTGGTCCAGATTAAACGGTTAAATATTGATATAAGAAACTTAATCTAGCGTTGAAGTACTCTGGATAAAAAATTGGTTATGTTCTCTTGGGCCATTGGTTGTAAACCCATTGAAAATGGAGGCACTTTTATTAAGAATCTTAAAACCATTAATGAGGCCCTTCAATCCAAAATCTCGTGGTCTCTCATACATAATAACTCTCATTCCATGAGTTTCCTCAAAACTTGTTTCCTTGATAAGCTTAAATCAGGTTCATTTCATTACATGACTTCTTCTATCTGGCCATCGACCAAAGTTTCTTTTCACTCTATCTTGGAAAATTCTAGATGGCTTGTTAATAAGAATTCTTCTTTAAATGTCTGGTTTGATAACTAGTCTAGCTCCCCCCTCATATCAGAGATGCCTAATACTTTCTCCCCAAATCCCATGAACTGCTCTATTAGGGATATGATCAATTCCTCTCGTTCTCAACTCCCGGATCCTATCATGGAGATTGTTGATAATTATTATTTCACATCCAATAAGGATATTCTAGTTTGGGAACCTGCTCATAATGGCCTGTTGGATTATAAAAAATATTATTTCCATCATTTCCCAAATGAGGATGAAAATTTTAATTGGATTTCCAAATTCAACAAGGCCTAGATCAGGCCCTCTCATCTTACACTCATGTGGCATATTGCTCATCAAAAAATCCCAACTGAAGTTTTCCTGCAATATTATAGCTTTTATCTTTCTTCTAAATGCCAATTGTGCAATCGAAATTGATATGACATTAATTATATTTTTCTATCATGTGATACTGCTATGGCCCTTTGGCATTACATCTTTGACCTTTTTGAGTGAATATAGATTTTGGACACATTTATTTTCTCACAATTAAAAAGAACGTTGGAGTTTCCGAGGTCTCCCCAAATCAAGAATCTCTTTTTTACTACTGTTGCAGAGCTTCTGCATATTCTATGGTATGGTAGAAATGATTATTTTTAAAAAAATAACTCTTTTAATATTAATGCTGGTAAAATGGGGATTCTTCTCGCTATAAAAGAGGCGGCCACAATCCAAAAGGCTATTGTGACAATTTTGTCATAGATATTGAAAACCGTTGCCGAATTGGTGTCAAAGGTAATTTTACGAAGCCACACTACACTATTGAAGTCTTCCGGTAGGAACCTCCACCTGGTTGTATTAATGTTAATGTGGACGGAGCCTCAAAAGAAATCCCTGGACTTTCAGGATGTGGAGGAATTTTCAAGGACCATCAGGATCAGATCCGCAGATGCTTCCATGGAAGATGCGAAATTGCTTCTACACTGGAGACAGAAATTCATGCTACCATTCATGCAATCTCATATGCAAATCTTTTCAACTGGAATAATATCTGGATCGAGAGCGACTCCACTACTATTGTGCAAGCCATATGAAGGGTGATGATCATCTTGCTTGGTCTCTCACCCCTGCTGGATGGACTGCCTCAACGCGCTCAATGGACTCAACTTTATTTCCACTCATACCTATCATGAGGCTAATACGATCACTGATGGGCTTGAAAACATGGGTGTATAAGATGAGATCACTTGGAGGAATGCTCTCCCTCTGGAGTTGAAACCTTTTATTATTAAGGAATCTAGAAAATTGCCCTCTTTCTATCTCGTGTAACTTGTTTGCTTCTCTTTTCATTTGAATAAATCTCTACGTTCTGGTCTTTTGACCAGAACTCACCCTTTTCAAAAAAAAAAATGAAATGACATAGTAACATGATTATTTTATTGGAAGACACTTGATTTAGGGAATAAAAATCCTCATATATTATTGATGTTAATATAATAATTGTGTTGATAAGTTAATGGGATAGTATTGGTGAATATGAAATTGGTATGTGATTGGATGGTTAATGTTATCTTTTCTGGGTAAACTACATGATTGAAATTAATAAACACATCTTAAAATTCATTTTTAAAAACATTATTATTTTTATAAAGGAATATATGTGATTGGGTTATTATTTTATTTTTTATGTGAAAAAAGAGACACACTATGTTTCTTGCGTAAAATTTTGTCTTATGATGGTTTTAGAAATTTATGGACTATCATTAAAAAAAATTGGAATGTGAACCGGGGATTATGCTTTTTGGATGAATCATATGGTTTTAATGGATTAAATCTATCATTGGATATTATTGTTTGACGTAACATTATGATATTTTGTTTAAAATGTGCTATCATTTTTTGTTTCAGTCAACATTTAGATGATGAAGGAATTACTTGTTTACCTTATGATCCATTAATGTTCTTATGGCATAAAAATTATCTTGAAAAACTATCTCTTGCCCTGGAAAATGACGTGAAAATATATCGAATTACAACTAAAGGATGACATTATACTAAGGACAATGAAATTATTCTTGTATGTTTATTATCTCATTTTAATATTAGAATAGTAAATGAACCCTCGGCTATTGGATAATGATTTTCAAGATAAAATTATATTGGGTTATTATTATTTCAATGTTAACAATGACCTTTTAACGGATCATAGATTAATGGTTTTTTGAAGGTTACCTTTATAATGGACATGTTTTATATCATTCACCATTAAAAAATGATAGTATGATTTCCCTTCATGTCCATGTTTTCACTATATTCTATTTTTCTTCTTTTCAAAAGCTTTATTTGGAGGTGAAAATTTATTTTCTCTTTCCCTATAAATAAGTTGATGTTTTAGTAACACTATTTTTATGTGGTTTTCACATAAAGAAATTTCTAATTATTAAAAATTATTTTTTGAAGTGAATTTTCAATTTTTCTAGGACACAATTTATATAATTAAATGATAATATAACACCACATGATTTTATGATACGTCTCTTTTTAATGTTATTATTTTTGAAATCTTACGTTGTAAGAAACACCCAGTTTAAAATTATAAAACAAATAATATTATAATATATTTGTTAAATTGGTGATAATGAATAATATTAACCACATTATAAAATTTATATATTAAATTTTCAACTATTTATTGAAATTCATCTTCTTTGTTTTTATGCATTACATAATCAAAAATCTAATTTTATTTATAAAAAGTATTATTTATTAAAATGGATGTTTCCCACCTTTTATGTGAACACTTGATTTATAAATAAATAATGAAATCTCTATAAATTATATTTCCTCAGTTAAACATCAAATTTGAAAGTGGAATGTAAATATTAACATTGGATGTATTTTTTGTATTTTTTAGATATGTTTCAAATTTTGATGAATATTAAACAAATACTAAATTTTGACTAAAAATTGAATTTTTAGCTAAACATTCTTACATGATAAATTATATATTAAGTTATTTTTAATATTTAATTACATCAATAAAAATTTAAAATTTTAAAAAATGTCATTTCAATCTTTTTTTATTGGATTTTAACATAATAACATTTCAATATTTTTCATCTTTTAGCTTTAACAAAACGTTATCTCAATCCCTCTATGGGATTTTTATTAAATATATATAATTAAATTCAATATGTTTAATTTTTTAAAATGGATTCCATATTCAGAATCTGAAGGTAAAAATTATTTTACTAGGGATGTTTTAATTTTTTTCCCATTTGAATATAATCATTGTAATTTCAATTACCACAGGTAAGGGTAAATCATGTATTTAACATTAATAAATACTATTATAATTATATGAAAATTACCAAATTACATGTTTTAATCATATTGGATGAGTAATTTTCATCCAAAACCATCATAGTAGAATTTTTATGAGCTCTTCATTCTAATTTGATAAAAATAATCCATTTATAGTATTTTATTTTAATGAAAAGTTAAAGATGTCGTCCTTTTTTTAACAACCTTAATATTTTAACAATTATTAACCTAATGAATATATTTAATTATGAATTTTATTTTGAATAAATAAATACTAATCTTTAATATGGTCCTTTTTTAATTTTAGGGAATAAATAATCACCTTAATGGATTTCTCACTTATGATGCAGTAATTGTTTTTTTAATGGAAATATCAAATAAATGATATTAAAAATATTAACATAAATATAATATGATCTAATTTATCTCAAACATGAATTTTATTGATGAACATGAAATTTTATTGATGTTTTAAAATAGTTGGTTCAATGAGACGTTGTTTAATTTTTTTTATTATCAATTAATTAACACTGTCAAAGTTGAAATTAATGTCATATTAAAATAAATAACATTTTAATAAATGATATAAAATATATAAAAATATAAATTTCATCAAAATTATTTATATAAGGATTAAAATACAATCCATGTTTTTATGGTTCTGTTTTCATTTTATAGTTATAATATTTACCCTCAAAGTGTAAAAATCTATATTTTAATGATAAGAGATAAAGTGGTGTAAAAAGTATTAAACCGAAAGGACAAGAGAAAAAATGAATTAAACAACCCAAAAAATTATTAAATGAAGAATATTATACCAATATTACAATAATTTAGATTTTGAGTTGTTTAATTAACAATTTTCCAACAAAATAAGAATATATTATTTAAATCTATGTTAGTTTCAAAATTTCTCCAAGTTTGTGTTTTATATCATTTTGGATTATACATAGGGAAGAATTATTTTTTGAACTAACCTAAATGTATATATTTATCTTCATGAAATTATTTTATGTCTATATATTTATATTATTATTTTTTATAAATTATATAATTACCATCAATGCTTCTGCAACACTAATATAATATTATTTTAATTAACATAGAAAATAAAATTATATATATTAAGAGTATTACTTTTGATATGTGTGGGATGGGTTAATTTTTATAATGAATCTTATAGATATATAAGATATATTATACATGTTTTAAAGTGTTATATTATAATTACCAATTTTTCATATATCTAAAATAAAATTAATTGAATAATATCAATTTTTAAGAAAATGATCTTTTATTTAATTAATATTTTTATTAAACTATATAAAAATCAAAAAATTATTAAATAATAATATTGGGGATAATATATGGTCTAAAACCACATTATATAGGCATTTATAGTCAATTGAGAATTCCATGGCTCTATTATAGCGATATTATATTTTAATCGTTTGTGGATTTCTAAATGTTCCCCTCACATAAATTATAAAAGGGAACATCATGAATCACTTCCTCACACAAATTTTATCCATATACCATGAAAAAAACCATTCCCATTTCTCATATAAACATCCATATTATATTTATACAGGTATTTGACCTTCCAAAATTACCTATCCTAGATCACATTTTAATAGATTTAAATAAGTCCTATAAAGAAGTGTTATTCATCTTTTTAGACTCTGTTATGTTTTTGTTTCCTCCATTTCTACTCCATGTGTTTTCTATAAGATAATTTATTTAATAAAATATCATATATATGATGAGATGTTATGATTATTGTGCGACCACAATATTTTACCTTTTATAAATTCAATGGCAAATTAACGAACCATGCATACTTTCATACGTCTTACCATCCCCACACTCTGGTAAAATTTGTTTTTATCACCAAATTTTTTAGGTTCATATAAATATTAAAATAATACATATATATTATAATTATGGAAAGAATATGAGTTTTGAAAAAAAAATATTCCATCAACTTCCTTAACATCTCACCATTATGGGAATGATCATATTGTTGGTGTATACGTACATCCTACAATCACGACAACGCGACATAATTCATTTTCAAAGTCCACAAATAAGAATAATAATAAAATAATAAAATTAATAAATATGATATATATGTACTTAATATAATTATGGATATGAAATAACCTATATTATTTTAACATGAAGTTGTACATACATGAAAAATCGCCATTAGGATAATGAAGCAGTTATCATGCAAAAAAAGGGTAATACCAAAAATTATTAACATGAAGGTGATAATATGGTCATATATGATATAGTAAATATTAAGATTATTATATTATAACTTAATAATATTATTTAAATCATTATTATAGATGATATATCACATTAAAAAACTAGAAGTCACAATTTATTGTACTTTGTCGCAATTTCCATTTCATTGAGGCGTACTTAGTATTGTAAACCTTAAATGATTCATGTGTTGTTTCTAATACTCCTTTAAAATAATATTCAATTTATTATACATAATATTTATATCGTGGATAAATTTATTTCCTAAAACATATACCATTTTTAAATAAGGTATTTACATATAATGTTATTTGAATAACATGGGAAATTTTGATAAATCTATATCCTTCACTGAGTAGAGATATTTGATGTTATGTAATGATAATTATTGACTTAAATATATTATTATATATATTAGGAATTCATTAGTTTGGAAGACACGGATGTTGCGTGGTTATAGATATACACATGATGCATCGACTGGTATCATGAAAGAAATAATTTTGTGACAAACCCTTCATAATAATTTCAAAGCAGAATCAGACAAGTTTCTACCAAAAAAATGTAAATTTAATTTTTAATGGTCTATAATTTAGTTATTAAGTGAAAGAATACTTACATTAAATAGTTAATAATGTCATTCATTTTGAAATCAACTATTATTATCCATGATATATTTAATATGACAAATTTTATGTATGCATTTCATTCACAGTTTTGATGATTAAATGGAATATGTGTTCATTTATTTATCATTTGATGATGATTAATATAATTGAATCATGATAGTTCCCTATGTATATAAACACATTAGGAGAATTTGTTCTCACTCTTATTTTTATTATTTTACCACGATTATGAATAAGAGATATCAGAAATAGTTTTCACGGATTCTAAGCATTTTCATTTTTATGTACTATTTTTTATTTCATATTCCCAATGTAAAAAAATATAACTATATATGTGTCTTGTTTACCAAGGAAACTAAATCATTAATTACTTTGATATGTGATTACTTTTAACATGATAATATAACAATCTATGGCAGCATTTCTACTCTATTGGGTTTTGGTACATTCCCAGAATAGTTTAGGGATTATTATTTTTACAATAAAACCAAATTATTTCCACAATACAATAAACATTTCTTTAAAAATTTATATTATTTGGTAATTATATCATTTATAAAACCAAATTAATGTTATAATAAAAACCACTAATAATTCATAACATGGGGGAAAGAAGTAACCTACTCACTAATTATTCTCTCACCACAAAATCTATATAAATGGTTTATTTTCTTTCTCAAGTTATATTTTTTTAACATAGAGATTCCATTCAAAATACATTTGTATGTTATACATCCTTTGAAGGTTACAAAACTGCTTGACCTGATAATTTTCAAAAGATGAACATAAGAAGATTACATAACTGATTTTCACCCTTTCATATCCTCTAACATTATCAAATAATTTTAACTGACCTATAAATGAATCGTATCACCTCTCACAGTTATATGGTCCAACACAATTTAAAATTAATATATAATATCTTCTTTATGGACATGGAAAACACTAAAAAAAACTGACTCAAACCATGACTAAAATGCATAAAATCGGCTGATAAATTAAAATCATAATTATTACATTATGTGTGGTATTGTCTAACAAGTTGATCATTATATGATCTAGACTACTTCTAGAATTATTTAACTTTTCCAAATTGAATGGATTATCAATTAATCTCCAGTCATATAGATCACCGACCAATGTTTTCAAACTAGTAATATTAACTGAAGCAGTCTTTTTGCACCATTCGTAACAGAAAAGGCGTGACATTAAAGTTCAATTAAAAAATAATAATCTTCTTTATATAAGGTAAAACCATTGAAATATTTAACTTATATCTTACCCATGTTAATTTTTTTTTTGATATTTTAATATTTTATTTATTTATATTTAAATGTTATATAGAACCCATGATAAAATATAATTATTTTTTGAGTTTTCATAGGGTCATTTATTTAAAATGGAACAGGCATATGCACCATGATCATGTACCCTATTTATAGATCTGTGGAGTATTTTCAAATAACATGTTTTTTCTGCATTCTATTAGAATATACACTCATTTACATTTCTTCTTTCAACAGGCTAAGAGTTAACTCCCTCTAAAGCATCAACCCCCATTATCCTCCCACTAACCTGTGGATAAACATCGATTTCATCATCCAAACATCAATATTACCCCATATTAGATATTTACACTCATCATTTATTATTATTAATTCCTCCTATACCGTCTTCATCGCATATGAAGACCATAGTTTCCAATAGAATAATTTTTTATTGGGTTTTATATTTTTGTCAATTTCAAGAAATTTTGATCCTGGATTAAGGGTATCCTCTATTTCTATTAGTGCGAAAAAAATTTAGTCTATTTAATCTATTTTTAGTTGGAAACTCTCCATTCCTTCCACTACATGATGAAACATAATTCGATATAATTTTTATTTATTTTTTGTTTTTTATAAATATTGATTTTATCCTATGACGGATGTTATAAATTTATTTTTGTATGTGTTTATTTGTTTAATATTTTCATATTTTATTTTAGAATAAAACATTTTATTGTTTGTTTTTATAAACTACACAACATGGGTCAGATGATTTTCTTAATGATTTTACTTTAAAAAAATATACCATATTTTATAGAAGTGTTTTACTGTGATCATAATTGATCTATAATTTTTATTTTATAGAAAAAACCTACGTTAAAAATTTGTTTGTTGTATATTAAATGATTTCCTTCCTAATGAAGAACCCCGTGTAATGGATGAGTTACTATCAGGTTAGAAATCCTTAATAATCCATAGAGTAAATTTCAGGCACATGGGGATCCTCATGTAATTTTGGTGGGACCATGAATCATAGCACACTAGGTCATAGAATGTTCTTTAATAAAGGAAATATTAGTTTAATCAAGATAATAATAAATGATATGACATAGTGATACTTGTCTAGTTGATAATTATTTCATCTAAACTTCATCTCATCAAGGACACTTGGTAAGGTATGAAGGTACTTTAATTATTAGATGTATTCTAATTTAGATTTTGTACTTAAAATATGCATTCTACACTACATGATTATTTGAAATTTATGAATCACATAATTATAAGGGCTTAATTCATATATTTATTGATACTTACCCTCATGGGATCCCACACATTATAAAATATACAGAATAAATATTGACTTAATTATTATTTTTTATTTTCAATAAAAATATTACATTCATAATTTGTCTGTAAAACTAGGGTGTTTTTGTTTTCTTCATATTAGCTGCACAAAGAGTACATGGTAGGATCATGTTGGTATTTTTTTGGTATAATACTATATAAATTTATTGGGAGTATATATAACAAATTTTATCTAGTATTGATAATGGAACAACTCCTCTCTGATGTGTTGAATGTTCAAGTATACATTCTTGAGTTTTGGAGTAATTGAAAACGTTAGAGCTAACCCCTATGTCACATAAAGATGTGTATCATTGGTTATATTTCATTATTTTTGGGGTTTTATTAGATTTATTTTCTTATATCACCTTGTTATATTCCTATTCAATTTACCTTAGTATTTTATTTTGTATCACCTTTAATATTTGTTCATTTCCTTATGATCCTGTTTTAGTGTTATGGGTTATACTTTTATCATAATATTGAGTATGGATTATTTTGAATGATATATAATTTAATGACATGATAAGTATTTAATAAATTACAACCCTCCTGACATGGTTTATTTAATATCCAAGATATATATTTTTATATCTACTATTATTTTGAGTTCATGGTGGGATATAATATTTGACCATATTGACGGTGGATTGTTTTAAGAGAAACCATTATCATATACGTGTTATTTATGTCACCGAAATGGTTTCTATCCCATAAATATTAGAGATTCCCTTTTTACACGTTGATGGATTGATTAAGTGTTATTATTGATGTATTATTGGTTCTTTCATCACCAAATGGTATTAAAGAATAGTTTTTAATCATTTTAAGAATTCCATGATAGATATGAAATATTAGTGTCCTAAATCAATAGAAATATTTTCGGAACAGTCGCATTAATGACACACTATTACATGTATTGTGTTTCCTTGGATTATAAGGAATGTATAATATTATTACTTCATTTGAGCTATAGGATATCAAAGGAGGTAATTTTCTCTCAATTATATGTTAGTAGACTAGGAATCAGGTTGCATGTGTAGGTTAGATGAGCTACAAAAAATGCAATGATTCTTTACTACTATGAAATGCGATAGTCTATTTTATTTTATTTTCCCAATGGTTTTAGATATCCCCTATTACCTATAATAATATAAATTTTTATTTTATTTTATGAATAATATATGGTTTTAATTGTATATCAGGGAATTTGATGGGGTTCTCTATGAATTGATTTTAATATTACGATTATCCCAATAAGATTCTATAAGAACCATACAAATGAAGTTGAAGATTATTTTCCCCAATGAAATCATCACATTGATTTGAATATGATTAAGATAATACTTTTTATTATATGTGATACAAAATGTTATTCTTATCCAAACTCATATCCACATTTGGAAGAGGGACCTTAACCAACCTATGATAAAAGTGAACCTCAAGTGTTTATCTACAACAATACTCTATCTCTGTATGTATAAATTATTATCAATAGGTTGAGGGATGGATTGGATATTTTTTTATGAACAATTGAATTACTATAAAATGTTGAAGGTATATGTGGGATGTTTTGAACTTAATGCTAAAATACACTAACAAAAATTCATCAGAATCCTTCATTGAGGAAAAAACTATATAAGAACATGTTCTAGATGGATTCTAAGGATATATTCACTCAACATTATTATATTTATATTATGGAAAACGAAATTTCATGGGATTGTTTTCCTCTATTTTTTTAATGAAACCGTAATGTAGTATTAAAATCATAACAATTTGTTTCTTCATTTGGTATTACAATTAGTTCAGAAGGATATGTTACATGACAAATTTATTAAAATTGGAATATTACTTGGTTTTCAATCTTAATTGATTCATATGAATCCAACCACATATTACAAGGTGGTTAATGGATCTATTATTATGGAGTTGGACCATAATGGGATAACAAGAATGGTTGATTCTCTTAGTATACTTTGTGGTAGTGACAAAGGATTAATTAAATAGAATAAATGAAGGCCCAGATTAAAAAGGGAAGTAGCATTGGATCTGGATGCCCATATTATTCTATATCCCCTTTATCTATGGGGATTGGACATCTAATAAACCAACAATGTGGAAAATAGAGACATTAAAAATCTTTACCTTATGAATCTTTAATGAGATTCCATTATTATGAGTGGAATTGTAATAATTAATCATTTTGTATGGTTATAATACAATAGACACTTTGTGCAATATAATAGTCGCAAGGGGGTTATTATTCAATATGGCCCTCCAAAAATAACGGGACACTAACCTTTATTTTGAATGGGTGGAATTTTACCATCCTATGTGAGTATTCATATTTGAAATGTTTCTTGTACTATTATCAAACAACAATTTCACATTAAATCCAAATAGCTACATATTTTGGAGCATTAACCTAATGAATATGAAGAAAGTCCTATTACTATACCAACTATGGTGATTTGTTTTATAATCGATATGTATGTATTTAGTTTAAAAAGGTTTATCCAGGTCAATTATTTCTATAAATATTATTGAATTATTGAATTTACCCTCTAATTGTATGCCTTTTATGATAGAGACATCAACAACTCTTGGGATACATAAATAGGGGTACATTCAAGGTTATTATTTCCCTGATTACATATACCAAATTTGTGGGGAAATTAAAAATCTCTATTAATGAGATTATTTTTTTATTTTTATAATAGATATATTATTTAATTCCAGGACGATATTGATTTTCGTTATCATCAAGATTCTTTATACATTCTAAATGGGATCTGGTTTGTATTCTGAAGTGTATGGGGATCAATGTCCAATTGTGCTGGACTCCTTCTTCTAGAATATGATAAATTAGGGATCCAAATGTCATCAATATTTATATATTATTATGAATGTTCTTTATTAATGGATCTACATTTTTTTCTTAGGATTTAACTGAGGTGTTTCTAGAATTTTATTTCATTTTTCACTATAATAATAAGTTATATTTTACATTTATATTGTGTCACCGATGGGTCTAATATTGTATCCATCGTATCATATCTTATAAAAACATATACATTAAACAAAATAAAATACTATATTGACTAAAAGATAAAAAAATTATGAAACACAATGATATTTTATGAATTTTTTATATCATTTTAATTTCATTGTTATTTTTTCATTACAGGAAACTTTGAGTATAAAGGAACTATGATAGATGATTAAAATTTTAATACATAGTGTAAATGTTCTGTAATAGATATAAAATTAAAAATAATTAGTATAAAAACAAAATTATTAATATTATATTTCTCAAACATGTTTAAAATAAATTTATTAGTTATCAATTAATTATATTTGAAAATAAATAACATTTGAATGTAAAAGATAAGTATGTTTGAAAAACTATTTTTATGGGTTCATTTTATTTTTTTAAATTAAAAATTAAATAAATAACTACTATTAAAATATTTAAATTAAATTTATGAACTATATGAAATTTATTTTATTTATATTAATACTATTTGTTTTCTAGGAACCTGATAAAAATAATTCCAGTTTTTGGATTAAAATTTAAATTATTTTTCTAAATACCGTATTTACTTTTTTTAACACATATTTAAGAATTAATTTTTATATTTTTTATAAAATTAATATTAAAAAACTAATAAAATTATATAAATTAAAAAAATGGGAAAATATTTAATTTAAGACAAATTTATCTAACGATTATTTTTTTTTCAAAATAGTCAAAATTAGATATTTTTCATAAAGAGTGTCTTTTGATTTATAGAATTTGTTAAGGGAAATTTGGTTGGTTATTTATTTTAAATGTTAAAATAGAAAAATTTATTATTTATTATTTAATTTAGGTTATTGGAATCAATTGTTTTCTCAATTATTATATAAAATCTATTTATTCTTATGGATGCATTTTCATTGGAAAATAACTTTTTGTCGTATCCATCTGAGTATTTATTTAATAAATTTTAATTTAAAATGGAATTGAATATAGTAAATATTGTTACATTTTTTAATCATAAATATTAATATTTTATCATATATTATATTATTTTATGTTATTGTGAAATTTTGAAAACAATAAACTAATTTATTGACAAAGGTAAGAATAAAACAGGTATAAGGAGGGTTATCAAAATTATATTGGAAAGTATTAAAATTAATCATTTAAAAAAAATTATTGTCTTATTTAAAATTTATATAATTATTAATTTTTATAACAACCGATTAGGGGGAAAAATTAATTGAAACTACTTTATAATTATTATTCTTTTAAGATTTTTTCATGTATATTTCCTCCCCTATAATTTTGGGACACCTCCTATCCTCTTTTCTTCTCACTTCCAAATCCGTTTTGATCAGAATATAGCTTCCCATATACCTTAATTAATTTCCTTCCCAATTTATATAGTAATAGTTTTCAATATAAAACCCCTATATAAATCTTTTGGATGAAAGAATAAGGTGGTTCTCTAAAGAAGAGTTCTCATTATTAATTGAGTGTTTTTGATTAATTTCATCATCCACCTACTTAAAATATCATTAAAACATGATGAAATAATAAAATATTCATCTCCATTATACTTATATATAAATATTTATGTTAAATTAATAACTTATATGGATCATGTCTTATATCAAATGATAGATGAACTCAACAATCATGTGTACATTGGACTACCTCCTTGTGAACAATTGTAATTAATTTTCCTTAACAACCTCCCAATGATGTATATAATGATTTATTTAAATTACGTATATTAAATTTATCAAATAATTATACTTAATGATTTATAATACCACTTATAACTTCTTACCTTCCAGTCTATTGAAAAATGATAATGTCGCTTTTTCTTATGTGTTGACCACCATCTCTACAATGTAATGTGATAGAGTTTTAATTTTATTTTTGAATAGATTTTAATAAGTAAATATGTAAGAAATATATATGATATATATTATAGATTTTTTTGTATTTTGAATTTATATTTACCTTTATTTTTTTATATCCATCAGAACGCAAATATAGAAGTCATGAGTATATATGGACTACCATCTCTATTAATGTTGAAATTCAATTTTCAATATCTATCCTTCATGGATGAGGAACGATATATATATTATTATCATAACTGATATATATATATATATATATACACAGAATTATCTTAATTTATTAGATGATGGTACCAGGATCATGTTAGAAGGACAAAAACTATCGATCCGAAACATATATGTAAAAAGAAGTTGTCACAAGAAATAATGATTTTAATAAGGAATTGTTGATAATTGTATGATGTAACATTACAAGAAAATAATATATTATATTATATATATCATTATGGATAATTAATATATTTATTATATATATATAATATGATTTTTGAACACATAATAATAATGTTGGTACTACGATAACATATATTCGTATAACTTTTATTTCGATAGGGCATATGTCATATTAACCATTTATATAATTTTTTGGTGTTTATATTTCCATTGAATGTATTTTATAAGGTTTAATGTAAAAATAATGTGATATACAGATCCATATATGGTAATATATTTCATAGGTCATATATTCACAATGTAGCAAATGTGGTAGTGGTTTTATGTCACAATCTCATTATTTATCAGTATTATTAATGATGATGGTTAAGATGATTAAATTAATTGATATAAATATCATTAATCACATGTATATTATTTTCTTATATTTATATTAGTTAATCTAAATGTAACCTTTAATTTATCCTCTCTATATACTCGATAGACAAAAATAATGTTTTTATATTAAACTGACTCTATTTACTTCTACAGTTGAACATCATTATATATATTTATATATATATTTAGAAATGATTTAAAGAGTTTATTAGCATTACTATATGTTTTTTAATGACATTTTTACTCATGTCATAATTTTTGATAAATTGTTTTAGATGTAATATTCATATTGTTTTATAAATGATATTCATTTATATTTTTAATGAAAACATGACCAAAAAATTTTATTTAACAGGTCATACATGAATGAAATTTTCACCATCACATCCAATTAATGTTTTTATGATTCATTTATATGTATATAGTGATATATTCAGTGAAAATTTATTCATTGTTATTAATACAGTTTATAAATTTTAAATAAGTTATTTTAATGTAAAAACCATATTTCCCCAATTAATGTTCCCAATGAAAGTTATAATAATATTCCATCTAATATAAAATACTTGGATATTTCTTAACTATCAATGGTTATATGATCTAGTCATAGAATCTTTATGTTAAAGTATCAGACCACAGATTCCCAGATCATGTGTTTACATTACTACTTTTGTGTAATATATATATAATCACATACTAATGGATGAAATATTTTAGCAGTTTTGGTATAGTAGATAAATTATTGAGTGTATCCATGTATTTTAAAATTTAAACTAATAATTGTGAAATTAAAAATTCTACAACATATAAATTGTTTAGAAAATCCATCTTTATAACATAGGGAATTGAAAAAATTAATGGTGAACTCAAATGGTCTTTAAAGGAAATATATAATAGAAGATATCATAAATAAATTAGGAATAATAAATATCATGAAGTACACATCTAAACACACATTCCATTTAATAAATAACTTTACTATGATAATTAGATAAGGAAAAATAAATATCTAATGGAATATAACTGAAAACACATTCCATTAAGTCAATAACCTGAGAAGAAAATTCCTTCACGGATAATATCAATGTTATAATAACATGGATAATAATACATAAATTTTAAATGAAAGAAATTATTAATATAATTATTAATTATCTCAAACGTCATGATATCTCTGCCTCCAAGACCTTTCTCTAAGACTGGTTTATTTATGGGTAGGTATACCCACAAATTCCATTCAATAAAATCTTAGAGATTCACATAATGAGACAATTAAAGCATCAAGGTATGGCATAATTCTTGAACCAACCAATACATTCATGTACAACACATTCCTCATACATAGAATGATTATTATAATACATGAACAATATTTGTTATGAATAAATATTTGTATTAATTAATGGATATAGATATATCAATCATTCCCCTTTTAAAAAAATATATTCAATGAAAAAATTGTAAAATTAGTATAAGATTTAGTAAATAATCATTTATATGATAAAAATTACTCGTATATTTAAGATAATTATAATATCAAATGATTAGAAAGTGAATTTATCAATGGAATGTCAATTACTACAAAAATTACTCATGATAGTGAATATCAATACTTCCATTAGGCAAAGTGATTGTAAACCATCTAGTGTAATATAAAGAATGATTTCACATAAAAAACATCCCAGTGGAGTATATTTAAAATATATTATTTTCGTTTATGAGAAAAAATAACATAAAATATATATGATATCATTTTTAAAAAAACTACACTTTTCACTTCCAAATCCAATTTAAAAAACTAATTTAATTTAAATATTTGGGGAAAAATCATCAAAATAAATGTTCTAAAAATATAATGTGGAATTTAAAAAATTGATTAATCATGATGGAGGTGCATTGTATTCAGGAATGGTACATTAATGTAAATATTTATATCACATTACTATAGTAAAAAATAAAAATACCTTGTTAGGAATATGATATGATAATTCCATTAAAAAGGAAAACATAGAATCAAATTATGTGTAATAATGAATTTAAACAATCATATGTTAATATTAAAATTATTCATTATGACATTTCTAGAAAACATGAATTTGGAAGAATATTTAATATTTAACAAAGAGATTAATAATGTTAGATTTTTATAAAATTATTTTATCAATATTTTTATATACTATATAGAGGAAAATATTAAAATTCCATTAAAACATCTTGAATAACCATAGGAGAAGAAAATATATTGAATTAAATATAGAAATATCAAATATTTGGCCGAGTGAACTTAACGATAAACAATCATTGATAATTATGTGATTTTTAAATAAACACATACCACATTTGTATCATTTTAATCATAAACACAATGAAAAAATAACATCAAACAAAAAATTAAATACAATGTATACAAATAAATTCAAGATATTGGTTAAAAAATACAAATTTTTTATACCCCATAAATAAAAATAGGATCATAATAACTAATGTGTCACAATCAAATGTAAATTGAGATAAAATATAATACTAATATCAAACCGTTGATCGAAGGATTAACCAATGAATTGACTACCTATTTTAGTAATAAATATAAATAAAAAGGGATTATTTACAACATTAAATAATAATTTAATATTAAATACAATGAGGACGTAAAATATCTCAATGAACTAAAACTGAGTTATAAAATTACTTATCATCTGTTAACATTCCAGTCAAGGCCTGTTGGTTGAAATAAATCTAATTAAAACATTATATTCCATTAAATATAAATTATTCATTCTATTACATGTTTAAATGTATGTATATATCCAATATTAAATTATTTGGTTAAATAATATTTCAATAATTCATTATGAAATGAAATTGAGACAAAAACCACTTAAAACTGGGTACCATTGATTTCAAATAAAAAAGTATAAAATAAATAATATTGAAGTATAAAATTATAAAAAAAATTGAAGAAATAATTATATAGAATTTAAAAATATTTATTGTTTACACCATAAAAAATAAAATATGGTTACAATAATAAAATGACACAATAAAGGGAAATTTATATGAAGTCCCATAAATCACACGTCACATTAGTTAAAAATAGATTAAACTCTAGTATTATGATTTATTATTACTATGGTTTTGAGTGTTTAATTCATATATATCTAATGTGTCTCTTTTATGGATGCTCATTTTTGTTTATATTGTTTATATTGTCCCCATATAAATAAATATATTGATGTTAAAATTATTATTTTTTATCATTAATTAATTTTTTATTACCATTCATGATATTTGGAAATGGGATATAAATCACATACTTCATAGAGATGGTAGGTTGTACGTAAACACGAGTAACAATATCCTTCCATTAAACGGTGGAAGTGTAAAGAAGTGGATTGTTTATTAATATTATAATATTAATAAAATTTAATATGTATCATACATACTAAATAGTTTTTCTAATTGAATATCCATATGAGTCTACGATGGAAAATGAAATAAATTAGTTTGTTAGGTGGTAGATCATCTTACACTTGGGAGATGGATTTTATTTCTGTTTGATGGGGAATGAGATGGATAAATATTATTAAATAATCGTAGTATCATCTAATTCTGTTGTTTGTACTGCTGTTATTATATTTTATTTTTTATAAAATAACTTTATGTGATAAAAGAATAAGAAAAAACAATGATCCTAGTGAAGACATTTTCCATCGCCTTGTTGAACATCCATTGGATCCCTAATTAAGGAACCCAAGGATTGGGTTATGATAAGAAAATAACCTTTATAATTTGACTAAAGATGTATGTGATATATTTTTTCAGATTATTGTTGAGCTACATTGAATTGAACGTGTGAAGAGGCTAGGGGATGAGGTAACCTTTTATAAGTGGGGAAATAAAAACCTCGTAGAAACCATAATGAAATCCTCCAAAATAATAAAAAATGATAGTTTCATTCCCAAGATATATTATTCATAACGACTATATATTTTTATGTTTGATCAATATGGTAAAAAATTTCTCAAGAAATATACTTTTAAATATTTTAATTGTTAATATTACCCATATATTTTTTATTAACCACCCCCTCATAAACTGGATTGAACATTAGTTTTATGAAGAAATTTTACATTTTTTTAAAATTCATTATACGAAAGGTTAATATTAATTTATTACCTATTATTAAATATTATAATTCATAAAATGTTATCAATTTTTACAATATATGTTCACATAAGTTAAAAAAATATAACCTAAAATTTTACTCACAAATAATACGAACAAATAGTTTTCCAAAAGAAATTATCAGAAAATTTTTAATGGGTTTATCTAAAAATTCAACATATAATTCTGTCGAGTGACCTAAACATTATTAAATTTTTATTATTGAACTAAATTATCTTTTAAAATTATTTTAATATTTAATGACTTTTTTAAACACATTCAATAAAAAGGAAGTTTTCAGTATAAATCATGGTTTAACATAATTGATAAAAAATTAATGTTTTCAAAAATACTTCATGTGTCACACTATTATATTATTTAAATGATTATTTTAAAAATTTATTTCATTCTCTCCCATTATTTTTATAATGGTGGTCATATATAATATTTAAATAACATTAAAAAATAAGATGGAATATCTATTTAGAGAAACTCAATTTTAAGCAAAATACTTTGTAAATTATTATCTCATGCATAGAACAAGTATGATATGTATGATAATAATTTTATTGAAAAATATATAATATAAAAATTTCTTTAAAAATAATAAAAAAACTAAAAATTATAATCATTGGGTTAAAAACACATTGTTCATATCAAAAATGATTTTTAGGGAAAGATAATTTTTAATTTGAAAATATTTTTGTTTGAATTTGATATTAGTTTTGAACCAAGGAATTTATATTATATATTTAAAATAAATTTAACTTTAATTTTTTAGTTATTCATATTCATACCATCAAAGTTAATTACTGGGTTATTATTATTTACTAGTTTACGGTTCTTTTAGACTTATGAGTTCATGTATCAGAAGTTATCAAACATATTACATTTAAAGAATGTTTTTTTGTTTATGATTTTTTATCTTCATATTTATTTTAAATAAAATTTTTATTATTTTAAAATATTCCTTTGTTACCTTATCCCCACCATCAAGAAATCTTGTTATTTAAATATGAAATTATTCTTGTAAATCATGTGTTTGATATTTGAAAAATACTTTTTTTGAAAACACAGACCATAAATATTTTTTATAACAGTTATAATTAAATGAATTAAAGGGAAATATGATGGTTTCTGAGATAAAATATAAATATGTTTGAAATATGGATAAAATTCATGGTATGTTAAAATATGGACATTTAATAACATCATAAATAATTAGGAAGAGTGATAGAAATCATTTTTCACAAGAAAGTGAAAGATCGTGAGAATGTTGATTAACATAAAGGTATAAATATATGATGAGATAAAAAGTTATATTATCATCAAATATGATGGTAATGAGATATATTTTTTTGTTTAATGACACTTTTCTTATATTTCAGTTATTCATTTCCTATCATGTTATTGAAAAACTGAAAATATATGAATTTTTTATATTTTTATTCGATAAGCACAATATAATTCAATGGTTACTATTTGGTCAATATTAACATAATTTCTATCACCATGAAATGGCTATGAAAAATGTACATTTTTATCTTTGAGGCACTAAATAAAATTATACAAACCACGTGTTTTATAAAATACATAAAATTCAATTAATGTGTCTCTAAATATTTACCAAAACCAACATGGTTAAAAAAGTTATCTAATATAATAGAGTAATAACTTAAATAAGTTTAACACCCATAATTAATATCTATAAATTCAATAATAAACTAATTAAATTCACATTCATTCTATACATACTTTTATATTTTCCAGTGATAGGTTCTTCAATCGTGTTTTAGTTTAGTTGTTCTTTCTAGCCCCATGACATTGACGGGTGCAATTAGTTGTCAACCATCAAGTCAGTTTTCAAATTTAAAAAATATTAATATAAATAATATAAATTATTTGATTTGTAATTACCCATATTTCCCAAATCATATATGGTATTATAATCTATAAATAAATCTAATAAAATTAATATTTTTCACTAAATAGACATACAATATTCAATAAAAACATTTCTACTAAAACATATACAAAATGAATGGGTTGTATATCCAAAATATATATCTAATAATAAACTTTATCGTGATAATCTACCTTCATAGAAAATGAAAAAAAAATTATCAGAGAAATTCAACTTATAATAAAACATAAAATAAAAAACCATTGATTGTTACCATGATTCATGAGTTAATCCTCGATGATGTAATAAATGATACCAAAAATAACATTATCCTTTTATGATTAATGGTTATTATTACCAAAATACCACTTTTAAAAAAACAATTAAAACATTATTCTTATATTTAAAAACATAAGTACTTTGACCCTTTTACATCAAAAAATTATCTTCATTAGTATAGTATTTTATCTTCAAAATGGGGAATTGACTACGATGATTACCGGGTTCCCTACACTAATGAAAACTAATTATAAATGGATCTTAAGGATAAATTTTCATTATCTGTAGTGAACTAATCAACTTTACTTTTATTTTTTCTCTTTTTGTCCATATTCGTAAGGCCCCATCCTTATACATTACATAATATTATGTTATGTCAATAATAGACATTGATGATCTTTTTAGGTTTAGAGATTTAGAAAATTAGGTCATAACATATACCTAAAAAGATTAATATTACATGTAGAAACTTCAACTCAGTATCAATTTTTTCATAAAATAAAAATTCTTATAAAATGAAACATGTCTATTTCAATGTTTTAGACAACATGAATTTTCCTTGATCCCATCCTTGACCATATTCATCTTTAAGTCATGTAGAGAAAATTTCAAAAAAAAAGGATGATCATAAAAATAACAATAAGGGATATAAAATATGAAAAGGAAAATATATGTCCGTTAATACATAAAAATAAATGAAATCATACTTTTCAATCTTAAAACATAATTTATTTAACATTAATAACAAAATCATAATATTTAGGAATAACACATGGAAAATCATAAATCATAAATGTAACATGTGGAATCCATATCATATATACAATGTTGCTATCATAGCTATTTAGGGAGTTACGTTTGGAATACCCATCATAATATATTCCCTACATATCATAGGATAAACATTAACGGTTTCCTCTGTCACGTTATGCAATGCATTGGAGAGCTATCTCGGGCTCACACATCCTAGGATTATCACAGAACAACCCATATACATAAACAATGCCCTATAACCATAACATATTCATAACACATAAAATATTAATAATATAAGGATAACATTTCCACATAACATTTCAACATTTTAAAATAATCAATGCTTTATGAAACCATTATCAAAAACATATAAAACATTTAGTAAAGGGATTTTTTAATCTAAGTGTCTCATACCACATTAATGATTTCAAATAAAATTTTAATTTCTAAAAATTCATGTCCATATAAATAAAATATGTAAAACCATTTAAAAAAATGGTCGTTAATGAGAAATATTTAGAATAATAAATCCTTAATAATTCTAAAACTATATTTTAGTTATAGAGTTCCTAACCAAATGCGAGATGCATGAATACAAATAATTGAGGAATGACATTAATAAAATATTATAATATTATGAGAATAAGTATATTCCTGATATAATATGACCAAGCGTAGTACATACACCTTATAAAATTAAATTCGTTTATAACAACAAATAAGTCCCAATGAATGTTAATTGAGGCAATGTCCCTTGTAAAGATCATATCCTTAGATTAATGAAAAATTAATGACATATGTATGTGTGAAAAATAAGAATACACCTAATATATATTGTTATTAATTGTAAATTCATCATAGGTCCTTCAAACATATTTATATCACGACATAATCAAGAAGTAGATGTTTAACCCAATGAATTGAAATTGTATTCAAATGTTCTCTTACAAAATCTCAACAGCCTAACGACATCGCATTAAAATTTAGAAAATGGGTTGAGGAGAGATAAAAGGGTCTATCATAACATGAAAATAAAATATAAATATATAAGGATATAGAATAACATATCACTACATAATAAAATGGAATTTTAAAAGACAATACATAAAGAAGTCTTTAACAAAAAGAGAATGTGGAAAAGTTCCCTCACAATGATTGTATAAACTCTTTAAGAATTTATAAATTGGGATATTATGTGTATAAATTGAATATTCACAAAAAGGTGAGTGTAAATTACAAAATATGTAAATAAATATTGATTCCACACATAATCATAACATGATATAATAAATAATTAGAAGATTGACCCAAATAATTAAAATTGGGTTAAAAAGTTTCCTTACCGAATTGGTAACGTACGAAACATACACCCCAAAAAAGAAGGGACATACAATGAAGATGTAAATACCCATAAATTAATTTATATTCTAAAATGTAAAAAAATAATGGGATGTAAATACACCAAAAAAAATTAAATAGTGTCAAATATTTCATGAATCTCACGAGAATAAAAAATTAGATGAAAACACCTTACCTTTTGTCCGACTTGTCATGATCATTATTTCTCTCAATGAATAATAAAAATAAGATAATTATACTTAATTATGAAACATTTCATGTTTATTAATACTTTTTTATCACATATAACCTTGCAATAATAATCATATAATAATTGAAGTTCATATCGGTCTTTTTGTCGATGTTTGATACTTGAGTCAAAAATGAAGTTGTTATAATTACAAATTTTCCTTGTTGTAAATATTACATTATCTATAGAATTATAATAATTATTTAGATATCATATATTATATATATATATAGTACATATTCATTCATAATAGTATATATCATTTGGAGATAAGAAATGAAATGCACTGTTCTGGGAGACGGTAAGTTGTACGTACACTTCACCACAACTTTCATCTCTATAACATATTTAATGTAATGAAAACAAAATGATAAATTTGTATATTATAATTACCGTTTAATATTATATATTTTTTCATTAACTCCATACTTTATAATTTCTACAAATGGCATGAACGAGTCATATAACTTTGAGGGGTGGTAGTCTATACTTCCTTAAATTATATTATCGTATTTACCAATTATGGAAACCATAATAGTATTTTATAAATTAAAAATAAATAATCCTAGAGATAATATAAATATAATATAGATCACCTATAGATATAGTTCCATATTAATTTCCACTATAATAGGTTGTAGGAGATAATTGAATAATCATCATTTTTTGATGCAGTAGTTCACTTTCAACTGAACAAGTAAGTTCTTATATATTAAATAGAGGTGTGTGGAAATGAAGTTTGAATAATTCTCATAAAAAAGTCATATATAATTAAGGTTACTGGTTTTGTTATTAAATAATGGAATAAATTGACTTTAGGGGGTTGTTGAAGGAAAAAATGACCTTGAGGGAAGAAGTTACCTCTAAATTGGGTAACTCTCTAAGGTTTGAACCAAACAGATTTCTTGAAGTTCCTTATGCCTAAGTTATATCCTCTAGAAAAAAGATAGTGATTTTGGTAGATCTTTTTTGAAGAGGTTGGATGAGCCATGTTGATTGAGAGGTGTGTGTAATGGGTTAGAGGTGGTGCCCATTTATAAGATGGAGGAGGGGCTCTTTAAAAATGATTGAACGTACTATTTTATAATTAAAGTATTTTCGGTTTCAAAAGGGGGATAAATCATTAAATTATAATATAAGATGACAATTATTTTAAATCCTCTCAACAACTAGTATTTATAAATATTTTGTTTTCATTTTTAACCTTATCATTTAGATTGAACCCTCAGTTAACTAATTTAACTCTTACCATGTCTTCTTGTATATTCATATTATATGGTGTGTATATTTATAATAAAATATAAAACAACCCAAACATGTATCCCTATTGAAATTAGTAACATAATATATATCATATTTCCTAATCTTAGTTTTTTTGGACTATTTTATTGTTTAATAAAATATTGATTTATTTAAAAACTCATTTAAGTCAAATTATAAACAATTCATATCAGGACATTAAAAAAATCTATAACAACAAGATACAATATATAAACAACATTAAGTAGAATATAACAATTATAATAATCCATAAAATTCTTATATGGCATAAAAAGTTTGAATATAAATTTAATTTACTGTTTATAATCTCATTTATTTAAAACATTCATTAATGTGGTAATGATTACATCATCATTAATTCATAAATAAATTTATTTATATGATGTCCAGATATTATATATAAAATATCATGATTTAGTAAATCATTTTATCTATCTATTAAAAATAGGAGTTAAATGTAATAGTTTTATGACCCATTATAAAAATTTTTTTACTAAGAGATATATGTTTATGTTCCATTTTCCTTAACTTTATATTAATTTTTATAAAGTGTCATGTTAACATAAAAGTTTCTCAATGGCGTCCAAAAATAGTACCAATGAAGCCCATAATTGTAAATGTATCATCTAATAGGATTATGAAACATGTTAGAGTAATTTAATTTTATTATAATATTATTTTTTATCCTTATTTAGCAGATTTACACTATAACCATGGTAAATAAAATATTTACTGATGTTAAAATTCTTATTGTCTAAAAATAATCATTACTTATTTAAACAATTTGGAACTCCTAAATCCAAATATGGAATCCATTTTTCAAAATTCAAAACATATAAGTTATAGAAATTAATTTTAAATTAATTCATGTTGTCAAAAAAGTAAGTTTTTATGAAATAATAACTATCAAAATATTGACACTTGTTTATGTTCAATTTCAAAATGAAATTACTTAAAATGTCCTAAATTGGATTAAATGGTAAAAATATAATTTAATAAATCTTTAAAAACAATTAAAAATGTAATATAACTATATAAAAAAATTATATTAAATGACTGTTTTGAATTAAAATGTATTATTTTTCACTATTCATTAAAAATTAAACATTATAAAAAAATTACCAAAATTGCATCGAATGTAAATTTTCATGAAATGATTCTAAATAAGAATATAATTTTTTCAAATAGATCATATAAAAGTTACAAAAACATGATTTAAAAATTGTTCGCCATCAAAAGGTCGTAAATCAACCTTTTAAATAATATTAGATTATTTATGCTTAAAATTGGAGTCATTCACTTTTTAAGCCTATAAAATTATTGGATAAATGTAAAAACTGTTAATAAACATGTATAATCAATTTATAGTTAGTTATGTTCATTCTTTCCAACACAACGACTCGAAATTAGTTACCATTTAAAATAATATTATATTTTTATATTTTTTTAGTATGAATCAGCATTGTGTGCAACATTAGATTTCAAAGAAACCCATTTTTGCATGTCAGGTACTCCATCGAACATAGTATAATGAACCAAAAATTCATTAATTAAAAATCATCTTGGGATATTTAAATGACTTATTATAGCGATGTAAAATGTATGCACATATTTGGTTCTATGTTATGGATTTTAAAATATAGTTACTAATTGTGATCATTGCTAGTATAGTTGTTGAATAGTGATCACATGATAAGAATAAATATAGGTCCTAAACAAATCTAATATACCCAGAAAAAGGAAGCAATGGAATCTCCCACTTGTAATTCCTCATACGAAGACATTTGTAATAGCTCGGAAAAGAGGTGGCGTCATTGAGATTCACTTTTGACCAATCCCAAGCCGAGATTGAATACATTAATTTTGATCTGAACCGCCTATGAGAGAAGTGGAAGTCGAAATGTATTTCCACTCGAGAAATGTTATCTGAGACACCCCAAGTGTCTGTCCCCGTCATACACCTTAACCTAAGGTCTTATGCGGGTGTTTTAAGGTGTTAGGTAATAGGACCCCAGTATTATGATTATGTACGTTTTTCTTGTACGGAGAATATACATTCTTTTTTTATTGTACCTTTTTAAATAGTTTTTGAGGCACAATTAGTATTTTTATTTAATATTCAACTATGATATATATTTTGATAAATTAAATAATTTTGGAATTAAATAATATTTTAATAAATTATTATTATTTTTAAATTATTTTTTATTAAATATAATTGATCATATAATTTTATGAATGAAAGTGTAAATTTTATAAATGTTTGAAAGCTGTTTTTGTCAAAAACCATGAATTTTCAATAAATGTACATTTTTTTAATATAAAAATACACATATTTATAAAATTATTTAGATAAAATTAATATTATTTTTGGAATCAGGATGTTGAAATTATCCTATGGTGAATTTATTATAATTTTATGAGAGTCGAATTTTTAGGTAAAAATTAAATACCATTTAAATATATATTGTGTTTTGTGACATCATAATGACTAAATTGTGAAGTAATAAAACATGATAATCATTATATTTGGAAAATATATGTTTTAATTATAAAATAATGTGATTTTGGGTTTTCGTGATTTATTTTACAACGATTTAGTGGACGCTTCAAGGCTTTTAAAACATTTTTCATTTTAAAATTGATTTCCTTGAGAGTGTGACTCACCTCCACATAAAGAACCCTATTATTTTTAGAAGTAAGGACATTGGGCTTTTAAAATATTGTTGTCCAATCCACTTTTTCAAAATGTAATAGAAAATACAGTGGGATGGTTTGTTATTTTGATTAGTTTAATGTGTGGTTCCCCAAACCAAAATAATAAATAATTCCCTCTCCTTTCCTATATAAACCCACCCCTTCTCCCACTTCCTTTCCACTAAAAGCATTTGGAGTTCGTCCAACCTCTTCCCTCCTCTCTCTATAATCCTTCCAAGGTGCCCCAATATTTGAAGAATCCTTTTCAATCCTCTCCCAAGGCTTTGGTATCACACTTCCATGTAAGGGAGTCTCACATTACTTATTTCTGTCCATGTTTCATATTATTGTTATGATATTTTATTTTAAAAAATATATGTTGGGGTATGATTTATCACCCCACAAATAATACCCTCTTCATGATTGAATAATGACAGATCACATTTCTCTCTCTTTAATTCCTCTTATGTACACCTGTTACCATGTCGAAATTTCGTAAAGAAGTTCTCTCTCTTCATTTACATTCAAGAAAATATTTTGTGTTATAAATCTAAATTCCATTATATTTTTTGAAAAATGGATATATATGATCCCCTTTCCTTCTGTTTCTTTTACATATTATATGACACACATTTCTCTCTCGTCAACCTTTTTTATGAATTTTTATGTCAAGTCATTATGCTGCCGAAATTGAACCGTGATTTTCCAAGCTTAAGTTATTGTGTAATGAATTCAATGCTCAATTATCTATCAAGTTTATTCACCATTACAAACATATAATTTTTGACTATATAGTTTCATTAATGTATTCCACATTTCATTATCATAGAATAAAGTATGATATTAAATGATTCCATGTTGTATGATCCTTGTGGTACACTTATGCATGAAATGAAATGTTAATGAAGGGTTTCCCACTTTTAGTGCTCCAATGTATTTGGTAAAGTATAGTATCATGATACGTCATGTGCACTGAGTGTTGACTCATGATAATTCATGTACAATGAGGGTTTACTCATGCTTTAGGTGAAATTATGATTTACTCATTCATCAAGTGGAATGAGCCTTGTCTCATGCTAATTCCATGTTAAGTGTTGTTTCCACATCTCCATGTTATGATTTTCATGCTTTATCATGACTTTATGTTCGTGGTTATCTTTTGGTACAATGATATTCCTATTGTCTAACATGTATTTAATTCCTTAAGTTATTCCATTTTTATTCCCTTACTGTGATTTATAGCTCACCATTTTCTTATGCATTTCCTCATCTTATCCCATGCATTGCTAAGTGCGCTGGAATATAGTGTTCATGTAAATGATTTTTTCAATAAAGATGTTTTTTTTCAGGTTTTAGGTTTTTATATAGTGTCACTGAACCCCAATTACACTATAACTCTAAATCTTCCATGTTGTATCAAGAAAATAGTTTATGTAATAAATCCCGTTTATGTGTGTAATAAAAGTAGGGTTGTTATAGTTGGTATCAGAGGATAGGTTTTGTTATTTTGGGATTAGAATTAGAGAAGCCATGTGAAACCTTAGAGACAAGACTAAGTATAATAAAGAATCCTGATGTTTTGGTGGGTATTGAGTAACTAGTTCGTCATGAAAATACATACCTATCTGGATACGAGCAGGTAGAGGCGGCTCTAGCACAGATGTACCTATGGTTGAAAACCGTGACAATGAGTTTTGGTCTTGACCTGGGGTATCCTGGTACACGACAACGGGCCTTGATACACATTTGTTTATGAATCTCACAGGGGATATGAATTCGTAAATTTATAAGTTTAGTATGAACCATTATTTAGGGAATAAAAAAATTCCCCTAAGAATACTAGTTTGAAAGGAGATCATGGATAATATAGATTGATGAATATTGATTCATATGTTAAGGAAATAAATGTTTTATATAAGTTATATGTTTCTTAATTGGTGTACCTTTTATGTGTTAAACCTAACATTCCTTTCACTATGGAATACTAATCCGTTAAACTTAATGTACTTTAATATCACAATTTTATAATATATAGAGTGTACCACCTAATGTGATATGTTTCCTCTGGAGGATAAAGGATAGTTTTGAGATGAAAGGGAATAACCGTATACAACTCTCTTGTCATTTCTTGTGGACATACTAGCTATAATTATTGTGATGTCAAGCTCGCATAGTATCAAAACATTTTCTAATGACCAACATTCTTGCAAGAAACTCTATGACATATCAAACACATCCTCCATCCGCATAATCATCAAGGATCATGGATCACTTTTGATCAAATATTAATCTTCCAACTCTATCACCTTTTTAAACAAGGAATTACTATTAGGGTATTTTCAAATACTTCACCCTGCCCAGAGAATATTATGTGCTATTTGATTTTAGTATTACGGCTGAAAATTGAGACCTTAGAGTAGCCTATATGTATATATTATTGGCTTCATCCTTTTTTGGAAATATAGGGTATTAATTAGAAGAAAAATATTTTGAAAATTTCAAAGCTGACATTGTCAGACTATTTTACAAAAACATGGCACATGGATATGTTTTGAAACTATATGTTAGAAAAAATTATTTTCAAAAGGTGCATCATATTTTCAATCAATACAATCCAAGTTGCATGGACTATGTCTCGTCATAGGAAGTGAAAGACTTTGAAATTGCATTGAGGTATTTTTGCACTAGGTGGACCCTCTCTCTCTGTGATCGACGCGGTAATGAGGCTAGGGGAATGATTAATGGTGGTGGGTAGGAAACACTAAAGTCAAGTATAAATTTCAGAGTACATTTTTTAAGTAACCAAATTGCGAGGATGAAATTTTTTAAGGGGGATGATTGTAACGACCCAAAAATACATTAACGAAAATTCCTCATGGTGTATTTAAATGCCTTCTATTAGTTATGTAAAATGAATTGACTTATTTGTTTGTATTTTTTGAATTTTAAATACCGTTATGAATTTTGATCGTTGATAATATAGTCGTTGAACAATGATCACATTATAAGTATAAATATATAACTTTAAAAAATCCAATTTTCTCACACAAAGGAAGTGATGACCTCATCCAAATGACTTGCCCCATACGTAGCCCAGTTTTCAGAGTTCAGAAAGGATGTGACTTCACTGGAATTATCTCTTGACCAAGATGAAGCTGATATTCAATACATTAAGCTTGAGTGGAACCGCCTATTTGAGAAGTGGAAGTTGGAAGGGATTTCCACTCAAACAATGTTATCTCAGCCACCCCAAGAGTCTGTCAACATCTAACAACTTACTCTATGGTCTTATTCAGGTTTTTTGAGGGGTTATGTAACAAGACTATAGTAATACAAATATGTACATTATTCTTATACATAGAATATTAATTATTTTTATTATTGTTACATTGTAAATATTTTTTAAAGCCCAAATATTATTATTAGTTAATATTCAACTAAGATATCTATTTTGATGAATTTATAAAATTTTGAATTATATAGTATTTTAATAAATTATTATTATTATTTTTATTAAATTAATTTTTATTAAAAATAAATTATCATATAATTTTTTGAATGCAATTGTAGTTATTATTATGGTTTGAAAGCTGTTTTGGTCAAAACGCATGAATTTTTGATAAATTTCAGTTTTTATTATAAAAATAAATATTTAAATATTCAGAAAATTATACAGATAAAATGAATATATCATTTGGAATCAATACGTTGAACTTATCCTACGATTAAATTTTCATAATTGTATGAGTCAGTCAAATTTTGTGTAAAAAATAAATACCTTATAAATGTATAATGTACATTATGACATCATAATGACCGAATAGTAATGTAATATAATACTATAAACATTATTTTCCGAAAATATACATTATACCATTAATATAATGTAATTTTGGGTTTTTTTGATTTATTTTATGAAGCTTTATTTGACCCCTCAAGGCATATAAACATTTTTGTCTTTATAAATTGTTTTCCTTGAGAGTATGACTTACATCCACATAAGCACCCCTATCATTTTAAGAAGATCGTCCATTTTACATATTAAGTTTTTTTTCCACTTCCCTTTGGTAAAAACCATGGGAAAAAACCACTGTCTGAATTGTGGTGTTGATTAGTTTAATATGAGGTGTCCCAAACCTAAATAAATAAGAATTTCCTCTCCTTTCCTAGATAAAACCTTATAATCTTCTACTTCTTCTTTACTAAATGCTTTTGTAAATCATACATCCTCTTCCCTCCCTTATCTATAATCCTACCATGGTGCCTTAAGATCCCAGGAAGCCTCCCTCAAGCCTCTCCCAACCATTTGGGATCACACTTCCATGTAAGGGATTCTCACATTTCTTATTTATGTCCAAGTTTCCATATATTGTTATGACCTTTTATTTTCAATTATAAATTTTGGATTATGATTTCTCAACTCCCCCATACATCCCACATAATTTTTGAAAAACTATTGATCCCCTTTCTATCTCATTAATTATTCCATGTACACCCATTACCATGCCGAAATTCCGTAAAGAATTTCACTCTCCTCATTTACATCCAAGCAATTATTTTGTTTTCTGAATCTAAATTCCATTACCTTTTTTGGGTCATATATCTATATGAACCCTTTACTATCAATTTCATGTACATATTATGATACACCGATTTCTCTCTCATCATCCTTTTTTATGAATTCTTTTGTCACACTGTTATGATGCCTAAATTGCACTGTGATTTTCCAAAATGTTATTGTGTATTGAATACCATTCCCACTTCTCTAACATGGGTATTCACCTTTACACACATCTAATTATTTATTATATAGTTTTATGTATGTATTACACAATCCATTATCATGGAATAAATTATCATATTGAATTATCCCATGTTGTATTTTCAATGTGTCACAGTTATGATTGAAATGAAATATTTAAGAAGGATACACCCTAATAGCACTCCAATGCAATGTCTAAAGAAAAGTTTCATGATACGTCATGTACAATGAGTGCTGACTCATTCTCATTAATGATCAACAAGGGTTTACTATTTATTCATGTGAAATGGGTATTTACTCATAAACAATGTGCAATGAGTTTTGGATCATGATAATTCCATGTTAAGTGTTGTTGCCACATCTAAGTGTTATGATTTTCATTCTTTATCATGCATTTATATTAATGTTTCTCTTGTTCTCCATTGATATGTCCATTGTCTAACATTTATTGTATACCTCAAGTTATACCATGTTTATTCCCTTACTGGCCATTATAGCTCACCCTTTTCTTATGAATGTTCGTAGGTGATCCCATGTAATGTTATGTGGGAGGTAATGTTGTGGTCATGTAAAGGAAGTTTTCAATAAATATTTTTTGTTCAATGTTTTAAGTTGTTATTTAATGTTACTAAGCCCCAAATACCATAGAACTCTAGATATTCCTTTTTTTATCAAGTGAAGAGTTTACGTAATAAATCATGTTTATGTGTTTGATAATAGTAGGGTCCTTATACATAGCATCCCATTTCAAGAAAAATTAATATTTTACTCCCAAATATTAATAAATACTAAAATATATTATTATTTATTTACTTGGGATGTTACATCCTTCCCCCTTTTGGAAATTGAGTCCTTGTAATTTTTAAATCGGGCTCGAAAACTTAATTAATAGCCCCACATAGGAAAAAGTGTCAATAAAAGTATGACTTTTAAAGAATTATAAATACTTAAAAATGTTTCCCAAAATATCCCATACTATAATTCCATGTATGAAAAAGTGGTCATCGAAGGGAAACTATGTTTCATGTTCTGATGGAGAGTTATAGAAAAAACATGATTAGGAGAAAGCTAACTCCTAGAAAACCATAATGGTTTAATAGGTTATAGGATCTTTGATTCCCAAGTTAGAAAATTAAATTGACAATGATTCTTATTGTTTTATGTTCTTTTTAATTAATATGAGGAATAATTTTACTACTTAGAATAAGAACATAAGGAAATATACTTACAATTCATGTAGAGTTTCATCTATTGATAAATTTTTACCACAAACTCATCATTTCTCCAAATGATGAGTATTGAAGATGATTTGGTCACACCTGAAGCATTAGAATAATCTTATATATAATAAAATAGTCCAAAAACGTCGAACTATATATATCTGATGTATTTAGACATTAAACAAAACCAAATGTTTTAGTAAAAAATCAGATAATCCCTAAAAAGGCAATCCTTTATAAAAAGAAATACTATTCCCAATCTCCAAAATTCAATCAATAGTACCCTAACATCCAAAAAACACCATATAATAAATATTTTTCTTTAAAATTTATCTCTGAATAACATTGACTACTCTTAAAGTCTCATAATGAATTGTAATTAACCAAACCACATATTCTCTAGGATTGGTTAATCATTTATATATATAACCCAAATCACCATATGTCCAAAATAAATAAAATATATTCTTCCCAAAAAAAAATTCCACCTGTACTCCACAAATGAAATCCAAAATTATATACCTTAGGCATATAGTGTTCCAAAAAGAGAAAACATTTCTAAAATAACCAGTATCATTTAATCAGAAAATAATATTACTATACTAGAGATATCCATTAGATCAAAAAATTTCTACAATAAACACTTTCTGGATCCATAAAATCATTTAACTAATAGAATTTGTCATTCATCTTGAGGACTTTACATAGGCCAGTGGTAGGTGATAAATCCAAATCTCACATAGGTTGTGGGTTCTATTCCCACAGCTTTTTCCGATGCGGTGGGTTTTCACATAGCCTGTGTGTTGTCCTTTTCAAAAACTATATAATATTATAACATTCCCCTAAAAATAGATAAATTCCCCAAAAACGACCATAACAAATTTTAACCACAAAGGTTATCTAATACATTTTATTTTTCATCCCAAAATTTAGAAACCATTAATCACATCTAAAATAACTATGAATTGTTATAATATGCTAACCATTTTTCTAATGTCACTTGTGCTTAAATAACACCGTATCCCTTAAAGTTATCTATACTAACCATCAATACAAACTGTAAGGCCCCATCCTTAAACATTAAATAATATTGAGTTAAGTCATGAATTGACATTAAGGGTCTTTTCAGGCTTATAGGTTTAGTAAATTAAGACATAAGATATAAATTACAACTTGAATATTACATGTGAACACTTCTACTCAGTATCCTTTTTTCATAAAGTAAAAATTCATAAAAAAAGAAACATGTCTATTACCATGTTACAGACAACATGAATTTTCTATGATCTCATCCTTGTCCCTATTCATCTTTAATTTTTGTGGAAATAATTTAAAAAACACGGGATGAGCATAAAAAGATCAATGAGGTATATAAAATAAGGAATGAAAAAATTATTCTATGATTACATACAAATCAATTAAATCATAATTTTAAATCGGAAAACAAAATATCGTTAAAAATCCTCACAAAATAGTACGATTTGTGAATAACACATATGAAATGACAAATCATAATGGAAACATGTATCATCCATATCATACAAAAATTATAGCTAATAAAGCTACATAAAGAGTTACGTTTGGAATACCCATCATAGTATGTTCCCTAAATATCTTAGGAGAAACATTAATGTTTTCCTCGCGTATGTTACCCAATTCATTGGAGTGAAATCTTAAGATCACCTACGCTAGGTTTTTCATAGAACCACCCATATACGTAAACGATGACCAATATACATAACATATTCATGACACATAAAATCATCATAATGAAAAGATAACATTTCCATATATCATTTCAACCAATTTAAATAATAAATGAGTTCTCAAACCATTTTCAAACCCATTTAAATCATTTAATAGTAGATTTTTCAATCAATGTGTCATATTCAACTTTAAACCTTTTGAATGAAATTATAATTTCAATGAATTCATGTACATATAAATAAAATCATTGAATCCATTTCTAAAATATGTACATTAATGTGAATGATTTAGAAGAATAAATCGTTAAAACATTTAAAATGATATTATAGTTAAAGAGTTCCCAACCAAATGAAAGATGCTTGAATACAAATAATTGAGGAATAACATTAATAAAAGATTATAATATCATGAGAATAAGGATACTCATGATATAATATTTCATCGGGTAGTATACACCACATATAAATGTGAATTAGTGTATATCAACAAAAACGTCTCAATGCAATTTAAATTGATAAAATGTCCCATGAAAAGATCATATCCTTAGATTAAAAACAAATCAATAACATAATTATGTGTGAAAAATATGAATAAACCAAATATAAGTGGATATATAGTGAAAAACAATAATAGTCCATTCACACATATTCATAGGACGACATAATATAGAATTAGAAGTTTATCCCAGAGAATTGAAATTGGGTTAAGAAGTTCTCTTACAAAAACTCGACAGCCTCACGACGTCGCATTAAAATTCAAAAAATGAGTAGATTATAAGAAAAGGGGTCTCTCGTCACATGGAAATAGAATTTATAGAAATAATTAAATATAAAAACATATCCCAACATAATAAAATAGAAATTTAAAATTCCTCACATAAAATAAGTCTTCAATTAAAAGAGATGGGTGAAATGTTCCCTTACAAAGATCGTATAAATGACGTTATAATTTATCAATTGGATATTGTGTGTATAAATAGAATATCTGAACAAAGGAGAGTGGAATGTAAAATATAAATAATAAAATATGATTCCACACATAATCATAGCATGAGATTATTAATAATTAGAATATTAACCAAAACAATGGATGTTGATTTTAAAAGTTACCTTACTGATTTGGTATCTTACGAAACCTACACCCCATGAATGAATGGTCATTCAATGAAGATTTAAATATAAAAAAAATTAAATTAAATTTTTTTAAAAATAAAATAATGGGCAGTACATACACCACACAAATGGAAATAGTGGCAAATATAGCATGAATCTCACGAGAATAAAAATATGAGATGAAAACCCCTTACATTGTGTCCGTCTTAACTTGTTCATTATTTTTCTCTCTGAATAATAAACATAATATAATTAAATTTAATTTAGAAAATTTTATTGTTTATTATTCCTTTTATATCACTTATTACCTTTCTCTAATAATCATATAATTATTCAGTTTCATATTGGTCGTTTGTCGATGTTTGGTACTTGAGACAAAAAAGAACTAGTTATAATTACAAATTGTCTATGTGGTCAAAATTCCATTATCTACAGAATTATATTAATGATTTATATATCATATATATCTTATATAACTAGTATATATGTATTCCTAAAATTACATACCATTTGGAGATATGAAATGAAATGAACTGTTCATGGAGACGGTAAGTTTTACCTAAGCATTAATGCTACTTTCATTTCTATTTCATTGTTAATGGATTAAAACATATAGTTACATATGTATATTATAATTCCAGATAAATATTATATGTAATTATAGTAACTTAATCGTTAATACATTCCACATATGGCATTAATGAGTCATATCACCTAGAAGGGGCGATAGTCCGCACATCCTCAAATAGAATTATCATATTTACCCATTATGGAAACACTAAAGGTGTTAGATAAATTAATAATACATAATCATAGAGAAAATATAAGTATAATATATATTACATATAAAAACATTTCTATATTAATGAACACCGTAAGAGGCGATATGAGATAATTGAACAATCATCATTTTGTGAGGCAGTACTTCATCGTCCACAGAAGCAGCATGTTTATATCTATTTGATGGAGGTGTGTGGATGTGTAGTTATAATCCTTCTAATAAATACATCCTAGTATATTGAGGATACATGTGCTGTAATAAAATAATGAAATAAATTATGTTTAGGTGGTTAGTGAAAGAAAATAAAAGAAAAGAACTTGATAGAAGATGTTACCATTAAAATGGGTAACTCTCTTTGGTTTGAACCAAAAGGAATTATTGAAGTACCTTCTGCCTACTAAATGTCACAAGGTGGAAGATATGGTTTTTGGGAGATTATTTTGGAATATGATAGATGATAGAAGGGGCTTGATATGTATTGAACCTCCAATTCAAATTTTCTTGAGTGTATAATGAGTCATTACTAGGTCATAAGCGACATCCCCATGATGGAAAAGGCTTGTAATAAATGTCAATGGTTTTCAAATACAAGTAGGGGAGAATATACCATTTACAAAATAAAAAAATAAACATACAATCAATAACTAAAAATTCTCTATATTATGCATGAAAAAATTAAAGGCAACTCAACAACTTCATGTATCTCAAAACCACATCCAAATAACCTACAACAGAAGAATAACAAAGTATCAAAATACAAAACAGATAAACTACACAAGACTCTCCAAAGAACTAAAGACCCCATTATCCACATGCTTCAATCTCCCAAATCACCAACCATCTCAAAAATCATGTAATAGTTATAAACATGATTGAATATTACCTTTTCCATTATGTAGAATATAGCATCTTGAAAATTGCCAAATTTCCAAATAAGGGTTAAGTATAAAACCCTGTAGGTTTTCCCCCAATGACTTCCCTGCTAATGCCACTAATATTGAATAGTTAGCAAAGATTATATAAAACAATTTCTCAAAAATAGTTTATAACTAAATATAAACAAGTTTCCAAAAAAATCATCACCAAAAGAATACAAGTTAAATTAAATCCAATTTTCCTAGAAATATATTTTCCAGAAAAATAACTCAACAATATTTACAACCATTTCACAATATCCCTCTATCGGGACACCCAAACATTCCTCAAACCCATGCAACCAACCATGCATGCTATGTTATGACAGTTTTATACTCATTAGTGGTTTCTCGTCGATCTACCAAGTCTTCATAAGGTAATTGATTCCCATGTGAGATTATCCTTTTGGCATCGAGCAGAATGTCATATTTCTACCAAGCCCCATATATGAAATTGAAATATTCCATTAACCCTTTGGAACTGAGCACTTATTTATATTTCAACCAAGCCCCATATATGAATCATGAACACACACCCCATATTCCCAAGGATTAAGCCAAAATAAACATTTCAATAAAACACCTTTTAATTGAAAATCATTTCCATCAAAACCATTTCAAAGACAAACTATATAAATTCCAAACGATTTCTATAAAAATTCATTTTTATGGAAAACCATTTCTATTGAAAACACATTTTCATCAACCATTTAGAAATTCCATAATATCCATAATTTTAAATCTTTCTTTTAAATTCGAGAAACTAAACCCCCTTTGAAAAATATTTCACCATGATCGCACAATTTCACAAAAACCATTAATCCTCACAAATGAAGATTTATCCATGAATTTCACAATAAATAAATCATTTTGAATCTAAGACAATAAATTTTAGAAAGATGAGATAAGAGTGAATCCATCTTCCTTGAATGTTTTGACGAAACGTTGACAACAGAACAAGAATGCACAAGAAAGCGGGAGAATTCTACAAGAAAGGCATTAGTTCTCTTATCCTTGCAAAATAATGATTTAAAAAATATTAATTTGGAATTAAAAAACGTAGATATACCCACTATAGGTATATATACGAGAAATAATGGAGATCGGAGATGTAGATCTAAGCGGATTTAAGAAAACATGAAAAATTAGGAAAGAATGGTGATATACCTCAAGAATTGGACCCGAAATCACCAAGGGAAGGCTCTAGGTTGGCTCCAACTCATGTGGGGAGGGTTCTCCAGCTTTCTGGGGAGGGTAATCTCTAAATAGGGTCGTTTTGAAGCCAAAAATAGATATATAGAGGAAAAATGAGTATGATTCTAGAAAATATGATCTATAACTGACCTCTGTGCATTGTTTGACCACATAGTTTGGGAGTACCGTGTTTGGATCATGAAACCTTCCTTTTGGTCCCAACACTCCTTATAAAACCCCCAAACACTCCTATCCTTCACCTTTATCATTTTTAGGGAAACACTTTTTTATGAAAACATACCACTTTATGGAAACAACCCACATTATTGAGACACCCCACTTTATAAAAACACAACACTTTATAGAAAAAACAAACTGTATGGAAACATCCAACTTTATGGAAACATCCCACATTTTGAAAAAAAAAACAAAAATATGGAACCACCCTAATTTATGTAAACTCTCCATATTATGGAAATTATCTATTTTATAGAAACTCTCTATTGACACACCAATTAAACAAATGTGAGGAAAGGGGTTATTCACCTGAAACCATTGGTACAACATTATCCCCACCAATGGCCTTTCTGTACATGGAAAATAGAATACTCTCACTAACCAAAATGTGTTTTTACCACTACTCTTTCATTTCCTTCTCATGTTATCAACTCTATTCTTGAATCTGACCATGTTTCCATAAAACCCACACTAAAATTATGCTTTTCCCACAACATACTTTCTCTTGTATATCCATGATTTTCACTGGGATATGTATCAATTATTCTTATGGCTCTAGGTCAATGTGATTCCATTTGACCACATGGTCTGGATCAGGGTGATACTTTTTCAACTGTGATGAATGGAACACATTATGCACTGAACTGAACTATGGTGGTAATGCCAAATTATATGCCACCTCCCAAACCCATTCCAATATATCAAAAGGGCCAGTGTATCTATGAGATAACATTCACTGCTTCTCAAAGCTATGACGTCCAAGACATGGAGAGATCTTCAAGAAGACATGATAACCCACAATGAACAACAACGGTCTTTGACGGTGATCTGCATACGATTTGTGATGACTCTGAGCGGTCTCCAAAATTTTTATAATCAATTGTATATTCATCTTTGTTTCATGGATAAGACTCAGATAAAAAATGTTGTAGTTGATCACAGAAGAAAAAATTATTGTTTCACATAAACATATTCCTATCATAGAATTGGATAAAAAAGGTTGTAGTTGTTCATGATTATAAATACCATAACATATCATTAAAAATATTCGTGAAAAAATTACATTTTTCCCAAAGTAAATTTTTTTTAATAATAAATGTTTTTAGAAATTTTTGTAAAAATATTATCTTTTAATTGTCCATTAAATAATGTAATAAGTTATTAAAAATTCGATTTTCCATAATTGTGGGAAATATAATTAGTTCCATGTAAATTAAAAAAATATTCATTTCACATTTATATAAAAAATATAAAAATACATTTTTTAGAACAAAAGGAAGATTACTTTTTAAAAAATTTGAAAATATAAAATTATGGGTAAAAATAACATTAACAACCATAGTATAATATTAAAAAAAATTGAAGGCATGTTCATAAAACATGGATTTGGAAGAGTAATGATGTCATTATAAATCCCGTAATAGTCTCATATTTTTGTAAAAAAAATTCCACAATAATTTGAAGAACGAAGGAGAAGAAATAATATTATATATTTAAAATTTCATGAATAAAAAGACCATAATAAAACATTTTTTATGTAATATGTAAATATTAAATAATTATCCCCATTGAATACTAAGAATAATAAATCACAACTAATTATTTGAATTAGAAATTTTCCCTCATCAAATTGGTAAATTTTAAATATCAATCCCCAAAAACAATAAAAAAATGAATCTTTAAATTATATAAATTTAAATAGACTCATGATATGAAAAACAATAATGTAATTATGTATACCACATAAAAAGAAAAATTTTCATAATTACAAAAATTTATTAATAGTGTGTAAATTGATAAGAAATTGCTTATAGAAATAGGGCTGTTAAAGTGGGGATTAATGAAATAAATTAGTATTGATTTAATAAAACATATTATAATTAAAATTATTTAAACATTTTTTCTTTTCCTTTCAATTTAAATAATAAGTAATATATGTCATTGAAAATAAAACGAGTTAAGGAAATTTGTACCACATCAGGACATTCATCATAAAACCCCTTTGATAAAATAATTAATATTTAAATATAATATACCTTAAAAAGTATAAATTCATGGTATTACATTTAAATGTAGTTTAATATAAACAATATTAATGAAATTATGTTCATACCAATAAAGTATGTCTTAATAAATAGAATATGATACTAAATCTCATACAACTTGGAAAAATTAAAATAAAGTCCCCATGGATGAGATAATAAATATTAAAACATATAATACCATGAATTATATATTTTTAATTTAATAGTATATATAATGGTTGGTATGTACACTATATTAATTAAATTTGTTGAAAAATTATAAAATATTTATCAATAAAGGATATTTAATAGTTTTCCCATACCTAACACTTCTCTTCAGTGGAAAATCATTTATCCTTATGTATTATGGTTTTAATAATGTTATTAATTTATAAAAAAATACATATAATTATTCGAAATGAGATAAAACATAATATTGTAACATTTTACCACCGATTAATTGATAAAATAATATTATTACAGTTGTTATATGTGTAAACTGATTTGTTTTCTAATGTGTTATTGTCAGGAAGGTTATGGTTCACGTGTATAGGATGTCTTTGTCTAATATAAAGAATTATATAATTTTTAAAAATATCTTATTAAATCCTTAAATAAATTTTTAGGACCTGTTTTGAAATGTAATTCATATAAAATAAATTTCATTTCTTCATGGAGATGGTAGGTCGTACATACGAATGAGAGATGATATCATTAAATTGGTCTTTGAAATGATAATGATATGCATCCATCATTAATTTTATAAATTTAATAACATTAAATTTTTTTCATAATTTTTTTTCATGACTATCCATTTGAGTCATTGAAGAATTAAAAATGGAATGAGTTCGTGAGGCGGTAGTCCGCTGTAAACATAAGTGATGAATTTCATTCCACTTTGATAGAGAAGGTGATGGATAAAAATTATCAAATAAAGATAATGAAATATATTAATTTATTATATATACATTATATTTTATATTTTATGATTTAATACATAAGTGATTGTGATAAAATATGGTGTACAATGAAATATCATAAAGGAGATAATTAGCTTCACTAAGAGGAACCTCCATTGGTTCTATTATAAAAGATCCTTGGGATGGAAGTTTATAAATAACATCACCTATAGAATTTGGATTAGGATTATGGGGAGTGTTTTTTGAATTATTTGGGTGTGATATATGTCTTTAGATGGTTGAATATTTTAGGTGTGTTGGTTACCTTTTATTTGTGTGAAATGTGGACTATATTAGAAAAAACTATGAAATCTCTAAAATTAATTAGAAATTATTAATAAATTGAAAAAAATGATTTGGAATGAACATATATAAATGTTTTCCATGTATATGGTATAAATATTGAAAAATAATAAAATTTTTACTTGTTTAATTTGTAAAATTCACTATATATTTTGGTTTCACCCCCTATGTGAACCCTTTTTATTTTCAACTGCAGTAACTAATTTTTAAAATTAATAATAACAATTACGAATAGAAATTAAATTTAACTTATTAAAAAGATTAAATTATTCTTATTAAAAATATAGAATCCTTTTTCACAAATTAAATTGAAATTTTTGGATGAATTTATTTAAAATTAAACTCTGAGACATGAGGAAAAATTATTTCCAAAAGGAAATGTTCAAATGATTAAAAAAATGGTTTATATAAAAATTAAACATATAAATAAATAAAACAATTTTTTTGATTAAAAATAATTTATGTAAACTAATTTTATTTTTCAGTAATATTAAAACAAAATTGAACTTGTAAATTTATTAATTTCAAATGCAATTTTCCATAAAAAATTCAATATTTTTTACTATTCATCAAAATATTATACATTTCATAAAATTATCAAAATTTCAATCTAATATATTTATTTCAAAAAAATTAAAAAAAATTAGACCAATTGTTTTCATTTAAATTTTATAATTTTTCTATAAAATAATTTTAAAATATTTTCACAAAATGTGATGAAATTTCTATTTAGATAATAATTTTTTTTAAAAAATTATTGGATGCATTCTTATCATAAGAATAGAAAATATAATATGAATGATAATAAACATGTTATAGAATATATATATATCTATAACATATAAAATTCACGAAAATAATTCACCAATAATGATTAATTTAATTATTATGATAAAAACACAATGCGCATATAAAGAATTTTCTTTACTAAAACTTGTATTTCACATTGAAATAATTTGTAATTTAATTTATAATATTTTGTTAATAATTGAATTTTGTATATATATATATATATGTTCGAGACATATATGTTTTATTATATTTTTAGTAAATTTAATACCAACCAATTTAATAGTTAGTTTTTAACAATATACTATTTTGCAGTTCATTTATATTTGTGGTTGTGTGTACGTTATATTATAATAGAGTTTATATTTATGGTAAGAAATTTCAATGGTTCTTTGAGATTAGTGTCTAATGTTTCATACAATATCAGGAAAAAATATTATTCTTTTAAAATATTAGTTTGATAAAATTATTCTTTATGTAGATGGTTTTTCATATTGTCAACATGATTTTTATAAACCCAATTCATTTCCATTGAATGTTTCTAAAATTAAAAGATGAAATGTTTTGGAATCATATTTGATGAAAAAAAATGTTTATGCATCCATGTCAGTTTCCGTGGTAGATTATTTGGATTTTTATATCCTAATGACATGATGGAGATTAAAGATATCGAATGCTACAATGGGCACCCATAATGCTTCATTTAAGGCTCAATGGATCATGCCTTGCATGGATGGAGAAAATGGGTCTACTACCTCACATATTCAAGCCCAAATATTATAATAAAATATTTTCAAACATGTTTGAATGAATTTGGGATTCTTTTCCAACATAGAGGATACTATAATGGAATCTTTAGACACCAAAGTCAAATATGGTAGGCTATGTAATCAATCTCATATGTACTGAGTTATAGTTGGAATGTTGAGTGATGATTTTCCAAAAAGTCATTGTTAGACTTTCACTTTATGAATTCAAGGGGAAAATGTAGTGATATGATTCATGACATTTTAGTACCATGCCTTTGAAATTTTATGTCACCCCTTGGCTATATATAGCAACCCATGGTGTGGCGATCTCATTCATGTTTGCATTATTAAAACTATAAGATTTTATTCTCTATATTTTTAGGAATGTTACATTTTTTCCTTAATATTATGCATTAGTTCCTTGTAAATATACAAGTATGATTCATGATACAATATCAAATAACCACCAATTCCAGGCATCAACCCAAGTGCGTTGTTGTGTGGATTAGCTGTCACACCCCTCCCTTGAGTGCATTGTCCATGTATTATATCACACTCCAAATAACATTGGTTGAATTATTTAATTCACTATCAAATACCATCATCTTCCACATAACCATAAATCATAACAGTAATCATCTACACTATGTTGTCAAGGTCGGACCACCCAGAGCTTCCAGCACCCGTTGGTATTAGAGCTTTATTTTACACGATATGCTACAATCCCATCATTTAGATTATGTTTTCCCATTACCTCTTATCATTTCATATTATCCACCCATTTATAAAACCTCAAAAAACCCATCATCATGAAAATATATAGAATTTTTATATGTTGTGAACTCTTGAAATATTTCAATAGTTATCCAACTATTCATTAATGTTTTTTCATTTAATTCTCTCTATGTGATTTGTATCAAAAAAAAAATAAAAAAAAATAATATTAAAGTTTGCTAATCTCATAATTTAGTGAATTTAAAAAATATGAAAATTCATTCCCTAAGAGATTTAAAAACTTTTTCTGAATATATGTTGATCATATTGTGCTTTAAAACACTAAGAACAACATTTTTTTGGAAATTTGAAAAAAATTAAAAAAAGTGGATATAATTACCTCTTCATCACTTTTTGATTTACATTATTAGCACATACCAATTAGATACATCAAATTATCAAGAAATTTACTTCATATACATATCATTTTTGTTTAATATTGTTATTAGTTTTTATTATCCTACACAATCGGAGAAAACCCACATGACAACTTTATACTATGTTTTTTCTCCTTTTTTCCATGTTCAACACCCTTTCTCACCCATTTTAATTTATTACCTTTTACTAGTCAAACAGGTTGTGTTAAACCATCCTCCAACACAATCTTGTTTTGGGATGGATTGGTGTCATGCGATCTCCCCATAAAAGGTATTATATTTCATTAGATATTGAGATTTTAATTGAGTGGTGAGAGTGGATATAAATAAAATAAATATTTATCCTTTTGTGTGTGTGTGCATCATGTGTGTGTGTGTGTGTGTGTTTATATATTTTGAATACATGAGTGTGTATCCTTTTGTGTGTGAGTGTGTATCCTTGTGTGTGTGAGTGTGTACATATTTTTTCCATGTGTGTGTATTTTGTTTGTCTTTGTGTAAAAATATTGAATGTGTGAGTGATTTGGTATCATTATGTGTGTTTATCTCCATGTATATTTTTCTTTTCTATCATATCATGGAAAAATATGTTGTGATAAAAATTGGTCATGTTAGCGAGGAAAAAATTTGAATTGTATCTCCCACACTCAAATCTAAACAACATCAAAAGAATGGTTTGTTGAGCCACATATAGAAGCCTCTTGATAGGATTTTTTGATGCGTTGTATGAGAGGATTTAAGAATTGGAGAATAAAGCATGCTCGGGGATGATCCTTGTTAACACACAGCATGCTTAGGCACCATGTTTCCCCTATATCATAGAGGATGAGACGGTGAACATTGATAATGATTTTGATGTTGTCCCCCAAAGAAGGAGGTTATACTAACAACCTAGTAATTTCTATAGGAGACAACAAGATGATGACCTAGTCAGTAAAATTAATGTGAATGTTTCCACTTTTCTAGGAAAATGAAACCTATAAGCATTCATGGAGTGGGAGATGAGGATTGACATAGTGTTTTCAGGCCATGCACATTCCATGGATAAATAGTTCAAACATGGTTTCATTGAAATTTCTAATTCGCCATTTAATTTTGTTGGATCAAATTCAAAACAAAATGGCTAGATATTAAAGACCTCCCATTAAAAGTTTCGATGACATGATGTTTTCCATGAAGAAGTTGTTTGTTCCCACACATTACTATAAATATATACACCACAATTTATAATGCCTCACCCAAGGGAGTGAGTTTTTAAAAGATTACCACAATGAGATGAAAATTTCCATGAATCAGAAAAACATTGTGGATGATCTATAAAAATTCATTACACACGTTCTACATGGTCTCAATTAGGAGATTTCCAATCAAGTAGAGATGTACCACCATGTAGATATATAATATATGACCCACCTAGCCACCAAATTTAATAAACAAATATAATATAGGAGAAGAATCAAGAAAACCACTACGCCTTCTACACCATAGAGAAATATGTGGACGAATATTGGAGAATAATCAAATCTGAAAAAGGTAGTTTATTGCAAATGTGAAAAGGTAATTATTCCACCCAAGAAACCTACTTTTGAGGCTAATCAGAAAAGGAATCGGGATATTTTTTGTTTCAAATGTTAATGAATGGGTCACATTTCTAGTTAATGACCAAATCGGTGTACTGTGACCATAAATAATTATGGAGAATGGGAGACATGTGGATGGTTCTCGGATGATGAAGATGAAGAATCCCTCGAAATTGATAATGGAGAATTGTTGAAGATGGGGAAATTCTTATCACTATGATAGTTATAATTAATAAAGGTGGCCATGGGATAGAAGGAACAGAGGGATAACATTTTCCATACATGGTTAATGATCCAAGGAAATTTATGTGGTGTTATTATTTATGGTGGAATATTAGCAATCTGGCGAGCATCGAGATAATGGGAAAGTTGGGACTCCTTACCTTGAGGAACCTACAACCATACCATCATTAATGAATGAAGTATTTTTGGGATATAAAGTTCAAAAACCATGTAATGTTATTATTCACCATTTATAAGTATAAAATATGGTTTTTTGTGTGATGATATTTCCATAATGTATTTCATGTTTTGTTAGGCCGATTGTGCATGTCTGAGGAGTGTGTTACTCAAGCTGGTTATTTAAACTGTCAATCTTTTGTAATCTGAGGGGATCCTATAATCAGCAAACCATGTCCCCCAAACAAATTATGGAATATCGAATTCTTATTCTTAAGAAAAAACTTAGTGATGAAGAAATAAATAGTGCAAATTAAGAAGGATTGAATGAGGTGAAGAGATAAAATGAGATAGGAAAATGAATGGAGAGAAAATAAAATAAAGAGAAAAAAAGAATTTGAGTGAAGATAAATGTGTGAGGTATGAAAAAAATATTATGGTTAATGATAATTTGTTTTCATAGGAAACCCTCCTTGTATTCATGTAGATTGAGTTGTTTATAAATAATAAGAACGTAACCCATTTTTCAAATGTTGATGATTCTTGGTTACAGGAGTCTATTGATGTCTTTCTAGATTATGTAAAAATGGGATTTCTACAAATTCGTGGAATTGGGAATAAAATTGAACTCATAAATTGAGAACCACTACTGAACCGTCCCACAAATCACACCAATATATATGTGAATAAATAAATTCAAAGGAAAGTTCAAGCGCTAATGGATGTTGGATATGTTAGAGAGAGCCTTAGTCCTTGTGTTGTGCTGGTGCTTATAGTACTAAAGTAGGACGGATCATGCATAATGTTCATTGACATAAAAGCCATAAATATCATCATGGTCATGATGAAAGAAGTATATGAGTAGAATACAACTTTTTTAAAAAACACCAACATTATGAATGGATAGTTGTACCCATGGTATCACCAATGAACCTGTCACATTTATGAAGGATAATGAATGATGTGAATCATGAATATATTTGAATATTTGTGGTAGTTTATTTTTAAAATATTATGGGGAATATTAAGACATTTCAACAACATGTAAATCTCTTAAGAAAAATCATAGTGGTGATAAGGAAAGAAAAAATGTTTTGAAACATCAATAAGAGTGAATTTTTATTCAATAAGATTATTTTCCTTATATTTTATGTGATCCAAAATGGAGTGGATGTTGGCATTGAGATGATAAAATAAATTCATTATTGGAGAACTCCAACCTCCACTGTATATGAAAGAAGTTTTCATATGATTTCTGGTTTTATTGGAGATGTGTGAAGGAATTCAGAATGCAAATAACACTATTGAATGAGTTAAAAAGGAATAATGTTCCCTTCAATTGAGATTAACTCAAGAAAACTACTTCCATGATCATAAAAATAGAATCACACACACCACTCTACATTCTCTCCTGAACTTCTATAAGACATTTGTAATTGAATTTCATTCAAGAGTAACTGGAATAGGTGGTGAACAAATTCAAGAAGGTAAGACTATTTCATTCATTAGAGAGAAGTTAAATGGACCAACTGTAAACAATGATTCCTATGATAAATTTTTGTATGCATTGATTAGAGTTAAATAAAAATGGAAAATTATATTTTGCCTATGGAATTAATGATCCACTATGATCATGAGGCACTAAAATACCATAGGATCCAAAAGAAACTAGATAGAAGACATGATAGAATGGTGGAATTCATTGAATCATTTCTATAAGTTGTAAAGCATTAAATGGGTACAAAATATACTATAGATGTAACACCCCAAGCTTTCACGATACGCCTCTCTTTCAATAATGAAATAGCTTGCATTGTACGCAAGTTCAAGTTCTAACACACCGCGACTAATCAAATTAGCCGTTATGAATAGTAATACCCACTTTTTAAAATTATAGAAATTTTATATTTCAAAATTGACTTCATTTTTGTATTCGTAATATCGATATTATCCTAAGATGAATTTTTTTTAATTTTCTGAGAACTTCCATTTTTTATGAATAGTGAAAAAGACTTAAAACAACATTTTTAATCAAAATAATTTATAGTGATAAATTATACTATTGAGTGTTTATAAAGTATAATTAGAATATATTTTTACTATTTTATCCAATGGTGGTCATTAGAATTAATTTAACATCGACATTGGACATAAACAATTGTCAATCATTTGATATATATTGTTTCTAAAAAACACGCTATTTGTTGTGATAGCGGGAATTAATTATGAAATTAATTAATTCAACTTATATGTTTGGAATTTTTTAAAATAGACATCATTTTTGAAATCGTAATATCAATTATAGCTTAGGGTGAAATTTTGGCATTGTTCTGAAAAACTGCAATTTCTGATGAATAGTGAAACCACTAAGTAGTAGTTAAAAAAACTGATTTTTCATTTAAATGAAACATTACCACTTCTGTGATTTGATTTTTAAAAATTATGCATTCATGGTATTCATTAAGAAGTAAAATTTTGTTCAATGGGATTAAAATAATTTTTTGGTTAATAGTAACTTTTAAGTTTAATTAATCGTGATTAAAGGTAATTAGTGATATTTAAGGTAAAAATGATATTATAAAAATATGAAAATATCATTACACTTATATTGCCCCTATTTTATGTGTCATGGCCTACCACGAAAATCCATGGGTCAACTTGGGGACCCCATGGAGCGACTTTGGTAGGAAAATGACATAAATAACATTTATTTAAAGTTAAAATAAAAATGTCACAAACATAAGTCGTTTTACTAAAAAAAATTTTAAATAGGGTTATACAAGTAATATTTTTGACTATAAATATTAATTAGAAAGATAAAAATATTTCCTACATCATGAGAGTTTTTTTATAATTTTTAGACATTAAATATATTAAAATATTTATGACACCATGATGATGCAGCGATTACCTCATTAATTAACGATTTAAATAAAATTAAAAGATAATGAACAATACAAGGCATACACTTGTCCAAAGCCTATTGGATTAGTATATATCGAACCCTTATCACCTTATCCTCGAAATATATAATTTTGGGACCTCTAAAATTCGAAAAGTATCTCGTAATAATGTAACATTTCTTTACTTTCCAAGAGTGCCCCTCCTCTCCACTTATAAAAGCCCCCACCACTACCACCTTACTCACACTTTCAAAGCCTTTTGTCTCAGCCAAACTCTTCCCAAATATTCTACCAACATCCCACTCTTACTCCCAGAAGCCTCAATTTGGGATGAATTCTTCCCAAGGAATCCTTTGGCTCAAATCAAAAAGAGTTACCTGATTTTAAGGTAATGTCTTCTCTAATGTTGTTTTGTTTTATTTTACTTCTCCAACCCCCAAAACTCATTTTATTCATTTCTTTTGTAACATAACCAGTATACTCAATATACTAGGATGTTTTTATAAGAATTATTTTAACTACAATTACACACACTTACATATAATGGTTAAAGAATATACTGTTTTTGTGGATGACGAATTTCTGCATCACGAAACGATAATTGTTCAATATTCTTTTAACACCTCTAATGGTGGCCATTTTGATGACACTATTTTCATATATGATATATATATTATTTTTAGTTTTTCCTTATGCTTCTGTATTTCTCATTTGTGGCATACTTTATGATTTCTATTATGGGTAAACGCGATAATTTCATTTTAGGAAGTGCGGACTACCGCCCCCTCAAAGTGATTTGAATCGTTAATACCATATGTGGGATGTATAAAAGATGGATTAAATGATATTACACATTATATTATAATGTAATTATATTATACCTTTATATAATTATAAATTCATTCAATTAAAAACGAAATAGAAATGAAAGTAGCGTTCATGCGTACGTACGGCTTACCGTCTCCATGAACAGTGCATTTCATTTCTTACCTCTAAATGTTATGTAATATTATAAATGAATGTATATACTGGATATATATGATGTATATGTTATATACATAATGAATATAATTATCGATATAATGGATATATTACCACACAAACAATGTGTAGTTATAAGAAGTTTATTTTTTACTCAAGTACCTAAGATCATCAAAACGACCATTATTAACATAAATAATTACATAACGTTAATAACATGGTAATAAGTGATATAAAATGAATAATAAAATTGAAAAAGGTTCATAGAAAATTATAAATTAACTCTAGTTTATTATTCAGGATATCAATGAACGGTCGAGTGAATTCGGACACGAGGTAAGCGAACTTCTTAACCCAATTTCCATTCTTTCAGTTAATCTCCTACATTCAAATTATGTCATGATATTATTATGTCCTATCTTGTATTTGTAAATTTTTTATGTGTACTTATAGTGAATAAAAATAATAGATCTATTTTATTAAAAAAAATGAAATTTGTAGGGACTTTATCTCAATCTCCTTTCATTGAGGCATATTTGGTTTTATACATATCTTTCATTTATACGGTGTATAAACCCCTTTGACTTTTACGTTTATTAAAAAGGAATCATTCTATACGAAGTGTTTTACTAAACGACAAAAAGGAAGGTTTTTCTTTTCGTACGTATGCGGCGACAATGACTTATCCGCCACTGTGCCCATTATTTGAGTTTTGGATTCCTCTAAAGCCTTAAATTTTTTTAAAAATCAAAAATAAATATCAAGTTTTAATTTTATTTTATTTTGGTATTGAAAATGGTTTTGAATGTTTTTTTATTATATCAACGTGTTGTATTGATATCTTGTGATTGAAATGTGGAAATTTTATGTTTCCTTTATTCATATTTTATGTGATATGATTATGTTATGGTTTATGATATGTTTAAACCTGTTCATATGAGGAATGCATTGGACTTAATAAGTGACGGGTGGAGCCCGCTATAGCTCCTCGATGCATCGGCAGGTCTCATGAGACAAACTAGTGTCTTGGCATAAGGTCTTGACAAAATCTTATTTGTGGTCTTGGCACGAGGCCTTGGCTACGTGGTTATGATAGTCTGGCATTATGCATTCCATCATTATGAAAGTGTTTATTGATATTTCATGTGAATATTCGACCAGTAGAATATCCATGTGAAGAAGTAAATGTCATTATCTCATTTTAATTTTTCCATATTATGTTGATGTTCAAGTTTAAAAGGCTTTTGTTTTAGTTATACATTGCCTTAAATGTTTATGTTTATTGATGAAAGCTTCCGCTATATTGTTATCCTTACTGAGCATCTGAGCTCACCCCTTTCAATGTTTTAATATTTTCTAGGATGTGAAGAAGTATTTTATGAATGACCTGTAGGGATAGTCAGAAGAGGATATGAGTGTGGACTATGAAGACTTTGTTATTATTATTTTCACTTTATGATGTAATGTAACATTTATGAATGTATCTAGTGTTTCCAAGGCTACTAAACTAATCGGTCTTTAGAGACTTGATCTTTTGTGATCATGCCAATGTTACGAAGTAATGCACCGACTCTAGGTAATTGGGGTCGGGGCGTTACAGTTGCTATCAGAGGCAGTTTAGTACTAACCTTGGAAGCTAGATTTAGATAAACTCTGATTAGAGCACATAGCCCGAAGATAAACATTAAGGAATAGTATAGAATAACTTCAAAGATTTTTGGTATTATATAGATTTTGTGAGTTTTCAGAGCAATACATCTCTGTCTGGATATGAGGAGGTAGAGGAGACTCTAGCAGAGATGTACCTAGGGGTAAAACCCGAAAACACCACTTTGATCTAGACTCGAACGGGAACTGGTGCATGACAACGGGACTTGCTGCACTCTTGGTCATGACACTCTCGGGGGATATTCTTAGGATAATTCTCATTTTTTTACAAACCACTATGAAGGGTTATGAGTATATATTTCCTCAAAGAAAACATTTTTATGGATTATATCCATAAATAGTTCAATTTATGTTATGTATTTTACAAGTATGGAATTATGTATTTTGATTCATAAACTAATCTATTTTATGCCATTGTTAAGAAATGGAGCCTAGTGGAAGGACTGGAAACTGTATCAATGCACGAACTCCATATAGGGATTTCCCTCCAACTCAAGATAATTATTGTGGAGTTGGAGATACAACTGGTGTTAATCAACTTATTATCATACTGGGACAACTCACTCAGGTTATGAATAATAACCTTACTCGTATGGATCACCATGATCCGCATCATGGAGGATCAATGTTAGACAGCTTCATGAGGAAAAAACCACCAACATTTAATGGGGGTACAAATCCATTAGTAGCTGATCAATGGATAATCTCCTTAGAGATAATATTACATGCCATGGGTAGTAGTGAAAGGGAGAAGGTTGTCATGGCAGTCTACCGCCTCACTGGAGATGCCGATCAATGGTGGTCACTGATTCAAAATAAAAAATAAGATAAATAAGTATCAAGTATGGAATGGAGAGAGATCAAAGATCTTTTCTTAGAAAAATACTTTCCACATGACCATTGAGCAGACATGGAAAGACAATTTCTGAGTCTAAGACAAAAGGAGGATGAGAATTTCGCAAAGTATGAGGACAACTTTACAGGGTTAGCGAGGTATGCTGCAGATTATATACATAACCCAATGAGTAATATTGATCATTTCTTTGATGGGTTAAAACCATTTCTCCGTCGAGCTTTAGTATCACAATCCTTCTCATCGTACGAAGATATTGTCTCGTGTGCTATCAAGATAGAAAAGGAATTCTATAAGTCTTATGACAACAATGTAAAGTAAGAGAAGAAGAGAACGGTGGAATAAGAGACGGATAAAGGGAAAAAGGGAAAGAATGATTTTTCATTTTGTGATAATTGTTGGAAGAATCACCCCGGTGCATGCCTAAAAGGAATGGCAGTTTGTTATAAATGTGGAGAAAAAGGTCACCAGGCTCGTGATTGCAAGGGAAAGAAAGAGGCTATCAATGTCGAGTGCTACAATTGTAGGGAAATGGGGAATTATGAAAATGAATGTTCTAAGCGTCAGGGAAACATACCTCAGAAAAGGCCAAGGGATCAAGGAAAATATTATGCAGTTACTATAGTTGAAGTGGAATAATTAATGTATTGGTTCTTTTGGACTCAAGGATTATATTCTGGTTATAAGAATAATGTGATATATATAATGATTGTACTGCAGTACTTGTTGTTTTAGTAAGGTTTTAATATAATGAAGGTAATCATATTATTAGTATGTGACAAAAAGAGAAACATTAATTTGTTTAGGGAATCTGATGTTACAATTGATTTTGGAATTTAGAGACCTTTTAGAGAAAGTCTGGACAGAGGTATTTTGGATAACTATATAGGTTGGAATGGATTATGTTGATCTTTGGATAGTATTGTTTAAGGTTAAAGAATTTCTGAATATTATTTTTGGAATATTATAATACTATAGTTTTAGGAAAAGGACAACATGTAGGGTGGGGCATAACCCACCACGTCGGACAAATCTGCAGGAATCGAACCCACAACCATAGTGCAACATGCCTTTATTACCTACCACTAGCCTACAGGAAGTCCCTGGTTATTAAAAAATAGTTTGACTAATCTAAATGGTATGTGTTAATATTTAGAGCCTTATAAAATTAGGATAAATAGAATATTTTTGAGTTCTATTACATTTTAGAGTGAAAGATGGGTTTGTGGTAAAAATTTATTAAAGAATTAAAGTCTACATGACAAGTATGTATATTCCCTTACGTTCTTAGTAAATCTCCTAAATAAATTCCTCAACATTATAAAAGGTAAATTAAATCAAAAACGTTGTTGGTTAACTTTTCCAACTGAGGATTCAATGACCGTTTAACCAATCACAAGTTTGTGATTTTCTTATGTTTAACTTTCTCCTAATCTAGTTTTCTACAACTCTCCATCAAACCTTCATGGTTTTTTTTTCTTCCATATCCATATTTTCATAGAATCCTACTATGGGCTATCTCAGGTGACCTTTGTACTTCTCTTTATTTCTTTTAATGTTATATTCTTATTAACCCTATTTCCGATTAGGGTTTTTCACAAAGGTATTTTCTATTTTCAAACTTTTACTTTCAATGAAATATTTTAAATTGCGAGGATGCAATTTATTGAAGGAGGGGAGAATGTAACACCCCAAGATTTCAAGATACGCCTCTCTTTCAATAATTCAATAGCTTGCATTGTACGCAAGTTCGAGTTCTAACACCCCGTGACTAATCAAAGTAGCCGTTATGAATAGTAATACCCACTTTTTAAAATTATAGAAATTTTATATTTCAAAATGGACATCATTTTTGTATTCCTAAAATCGATATTATCCTATGTTGAATTTTTTGTAATTTTCTGAGAACTTCCATTTTTTATTAATAGTGAAAAATACTTAAAACAACTTTTTTAATCAGATTAATTTATAGTGATAAATTATACTATTGAGTGGTTTTAAAGTATAATTAGAATATATTTGTTCTATTTTATCCAATGGTGGTCATTATAATTAATTTAACATTGAAATTTGACATAAACAATTGTCAATCATTTGATATATATTGTTTCTAAAAAACAGGCTATATTTTGTGACAGCGGGAATTAATTATGAAATTAATTAATGCAAATTATATGTTTTGAATTTTTTAAAATAGACATCGTTTTTGAATTCAGAATATTAATTATAGCTTAGGGTGAAATTTTGGCATTGTTCTGGAAAACTTCAATTTTTGATTAATAGTGAAACCACTAAGTGGTAGTTAAAAAACTGATTTTTTGTTTAAATGAAACATTACCACTTCTGTGATTTGATTTTCAAAAATCCGACATTCATGGTTGTCATTAGAAAGTAAAATGTGGTTCAATGGGATTAAAATAATTTTTTTGGTGAATAGTAACTTTTATGTTTAATTAATCGTGATTAAAGTTAATTAGTGCTATTTAAGGTAAAAATGATATTATAAAAATATGAAAATACCTTTACACTTATCCTACCCCTATTGAATGTGTCATGGCCGACAAAGAAAATCCATGGGTCAAATTGGGGACCCCATGGAGCCACTTTGGTAGGAAAATGACATAAATAACCTTTATTTAAAGTTAAAATAAAAATGTCACAAACATATGTTGTTTTACTAAAACAATTTTTAAATAGGGTTATACAAGTAATATTTTTGACTATAAATATTCATTAGAAATATAAAAATATTTCCTACATCATGATATTTTTTTATAATTTTTAGACATTAAATAAATTAAATTATTTATGTAACCATGATGATGAATTGATTACCTCATTAATTAACGATTTAAATAAAATTAAAAGATAATGTAAAATCCAAGGCTTAAACTTGTCCAAAGCCTATTGGATGGGTAGATTTAGAACCCTTATCACCTTATCCTCGAAATATATAATTTTGGGACCTCTAAAATCAGAAAATTTTCTCATAATAATGTAACATTTCCTTACTTTCCAAGAGTGTCCCTCCTCTCCACTTATAAATGGCCCCCACCACTACCACCTTACTCACACTTTCAAAGCCTTTTGGCTCGGCCAACCTCTGCCCAAATACTCTCCCAAAATCCCACTCTTACTTCTATAAGCCTCACTTAGGGTAGAATTCTTCCCAAGAAAGACTTTGGCTCATATCAAAAAGAGTTACCTGATATTAAGGTAATGTCTTCTCTAATGTTGTTTTGTTTTATTTTGCTTCTCCAACCCCAAAAACTCTTTTTATTCATTTCATTTTTAACAACACCAGTATCCTCATTATACTAGGATGTTGTAATAAGAATTATTCTAGCTACACTTACACACACTTACATCTAATGGTTAAAGAACATACTGTTTCTGTGGATGGAGAATTTCGGCCTCACGAAACGATGATTGTTCAATATTCTTTTAACACCTCTAATGGTGGCCATTTTGATGACACTATTTTCATATATGATATATATATTATGTTTATGTTTTCCTTATTCTTCTGTATTTCTCATTTGTGGTATATTTTATGATTTCCATTATGGGTAAACACGATAATTTCATTTTAGGAAGTGCGGACTACCGCCCCCTCAAAGTGATTTGAATCGTTAATGACATATGTGGGATGTATAAAGGATGGAGTAAATGGTATTATAAATTATATTATACTGGAATTATATTATACCTTTATATAATTATAACTTCATTCCATTAAATACGAAATAGAAATGAAAGTAGCATTCATGCGTACGTACGGCTTACCGTCTCCAAGAACGGTGCATTTCATTTATTACTTCTAAATGTTATGTAATATTATAAATGAATGTATATACTGGATATATATGATTTATATGATATATACATCATGAATATAAATATGTATATAATGGATATATTACCACATGAAAAAATTGTAATTATAAGAAGTTTATTTTTGACTCAGGTACCTAGGATCGTCAAAACGACCGTTATTAACATAAATAATTATATAATGTTCATAACATGGTAATAAGTGATATAAAATGAATAATAAACATGAAAAAGGTTCTTATGAAATTATAAATTAACTGTATTTTATTATTCAAGAGATCAAATAACGGTCGAGTGAATTCGGACACGAGGTAGGGGAACTTCTTAACCCAATTTCCATTCTTTGGGTTAATATCCTACTTTCAAATTATGTCATGATATTATTATGTCCTATATTTTATTTGTACATTCTTTATGTGTACTTATACTGAATACAAATAATATATCTATTTTATTTAAAAAAATGATCTTTGTAGGGACTTCGTCTCAATCTCCTTTCATTGAGGCATATTTGGTTTTATACACATCTTTCATTTATACGGTGTATAAACCCATTTGACTTTTACGTTTATTAAAAAGGAATCTTTTCATACGAAGTGTTTTACTAAATGAAAAAAATTAATGTTTTTCTTATCGTACGTACGTGGCGACAATTACTTCTCCGTCGTCGTTACCATTATTTGAGTTTCGGCTTCCTCTACATGCCTTAACATTTTTTAAAAATGAAAAATAAATATCAAGTTTTAATTTTCTTTTATTTTTGTATTTAAAATGGTTTTGAATGTTTTTTTATTATATCAATGTGTTGTATTTATATCTTGTGATTGAAATGTGGAAATTTTATGTTTCCTTTATGCATATTTTATGTGATATGATTATGTTATGGTTTATGATATGTTTAAACCTGTTCATATGAGGAATGCATTGGACTTAATAAGTGAAGGGTGGAGCCCGCTATAGCTCCTCGATGCATCGACAGATCTCATGAGACAAACTAGTGTCTTGTCATGAGGCCTTGACAAAATCTTATTTGTGGTCTTGGCACGAGGCCTTGGCTACGTTGTTATGATAGTCTGGCATTATGCATTCCATCATTATGAAAGTGGTTATTGATATTGCATGTGATTATTCGACCAGTATAATATCCATGTGAAGAAGTAAATGGCATTATCTCATTTTACATTTGCCATATTATGTTGAAGTTCAAGATTAAGAGACATGTTTTTAGTTATACATTGCCTTAAATGTTTATGTTTATTGATGAAAGCTTATTTCTATATTGTTATCCTTACTGTGCATCTGAGCTCACCCCTTTCAATGTTTTAATATTTTCCAGGATGTGAAGTAGTATTTTATGAATAACGTGCAGGGATATTTAGAAGATGATATGAGTGTGGACTATGAAGACTTTGTTATTATTTTTTTCACTTTAGGATGTAATGTAACATTTATGAATGTATCTAGTGTTTCCAAGGCTACTAAACTAATCGGTCTTTCGAGACTTGTTCTTTTGTGATCATGATAATGTTACGAAGTAATGCACCGACTCTGGGTAACTGGGGTCGGGGCGTTACAATAGAAGATTAACATTCACATGGATATTCATTTTTAACCTTGATGGATTCAAAACACCCCAGGTTTGAATTAGATAACGAATTATATACTATATATAGTGATTTAGTGAATCATATTTAAATTATATACATGGAGATAGTAGCGAAAAGATCTATTTTTATGATGAATTATTGTTTCAAATTTATAATATTTGGATTCTCAATTACTATATAAGATTAAATATTTTAAAATAGTCACATATTGGTGGGTTAATTGGATGTTTAGGTGTTTTAAAAAAATTAAGCATTTTTTGTGCGCATTCTTTTCCTAGGATATCAAGATATGTTGTAAAATATTTGGTAAAGTGCATTGTATTCAAAAAAACCAAATAGAAACTGAACCACCATGGACTGTATCTTTCTCTCACTGTCCCCAAAACCCCCAGGGAGAAAATATCAATAAACATTATTATTTAGTTACCATAGGAAATAGGGGGAGAGATTCAATTATTATAGTGGTGGAAAAATTTTAAAAAAATGAAACATTTTATTCAATGTCACAGAATAGAGGATTCCACTAACATTACAACACTTTTCATTCACGAAGTAGTCATAATCCATGGAATGCTAATGATGATTCTGTCAGATCAAGAAACAAAATTCCTCAGTTACATTTGGAAGTCCTTGTGGACAAACTGGTTAGGAGTTTATAAATTTCCACAACAAGTCATATGAAAACCTATTGGGAAAGGAATGAGGTTAATCTAACACTATCACCACCTCTTTGAAAAATTTTCATGAAGAATATCAGGTATTGTGATGATTTTTTAACACATGTGTAATTCATATGTTACCATTACAAACATTCCACTACTCAATATTCTCCATTCAAAATTATATGTATGGATTTAATGCCTTTTTACCTATTGATATATTTCATTTTATTTTGTAGGAAAATAATATAGATGTGAAATTTCTTGTAGAATTCATTTAACAACTCCTAGAAAATACATGTCAAAATATTGAGTGAATGACCCAAAAATATGTTGATCATGCAAATATATGTTGAAAAAAAAGTGTTATTTTGATCCCAGAGACATAGTCTGGATACATATGAAAAAGTGGGTATTACATAACAAGAGAAAATAGAAACTAATTACTAAAGGATATGGACATTTTTTAATGCATGAAAATATTGAAAATAATTCTTACAAGGTTTCTCATCTAGGTCAGTATAGTGTATGATCCACATTCATTGTTTCTGATCGTTTTATTTTCTTGGGTGCATAGGATGAAGAGTTTAGAATGACTTCATTTCAAGAGGGGTAGGATGTTGAAAACCATGTTAAAGAAACCAAATTAATTTCCTAGGTAGTGGAGTAATATTTTCATGGCCCGATGATATGAGGGAGACAATAGAGGTTATATTCAATAGTGGGAACACATAATACCAAATTAAAGGACTAAAGGTTATTTCCTTTCATGGATTTAAAAAATGGCTTATTATCTCACTTATTCATGACCAAATATGATGATTATATATTTCTCCCATGTTTTCACAAATTTTGGGAGCCTTTTCTATATGGATGAATCTAGAATGTCATCTTTGGACATCAAAGTCAAATATGGTGGGATTTGAAATCAATGTCAAATCTGGTTGGCTATAGTTGGAATTTAGTGTTTTACACTTACAAAAAGTCATTTTTTGTCTTAATTATTTTTCATTAATTGGAAAATTATGGGATAGGATTTATGACTTTATAGTATTAGGCCCTTGACCTTTTATGCCACACCATGCCTATAAATTGACACCCCATGGCATGGTAATCACATACAAATTTTCATTACTGAAACTCAATGAGTTTATTTTCAAAATTTTGGGGATTTTTACATATATCCATTTTTTCTTTTTCATTCACGAATTTTCAATCCATAAGTTAAAAGGGTGAACCAAAATCACAAGTCCCCCAATTTTGTGCCTCAACCCAAGTGAATTTTTTTGTAGGTTGGCCATTACACCATTCCTTGTGTGTGTTTTCTAAGTATTAGGTCACTATCCATACATAATTAGTTGACAACATTCTTACACTATATAAACTCATCGCCCACCACGTATCCCCAATGTTTAATCATCATACTCCACCCATTGTCGTGAAGATCGGGCCACCCCGAGCGTGTCACATCAATATTTTTTTCTACAAGTTATCATATTAATAAACTATTATGTAACCCATTTCATTTTCATGGGATATTATATGATTAATTTATTATTATCTTGTGTCACAAATATATGTGATTTTCATTATGTTAACTATGGACCCACGATTATATTACACTATAATGTATTTACCATTTATGGATATCTCATGAGACAAATAGATCTATAATGGGGTGTGAAACTATTTCATTACTAGACTCTATCAACTATTATATTAGTATGTGTAAACCATGACTACTATGATGGTTTGGGGATTCAAACCTAATAGTTTTTTACATGATCCTTTATTCTATTTAACCTATTTATTTTTTCTATTTTTATAATAAAATTGTATTTCGTATGCCGGTGTTATGATAAGATGGATGGTGTTTATTGATTACATTATGATTCATGAATTTTGACAAACCATGATGTATTAGATGAGATAATATTATGATAAATGATATTAATGGTATGGTTCTAAAATTTAATTTAATGTTCACATACTCATATGCTCATGTTATGCTGATATCTCCCTTTCTTTTTCCTTACTAAGAACAAGTACTATCACATTCATATGATTCATATACACAGGTTATGAAGAATTCGATTAATTATGATATATTTAATAAGGGTTATAGTTATGTGTACCCATTGTTTATGAATCCATGTTTCCAAGTATAATAGAACTATAAGTTTCTGTCATTGATCATTATGTTATATTATGAATATTCATCTATAAATATATAATATATATGTAAAATAGTTTGGGTCTCTACATTTTTGATCTTGTAATTTCATGATGGGACACTCCAATCCTTCTAACTAAGTGATTATTACATTATATCAATATAATTATTTTGTGAATTTGAATCATTTGACATTAATGAAATAATAAAACATTGAATTTTTTAATGATGTCATTTTTTATTTCGAAGGAACTATATAGTACATAAATTTTCATCTTTAGTCATGGTTCCATTTTTTTAGGTAAAATAAATAGACATATCAATGTGGTCTTGTTATACTATATATCCATATTATGTTTTATTGGTGATTATATTTTCATTTACAAATGATCTTATGAATTTTATAGCCCTTATGAATCAAATACTCCACTAATACCACAAATAAATTTTAAATATATTAAGTGATGGAACCAAAGTTTATTCCAAGATAGAAGAGGATCATTGGAATTTTATATGGGAAATTATTAAATTTATATTAGATCATCATCTTTTTTCGAAGCAATCAATGTGAAACATGTAGATCATATTTTTCATCTAATTGGGATATGGGGTGTCGGAATATGTTATTTCAGTTGACCAAAATTATGTGGGGGTCATTATATCCTAGAATGAACCAATGAATACATTAAAGGTACATAGATTACTGGAAAATTTTGGTTAATATCTATAATATAAAATTACTTTCTCAATTATGTCATCACCCATTAATCTTTAACTAAAATTGGAATAATGTTTATAGAGTGATCAAAATTCTAGAAATAAATTTATGAGTTGAAGTGGTGATTATATTAATCCTCTATCCTTATCATACGTAAATCATGTAATGTCTTTATGTTATACAATGATTCTTATGGATTGGAATTTTGGTGAATTTTTATACATGATTATAATGTGGGGTAATATTTCAATATCAAACATTTCCAATGTAGAATAACTATATGACACATGAACCTGAGTTGGAAATGGTCATGGATTATCTTAATCAATGATTGAACTACATTGTCATTGAGAAATTACATTTTTATATTGTTGAGAAAATCATAATATATATATTTTATCAAAATGATTTTAATATCCTAGAGAGGGGATTAATATATCATTTGATTTTTTTGACATTGATATCATCTATTCCATAGAAAATAATAATATTCAAATTATCATTTTTAGAAAAAATCAATCACTATAATAGTTAATGAAATCTCAAGTATAGTGGAATTTGATTATCCTCAGGTCTAAAATGAAAATGGAGTTTAATACATATAGGGAGATAGTATTTTTATATAGTAATAAAATTACCAAATATTTTATTAATTTAATTTATCAAAAAAATAAAAATAAAAATAAAAATATTATTAATGTATTTCATGAATTTTATTTTTCATGGTGACCAACATTGAGTTTTCACTATATCCTTAGTGCATAATTTTTTAAAGGGATGTATTATGTCTCCTCATTATATGAAGAAATTACTGGTCCAATATTTTCACAATAATTATTGGTTAGTTCTTCCAAAAACGATCATGATGTATTATGAAACGAAATGCCAATAGTCTTCTCCAAAATTTAATTATAATATTTCAAATATTTATTCAAGATGTTTTCACCAGGTGAAAGAAGAAAATCAAAATATTTCTCGAATACTTCATCCCATTTAATTCCTTCCTATAAATGTGATGAATTTACCTTATTATTTAATGATTAATTATATTATACCACTTAACGAATGAATAATATTTAGGTATGACATCCCGTATTTTTATAACATAAACTTTCATTACATTACACAGAACTGAGGATCTTTAAGGTTTAGTGTCTTGGAAACTAGGAACATAATACATGAAAACAACATAAAGAATTATTCTTAAACACCTGAAAGGATTATCCTTAAGTTCATCCTAGGTTCATTACTACATCTCATAACTTGGGGACATACATCAAAAGAATGGGTTAGAATAAGGCCCAGTAAGGGAAACAAGAGAAACATTTTACATGTGAACTTGAGATACTTCAATAAGGTCATGAAAAGAACTTTAATGCATGAGAAAAAAATCATGAGATATATCATAATAAAAACAACATTTTTCATAACTTGAATATATGGCTACAACATTTAATATTGACAATAATTTCGTTTCACCAAGGTCCATCCCCAAGGTGTCATTAAAATTTACCAAGGTTATTCACCAAGGTATCAGTCTAAAAAGTCATCTATAGAGATTAAGTCTTTACCCAATGCGTTGAAATGCTATTTGGGCGCACCCTTGACATGTCTTTATTATCATGTGAGCCACATATATAATCATCAATAATTTCATAAACAAACCATATAGAATAAAAGAAATGTGTTTCATTTCATAATCATAATGTTTTAAAAACTGCTTTAAAGACATGATCATTATGTCACTTTAAACCCACAGAAAGGGAAAGCGGGTTTCATGTTTGTAAATCCTAGAATTTAAAATAGAAAATTTTGATATATATCTGAATAGCCATATATAAATAAGATATTTTAGTATTCACTTAATTACATAAAATAATTTTGAGAAAAAGAGAGAGGCATTTTGAGACGAAAATTCTGCAGCATAACGGCTAAATTACAGGGTTTTAGAAAACGTTGAAAAGAGAGGGGGCATGGGTCGCCCACTCATAAATGATCTATAAATATAGTAGATGGAAAGAATATAAAGGATATGAATCATGGTAATGTAATTTCAAGGATATACCATTTGAATGAAAAACATGGAAGTAAGGAAAAAAGAAGATTTCTCTTATGAAAATTCGGCAGCCTAATGACGTCACTTAAACTGCAATAAAAATGAATTGACGAGATCGAATAGGGTCTCTTATAAAATGATCATAAAATATCAGTATTATAGGTATAGAGATCATACCCCAACAGAATTAATAATAACTTTAAAGACATGACATGAAAATAGAACTTGAAAATGAGAAGGGTGAAAGAATCCCTTTAAATTTCGGCAACCTAACAACGTCACTTAAACTTTCATAAAACGTAATGATGAGACTAAGAGGGGATCTCTAATCATATAAACATGAAAAGAGAAGTAAGATGAATATAAAATAAAATCATCCCACCTAAGAACATGGAGAATAAAAGGAATGACATAAAATATATTACTTGAAAAGAAAGAGAAAGGTCGGATCCCTTACCTTAAACGTAACTCTTAAAAATCAATGGTTGGGACTTCTAGAGGCTTGATGGACCCTTGGGAGGACACTTTGGGAGGTAAGGAGACCATAAATTCCTTGAGAATTATTTTGGAGTCCAAATTATGAGAGAATGGATTGATATTTATAGAGAAAGTGAGGGGACAAGGCATTAATGGCCAAGGGACACCTCACAAGTGCTTTTCTCAAAACCATGTGCTCTCCCATGATATTTCCCATGAAGTTAGGCAACATGGGGCCCCCAATTCAATAATTCATCACCTTAGGTTGGACAACCCTTAAAATATTTCATGACATCACCATGACACAACAATGATGTCATTAAACATATCGAAACCCTAAAACTACTTTTTTACTATTCACTTAAAATTCATCTTTCTCAGAAATATCCCAAAATTTCACCTTAACCAGATATTGATGCTCTTATTACAAATATGAACTCAATTTTATAAAAATAATTTTCTAAATATATTAAATTTAACTTTTAAATAAAAACACTATTCACCGAAAATTCCTTTTTTCAGGAAAAACCCCAAAAATCACCATAACATAATATCGGTGCTCAGAGTTCCAAAATAAAGTCATTTTTATAAAAATATTTTTCTAAATATTTTTAATCTAATTTTTAATTAAAAAACACTATTCACCCCAAAAAAAACTAATAGTTGACTAATAATTTATGAAACCGTTATTTACCCATTTTATTGAATCACATTACATAATATAGGTGTCTAAATTTTATTAAAACATTCTTTGAGTGAAATTACTAATCCATTTGGTAACATTACTAATCCTAAGCGTAAAATCACTATTCATAATTTACTATTCATCAAAAATTATGTTGATCTTATTAGACTCCAAATTCCTTACTGAACACTTTTGTAGAAGACAATTTTTTGAAAATCATTACGCATCATTCATTATTTAGGGTTTACATAAATATTTTAAAATATCCTTTTTTCAAAATTCATCAATAAAATACATCCTAAAATTATCCGGACATTTGAAATTTCACAAACATCACTAAATGAAGAAATCTCAATTCATTCATCCCAAAGGATTACACAAAGAAGCTAGGGTCTCGTTACATAGCCCCTTATAACACCGGCATATAACCTATGTATAAGGTGTGCAATGGTGAGAGAATCTGAGGGAGGCTCAGATAACATTTCCCTAGTAGTAATATCTACTAACTTGAAATTATCTCGTAGGCGTTTCCCTTCATGCTTGACACACTGGAGTTCGGCTTGGGCTTGGTCCAAAGTGAATCCCAAAAACGCCACCTCCTTCCCAAGCTCTGATAAGTGGGCCTCATAAGGTTCGAGTCTACTAGATGAAATCATCGACTCCTCTTTCTTTATTAACTATTAACATCTCTATTAAATTGTTATGAGTAAGTTATTATACTATTTAAAAAGTTTGGGTCATTACATTCTTCCCCCCTTAAGAAATTTCGTCCCCGAAATTTATACTTGTGGCCCAGTCGAAAAGGTGAGGGTACTTTCTCTTCATCGTTTCCATAGGCTCCGAAGTCGCTTCTTCATATTTATGATTCCTCCAAAACACTTTCACAAGGTGGGTAGTCTTGTTTCGTAGAACCTTGTCTCTACGGTCTAAGATCTCCACTGGCCTCTCCTCATAAGAGAGGTCATGTTCCAGTTGTACCACCTCTGGGTTCAGTACATGCGAAGGGTCAGGTATGTACTTCCTCAAGAGAGATGCATGGAAGTCATTGTGAACTTGAGCTAGTTTCGGAGGAAGTGCTAGACTATAGGCCACTGCTCCTATGCAATCAAGGATTTCATAGGGGCCAATGTTCCTAGGGCTGAGCTTCCCTTTCTTCCCAAACCGCATGACTCTCTTCCATGGAGAAATTCGAAGGAAGACTTTGTCAGCAACACCAAACTCCATGTCCCTTCGACGATTGTCAGCATAGCTCTTCTGCTGACTCTGAGAAGCCTTTATGTATTGTTGGATGGCATGAACCTGTTCTGTCATCTCTTGCACGAGATCAGGCCCAAGAAGCTTTCTCTTACCAGTTTCATCCCAACATGTAAGAGTTCTACATCGCTTTCCATACAGAGCTTCAGAGGGTGCCATCTGAATACTCGAATGGAAGCTCTTCTTATAGGAGAACTCAACTAATGGGATTTGTTGATCCCATCAAACTTTAAATTCCATTGAGCATAATCTCAGCATGTCTTCGAGTGTCTGAATAGTCCTTTCAGATTTGCCATCAGTTTGAGGATAATAGGCTGTACTAAAATTCAATTCAGTATTCAGAGCATGTTGAAGACATCTCCAGAATTTTTATGTGAATCTTGGATCACGATCAGACACGATGGATAGTGGTACCCCATGCAGCCTCACCACATCCATTACGTATATCTTGGCAAGTTAATCCAGAGAAAAATACTCCCGAATAGAGATAAAATGGGCGTTCTTGGTGATACGGTCCACAATAACCCATATCGCATTGTTTCCATTGGATGTTTTCAGGAGACCAGTTACAAAGTCCATTGTGATATTATCCCACTTCCATACTGGTATGGGTAGTGGTTGTAATACCCCCTTAAGAAGTTGTCGTTCTGCCTTTACATGCTGACACACCAGGCACCTTGTAGTGTAATCAGCAATCTCTCTCTTCATGTTATCCCACCAATAAAGATCACGAAGGTCTCTATACATTTTAGTGCTTCCCGGATGTATAGAGAAAGTAGACATATGAGCTTCATCCCTCAGTTCTTTCTTTATATCCGGAATAGATGGAAAACATAGAATTGTATTAAATTTCAATACACCTTCTTGATAAATATTGAAATTAGGGAACTTCCCATCTTTTACAGCCTCCAACTTCTCCTGCAGCAAATGATCTTTTTTTTGAGCCTTCATGATCTTCTCTAGTAATGAAGGTTTAGAAATCATTTGGGATAGGGTTGATGATGTCCCTTTCCTTATAATTCCCATGTCCAGTTTTACTAGGTCTTTAATCAAGGGATCTCCTTGGATCCTCATTATTACTATAACAACGGGGTCTTTCCTGCTTAACGCATCCTCCACTCTGTTTGCTCTTCCAGGGTGATAATGAATTGGACAATCATAGTCTTTAATATGATCAACAATCTCCTTTGTCTCATTTTCAATTCTTTATGTGTGAAAATATACATTAAACATTGGTGGTCAGTGTATATATCACATTTCTCCACATAAAAATAGTGCCTCCATATCTTTAGAGCAAAACCAACTGCCGCTAGCTCTAGATCATGCGTAGAATAATTCTGATCATGAATTTTCAACTGTCGAGATGCATAAGCAATTACCTTGTCATTTTGCATGAGGTATCACCCAATCCCTTTCATAGATGCATCGCTAAAAATAACGAATACTTCTCCGATAGAGGGTAGTGTTAACACAGGTGCAGTAACCAATCTCTTCTTCAGCTCTTGGAATCTTTCCTCACATTCCTTTGTCTAGATAAAGTTAAACCCTTTTCAAGTCAACATGGTTAGTGGATTAGAAAGCCGTGAAATGTTTTTCACAAACCTCCTATAATATCCCGCTAAACCAAGGAAACTACGAATCTCAGTTAATGTTGTGGGTTGAGGCCACTCCCCCACAACCATTGTCTTTGTAGGGTCAATCGAGATTCCTTCATTGGTTACGATGTTCCCCAAAAAAAACCACTTGTTTTAACCAAAACTCACACTTGCCGAGCATTCCAAAGAGCCTCTCCTTCTAAAGAGTTTTCTAAATAACCCTCAGATGATCATCATGCTCCTCATGACTTGTTGAATATATCAAAATATCATCAATAAAAACTGACACAAAGTTATCAAGGTAGTCCTTAAAGACTCTATTCATCAAATCCATGAAAATAGTAGGAGCATTAGTCAATCCGAAGTGCATAACAGTAAACTCATAATTTCCATATCTTGATCGAAAGGCAGTCTTTGGAATATCTTCCTTCTTCACCCTCAGTTGATGATAACCAGATCGAAGGTCAATCTTAGAGAAGAATTGAGCCCCACGATGTTGGTCAAATAAATCATAAATTCATGGAAGAGGGTATCTGTTCTTCACTTTGATCTCGTTCAGTTCTCTATAATCAATGCATAGATGCATTGATCTATCCATCTTCTTCCCAAATAAAACTGGTGCTCCCCAAGGATACACACTCGGCTGGACAAACCTCTTCTCAACAAGTCTTGGAGTTGTTTCATTAACTCTTCTATCTCCACATTTGCCATTCTATACGGGGTCTTTGATATCGTTTGAGTCCCAGGTACGAGTTCAATGGAGAACTCTACCTCTCTTTCTGGGGGAGGTCTAGGTAAATCCTCATGAAATACATCCATGTATTCTTGAATAATCGGAACATCATCAATCTGTATGCTCCTTTTTCCTTCTTCATCATCACCGATTAACTCCATAACGAAAGCTATGGGAGGTGCTTCTAGGTAGGGATGAGTTCGGGATAACTATAATTGGAAGATAACTGTTTGTCGTTTATTCAAGACTACTAAGATTTGCTTACTTCTTCATTTGATCATAGCATTATACTTTGTGATCCAGTCCATCCCTATTATAACGTCGAATTCCAACATGGGAATGACTACTAGATTTGCGATAAGATTGTGCTCACTAAAGTAAACACTAGAGTCTCTAAACACTATTGATTCATGGATAATCCCACTTGGAGTCTTGACTGACAACTCTACCTCAAGAAGTTTAGGGATTGATTCTATATTCTTTGCAAAGATTGAGGAAGTAAAGGAATGTGTAGAACTAGAATTAAACAATGTAGTTTCTAGTTTTGAGAGGACAACAAGAGTACCTGGTACCACTTCATTCAGAGATTCATCTTCAGTTTTGTGATAGAAAAAGCACAACCTTGCTCCCCTGGACTTTGCTGAGGTTGATGGTGATTACCCTCCACTGCCCTTGGATTTGGACAGAGATTAGCATGGTTCCCAAGCTGTCAACACATGAAGTAATGGACTTATGGTAAGGCCAGAACCATATTTCTTCTGTCGTTAGTGTTGGGGAGTCGAGGCTTCACCTCACTACGACAATTAAAATCAATATGGCCTCCTCTTCCACACTTGTAGAAATTTCCACTTCTGATCAAGAAGTTCCCCAGATGGATCTTCCCACATTTATTGCATGTGGTAAGTGGCATTTGATTTCCACATCTTCCTCGATCAAAAGTCTTCCCTAAACTGGGCTCCAATGATCTCTTCTTTTTATTTGATTTATGAGACCACTGTGTCTCACCAAACTCTACATCGACTTTCATTGCACTCCGCACGATCTCCTCGTAGCTATCATAGTCTCGGTTGGAAAAATTCTTCCGTAAATGAGGTCTCAGTCCACCGAAAAATATATCAACCATCCAACTTGGATCCATGACAAAGCTAGAGGTATATCGTGAAAGTCGGGGGAAGTTCATCTCATAGCTTCCGACAGATTCGTTCTCCTTCTGCTTCAGCAAGAGAAACACTTTCTCCATTCTCGTTCTCATGGAATTAGGGAAATACTTATTAAATAATATTCCCCAGAACTCTTCCCACTCCATAGCTTCCATATCTCCTCTAGGATTCGTGTTTTTGACCAGTGACCACCACTGATCAGCTTCTCCCACTAGGCGGTAAACAGCAAGGGTGACTTTTTCTTGTTCCAAACAAAGGAGTACATAAAAGATCTTTTCAATGGTGCTTATCCACTGTTCCACAAACAAAGGGTCAGTAGATCCACTGAATGATGGTGGTCATTGATGCATAAAGGACTCAACATAGTGTTGTTCCCTTCGTGGTGAGGTCGACCTCTCAGATTGATTCAAGTTATTACTCATAACTTGAGTTAGTTTGTTCATCATTCGCATGAATGTTTCCATTCTGGCTTCCATCGGAGGGTCGTAAGCACATGGTGCATTGCGGTCACCATCTGTACGGTTCCTCCTATTGCCTGCCATTTTCTAAAAGATTAAAAATTTAGTGAGAAACTTATTTCATTTATGAATCTTTTAACTAAGAATTCATTCTTAGACAATTACATTTCTCTATAATTCCTTTATAATGATTCATAAAAAGTTTGTGATTAACCAAACATATCCCCCGGGAGTGTCGTAACCAAGAGTGCAGAAAGGCCCTTTATCGTGCACCAGTTCCCATTCAAGTCTAGCTCAAAGCAGTGTTTTTGGCTTTTACCCTTATGTAAATCTGTTCTAGAGCCGCCTCTACCTGCTCGTATCCAGACAGGGATGTATTTATTTGATAAACCACTTACTCAATACTAACAAAAATACCAGGAAGTTTTCCTATATTTAAACTTTTTTATAGGGTTCTTCCTAATGTTTTTATATCATAATTTCCACAAATAACTAATCCATTCGTTGATAACAACTATGGAATCCCCTCTTTTTATAACATAAACTTTCATTACATTACACGGAACTGAGGATCTTTAAGGTTTAGTGTCTTGGAAACCAGGAACATAATGCATGAAAATAACATAAATCATTCTTCTTAAACACTTGAAAGGCTTATCCTTATGTTCATCCTAGGATCATTAATGCATCTCATAACCTGGGGACATACATCAAAAGAAAGTGTGAGTAGAAGTCCCAGTAAGGGAAACAAGAGAAACATTTTACATGTGAACTTGAGATACTTCAATAAGGTCATGAAAAGAACATTAAGGAATGAGAAAGAAATCAAGAGATATATCATAATAAAAATAAAATTTTTCAAAACATTAAGATGTGGCTACAACATTTAATATTGAAAATCATTTCGTTTCACCAAGGTCCATCCCCAAGGTGTCATCAAAAATTACCAAGGTTATTCACCAAGGTATCAGTCTAAAAAGTCATCTCTAGAGATTAAGTCTTTACCCGATGCATTGGAGCGCTATCTGGGAGCACCCTTGATAGGTCGTCATTATCATGTGAGCCACATATATCATTATAAATAATTTCATAAACAACCGATATAGCAAAAAAGAAATGGGTTTCATTTCATAATCATAACGTTTTAAAAACTGCTTTAAAGACATGATCTTTATGTCACTTTAAACCCACAGAAAGGGAAAGCGGGTTTCATGTTTGTAAATCCCAGAATTTAAAATAGAAAATTTTGATATATATTTGAATACCCCTATAGAAATAAGAGATTTTAGTATTCACTTAATAACATAAAATAATTTTGAGAAAAAGAGAGAGGCATTTTGAGACGAAAATTCTGCAGCATAACAGCTACGTTACATGATTTTAGAAAACGTTGAAAAAAGAGGGGACATGGATCGCCCACTCATAAATGATCTATAAAAATAGTATAGGGACAGAATATAAATGAAAAATAATCATGGTAAAGAAATTTGAAGGATATACCATTTGAAATGAAAAACATGGAAGTAAGGAAAAAATTAGATTTCTCTTATGAAAATTCGGCAGCCTAACGACGTCAGTTAAACTTCAATAAAAATGAATTAACGAGATCAAATAGGGTCTATCATAATATGATCATAAAATATAAGTATGATAGGTATATAGATCATACCCCAACATAATAAAAATCAACTTTAAAGATTAGAAAATAAAATAGAACTTGAAAATGAGAAGGGGGAAAGAATCCCTTAAAATTTCGACAGCCTAACGACGTCACATAAACTTTCATAAAACGTAATGATGAGAGTAAGAGGGGATCTATAATCATATAAACATGAAAAGGGATGTAAGGGGAATATAATAGAAAATACTCCCACATAAGAACACGGAGCATAAAATGAATGACATAAAAGAGATTACTTGAAAAGAAAGAGAAAGGTCAGATCCCTTACCATAAACGTAACTCTTACAACTCAAAGGGTGGGACCTTGAGAGGCTTGATGGAACCTTAGGAGGACTCCTTGTAAGGAACAAAGACCATAACATCGTTGAGAATGATTTTGGAGTCCAAAGGATGAGATAATGGCTTGGTATTTATAGGGAAAGTGAGGGGACAAGGCATTAATGGCCAAGGGACACCTCACAAGTGCTTTTCTCAAAACCATGTGCTCTCCCATGATATTTTCCATAAAGTTAGGCCACATGGGGCCCCCAATACAATAATGCATCACCTTAGGTCTTCCAACCCTTAAAATATCTCATGAAATCACCATGACACAGCTATGATGTCATTAAACATACTGAAACCCTAAAACTGCTTTTTTACTATTCACTGAAAATTCATCTTTCTCAGAAAAATCCCAAAATTTCACCTTAACCAAATATTGATTCTCTTATTACAAATATGAACTCCATTTCATAAAAAATAATTTTATATATTTTTTTAATTTAATTTTTAAATAAAAACACTATTCATCAAAAATTCATTTTTTAAGAAAAAACCCAAAAAATTTCCACAACATAATATCGGTGCTCTGAGTTCAAAAATAATTTCCATTTTATAAAAATATTTTTCTAAATATTTTTATTTAATTTTTAATTAAAAACACTATTCACCCCAAAAAAACATATACTTGACTAATACTTTATGAAACAGTTATTTACCCATTTTATTGAATCACATTACTTAATCTAGGTGTCTAAATTATATTAAAAATTTAATTGAGTGAAATTAATAATCATTTTGGTCACATTACTAATCCTAAGCGTAAAATCAATATTCATAATTTAATATTCATCAAAAAATATGTTGATATTATTAGACTCCAATTTCCTTACTGAACACATTTGTAGAAGACCATTTATTGACAATTATTACACATCGTTAATTATTTAGGGTTTACATAAATATTTTAAAATATCCTTTTTTCAAAATTCATAAATAAAATACATCCTAAAATTATCTAGACATTTGAAATTTCACAAACATCACTAAAGGAAGAAATCTCAATTCATTCATCCCAAAGGATTACACAATGAAGCTAGGGTCTCGTTAAATAGCCCCTTATAACACCGGCATATGACCTAAGTATAAGGTGTGCTTTGGTGAGAGAATCTAAGGGAGGCTCAGATAGCATTTCCCTAGTAGTAATCTCTACTAACTTTAACTTCTCCCGTAGGAGTTTCCGTTCAATCATGAAACGATGGAGTTTTGCTTGGGTTTGGTCCAAAGAGAAGCCCAAAGATGCCACCTCCTTCCCTAGCTCTGATAAGTGGGCCTCATAAGGATCGAGTCTACTGGATGAAGCCATCGACTCCTCTTTCTGCATTAACCATTAACATCTCTATTAAATCGTTAAGAGTAAGTTAATATACTATTTAAAATGATTGGGTTGTTACATTAGGTGTCCATTGATCGATTGATTATATCATCTCACTTAAAACTAAACATTGATATCCCTATGATTGAAGGATTATGGAAGTCCTGTGTGCATGCGATAATGTGGTTTTATTGAGTTTCTTATATGATCATTCTATAAAGATACATTTGACAAAAATATTAATATTGGGAGGGATATTAAATTTATAATAGACTCCATTTCATATTGAGAATATGATACCACTAAAATAATATTTGAAAAAGAATATGTAATAAAAAAATCAAGAGGATATGATTTACTCTTGTGTCACAGCCTATGTAGGTTCATGGGGTAACCATCTATCATTTATAAATATTAATTATAATAATAGGTTGAAATTATATATATATATTTCTTCAAAGACATACATTTATTCTCATCCATTCTATTATCCACCATGTTGAACCATGGATGGAGAAACAACTATAGTGGGACATAGAATTGTTCATAAGATGACTAAAATGGGTAAGAATATTCATAAAATGTCTGATGATGAATAAAATAAAAAATAAATATTACGTTAGAATTTACATATATAATATTTATTGTTTTTGGTTAACCCTGTCGTTTTGATTGTTTTACCATTATTTGGTAAATAACAACATGTAAAACGGATGACATTAATTACATTGTATATATGACCATTTAAAATTTCTAAATGGGTTGGTAAGGTCACGTATCAAGAAGAAGTTCCTAATCATATGACGTAGATTAATAATTCAATTTATAAATCTCCATTCAAAATGTATCATATGAATACCTCTCATGTGCTAAATTATAATAAGTTATGTGTAGCCCATCATTTAATTATCTTCGTGAAACATTACAAAAATATTTATTATTAGAACATGGTGTTATTAGGGGAAGAAAATTCCATTGTTGGAGGTTTTTTGGTATTATTAGGTAGATTCACATGATGTTTTTTTATGAGAAGCATGTATGATGGTAAAATCCAAGTACCCTATATGGGATTGTTTTTGTTAGTGTATATTGTTACTGTTGGATGATTTTTCTTCTTGAGTGATGCACTTGTTACGTGATATTATTGATTCAGAGATGTTTTGAAAATTGAAAAGTTTCTAGGTATAGTACTAGAATTGAGTATTCATGCCTCATTCTAGGAAATGAAGACTATTTTTTCACACATAAATTTAGGAATGCATGAAAAAATGGGGTTTCAGTATGTTTTTGGAAAATGAAATGGTCTTTCAGGCATGTGAAATTTAAAATAATGGGGTTCTTAATATGAATAGAATGTTATAAATGGTTTCCAAATATGAATAAATTGGGGTATAATGAGAAACCTTAAAATGATGATGTTTTTACCCATTTTTAATGATGATATTGAGGAAAGATGTTTAAGGTTAGTGTTTAATGCTTGTTTTTGACTATGAGTAGAGGATAACAGGGGGAATGACATGTGATAGATTTTATGAATACCAGTTGTTAAATGAGTTATTTCTGTTTAATGTTTCATGAGACATATGATTGGAATTGTAGATATATGCCTCCACAAGACACCGAGAGATAGGAGAACATATAATTTTATATTAAATTGATTCCTCTACAATAGAACAGGATGCACCGATAGTGCCAATTGATAGAGCTGGAAAGAGGTTCATTTCAAACATCTCTCGCTTCATGCAGATTTTTGAGAGAGACAAAATGCTGGCGGTAAAGATTATATAGGGCATGATGTGGATGATTACGTTAAATAACACTACAAAATTCACTGCAGAGGTTTTAACTATATAAACATTGTTATGGATTGAATCCATCCATACTATACATGCCCATTTGGAGAATCATTCTGAGAAGCTGTTCAATTTGGCTGCATATATGTTTCAAGGATTAGTAATGTGATGGTGGGATATTTATCCTTTGACTAGGATTGATGTGGTAATGGTATGGATGGACATCATGGAGAGGTTATTGGATCACTTTGTTCCAGAGACACAAATACAAAAGATAAAATATGAGATCATGTAGTTGATTCAAGGGATTTAGTTCGTGACAGACTATTCTAGTAACATTACAAACTGGTAGTGATTTTCTCCAAAGATGACAGGGGATGAGAAATATATTTCATGGTGTCTGTTGGATAGAATTACATATGAAAATAACTACTAAGTTAATATCATTTAGCTAAAAATGGTTTCTGATGAGGTGTACTAGGATCCCATATTTGAGGGAATCAAAAGGTGACTTCCAATAGATGATAGTTGGATTCATCAATGATATCAGGATCTTCATCTTCCGAGTGTTAGAAGCATCATTATGATAATTTTCACTTGATCTGTGGAATGAAGAGTGGCTAGGATAAGGTTTCAGTGAATCATGGTATTACCTAAGTGATTTTCCACTAGTATGTTAGGCTGAGCAACTATCATAGACACTATCTCTAGCCACATCAATAGATTAGATCATTTATAAGGATGAGACATATACATAGGTTCTATAGGATCCCATGACATATATGTAATGATGGTGGAGATAGTCTGAATTAGAGTGTTGGGAGGGGGTCATAGACCTCATATCTAGTCAGTATTTTGATTTCTACTGGACGTGGTGGTAGAGGCTTTGGATGTGGTGCTATCTGAATGGAGTGCATGTATCAGCAGTGTGGTGATTCTCTAGGGACTCATACTATATCATAGGAAAGAGGGGAAGGATAATTTTATGTAGGTCAACATAAAATTTGGAATTGTGGGGTCAGACTACTGATAGTTAGATGTATTAATATTTTATATACTAATCTTACTAGTGCCTTGTTTTATATAGCTGTATCTACTTGAATTACATTAAAAAAACTTATGAACGAGTCCAAATTTATGGTGTTGTTTTTTAAAGGGGAAAAAATGACTAATAAACCAATGAGAGAAAGGTCTAAGGACATCAATTTGAGAAAGGGTTGTTCTCTTTAGGTTTGGGAATATATGTTTTTATGGGAACATTATATCATTAACATGTTAATAATCAACCTTACAATGAGAATTAAGTAGTTTTTAGAACTCCAATAACACGTTTATTGTAACCAAATGAGAGTGACCATTAAATCTATTGAGTGTGAAAATAATATACACCATGTATAGTGGGATACCCATGGGGTTAATCAGTTTCAATTCTCTAGTAACTGGGGTAGCTCTCCACCCAGATTGCTAGTCTATTATTGGATGATAGAGGTCTAGAGCCTAGTTTCTTTAAACCCATAGTGGATAGGTTCCAGAATATGCTTTTTGAGGACTTATCAAGGATTCCACCATAGAGATGTGTGGAATTTATAATTTAGGTCATGTTAAGTGCTGATCTAGTTTCTATTCCACAATATAGAATGGAACCAATATATTTTAAATATTTTAAGACTCTACTAGATGATTGATAGATAAGTGGTTTTCTGTACTAGTATGTGTCTTTGGGATTCTCCAGTCTTGTTTAAAAAGATGTCTTATGTGACATTGTTCTTCTCTGTTTATTACCATATAATTAAGTAGTTGACTGTGAATAAATGTTATCCTCTTCCACTAATCGGTGATCTATTTGACTAGTTAAAGGGGGGTTATGTTTTCTCCCTAATTTAAATGAGATCGGGGTTTTATAGGATGATAGTTCAACCATTTGAAATATCTCTCATTTCATTCAGACGAAGGTACAGACTTTATGAGTTAATTGAGTTGTTTTTCCGGTAGTTGAATGTTCCACTAGTTTTCAGGGCCTTGATGAACAAAATATTCTACCTATAAGTGGATCCATGCGTGGTATTGTTTTTGGATTAAATAATGGTGTAATCTGAGACTCTTTAAGACCAATCCCAACATATTGACAACAACCTAAGTACACTGAGAGATAATTCGTTATATGATGAGCAGACCAAGTGTCTGTTTTGAAATAATCTTGTGCACTTCTTAGGTCACATCATCTAATAAGAAAGTGTCTCATTGGACCCATAGAAAATTCACATAGTGGTTTCTTGGGAGCATCCTATGAATTTTTTAGAAACACATAGCTTTATGGGGAATTCATGTTATTATTGATGGTATATCTTATATTTTTTTCTTTTGGTAGTACAAATTTTGAGAATCACCAATAAACATGTAATATTTGAATGGTCTATAGCATGTGTGAATTAATTCCATGAGATGAAGAATCACTAGATAATGACCCAAATCTTGTACCTAACTAATTATAGTGAGAGTTATGTAATGTTTCGTGACCTTCTAGGATCAGGTATGGATATGTGCTGATTTAGGGAGATTGAGTTGCGGTGTATGGGTCTGAATAGATTTGCATGTAAAAAGATAACTAACACACACAATATATTGTATTAAATGTAGTGGATTATTCTAGGGATTATTGGGAAAAAACATTTTGGATGAAAATTTAACATTCTACACATTACAAAAGAGAATAATGTATAATTTTCGCAATGATATTTTAGTCTATGGTAGTAAAAGGTGGGTTTAGTATATATATTCATTCTATTATGAGCTTGAATATACGCACAAGAATGGAAATAATGTTTCCAATTCATTATGAAAGAAAACTCAGATTCATGTATTTCACAAGTGCATTGTTGATTTAAATATGATGACTTTACTAGATCGGATCAATGTTTTGGTACAACAGGACTAAGAGTAGCCGAATCTCGTATAAGTGTCAATGTAGTCTATTCATCAGATAAATATTAGAAACCAACAATATGATCAATCAGAGATATTTTTCATTAAATAATGATTTTATGTAGGGAGTCGCCTTATGAATGGAAAATATTATACGATTAGATCATCTATATGAGGAGTCATTTTGTTGTTCCTATGGGAATGAGAGAGGATATAATTCATGAATGCTATGGATTGATGTGTGGGGTGCATCCATGTGTAACCAAAATGTACCATGACCATGTCGATATATTTGTTGGCCAAGCATGAAATAAAAGATTACATGGTTCATGACATGATGCTACACCTATAAACAGGTGAAGGTCAACAATAAATGACCTAGTGTTTTGAAATAGACATATCCCATTATTAAATGTATGTGGGATGAGTTAATATGAACTTTTTGGGGGGTATGTTGAAGATTTATGAATGGAATGGCTCTGTTTGTGTACTTATAGACCAATGGATTAAATTTTCACATTTCATTCCTATACAATAAAATTTCAATGTGGATCTGTTTGAAGACATGTATAGTCACAAAATAGTTAGGCTATATGGGGTTTCATGAAATATCTTTTACAGACCATGACTTGGGATTTACTTCGGGCTTCTAGAAGTTATTGTAGAAGGTTCTTAGTAAATATGATTTACTAAGTAGGACCATCCACCAACATATATATGGGTAGTCAGAGTGTATAATACTGGATCATGGGGACATTCTATGCGAATGTATTCTTGAATTTGGTGTATCTTGGTAGAATTACCTTGATGTGAGTGTGTTTAACTATAACAATAGTTATCAGAAAACTATACATATGGAACTATATGAGGCTCCTTATTGTAGGCCATGTTCATCCCCTATATGATGGATGGTGGAAGGTGAGTAAGAGATTCTAGGACAAAGTCTTGAATATGAGAGTATGTATAATGTGAAGTTGATTCTACAGTGTATATAGAGTCAAGGACATCTGGTCCCCATGTTCATTGAAATGTTTGAGGTTATAGAGAGAATCAGGTCAGTGGTGTACTGATTGGCTAATCTAATTAGGTTCAGTTATATGAACTATGTTATTCATGATTCACATCATCCAAAGAATAACCCAAACCTTATAATGTTCTTTATATGGATGATGCTGATCTTGATACTGATTCATCCTTTGATTATAATGTGATACATGTGTTGGATCATAATGAAAATGTGTTTTGTGGAAGGACCATGCCGACAGTTCATGTATTGTGGAAACATGGCCATGTTGATGAGGTAACATAGGAGAGAAAAACAGATATGTGTGCTCAGTGAACCAATTTAATTTCCTAAAAATCAATGATTTACATGGGTTAACAACACAAGGAATATTTTTTATATAGTGGGGAGATTCATAGATCCCAACAATTTCTATAGATGCATCAAGGTCATTTATAGTTATTTTTTTACCTTGATTTGACTATATATTTTTTTGGGTTTTACCATACGGTGTGGTTGAGAGTAATTGTATAATTTGGAAGGAATAGGGGTAGTGCACGGTTAGAACATTTTTTTTTCAAACCATGTCCCCATCCCATTACAACGTGGGAAAATAGGTAGAGGGGATTCACATGGGTAGTGCGTGTTTTTCTAAATGGTGTTCCCTCTTAGGAGTAACTATGAACCCCACCCCCTATAAGAGGCAAACAGTTAAGGATAATGGTTGGTAAAATAGTTATCCCCTTAAACAAATCCATTCATTTGGTTATTAATATTATAAAAAGAAGTTTATAAAAACTAAAAACCTCAGGACTTCAACTAATGTTGAAAAAAATCGACCCGTAATGTTTTATATAATATTTGGAGGCTTCCAGATGCATTCTCAAAAATATATTATTGAAAATTTGTGAGGGATATAGATATAAATTATGTTAATCATGATTCGTTTGATCTTGGATCTAGGTTTTTAATCTTGATATCATCCATCATCATGTTCAAGATCATACTGCCTGAATTGAGGATTTCTTTTGATGGGAAATTTTCAATAATTTTCAGTTGGATCTCCTAAATACAATTCACATAGACTTTATTCCAATTGTGTTATGCATTTTTATATTTTAGTTTTAATGTTTTATTTTGATTCTTATATTGAACGTATTAGTTGACTAATTAATTCATAAAGATAACGAATATGATTAATTATTTGGTTAATTAATTAATTGAATTTTCTGATTTTGAAATTGGTGGAATTGGATTAATTAATTGAGGTGTTAATTAATGAAATATTTAGATTATCTAATCTTTATAATTTTGTTAACTAATTAGTTAAATAATTAAAGGAACATTGTGATTATAGAAATTAAGGGAAATTGGGTCTGTGTAATTGGTTAATTAATGTGTTTACGAATTAAATGATAATGAATATTCTGAGATGGATGAATTAAGAACAATGGGTTATGGGATATGTGAATGGAATATTTCAAGATAGATTAATAGTGAATAAACCATATCATTCCATATGATTATAACTACCAATCCATTAGTTTTTTTGATATTTGAAAATGTATATTAATTTATGTGAAATGTTATGAGAGGGTTAACGTTGATTAACCTTGATTATTGTGATATATGTGATATAAGGGTGATTTTGATATTCATGTCTGGGACATGGGTTATTAAATCAAAATCCCGTAGTTATTATTTTTGTGGAAGAGGGACTAAGGATCCATAAACCCGTAGTTGATAAATTTTTGTGGGACATGGACTAAGGATCAAAATACACATATGAGATAGAATATATAGGATAGGAATTGAGGCTCCAAATAATGATTTCGTAGTGTGTTGTGGGTTAGGAAATAACAACCATTGATGATCAAAATTTATACATTTTTTTTAATTTCACTATCCACAAATTTCATTGATATAGATGAACTCTTGGAACATCATTCATCAACAAACAATTTTGATGTTTGTTAAGGATATACTCCATGATACCTCTCTAATCCTTTTAGTTATGCAAATAATGCAATATTTTTTACACAAATTGTATTATAGTTGAGGGATTCAGGTCTGTCCATTTATTATATAAAAAATTTACTTGTTAATTATTTAATTTTCTAATCCACCTTTGATCACTCTTCAACTAAACAATAAACATTTCTAAATGTTAGGTCACACATGGGGTGAAACACAGATTTCTGATTTATTTTATGTCTTCCCATATTGGAACTGTTATGTTGTTATATAATTATCTTATAAAAATATAAAATTCATGATATAAAATCACTTTTTTCAACTACACAAAGGTTCCCCTAGAAATTGAATCCCATAATGACATAGCAGGTAAATTTGAAAATATTCTTAAAAAATTAATAGTTTTAAAGGGAAAAATATTCTCATTAAAATATCCCTACCAAAAGGATTTTTTCATCAAAATAAAAATACTAATCCAAAAATTAGAGTACTATAATCTCAATAGGTTGTCCTACTCCCATATACTATCCCAAAGATACTAATGTTTCCCCATGGAATGAAATAATGGAATCACATTCCCTTGAAATAGATTATCCTGAAGATCACATTTCTCTATTGATAACTCTATGAAAGAAAATCCATATTTGAATTCCATATCACCCTGGACGATAACATGTTAAGGGTCATGCACATTCCAAATTAACTTTGAAATGTGGAAGTCATTATATACACAACATAACATCATTTTTTAGACTAGTTTTTATGAAAACTCTTATACCATAAATTTCATCTCTAATGGTTCAATTAATCTCAGTGACAACATTCCACCATAAAAAATATTTTCAATTCTCAATGTTATGAGTCATATAAGAACTCATGGTCTCATTTGTTTAACAACCTGGTCCACCTCCATCGTCCAATAGGTGAATTTTGATGTCTCTCGGTAGTTCTCATCCACTAAAGGATAATGTAATTCTTCTCTATTATCACATTACCCATCTCTAAGAAAATGTGTGATGAATCCTATAGATCATCCTAGCAATGTGGTGACATATATTTTATCTCATACATGAGCTCTAAATATTCTACACTGATGGTGGATTAGAAAAATAATTTAATGAAATCTATCCCAAGGGCTATTGATCCTTCCAACTACATCCAAATTCCAACATGAAATCCCAAATCATGTCCTTAAGAACATATATATATGAGTCATTATGGACATGTTTACATGGGTTAAACACCATGATAAACCATATTGATTTCGTAAATCCCTATGATGATCATTTCTAGAATTGTTAAATGAAGAATGTATCATTGACTAAAATAATCATCTAGGGAAATTCTTCAGTAAACACAATCTATTTCATGTAAAGGCATCTCAAAATCCCCATTGAACAATAATTAAGGACGTCCAATAAATTGGATGGGATGTTGTGTTGAAATATGTACACCCAAATAACATAGATTAATTGGGTTGATCATGGAAGTACTATAATCAAATTATATTGAAACCATCAAACATATACATTTTCACCTAATGTGGTTTATCCAAAACCATTGCCCCCTAGGGAAAAACCTTCTCCTTCTGAAAATAGTGGAATAAGGGGGAAACATGGATATTAACTTCTTCATCCCTTTCCACTATAAATTACACTAAAGGTCATGGTTCATTGTTACCACCCCTATGTTTAATGAAAGATGACGTATGAAACTACCTAATTACTTACTATTTCACAAACAATGGTATCATCATTCATAAGAAAATTGATTATGTAATCCCAAAATTGTAAAATCCATCTAGAGAACCTGAATTTGTTATTTAAACACATAAGTGCAAACAATTTATATCTCCATGACGAGCCTCCTAAATACACTATAAAAGGGGAGGGGTAACAACTAACAACTAGATTTAATCTCTACAATTATCTCCCACTAGGGATAACTATAACAAGGAAAACTACTCATATCCATTTCTCAACAACTGTAAACAAGATATTCTGGTAATAACCTATGAAAATATGTTCACTTTCAAAAGAGAATAGAAAATTTGAAACATAAAATATTGGAATCACCCTTAAAAAAACCCTACCTCATGTAAATATCATTATAAAGAAATATATAATTGATACACTTATGGTCAATATAGAATATTAACCACCACCCCAAAGATTAGGGTTGATTAATCTTTTGGGTGAATAAGAAAAAAATTCATATCAAGGTTAAGGGTCATGTAGTTATACTAATGGGGTCAATGCATCCAGAACCCATAATTAATCACTTCTTTCCACTTCATCACAATAATATAGTCCTGGAACTAGAGGTAACAAATAACATGACATACTGAACACAACCCTATAAAAGTCTCAATATGGGGGATCTCTTCCACAAATACTTTATCTCTATAAAATCAATTTGGGACCTCCTTGTCCAAATAAAATGATTCGCATATCTATTCAAATAATTCATAGGTTCCTATATTCTATAGAATCTAGGGATAAAACTTTGATATTTTCCTTCCAACCCATGTAATCTTGTAACATGATACGTACTCTTCAGTGGATCATATACATGCATGAACTTAAAATTTATTGGGTCTATAACTACACCTCCTTTTATGATTATGATCCTATAAAAGTAGGCAACTATAATACATTATTTAATCATTTAGAGAAACAAATAAATTTGTTACTCTAAGTTTATATTAATATTAATACCATGTTACCTTCATTATCCCACTCTAATGTCGAGTACAGAAGGATATAATCGATAAATACTACCACGAACCAATCTAAGAATAGATAAATGATCTAGGTCATGAGTATTATGAACTAATATTTTAACACCCCGACCCTAGTTACCCAGAGTCGGTGCATTATTACATAACATTGGCATGATCACAAGAAAGATAAAATCTCGAAAGACCGATTGGTTTAGTAGCCTTGGAAACACTAGATATATTCATAAGTTTTACATTACATCGTAAAATGAAAAACTACAACAACAACATAATGTCTCCATAATCCACACTCATATCCCCACATAATATCCCTGTAGGTCATTCATAATTTACTTCTTCACTTCCTAGGAAAAATAAAACATAGAAAAGGGGGGAGCTCAAATGCCCAGTAAGGATAACAATATAGCGGAAACTTTCATAAATAAGAATAAACATTTAAGGCAATGTATAATTAAAACAAAAGCCTTTCAAACATGAACTTTCAACATGGTATGACATAAATAAAATGAAATAATGCCATTTACATATTCACATGGATATTCTACTAATCTAATAATCACATGCAAAAAAATCAATAACCACTTTCATAATGTTGGAATGCATAATGCCAGACTATCATAACCACATAGTCAAGGCCTCGTGCCAAGACTACAAATAAGATTTGTCAAGGCCTTGTTCCAAGACACTAGTTTGTCTCATGAGACCTACTGATGCATCGAGGAGCTATAGCGGGCTCCACCCGTCACTTACTGAGTCCTATTCATTCCCATATGAAAAGGTTTAAACATAACATAAACATTCGTATTAAAACTAGCATACGAAATGTAAATAATTTCACCATAAACTATGAATGGTATAAAAATAGCACATCCATAGTCAAACATATCACAAAACCTTCAATACAATATAGAAGTTTTGTATCATAATAAATCAACTTCAAATAATCTTAAAATCCATCAACGGATGTTGACATAGATGAAATCAATATTCTTTTTAAAGAAATATCTCCTTTTAATTTGAAATCATTTAAGATCCATATAAAATAAAACATTTTCTTTGAAAATATTCTTATAAGCTTGTAAGGGAAGATTTGAAGATTTTATAACGGCGGAAAATAGCCGCACCCGCCGTATAAGTTAAAAAAACAGTCTTACCATAATTCTGTCGGAAAGGTTAAAAAGGACCTTGTTTTAAAAACGACCGAAAGATTACTTTATAAAACACTTATAAAAGTCAAAAAGGGTATAAATGACTTTAACTCATATTCTAGTAAATAGTAAAAAAAATTTGAAATACATTTTTAAGAAACATGGATGTGGATGATAAAGAGATCCCAGTAGATTATTACGTATAAACAACCTCGGATAATGAAGAGATTGTGAAATAACCCTTACCTTGTACTTTTCGTTGGTTGGGGTAGGTTAAACTCCAGTATAATGGTGAAATAATTGTTATTAATTATACACGAATCATATATACTAATATGATATCATATATGATCTTTTAACATTGATTTGTTAATAATATCTTAGAATTATCGTCGTTTCGGGTGTTAACTTACTCATTTTCTCTTATATGTTTTGTTACATAAGCCATGTTTGTTGTATCTTATTCATATCCAGAATGATATCAAGTCCTTAAACATAATTTTTAAATCATCAAATGATAATTATACTTGAAGGGATACGATGGAGAATGAATATCATCGCGTTCGTGGAGACGGTAGTCCGTACGTACGCACGACCGACAATATCATTATTTTGATATTAAAATAATATATAAATGGATGGTATATCATATATACAGAATAATTAACATGTTATATTTATTATTTACATGAGTTACACATCATTATTATACCCATCCAAATAATAATATATTGAATAACAATTACACCACGGCGTGGAGATGGCAAGCCGTACGTACGCACGTATGGTGACATGTTATTCAAAGGGTGGATAGAATAATGAATATGGTTGTACAATATTTATAATAACATCACAGTATATGTGAGATACTGGAGTTATTATTTTAGAATGGTAAGAACAAAGAATGAAGAAGTGGAAGAAGAAAGGAACATTAAAAGGGGTGGTGAAAACATTACCTCTTCTTCGGGTTCTTCCTTTTGATTTGACCAAAAGGACTCCTTAGGTTGGATTTCTGATCAATATAAGGCCTCTATGTTGTAGTGAGGGATGTTGGGAGTGTATTTGGGCAGAGTTTGGCCGAACCAAAAGGCTTTTAAGGTGTGAAGAAATGAGAAGTAGGAGTGCCCTTTTATAAGAGGGGTGAGGGGCAGCTTTGGAAAAGCTAGAAATATTAATTTATAATAAATTCATATTCGGTTTCTAATGGATCCAAAGTTGATTATTAAAAGGTTAAGGTGGGGATGGGTTGAAAACAACTCAAACAATAGAATTTAGACAGGTTTGGGTACTTATATTAACCTTATCTTTAAGTATTAACTCTTAGTTAATTAGTTTCACTTTTACAATGTCTCTTTGTATTTTTATATAATATGGTTAATAAACATACTATATACATCTAAAAGACCCCCAAGTGGTCCCTTAATGATGAAACTATCATGATATAAGTCTCTTGGCCGAACCTTAGATTTTTAGGAATTTAATATCAATTAATAATATAATATTTGTATTAAGAACTCTTTTATGTCAATTTTGACACTATTCAATAGTTGATTTTTGTGAAACTCATAACAGATTGATTACTTCGAATAGAGTAAATAAAATCAATACTAATATATCATATTATCCTAGAAAATTAGTTTAATTCATTAAAAGTTTCATATTATATTTATTTGGATATTTATAATATCAATTATTTTAATTTTTCACTTTTATAGTAATTACTGCATCATCATTGTGTCATAAATAAAATAAATTATTTAATGTCTAAAAATTATATATAAAATATAATTATGTAGGAAATCTTTTTATCTTTATAATGAATATTTATAATCTAAAATCCAACATATATAACCCTATTTAACAATTTTTTTTCTAAAAGATATATGCTTGTGTCATTTTTGTATTCATTTTAACTTAATTAAAATAAAGTGTAATTATCATTTACAAGTGGATCCATGGGGTCCCAAAATCGACCCAAAGATGCCCATGTCGTCCATGTATCAACCAATAGGTTTAATACACATTTTAGGGTAATTTAGTATTATTATAATATTATATTTTTAACCCTTATTTACCGGATTTACCCTTAACCATGGTAAATAAAATATTTACCCCAGTAATTATTCAAAATGACTAAAAATAAAAGTTACCTATTTACAAAATTTGAACATCATGATTCCAAATATGGAATCCATTTTCCTAAATTCAAAACACAGAAGTGGCTGAAATTAATTTAAAATTAATTCCCTCTGTCAAAACAAAAAGCGTGTTTTTAAGAGATAATAACTATCAAAAGATTGACACTTGTTTATGTTCGGTTTAATTGTAAAATTATGTCCAATGACCAAAATTATATTAAATGGTAAAAATATATTCTAAATATACTTTAAAACTACTAAAATTCATAATTTATCACTATTAATTATTTTGATTAAAAAAGTTGTTTTTAATTAAAATTTAAAAAAATTCACTATTCATCAAAATATGAAAGTTATCCGAAAAGTACCAAAATTTCACCTTAGGCTAAATTAGATATTCCGAATCCAAAAATGAAGTCCATTTTGAAATATAAAATATATATAATTTTAAAAAGTAGTTATTACTATTCATAACGGCTAGATTGATTGGTTGTTAGAACTCGGTGTTGCGTACAACACACGCTATCGCATTAATCAAAGAGAAGCGTACCGTAGAAGCTTGGGGTGTTACATTCTCCCCTCCTTCAAATAATTTCGTCCTCGAAATTTCTAGAATACTATCGCATGAAAAGACTCGGGTGGTTCTTATCATAAGTTCCCCGGGTTCCCACGTTGCCTCTTCCATCTTATGGTTTCTCCACAAAACATTTACCAGACGCGTCATCCGGTTTCTCAGTACTTGTTCTCTCGTATCAAGAATCCTGACGGGATCTTCACAATAGGAAAGATCGGGTTCCAGTTATAATTCCTCATAGGTGAGTACATGCGTTGGATCAGGCATGTATTTCCTCAACAGAGATACGTGGAACACATCGTGAACTTTGGAGAGACATGGCGGCATTGCCAATCGGTAAGCTACAACCCCAATTCGTTCTAGAATTTCGAAGGGTCCGATGTACCTGGGACTCAATTTACCTTTCTTACCAAAACGTATGACTCCCTTCCATGGAGATACCTTTCGGAAAACATGATCAGCGACTTGAAATTCCAAATCCTTCCTTTGATTATCGGCATAGCTCTTCTGCCTACATTGAGATGCTCTGATGTGATTTTGGATTACCTTCACCTTTTCCATCGTTTCCTCCACCAGTTCTGGACCTACAAGTTTTCTTTCACAGACGTCATCCCAACAGGTTGGTGTACGGAATCTCTTTCCATATAACGCTTCATATGGTGCCATCTGAATACTTGAATGGAAGCTATTGTTATAGGAAAATTCTACCAGAGGTAAATATTGATCCCACATATCCTGAAAGTCAAGTGAGTAGGATCTCAACATGTCTTATAAGGTCTGAATAGTCCGTTCTGATTGTCTATCTGTCTGAGGGTGGTAAGCAGTGCTCAAATGATGTTCAGTATCCAGGGATTTCTGAAGACTTTTCCAAAATCTTGAAGTAAAACGGGGATCACGATCAGAAACAATTGATAAGGGTACTCAATGAAGTCTCACAACATCATTAATATATAGTCTTGCTAAACGTTCCTGGGGTAGATCTTCTCTTATAGCATGAAAATGTGCTGACTTGGTAAGACGATCAACAATAACCCATATTGCATCATTCCTTCTAGGAGTCTTTGGTAGCCCCATGACAAAGTCCATCGTAATATTGTCCCATTTCGACTCCGGTATGGGAAGAGGTTGCATGACTCCTCCAGGCTGTTGCCTTCCAGCTTTCACTTGTTGAAAAACCATACATCTTGACACAAAATCAGCAATCTCCATCTTCATGTTGTCCCACCAAAAATGTTCCTTCAAGTCTCTATACATTTTGGTGCTCCCAGGGTGTATAGAGAAATTAGAACTATGAGCATCATCCAGCAATTCCCTTTTTAGATCAGGTATATCGGGAACACAAAGTCTCTTCCCAAATTTCAAAAATCCATCTTCATACACAAAGTCTCTCAATCTCCCATCATTCACAGCTTTAATATTCTTTTGAAATTCTTCATCATCAGTCTGAGTACTCTTAATCCTTTCTATTAAAGATGGTTTGGAAACCATTTGAAAAAGAAATGATGTTTCGCCTTCCCTGGTTATTCCCATGTCTATCTTCACTAGATCCTTGAATATTGGATCCCTTTCAATTCTCATATTGTTCAAAACTCTATGGTCTTTTCTACTCAAAGCATCTGCCACCTTGTTTGTTTTCCCCGGGTGGTACTATATCGTACAATCATAATCCTTGAGTAATTCAAGCCATCTCCTTTGCCTCATGTTGAGTTCTTTTTGTGAGAAAATATACTTCAAACTCTTGTGATCAGTATAAATCTCACATTTTTCACCATAGAGGTAGTGCCTCCATATCTTCAAAGCAAAGATCACAGCTGCTAACTCGAGATCATGAGTAGGATAGTTTTGTTCATGAATTTTCAACTGTCGTGATGCATAGGCAATAACTCTATCATGCTGCATAAGGACACAACCAAGTCCTTTCTTTGATGCATCACTATAAATAACGAACCCATCATTCCCCGATGGTAGAGTCAATATAGGAGCATTGACTAATCTTTTCTTCAGTTCTTCAAAACATTCTTCAAACTCATTTGTCCAAACAAATTTAACCCCTTTACGTGTGAGCTTCGTTAATGGGTTAGCCAATCGGGCAAAATTCTGGACGAAACGTCGATAATAACCTGCCAAACCGATAAAACAGCATACCTCAGTTATACTCGTTGGTGCTGGCCATTCTTGGATTGCCTTGGTCTTAGAAGGATCAACAGAGATTCCATCTTTAGAGACAATATGGCCAAGAAAAGAAATCTCATGAAGCCAGAATTCACACTTGCTAAACTTCCCATATAATTCATGCCTCCTCATATTCTTCAAGATAATGCGCAAGTGATTTTCATGATCTTCGTAGGTTTTGGAGTATACCAAGATATCATCAATAAATACCACCACAAATTCATCGAGATACTCCTTGAAAACTCTATTCATCAGATCCATTAATACAGAGGGTGCATTATTCAATCCAAACGGCATTACAGTAAACTCGTAATGCCCGTACCTGGTTCGAAATGCTGTCTTCGGAATGTCTTCCTTCTTCACACACAACTGATGGTATCCAGATCAAAGGTCAATCTTTGAAAAGTATTGAGCTCCATGCAGTTGGTCAAATAAATCATCAATACGAGGTAGGGGATACTTGTTCTTTATCATTATAGCATTGATCTCCCTGTAGTCGATACATAACCTCGTGGATCCATCTTTCTTTTTAACAAAAAGAACAGGGGCTCCCCATGGAGAAACACTAGGGCGATTAAATCCCTTATTACTCAATTCCTCTAGTTGTTTCTTTAGTTCGACTAACACTATAGTGGCCATTCTATAAGGGGTCTTTGATATAAGCCTTGATCTAGGAATCAAATCAATGGAAAACTCAACTTCTCGTTCTGGAGGATGTCCAGGTAAATCTTCCGGAAATACATCTACAAATTCATTCACAACAGGTACATCTTCTATTTGAACATTCCTTTCCTCACCGACAGTTATTTCATTCTCTTCCTCCCCAATAATGGAATTAAGTTGAGCTACTGGGGGTGGATCTAAATAAGAATTAGGTGGTGACGATTCTTCTCTAAAGATAAGGTGTTCCTTATCATTATCATCAAGAATCATAACCTCTTTCTTTTTACAATAAATCTTCGCATCATAGTCCGAAAGCCAGTCCATACCGAGGATTATATCAAACTCAATCATAGGTATGACGATGAGATCATCAGATAAAGAAAATTTATGTGCTCTAATGGAGACTGATTCACAAAACATTGTTGCAATGATACTTCCCTTAGGAGTTTTAACTGACAACTCCCTTATTAAATCAAATTGGAAATATCTAATTTTCGTTGAAAACTAGGAAGATATGAAACAATGCGATGATCTAGAGTCAAATAATTCATTTCCTAAACTTGAGGAAACCATTAAATTACCTACCACCACGTCTTTTGGAGCATCTACCTCTGCTGTAGTGATAGCATAAGCTTGGCCTTGATCCCTTGGCCTTTTCTAAGGTAAGTTCTCCTGACGCTTAGGACATTCATTCGCATAATGTCCCATCTCCCTGCAATTATAGCACTGAACGTTGGTAGCTTCCTTCTTCCCCTTGCAATCACGAGCTTGGTGGCATTTTTCACCACACTTGTAATAGACTCCCATTCCCTTCAAGCAAGCACCGGGGTGTTTCTTCCCACATTTACCACAGGATGGATATTCAACCTTTCCTTTCTTCCCCTTATTTCCATTCCTAGATTGATCAGCAGGCCTCTTCTTCACTTGCTTTGCTATAAAGTCATGAGACTTAGAGAATTCCTTTTCGGTCTTGATAGCACATGAGACAATGTATTCCTACGATGAAAACGATTGTGAGACTAATGATCGACGGAGAAATGGTTTTAACCCATCAAAGAAACGATCAATCTTACTTCTTTGGTTACGTATATAATCACCAGCGTACCTTGCTAACCTTGTAAAGTTAGCCTCATACTTTGTGACATTCTCATCCTCCTTCTGTCTCACACTTAGAAATTGCCTTTCCATATCTGCTCGATGGTCGCGAGGAAAGTATATTTCTAAAAACATATCTTTGAACTCCCTCCATTCCATATTTGATACTTCATCATCTTCCTTTGTATTTTGAATCAATTACCACCATTGATCAGCATCTCCAGTGAGGCGGTAAACTGCCATGATAACTTTTTCCCTTTCACTGCTCCCCAAAGCCTGAAATATTTTCTCTAGGGAAAATATCCATTGATCAGCTACTAAGGGATTTGTACTCCCATTTAACTTTGGTGGTTGTTGCCTCATGAATCGATCTAACATTGATCCTCCACACTGCGGATCAGGGTGCTCTATTCGGGTAAGGTTATTATTCATAACCTGAGTAAGTTGTCCCAGTATGGTGATTATCTGATCGGCACCAGATGCATCACCATCCCCACTATAATTATCTTGAGCAGGAGGGAAATCCCTACATGTAGTGCGTGCATTGATACGGTTTCCATTTCTTCCACTAGGAACCATTTCTAAACAATGGCATAAACTAGATCAGTTTATGATTCAAAATACATAATCCCATACTTATAAAACACTTAACATAAATTGAACTATTTATGGATATAATCTATAATCACAAAAATGTTTTCTTTGAGGAAGTATATACTCATAAACCCTTCATAATGATTAGTAAAGAAAATGAGAGTTATCCTAATAATATCCCCCGGGAGTGTCATAACCATGAGTGCAGCAAGGCCCGTTGTCGTGCACCAGTTCCCATTCGAGTCTAGTTCAAAGCGGTGTTTTCGGGTTTTACCCCTAGGTACATCTATGCCAGAGCCTCCTCTACCTGCTCGTATCCAGACAGGGATGTATTGCTCGGAAAACTCAAAAAATCTCTACAATACCAAAATTCTAGGAAGTTCTTCTATACTAATCCTCAAAGTTCATCTTAGGTCTACGTGCTCTAATCAGATATTGTCTAAATCTAGCTTCAAAGGTTTGTAATAAACTTCCTCTGATACCAACTGTAACGCCCCGACCCTAGTTACCCAGAGTCTGTGCATTATTACATAACATTGACATGATCACAAGAAAGATCAAATCTCGAAAGACCGATTGGTTTAGTAGCCTTGGAAACACTAGATATATTCATAAGTTTTACATTACATCATAAAATGAATAACTACTACAACAACATAATGTCTCCATAATCCACACTCATATCCCCACATAATATCCTTGCAGGTCATTCATAATTTACTTCTTCACTTCCTGGGAAAAATAAAACATAGAAAAGGGGTGAGCTCAAATTCCCAGTAAGGATAACAATATAGCGGAAACTTTCATAAATAAGAATAAACATTTAAGGCAATGTATAAAAAAACAAAAGCCTTTCAAACATGAACTTTCAACATGGTACGGCATAAATAAAATGAAATAATTCCATTTACTTATTCCCATGGATATTCTACTAATCGAATAATCACATGCAAAAAAATCAATAACCACTTTCATAATATTGGAATGCATAATGCCAGACTATCATAACCACATAGTCAAGGCCTCGTGCCAAGACTACAAATAATATTTTGTCAAGGCCTTGTGCCAAGACACTAGTTTGTCTCATGAGACCTACCGATGCATCTAGGAGCTATAGCGGGCTCCACCCGTCACATACTAAGTCCTATGCATTCCCATATGAAAAGGTTTAAACATAACATAAACATTCGTATTAAAACTAGCATAAGAAATGTAAATAATTTCACCATAAACTATGAATGGTATAAAAATAGCACATCCATAGTCAAACATATCACAAAACCTTCAATACAATATAGAATTTTTGTATCATAATAAATGAACTTCAAATAATCTTAAAATCCATCAAAGGATGTTGACATAGATGAAATCAATATTCTTTTTAAAGAAATATCTCCTTTTAATATGAAATCATTTAAGATAAATATAAAATAAAACATTTTCTTTGAAAATATTCTTATAAGCTTGTAAGGGAAGCTTTGAAGTTTTTATAACGGCGGAAAATAGCTGCACCCGCCGTATAAGTTAAAAAAACATTCTTACCTTAATTCTGTCGAAAAGGTTAAAAAGGACCTTGTTTTGAAAACGACCGAAATATTCCTTTATAAACCACTTATAAAAGTCAAAAAGGGTATAAATGACTTTAACTCATATTCTAGTAAATAGTAAAAATGTTTTGAAAAATACATTTTTAAGAAACATGGATGTGGATGATAAAGAGATCCCAGTAGATTATTACGTATAAACAACCTCGGATAATGAAGAGATTGTGAAATAACCCTTACCTTGTACTTTTCCTTGGTTGGGGTAGGTTAACCTCCTGTATAATGGTGAAATAATTGTTATTAAATTATACAAGAATCATATATATTAATATGATATCATATATGATCTTTTAACATTGATTTGTTAATAATATCTTAGAATTATCGTCGTTTCGGGTGTTAACTTACTCATTTTGTTTTATATGTTTTGTTAAATAATCCATGTTTGTTGTATCTTATTAATATATAGATTGATATCAAGTCCTTAAACATCATTTTTAAATCATCAAATGATAATTATAATTGAATGGATACGCTGGAGAATGAATCTCATCGCGTTCGTGGAGACGGTAGTCCATACGTACGCACGAGCGACAATATCATTATTTTGATATTAAAATAATATATAAATGGATGGTATATCATATATACAGAATCATTAACATGTTATATTTATTATTTACATGAGTTACACATCATTATTATACCCATCCAAATAATAATATATTGAATAACAATTACACCACGACGTGGAGACGGTAAGCCGTACATACGCAAGTATGGTGACATGTTATTCAAAGGGTGCATAGAATACTGAATATGGTTGTACCATATTTATAATAACATCACAGTATATGTGAGATACTGGAGTTATTATTTTATAATGGTAAGAACAAAGAAAGAAGATGTGGAAGAAGAAAGGAACATTAAAAGGGGTGGTGAAAACATTACCTCTTCTTCGGGTTCTTCCTTTTGATTTGATCAAAAGGGCTCCTTAGGTTGGATTTCTGATCAAACTATGGCCTCTAGGTTGTATTGAGGGATGTTGGGAGAGTATTTAGGCAGAGTTTGGCCGAACCAAAAGGCTTTGAAGATGTGAAGAAATGAGAAGGAGGAGTTCCCTTTTATAAGAGGGGTGAGGGGAACCTTTGGAAAAGCTAGAAATATTAATTTATAATAAATTCATATTCGGTTTCTAATGGATAAAAAGTTGATTATTAAAAGGTTAAGGTGGGGATGGGTCTAAAACAACTCAACCAATAGAATTTATACAGGTTTGGGTACTTATATTAACCTTATCTTTAAGTATTAACTCTAAGTTAATTAGTTTCACTTTTACAATGTCTCTTTGTATTTTTATATAATATGGTTAATAAACTTACTATATACATCCAAGAGACCCCCAAGTGGTCCATTAATGATGAACCTATCATGATATAAGTCTCTTGGCCGAACATTAGATTTTTAGGAATTTAATATCAATTAATAATATAATATTTGTTTTAAGAACCCTTTTATGTCAATTTTGACACTATTCAATAGTTGATTTTTGTGAAACTCATAACAGATTGATTACTTCGAAAAAAGTCAATTAAATCAATACTAATATATCATATTATGCTATAAAATTAGTTTAATTCATTAAAAGTTTCATATTATATTTATTTGGGTATTTATAATATCAATTATTTTAATTTTTCACTATTATAGTAATTACTGCATCATCATTGTGTCATATATATAATATATTATATAATGTCTAAAAATTATAAATAAACTATAATTATGTAGGAAATCTTTGTATCTTTCTAATTAATATTTATAATCTAAAATCCAACATATATAACCCTATTTAACAATTGTTTTTCTAAAAGATATATGCTTGTGTCATTTTTGTATTCATTTTAACTTAATTAAAATAAAGTGTCATTATCACTTACAAGTGGATCCATGGGGTCCCAAAATCGACCCAAAGATGCCCATGGTCGACCATGTATCAATCAATAGGGTTAAGACACGTTTTAGGGTAATTTAGTATTATTATAATATTATTTTTTTAACCCTTATTTACCGGATTTACCCTTAACCCTGGTAAATAAAATATTTACCGCAGTAATTATTCAAAATGTCTAAAAATAAAAGTTACATATTTACACAATTTGAACATCCTGATTCCAAATATGGAATCCATTTTCCTAAATTCAAAACACATAAGTGGCAGAAATTAATTTAAAATTAATTCCCGCTGTCAAAACAAAAAGCGTGTTTTTAAGAGATAATAACTATCAAAAGATTGACACTTGTTTATGTTCGGTTTAATTGTAAAATTATGTCCAATGACCAAAATTATATTAAATGGTAAAAATATATTCTAAATATACTTTAAAACTACTAAAATTCATAATTTATCACTATTAATTATTTGATTAAAAAGTTGGTTTTAATTAAAATTTAGTAATTTTCACTATTCATCAAAATATGAAAGTTATCCGAAAAGTACCAAAATATCACCTTAGGCTAAATTAGATATTCCAAATCCAAAAATGAAGTCCATTTTGAAATATAAAATATATATAATTTTAAAAAGTAGGTATTACTGTTCATAATCGCTAGATTGATTGGTTGTTAGAACTCGGTGTTGCGTACAACACACGCTATCGCATTAATCAAAGAGAAGCGTACCGTAGAAGCTTGGGGTGTTACAAATATGGGGTGATATTTATATGGTGATATTTTCTGTGTATAAATAGTGTATATAGAGAAACCATAATTTTAAATACATTTTATTCTTATCTCAAAATCCGATCTACTGATAGCCCAACACGAGGACAATCGTCAAAAATAATTTCCAACATTTCAACAATAGGAAGTGGTAATTGATTCTAAAATTATTATAGTTACTCTACATTGTCTAATAATTTATATTATGGTAATCCAAAAGAACCTCAAATTCAAAAAATTTTCAATTGAATAAAAATTTAGGGCTTCCAAGGGTGACAAAATGGGTCTGACTATGCCCTTCCTCTACAAAACCATAAAATTCAACTTCACAAATAGAATATATATGGAATACATACAATGTTTTTTAACTTATATCAGATAATACCCTGACTATTTATATGTATATTTCATTCTAATGGTGGTGATGTATGGTCAGAGCATCCTTAGGGAATACATCATTAAACTCTACCAGTATTGTAGGAAGATGAAATATTATAATATTTTATTCTATAAGGGTAATGGTATCCTAAATATGAGTAATAATATATATCCTCCAATGAATGAGTCTATCATACTCCTCATGAGAATACTTCTTACTGATTAAGGAAAGCTTATTCCCATAAACTAGGAGGCACCACATTCCATTTATCATTGCTTTAAATCCATTAATGAACCATGAAGAGACATTCCATATCTAGAATGAAATTGTGACACCTCATTGTGGATATGTAGAGAACCCTATGTAATCTCACTCCTCCACGAGTCTATTCACAATGTTAAAATAAGCATGTGATCACTGAAAATCCCCCACTGGGATTCTCCGAATTCAAATGTCGTGCCAAAAGCATTAGTAGTATCTCTATATCTCAAACATGAGACGTGGTATAAAATATAGTAACTTACCTTTTTATAATAATAATACTATAATTTATAGAAGACCAATACTGTACATCCAATAATCATTAGTGCCCTAGGGTAATATGTATCCACTATAATATGCTACACATTTCCCTAATCACTAGCTCCATGAGCCATGAATGGGCCATGGGAGGGTGTTGGTGGAAATATATCAAAAATTTGTCCTACTGATTATCCTATCCAACTATCATTTAAACTTATTTCACCCAAGGGAAATAACTTTTATATTCTCTACCTCTGGCTATGTGCTCCATCAACTATCACTCTGTCAGCTACATTGTGTGTAAGTCAATCACTCACTATATATGTCAACCCATCACAAGAGTAGAGCAACCTCCCCATCACCTGATTAGAATATTCATATTATACATCAACTATATACACAATATCATGAGAAAATCAATGAATATTACTTTCACACATGTATGGAAGAGTTTGATGTTATCTACCAACTACCTAAGTCATAACTCTAGGTATTTCACTGCATGTACTAACTATTTGTGACTAATCTACATTGAATATCTCCTCCAAAATAGATCAATCGAGTAACCCATTTAAATTTCAAATGGAAATCTATATCAATCAATACTTTATATCTCATTGAAGGACACACTAAACCAACAATTTTTTTAATAAGGTATACTAAACCATATTCATGGATTAGATTGACTGGTTAATAAAACTCAATGCATACTAAACAGTTTATATGATACCATAATACAATTCTGGAATATCCAGGATAAAAATTGATAAATATATAGCGAGATAGAATACATTTATGAAGGGATTATAAAACTCTAACCAAAAGAGGGTATCCTCGTCATGATTATAAGTAACTTTAATCCATCATTTACTTGTGTAGCAATGAAGAATACTCAACACATGTACCACCATCATATCGAGAGGTGTACTACAAGGAGTAAAACTCACCCAATCAAAAGAATAGAGTCATATAATTCCTAATATTATAGTTCTCCATGATATTATGGGGCATTATAGCACTAGAAACCATGATATCTTATAATTATATGTATTTCATATGTTGGCACATATGGTAAAAATGGTATCTCCAGAGGTGGTTCCATGATCTGGAAACCACCTCGAAGTATGATCTATTATACATTCCCTTAAACTATAGCCTTATCTATATGAGTTTCACCCCCACAATCTAGTTGTGGAACAATTATAGGATGTTATCACTATGGTATACTGAAATATTAAAAATGATCTAGAGTAAAATAATATATATGGGGAGATGACTCCATAATTAAATAGAAACTAAAATGCCTTCATATATGATTAATATATCGATGTTTTGTTGGATGGCGATACCATTATGTACCGAGTCAACAAGAACATTATTATAGTCCTAGTGAATAAAAAAAATTTCTTCAACATCGACACTGGGTTCCCTCACCTATAAACGCAATATTTGAAACAATAAAAAATTGCCTAACTCCCAATCCAATCCTCAAATCTAGATATCATCTATACTCTAGTCCTCAGTGGACCCCATCATATGCCACTATATAATGACATTCCCCACTAGGTCCCACCAAGAGGGTGGTGAGTATATACTAGAACCTGATGCTTTCCTAAAAAATACTAGGGTCTAGATACAAGAACCATGTAGGCATATCACATATATGGGTTGTCAGAACCATATGTTTCTATTCACACACAAACATCTCAAACCACTAATAATATTCTGAGAGGCAAGATAAAACAAATCAAAAAAATTATAGGTGCTACTTAATTACAATAAGAGTTTGATAAAATTATAAATAATCATAAAGGGAGAAATACATTGACACAAAAAATTTAAAAGTGTCGAACCATACTATTAGGAGGGGAATAATATAAAATTATACTCTTGAAACCCACCACCGTAATTCAATCTCAACTATACTCCACATACACTTGGTTCAAATAATACTCCATAATAGGGCCAATAATATACATATGACTTGATATTTGTGGGATAAATCCAAATAGGGGAGAATATTACATACCTTGTAGGACACACTAAAATCGCATGTCATAAAGCATCAAGGTTGAGGGATGTCAGTTCAGAAACACAAATGTATTCAAAAAATGAGATAATAGTAAAATCAAACTATATTTACTCAATAATGACACCAAGGCTCAATTTAAGGTCACACACATACTACATGACTATTATTCTTCTGGATTATTGAATGTAACTCTTCTCTTGGAAAACTCACTCCTCTTTTCCAACTTCCATTGATATCACTTATATGAGAAGATGTATGTGTTGGGACTTTCTAAGAATAAGTACATTATGAAACTCAAAATATGTAGAAACAAATATATGGGAACAGTAAAAGGTCCAATGGTGGATACATAACCATACCCGAAGTAAAATACTTGGGTTTTATTTTCAATCATTGGAAAACATTAATGAAAATAAAACCGAACATAGAGAAGAATGAAAGAGTATTACACACAGGTCTTCACTGATGGATAAATGTATTTATAGAACACATAATCATTGAATAGATCACATATTTTATACTCAATAAGTTATTCTCGATATACAATGATAATGATGGACCAAATGGATTCACCCAATAGATACTCATCTAGATTAAATAAAACAAGGTCCTCATCATAGTCTTGAAAAAGGATACGGAAGGTATAAGAAGTACAATTTCTATTTGGGGTATAATTGGTATGCTCATGAACCTATAAAAATTGGGTTTTACTTAGATAATTTCATTTATATATATGATTTTCATGTTAACTTTGGTGTTTCCTAGGTTCTTTGTCCATGTCCATGTACTAAGGTAATGTTTTTCATCATGTACACAAGTCGTTCCTATGTAAATGGCTTTGTTTGTGGCATAGTATATAAATGTTACATAATTGGCCTTCAAAATTTCATCAAATGGTTTGAGGTACAGAAATATATAACGTTATATCTATCTATGTATTGAAACTCAATATTCTATATAATGGGTAAAAGATAGAGAGTTTTTTATAATTAACACACCATGCTAGTTGTGTAAATGAAGCTAAGGATGAGGTAGTCAGTGAATACGGTGGAATCTGCTCATGCTTTGACATCTCTGAAAAATGAAAATAAATTGGAACCGTTATATGAAAGAATGGGTTGGTGATTGAGACATATTGTATAAGAAGTTAAATTCCATAGACCATCCTATTAGACCAAATAATATAATATATCCTGGTCTCACTTTAGATGAACAAGTAACCTATTCTTTATAAGTCACAGAAGATCATACTACTCCTATTCGAGATATGGGATCACTAGTTGATGATCAATGTGACCCAGACACTACTGGACAAACGAAATAAATTTCTATTCGACCCGAAAGTCCTCCTATGGATTTACTGTCTCATGAACCTATTCTCAAATCCTATGGTAATGAAAAAACTGATGTTGAACGTAGTGTAGATTATGTCAGTGAATCCATTGAAGAAGATGAATAGGGAGATGACGAAGATGAAACTGGAAGTGGTCAAAATGGATCAGAATCAGGAAGGAAATAAGTATAGGAACATGTCTATGAACAACTAAATTTATATGTTAATATTAAATAAATATGTGAAAGTGGAATTGACACCGACTCTGGTCACCATGATAAACTCCAGATGTTTTGAGTATGAATGTAACGAAAGCTAATTCAAATTCTTTTATTTAAGGTGTTTTAAAAAAAATTCTTCCTATGAACATGATGCTAATATTCTGTACACTCAGAAAATAACTCTTTATAAAGAAATGAAACCTATCTAGGAATCCTTGATTGAGGGGGATCCATTTGTCCTACGAGATGAATCTATGGAGGGACTGATGTACCAATTTCATAAGATGATGAAGGGAATCAAACATGAAGATAAAGGCTTGTTACTATTTCTCCTTTGGATTATGATATTCTTACGGAATGGATAAGGAATCCTGGCTATGCCTCCTTGGGATTTCATAAAGTGTATTCTGATGATGAGATTGTTTCTCATGCATCAAAGGAACCAGTGGATGAGAACACTTCAAGTGACTATGTCAATAAAGATAATTTTTTTAATTAGAAAGAAGAAATATGTTCCAAAATTAGTCACTTAGTAAAATCTCAAATAAGATATGTGATTGATGAATCCAGAAGAGGGAATAATGAGATGAGGGAGAATTTGAATGATATCCAATCCGTTGTTGATGGTTTAATGAACACTAGTGCTTCTAGCACTTCTCCTACTTCAACTATTCTCTCTCAAGCTCATGGTTCTTCTGTATCAATGTATGTGATAAAAGAGATTAATCCAAATCTAATCACAAATGGAGTGAAAATTGTGACACACAATACCATGCTCGTAAATGATATAAAAGATGAAAACTAGGATCAATGAATTGACCACAGAGTATAGGACTAAAATGGAAATTATCATGAAAGAAATTGATTACCTTGTTTTACATTTTAATGCTCTTTTGTTTTACAAGATAAAAAAATAAGTTCATGATCCGACCTATTCATCCTTAGCTTCTTGTTCTGCACGAACTTCTCAGTCCTCACAATCTATAGATCATGATACTGTTAGTTTAGTGTTCAAATAGAAAATGTAGGCTTTAAATAGAAGTATGACCGATGTTGAGGATACTTAAAATAATTTTCATGATGAAGTAAATATTTTTACTAGAAGTGCTTTTCACACACACGAAAAGATTACAAAAATTATTAATGTGTTTTTCTCCAAACACTTCACTATGATCCAAATGAATAGTCTATTCGAATATTTGCAACACATATTACTCTTCCTCCAGTAATAAACGCCTTTAAGGATCAGATTTAGAAACTTGGATAATTTAATATATTATTGGATATGTTTATAGAAATCAAGCATGATATTGAGAAGGCCATGAAATATGGTGGATATATCATTGAAGAATTTATAATGCTGCTGAAACTGTATCTTCCTGTCCAATGTGAATACATTGTATAATCTCCTGCTTCAGTGCATGGCCCTACCAGTTGTGTGGCTACTTAACCTAAAATGTCTGTTTCTCAGGACTTATCTCACATTAGACCAGCTGTCACAGAAATTATTCCATTATAGTTTTTTTCTCAACAAAGCCCCATCATTGCTTCTACAGTCCCTAAAGTAGTGCCTCTACCTCTTCACAAAATCAATTCGGACACTCCTTCTCATTAGCCTACCGCTCTTGATCAAATTTATATTTAACTTATTTTAAAGGGAATGAACTCCTTGATTTAACCGCTTGATCTTATCATGTAATATGGATTCTTTTTAATTTTATTGGGATGCATTCCTTTATGTTTTTTTTGTTTTGGAATACTCAGTTTTTGAATGCTATTTCATTTTTCCTAATTTACTATTTTATATTTTCTTTTTTCCTATCACTTTTTGAATATCCCAAAATGGGGATATCATTATGAAATTCAATAATTTGATGATTTGTGATTATCAACAAGTGAGATATTTTGGGCCCACAGATGCTGATGGAGACTATCTCTAACTAAAGGTTTTAATTATCACGAATCATGAAATATATTAACATATATCTTATTTCATGATAGATATTATATTATAACACAACATTATATTGAATATCAGATCATTTCATTCATATAACTATTTAAGTGTGCTTAAGTATAAACATGTTTCTAATTGATTATCTATGTGTAATTGTGAGGATTTCTAGTTTCTAAATTTGATGAATTACAAGATAGACAGAACATCTACAATATTCGTAGTATAAGTCATCGAAACAGACCAATAAATGACTCACCATCATATGTATGTGTTTTAGGCAGACAGATCAAACAAACATATTTTCTATATATGGGAAGCTGAAACCATTACAAAAGACTCCATGAATGATGTGACACCATCAACTAGTATACTAACCATTTCACATTCTACCGATGCAAACGTCCCCCCATTAGATCAAGTTTTCTTTAATTGCATAATGCTACAAATGAAATCACTCACCATTAGTTAAAATGAGTCACTGTTCGATTATCTGTCTCACCGACAGACGAAAGGATTCACCATTGATTTGAGTCACCACTAATTCATCTGTTTCATCGATGAAAGGAGACACTGACACCCTGAGTCACTGATATCGATGGAAAGAAGTCACTGATTCACAGAGTCACTGATACTTATGAAGAGGCCTCAGCGATACAAGGTGTAACTAATGCTGAATGACTGATTCCAATGAGACACTGATACAAAGAGTCATTGATGCTGACAGACCGATGCCAATGAGACACCGATACCTATGACTCACAGATAGTCAAAATTACTATTTTACATTTTTAATTTAAACATATTTCTAACGTTCATATTTAAACAAATTAATGTTTCTGACTTTAATTATTGTTTTCTGTAGGAAATTCAGTTGAAATTATGGGGCTCATGCATGTGGGGAGATCTTCATGTCACCAAGAAATTTATGTATAAAAGAATTACAAGATGGATCATTCGAGATATGCTGAAAATTAGAATGAACCAAAGAACTGCAAACTCTTGCAACACTTCAGCATTATTCAAAATCTCAAGAACTCAATGCAAGAGAATATGAGGACATCAACAAGATAATAAAAACCTACTAGGTTGTACTAAATATCTTTCAAACAAGGATATGAACATTTCACACAACTCGAAACCAGACCACATAGACTATTATACTCTATTTTGAATATGAATTTCTGATGATTACTCAAAACACAATTTTCACCACATCTAACAGGTCTAGTGATTCACTGCATAACACACAAAGACTTTTAAACTATATTACACATCTATATCAATATTGTGTAATTTTTATCATTTTTAGATGTTTTTATATCTGTTTGTTACACACACTAATTACTATGCACAACTAGAGGATAAATTATATCCTCAAACTCACACTCATTATTATCTCATGGATCCCATGTAGAATAGTGGAAGATATTATTTTTGACCTTGTTGTTGTTTTTCTAATGAATAATTGTGGTACAATTCATGTGTGACCTAGACAGTCATGTGTACTGTTGATAACCGCCATCAAGGGTATGTATCAAGTTTATTAATATAATCTTCTTGGTAGTAGGTGATCAAAATGTGGAGTTGACTTAATCACAACTTGAGATTGAACCTGTAGTTTATTTCCACTATCTTTTACTCATTTATTAATCTTTTTATAACCATTTCAGAAAACTAAATTGATCTTTGATAGTTTATTTAGAAATTGTTTATATTATTTTGAACAGGTAAGTTAGTTCAAATAGTTATTTCATTCTTTTTATTATTATATGTGAGAATTAATCAATCATTTGAAAAAATAATTGAACATTTAATACATTTATAAATTCACTACAAATTGACATTGATTATATTTTTAATTTGGTAAAATTTCAAAGAACTAATTTTGAAACAAAATTTTTCATTGTTACTCAATTACCCCCCCCCCCCCCCCGTATGTAATCTAACCTAACCACCATTAGTTATCATATGAGATTTTAGAAATTTGTCACTTGCCAAATCATTTTAAAATCATTTTTAAATGTGATTATAGTTGTTTTTCAATGATAATAAAATTCCAATTATTTGTAAATTTTTATCTTTTTGAAATATTTTTAGAAATAATATTATGTACACTCGTCTAAAATGTATCTCTACTAATAGACAACTTTTTTAAGGGAACCAACTATGATAAATAAACGCATAAAATTAAAATACATATAGAAAGTATGGGATTTGAATTCCCAATGGCTATTCAAAGTAAATATAAAATTCCTAAAACCTGTAGAAACACTTGGGATGATCCTACCAAGTCTGTTTATAACATTAAATGTAAAGAAATTAATAGTCAATATTTATCTCTAAGAGATGAAGCGTTTAATCATATTTCTACTTAAAAAACTACCAATGAAATTGGAGACACATTTTCTATTTCTAATGATGGAACATCTAACGTGAATGAAATTGGAAATAGTACTTATTCTATTGTGTATGATAATTTTAAAATTAGGACTGATTAATCTATTTTTGATATTTATCTATGATATAATTATATTATCAAGACAATTATTTATCTTAGAAGAGATATCACAGCCAAAGAAGAAATCATGAGGATTTTCAGATGTTTACCTGATAGATGGAGAGGAACAACTATCTAAATTAGAGAATCACATTATATCTAAAAATAACTAGTAAAAGAACTCATTGGAAAGAAGATGTTGTATGAAGAAGATCTAAAAGTCAATCAAGAGGAGGATGATTTACTGAACAAGAAATGTGTAGCCTTCAAAAAAAGTGCCTCTAAAAATAATGAAAAAGATAATGTTCAAGATGTTATTGAACGCTCTAGTAGTGAAGAATCAGCTTCACACAAGCATCAACAAATCACCTAGATGGCCTGGAGATTCAAGAAGTTTTATAAGAAAAATAAGTTGTTCAAAAATACCAATTAAAAAGAATTGTATGATAATAATGGAAGTTGGAAAAAAGATTTTAGTAGAAATGATAAATAAAAAGTGATGTGTGCTATGAATGCAAAAAATAATAGGCATGTCAAATATGACTGTAAAAATATCAATTAAAAAAATTAATGTATGATAAAATGGATATATTATATAAAAAATTAATGAAATCCACTTGTAGTGCCTCAACCAATAGCTCCAGTGAATCTTCTTCATCTCATGATGAGAAAGAATACATGGAAAATAAGTTTGTTATGACAAACCCATTAATGTTAATCATAGAATCTCTTTTTAAACATTCTTAGAATTTTGAAAATGAAGGTGAATTTTAGAATATTTCAAGTAAATAATTATTTGATAATCGAAACATGATGGAAGAGACATGTAATAAACTAATGTAAAAATATAAATTAGCAATGAAACAATATGCTCTTACTGTAACTATGAAATATTATTTTACCACTGAAAATTAAAATATTTCTAAACTAATTAAGGAAATCTATGAATTAAAAATTTCTAACGATAAATTAAAGAAGGATCATGAAAAGTTTACCAATGAAAATAACAAAATTACACAAATTCATTGTAAACAGATAGCCCATATATACACTTCAAGAATTGGATATCAACGAGGATAAATGAACTTATCAAAAACTTATTTTCTGAGAAAAACAGAAAATCTACTTTTTTATGCAAAAACCACAATTTTACTTCAAGCTTTAGTTCTAAAAATTCTTTTACTGCATCTAATTGTTTAGGAAAAAACATCGTTTATTTTTTAAATACTCTTTATTATTCCTATATAAAATATATAAGACACATGTGAGTTTATGAATATTTTATTATAAATATTTGTGGACTAGAAAAATATGGGTACCAAAATTGATTCTCGGATAAATTGGTATGTAGGTAAACATCCTAAAGAGTTCTAATAGAAATATGTGGTATTTATAAAGTTGGTGTTCCAGACACATGACAATGGACTACTAAATATTCAAAATTGTTCTCAAAATAGATTGAGTACATGTCACAATTGGTGACATAAGTAATGAAAAAATAATCGCTCTAGGACAGATTGGTAACCCTAAATATATTTCAATTTCCAAAGAACATTATGTTTACGTACTATAGTATAATATTCTTAAGATATCTCAACTATGTAATGAGGGATTTAATGTAAAATTTGAAAATTATTCATACCATATTTTTATGCTGAGAATAACAATGTATTTTCTACTCATTGAAAAAATGATGTGTTTATTATAAATTTAGAAACACAAGCCTCACAGAATGTATCTTTTGTAGGTGCCTTTCACAGAGTTTGTTCGCTCTGACACAGAATATTAGGACATTGAAATATACACTGTATTAGAAAACTTAATAGAAAATTCAATGTTGTGGATCAACACAAATTAATGATTCCAAGAAAGAAATTTTGCAATATTTGTAAAAAAATAAATCAATACAAAATATCATTCAAATCCAAGAAATAAGTGTAAACTTATCATCCCTAAGAGTGGGTTCACATGGACTATTTTGGACCATCTAATGTCTCTAGATTAAATTGGAATCACTTTTTCTATGTTTGTGTGGATGATTATTCTAGGTATACTTGGACTTATTTCTTAGCTGAAAAAAGTGATGTATGTAAATACTTCACCATGTTTTCTAAAACTCTAAATAATATAGTGGACTTAGAATTAAATCTATAAGATCTGATCATGGCTGTGAGTTTGAAAATCAAGACTTCGAATCGTTTTACTCACACAGTATCTATAGTCATAACTACTTTTCCCCTTTGACACCTAAACAAAATGGATTTGTAGATATAATAAATAAAACCTTGCAAAAAATTTTATAGTACTATGCTTAATGAATCTGACCAACCAATTTACATCTAGGATGAAGTATTTGATACAACATGTAATGTTATATATAGTGTCTTAGACAGACCTATCCTTCAGAAGACTCTTTATGAGTTATAGAAAAATAGGAAACCGAAATTAAGATATTTTTAATTGTTTGTATTTAATTTTTATATTTTGAACACTAAATACAATCTAGGAAAATGGACATCAAAAAAGTGATGAAGGAATAATTTAAGGTTTCTCAACATATATTAAAGCTTATAGACTCTTTTATAAAAGAACCAATTGTGTGGAATAATTGTTGCATATCAAATTTGATGAAGTAGATCCACATGATCCTAAGACCTATACTAACAAACTTGAAGATGATATATCAAATGTAGATCTAAATTAAAAATCATCTAATACTTAAATCATGAAATATGTGGAGTCAAACAATTCATAAAATTTTCCAGAATATATCCATAATGTAAAAGATCAAAATGATGTACAAAAAAAACGCAATAATACCTTTTATAGGCAAACTAGAAACCATAATAACTATCCCTTAGTTGAGGTTGTTAGAGACATAGATAAACGAACACAAACTAGAGCTTCTCATAGAAATCATGTTAAACATCAAGAATTCTTTTCACAAAAAGAACATAAAAATATCATTGATGTAATCAGTGATGAATTTTGTGTGATGGCTATGAAAGAAAAACTCAATCAATTTGATAGGAATAATGTTTTGAAAATTGTGGATAGATCCAAAGACACCGTGATCTTAGGAACTAAATGGGTGTTTATAAATAATATATATGAAGCTAGTAATATTGTTATAAACCAAGATATAATAGTTGAATATGAATATAGTCAGAAAGAAGGGATTTACTTTGAAAAAACATTTAAACCTTTTGCTATAATTGAAGTAATCTGAATCCTTCATAATTAAATAGCCCATCTAAATTTCTAACTGTATCAAATGGATGTTAAGAGTGCATTCCTAAAGGGATATATAGTTGAAGATGTCTTTGTTGAACAACCCCTAGTATGGAAAATCCAAATTTTCATAATCATGTTCTCAAATTGACCAAATCATTATATGGTTTAAAATTAGATCCATGAGATTGATATGGTGGATGGAGAAATTTTCTTATATCAAATGTGTTTTTAAATGAAATTTATGATCCTAATATTTTTATAATGAGAATGATTAAATATGTTTTAGTAGACCAGATATATGTTGATAATATTATTTTTGGATATTCATGAAATTATTTATGTATAGATTTTTTTTAAACGAAGAAATATGAATTTGAAATGAGTTTAATGAGGGATCTAAAATTCTTCCTTGCATTTCGAAATTTTCAAAATAAAGCAGGTAAAAATTCAAATAGAAGTACTTATACAGATGTAATTTTAAAAAGATTTGGCTTTGATAGCATTAAAATTAGTGACAAACCCATGAGTATGAATTATAAGTTGGATCTTGATGAAGATGGTAAATCTATTGATCAAACCACATATAGAGAGTAATGATTGGATTCTTTCTCTACATGATTGGTAGTGGGAGAGATATAATGTTTTCAGTTTGTATGTGTGCTTATTTGCATGCCAATCCCAATGAATCTCACTTGAGTAGTGTTAATAGAATTTTCAAATACCTCAAATATACTATCAATTAGGCTTGTTTTACCCAAAAGGAATATCATTTGATATAGTGAGTCATTTTGATGATAATTTTGGTGGATTTTAGATATATTGGAATAGATCATCATGAACATGCCACTTTTTGAAAAAATCATTCGTTTAATGGTTTAGTAAGAAGAAAAATTATGTAGCGTTATCTACTACTGAAGATGAATACATAGCTTCTGGTAGATGCTGTACATAAATTCTATGGATAAAACACTATCTTATAGTCTATGGATATCAATTCATCCATGTACATATATAAATTTACAACAAAAGTGCTATTAATATCTCTAATAATCCAGTTTTTCACTCTACAGTGAAACATATTATTGTGAGACATATCTATTTGGCGGATCATTATCAGAAGAGTGATATTACCTTAAAATTTATTGGCATTGAATATCAACTTGTTGATATATTAACTAACCAATTGAACTATAAATGGAAAAATTACATCATATGTGATCTAGGAATGATCAAATAGTAGGACCATGATTTTATCTCTACTTAAATCTTTTTCTATGTCTTTTCCATACCGACACTGTTGTCATTCAAAAACCAGTGTCATGCCGACACCGTTTTCATGATGACACCATTGATGTTTTTTGAAGTATTTCATGCCAACAACGATGACAAATCAATTTTATACCTTGTACAGCTTTTTCATAATGACACTGTTTCATTAATTTTAGTAAAACCTGTTCATAATTTTGTGATTTTGAAATCATAAAGTACTTAAATTATATAAATATGAATCGATCATCTCTACTCCCATTACTTATACTCTCTCAATATTTTTATTCCTCTATCTTTCTCTACTCACAACCTTTCACCTTCTAAACTATGAACTCAACTAATCAGAATGGCGTGAGTAAAGCGAGCTCTGGAAGAGGGTGAGTCTCTTCCATCCAAGAAACAAAAAAGTGGTGTCATGAAAATCTTCAGGTCATGAAAATCCTAGTCTGGTAAACTATGTTGTAACTTCAGAGAAGGATTTTCTAGTTGAATGTCTCTTAGAGAGAAAACCATTGTTGTTCAAAGCGCTGAATGATCAAGGATGGCTTGAATGGTTCCCAAATAATTATAGATTATTTTATCTGAAGCCGGTGTATGTTTTTATATGAATATGAATCATTTCCTGGATGGAGGTGACATTGCATGGATGAATTAAATTGTGAAAGGTAAGTGAATCTCATTATCTTCAAGAAATTGTGATGAGTGTCTTAAGGTACCTCATGAAGGAAAGATTGATGATTACCAAGGTAATTATCCTCCTGAAAGTGGTTTTTCTATTAGGATATTAGTCTAAAGGATCTAACTATAAATGAAGAGCACAAGAGACCCATCACATCATAATTGAATTGTGAGTGCAGAATTTTTTTCATGTTAATTAAAAATCAAATTTGTCTTAGCAAATTGGACATTTTTTCTCTCTTGTATCTAGTTTTATACTGTGTTAAATTCTTTAAATAAATTTTAAATGTAATCTTTGTAGACATCTAATGGTTCACATCAATGAGATGATAAAATCTGGGTGTAAAACTAATTATCTCTTCCATTCAAGAATGATTTCATCTATGATGAAGGGGAAGGTATGCGTACATGAAGATGTTGATGTGGTAGATAGAGAATGAAGTGGAATATTCATAATCTCTGACATTTGTAAAATAATAAAAATAAATTGGAACCATAGGAATATAGACTGGGTTTGTGATGAAGAATGATTGTTTGAGAAGTTCAATCCTATTGATCGTCCTATTAGACAAAGGGATATAATTGATCCTGGTATCGGTTTGGATGAACAAGTAACCAATTATTCAGATGAGGAAGAAGATATTTCTACCCCTATTAGATTTTTGGAATCACCAGCTGATTATCAATGTTACCCAATCACTGCAGTACCATCAAAAAGATTATTTAATGGACCCACAAGCCCACCTTTGGATTCAACCTCTCATGAACCTATTCTCAAATCATGTGGTAGTGAAGAAAATAATTTTTGAGGTGGTGTAGAGTAGGTTAGAAAATCCAATGAAGATGATGTTGATGAAGAAGAAGAAGAAGAAGAAGAAACTGGTAGGGAAGAAAATGGTTCAGAATCTGGAAGGGAAGAAGGATAGGAACAAGTAGAAGATGAGAAAAATTAAGTTTGTAATAATGAATAAATTAGTGAATGTTACTGTGATAGTGACTATGATCACCCAAATGTAAATCTAGATACTGTGAGTATGAATGTTACTGATGCTAATAAAGATGTATCTTTTACAGGGGTTGTTCAAGACTAATATTTTTCATCAGATGAACCTACATATCATGTTGTGTACACTAGGAAACATACTTTTCGTAACAAAACGAAACCTATCAAGGAAATCTTGAATGAGGGGGATCCATCTATCATAAGAGATGACACTAAGGGTGTGAATTAATTACTAGTATATCAAGATGATGAAGAGAATCAAATAGGAAGAGTAAGTATTGATACAATTTCTCCTATGGATTATAATATTATTGTGGAATGGATAATAAATCATTCTTATGTCACATTGGGATTAGATTATAATGATTTCGATGATGAGATTGTTTCCCTTTCTGTAAGGGAACCAGTGGATGAGACCAATTCTAGTGGCTATGTCACTATAGCCGATTTGTTTCAATTAAAATTATAAATACAAGCGTCCATTATACAGTCAGTAAAATCTCAAATGAGATATGAGATTGATGAATACATGAAAAAGAATACTAAGATTACTGATAATTTGAAAGAAATTATATCAATTGTTGATGGTGTAAAGAACACCGGTGTTTATATATCTTCTCTTGTTTCAAAATGTCTCTTTCATGTTGGTGATGCTTTTATTTCAAATATAGTGATAAAATAGATTCAATCAAATCTCATCCAAACTATAAAGACAATTGTGATAAGAAATACCAATCTTGAAAATGATATAAAGATGTTGACAACTAGGAGAAATGCTTTGACCACAGAGTATATGACTACAATGGAAACATTCATGAATGAACTTGATAACCATATTTCTCATTTTAAAGATCATGATTTTTCAAAGATAAGAAAACAAGTTACAGATGTTACCTCTTCAGATCTAGCTTCATGTTATGATCCACCAGTTCAGTCCTCACAATCTGCAGATCATTCTAATATTAGTTCAGTGTTTAAAGAGGAGCTAAAATATTTTATTTCCATTATGGAAAAAGTTTACGATACATCAGATAAAGTGCATGATCAATTCATGTATTGTACATTAAGTTCTTCCTACACTCAAAAAGAGCTGACCAAAAGGCTTAATGTGTTTTTCTGCTAACTCAACACATAGCACCAAATGAATAGTATGTTCATGCACATGGACAAAAATCTTACTCATCCTCCAGTAATAAAGGACTATAATGATCAGATTCAAAAACTCATGTAATTTAATTCATGTTGGATATGATAATAGAAAACAAGGATGATTTTAAGAAGGCCCGAAAATATGATGGTGTGAACATTAACGAATTCATCAAGCTGTTGAAACCATAACATCATGTACAATGTGAATCCATTGTAGTACAAAATGGTGAAGAACTTGGACCTACTAGTTATGTGGCCACTCAACCTCAAATGTTTGTTTCTCAGGACTTCTCTCACATCAGATAAGTCACCACAATCACTATTCAATCTCGGCTTCATTCACAACAAAGCACCATCCTTACTTCTATAGTTCTTGAAAGAGACACTATTTCTCCTCTAAAAATTAGTTTGGGCCCTCCTACTCCTCAGCCAACTCCTCATGATCAAACTTATATTGATACTTCTACTAATGGGAAGGAATTATGTGATCCAACAACTTGATCTTATCCTATTCTGAGGAGTATTTTTTATTTTATATGGTTTTATTCCTCTATGTTTTTTTTGGACTAATCAGTTTTTAAATGAAATTTCATTTTTCTTACTTTACTGTTTTTTCTTTTCTATTCTCCTATCAGTTTTTTTTAATTTCAAATGGGGGATAACTTTATACAATTCAATAATTCCTTGATTTGTGATTATCAAAAAGGGGGTGATTGTCGGCCCATAAATGCTGATGGCCACTATCTATAACTATATGTTTTAATTATCAAAAATAATTTCATATATTAACATATATATTATTTCTAGTTATATATTATATTATGACACATACCTATCTTGAATATCAGGTCATGTCATTTATATAAATATTTATGTGTGCGTATGTTTAAATAAGATCTTACATGATTATCTATATGTAATTATGAGGATTAACAGTTTCTAACTTTGTTGAATTGCAAGACAGACAAAACATCTAACATTGTATGAGTATAGGTCACTCACATTGAAAAATATATGACTCAACATAATATGTACGTCTTTTTGGAAAACTGATAAAAAAACATATTTTCTAAGTATTTGAACCTAACAACATTAGAAAGACTCTTTGTTGGACAAGACACTAACAGACAGAAGACCCACAGTTGCACACACTACTGATGTCGACGTCATACTGTTAGTTCAAGTGTCCTACTGTTGCATGATGCTACAAGTGAAAGGACTCACTATCAGTTAAAATGGGTCATTTTTGGTTTAATTGTCCCACTGAAAAAAGGACAGACTCTCCATTAATATGAGTCACCATTAGTTTATCTATCTCACTAAAGAAACATGACACTTACACCCTAAGTCAATGATACTAATGGAATAGACTCACTGATGCACAGATTCACCAGTACTGATGAAGAGGACTCACATATATAAAGAGTCGGTGATGCTGACACACTGATGCCAATGAGACAACGATACAAAAAGACACTAATGCTAATATACCGATACCAACAAGACACCGATACTTATGAAGCATAGATAGACATAAATAATGTTTTTAATTTATTAAATAAACATTATTTCTAATGATGATGTTCAGAAAAATTAATGGTTCTGACATTAATGAATATTTTCTGTATGAAATTCAGTAGATAGTACGAGGTACATGCATGTGGCGGGATCTTCGTGTAAGCTAGACTTTGAAGTATAAATTAATTTACATGATAGAACATTCGGGTAATGATACAAAGTAGAAAGACTAGAAGAAATAAAATCTCCTATAACACTCGAGATTTCAATAAATTCTCATTAAATCTATGCATGAATATAGGGGGACATCAACAAGATTAGAAAAATATACTAAGATGCACTAAACATCTTTCAAACAAGGATTTGATCATTTCATACTCTTGAAAACAAGACAGCATAGACTACGATACTCTGTTTTGAAGAGGACTTTCAAAAGATGACTCAAACCATAATTTTCACTACATCAATCGAGTACCGAGCTTCCATGTAGAACACAAAGTGACTTTTAAACTCTATTAAACAACTTTTTATCTATTGAGTTCTTTTGTTTTAATTTTTGATTAGTGTGTGTATCTATATGTTACACACACTGACTCATGGGCACAACTTGTTAATACCTGATATACTCAAACTCAGTCTCATTATTATCACCTCTATCCCATTAATAACTATGGAAGAGGTCATGTGTGACAAGTTTTTTATTTTTCCCACGAATAACTGTGGTAGAGGTCAATTGTGACCCAGACAGTCTTATGTAATATTAAGAACCCTGATCCAGGGTATGGATCAAATTTATTAATTTAAACTGCTTGGTGGAAGTGATCACCACAGGGATAGGACTAAGTATCAGTTGGATAATTATCCTCTTGATCATTCCCCCAATGTTTTACACTTTAGTTTTACTCTGTTTTATCACTATTTCACAATCTAAATTGAACATTGATAGTTATTTTAGAAGAAAATTTATATATATTTTGAACTATTAAGTTACATCCAAATTTATTCCAATCATCACATTAGTATCGCTGAGAATTAATCAATTTTCTAAGAAATTAATTGAACATTCAAGAATTTTATAAATTCACTAGAAATAGAAATTTATTATATTTTTAATTTGCGAAAATTTAAATGAAACAATTTTAAATCATATATATTTATAGATACTCAATACCCCCCTCTTGAGTAATATACTCTGACCAATAGTACTCATACCTAGTTCTACATCTATTTCAAGGATTCATTATATAATGTCCTCTATAATGCACATTGAATTGAAGAAACCATTTTGAGAGAATTGGGAAAATGTATTCATATACCTGAGTGCATCAGTTTGTAGTGGCTGTATTGTTTTTAATAATAATAAATATTGATGAAAGTGATATTTCCCTGATGTTATATATCATAACAATATCACTATTAATAATATGTGTCAAACTAAACATATCATTGATCTATTTGATCAAATATGTGGAGCATGATATTTTTCCATGATTGATATTTGATATGGATATCATCAGCTATGTTTTAATAAGGTGGATATTCGGATGGAATCATTTTTTGTTGTATAGTCCTTATGAATTTACTATAATGGAATTGGAAATTTACAATTCACCAGCTATATTCATGGATTTAATGAATATATCCCTTAGATAATACCATTATCTGTTTATTTTAGTATTTATAGTTTATATTGTTGAATTATAATTGTTTTCCGAAGAACATGAAGAAGAATTAAAGATTTTTCTAATCACTCTAAAAAGGATATACTATAAAAAAATTTGAGTTCTAATTTTGATTACCGATGGTCACATGATTGTGTAATATATTTTCATGAGAGGGTACATCAATGGAATCTTCAAAGATAAAATTAGTCTAATAATTCCCAGACCGACTATAGTATAAAAGATCCATTGTTTTCTAGAATTTATTAAATAATAATAATGTTGTATGAAAACCAATTATTTATTTTAAATCCACTAACATAAATTAGTTGGATATGAGATTATTTCTTATGGAACATTTAATGTGGAAAGAATTTCAATAGACAGAATAGAAAGTTGGTTAGTGAAATTATTCACACAGTACTATGTACAAGAAAATGGTTTCTATTATATATTGATTCAGAAAAGAAGAAACAATATGTGTCTTTATAAAAAATTGAATCAATATATCTTTTGCTTCTCAGTAATGGAGATTTTAGGAGAAAAATTACCTTACTCATGATTTAGTGCATGGAATAGTAATATTTTCATTAATGATATAGAGGTATGATGATTATAGTGAATGATGCGATATATATTCTAATCATAAAAGGTGAAAATATATATATTACATAGAAAAATATGATTATGTCATAGAAAAAAAGTTTATATTTGATCAATGATATTGACTACTTAATATAGTTGCAACATGTGATGGTAAAAAGTGGTTGATGGAACGAGTCAAAAATAACCTTTTATGTTTCCTATAACGAGAATGAAAACAGATCAAATATTTAAGGATTCAACTTAGATTATACTTTATATCATGAAGAAAGGGTATATATTATATCTTTCTCAAAAAAATGATCAACCAACCATCTATTTGAGAAATAAAGCAGTCTAGAATGATGAAGTGAAACTAAAAAATTAAGGTGACCCATTTTCTAAAGGTTAAGCATTGTCATGATAGAATTATAATGTTTAGGAACTATGATTGTATACCATAAATATCAAACATGATGATGTATGTTTTTTGATAATTATTACAATTCACTCTTCTTAATTTATCCCTCATGTAAACATATGTTTATAGATCAGAAATACCATTTTTGGTCCGATAAAAAAATGGATATTTCAAAGTATTTATCTCGATGCTTAGTGTAAAAATAAATTAATAATTTTATAAATATTTCGTTTTCTATTTTTAAACAATTACACATACAAGAATAAATAAGTGAAAACATTATCATAGTTTTCATCATAAGAATCTCAAAAACTTGTATTTGGGCCAATCCTACATTGATGATGTTGATCACCATATGAAATAATTTAACATTATTTATTTTAGAGAATAATTAATACATGATAAACATAACCAGTTATAGTGTAATTAATGTATAATATTTCATGGAGTTACACCGTCAATCACATTTGATCGAGAATATGGGTTTACCAAAATGTTCCTGAGAATCCATCAGCAGGCTCTAGAAACAGATTTATGTTTCATTTCAACATAAAATCCCTAGATATATGGTCAGGCTAAGAAGAAAATTATAACTCTATATGTTATTTTATTTTTTTCTCAATGGATTAAAAAGTTTGGCGACATCAATACATTCCATGGTTGTAATTTTCATACAATAATGACATTCACCCATTAATTAATATGGATATTTATGAATCCATATATTAAAAGAAGATTAGAAATACAAAATTGTGGGATGATGTTTTAGAATGAAATATTTTAGACTAGATATATCTATGGAAATAAAATATAATGTTACATATATTGAATATTGAATAAGGGTATCTCATCCCCCAAAATATTTATTTAAAAAATCATCTATGAGATCTGTAGTAAAAATTTATTAACAAGGATTTCTTATAAATTTACACTTTGATAAAGAGTATGTGATTAAGAATTGGGGGAAATTACATCCCTTTATATATTAGTCACTTTTAAATTTTTAATTGTATTTGGATGATAACATATTGTTTGAAATATCCCCTGAATATCTCCAATTTTCACAACATGTTCCATGTTTCTATATGATGGTAGTTAATACATGATCCATCACTTGTAATGATTTTATATTTTATAAAATATAAGAAAAATATATCGTATGAAGAATAAAATATAGATTTTTTAATCATATATTATCTTTTCTATGAATTAAATACTTACACCATGACAAATATTTGTTGCAAAATCATTAATTTAAGGATGCTATATGAGAACTCAAGGATATTATGAGGAATTAGTATCATATGTTTTTTATAATGTAGTGATGAAATATTTTCTTTGAAATATTTATAAGGGGTAATAATTTAACACCATTATATTTTATGATATTTTTTTTCTATAAATACATTTAATTTACTTGGTAACATTCTTAAAACACAAAATAATATTTAAAAGAACTATGAAACACTACTAATTTGTTATATTTTAATTATGATGTCTGTATCAAAGTATTTGAGTTAGTGAATTAAATATTAATAACCAAGTGATTTAAATTTTTTTAATGTTTTTATTAAATATATTATCTACTAATAAAAAAAATAATTCCTTAATTTTCAATAATGTCACATTATGGTTGAATATTTTTATTTCATCAAGAATGGTTTTATTGAATTTGTTTCATATTTATTATAATTAATTATGGCAATTTAATAAATTTTATATTATCAAATTGCGATAAATTTTTTTAATCAGCATTGTAAATTTTTCTTATGGTGAATCTTTGGGAATTATACGAACAATATGATTTTCTGGAGAATCATTAGGATATATATTTTTTGAGAATGATGAGCTGTTTCAAGAAATTTCAGATTCCTATTGTTATTTGAATTTTTTTGAAAATTTCATTTTTTTAATTTTGTTAATAAAAATATTATTAATAAAGTTGTTATCAATATTATATCTGACCTTGGAATAAGAATACATGAGGCCTTAAAAGGATAGTTTTCATAAATTATTTTTAATTGCAATTTGTAATCTCATACTGAATTAATATCCCAAATTTATAGAGATTGAAGTTTTAAAAATGGATTCCATATTTGGATTCAATACATCAAAATTATATAGTGTGTTAAATTTCATTTTTGGTCATCATTAATAGTAATAATGGTAAAAATATTACTACCTCACCAAAAGGGTAAAATTGGTGAATTATGGTTAATACTATGTCTTAAGTCTATGATTTTTAAACTCATTTCATAAGGGATGATTTTTTTGAGTATTATCACATTAGGCAAAAAATTATATTTCTAATAAGAATACATTCTCCAAATATATATTAATAATATTTTAATCCTTTAAAAAATTAATGTGCGTCGCTCTCCCAACCTTTAAAAGGTCACATATTCTCAATATTAATTATGGAAACTTGTTCCAAATGAATCACCAAAACTATATCAAATCATCTTATATAAATTACTAGCAAATATAGAGTGTTTTTTCTTCTTCTACAAATTCAATTCAAAGTGTCTAAATGATGGGATCTAAGAGAGATTTACCAAATAACAAGTAATCATATTTAACAACTCCTTATAAAACATTTCTTCTCATTTATATTTGATATCTATTACATGAATAATAAAAAACAATATTAAAAACCTATTTAGATGTTATAATGGTTATGGAAAAACCATTTTCCTACTCTTCTAGACCCAGTGGAATGTAAAAACATCACTGTTGCATTTTAATGGTGTAACATCTCTATGTTGATGTGTAAATAATTTTTCATCACCATATGACATTAATGATTATATATATAGATATAATAAATATATATTTTATTTTTTTAATTTTTAGGTTTCTGTAAATATAATTCAACATTTACCTTCTTACTCAAATACTCATTAAATAGATGAAATTGTCTCTCCGATATAGTTGTGGACTACCACCCCTATAAAGCCAGGGGATTTATTTTCCTTTTCATCCGTTAATTACTGATTCATAATATATAGAGTATATATATAATATTTATAACATAATTAAATTATTATATATAATTTAACTATGATTAATATTCATGTATTTAAACTACCTAACAAAAAAATACATGGAAAAAAATTAACACAAAGAAATCATGATTAAAAAAAGATTATTAATAACCATGTAGTGAAATATTTTAGAAAGATTATATATTATGTTATAAGATGGTATATATTTTTTATAATGAAGTATAATAAATTTAAATTTATTATACAAGTGGTTAAAATAACTTCTAATGGTGTTGAATTATTGAATAATCTTTATTTTATGTTTTCTGTAACTATGTTTCTATTGGGATAATTATGTGATCATTATTTAATAAGCCCATAAATTTTCATCTCCTAAGGTTATATAGGTTTATCAATATTATTTCTTTATTTTTCCTCTATTGAAAAAATTAACATACATAATAATTGTTTTTATTGAATTAGTATAGTAAATTTAATATCAACTATATGATTATTCAACAATGCCCATTTTTTCATTAAAACATCTCCAATATTGCTTTCGATGTCATCAAATGATTGATTATTTTTATTTTTATCTGTTTTAATTTTTTTAAAATGGTTTAGAAAGAATCGTCATGTAATTTTCATTACAATATACATTTTTTCAATAGTGTGAAGAGAATTTTTATTAATGTACATCAAAAAAATGAATATTCCAAGTATCGTGTATACTCATGTATTTGAAGATTAGATTATATTCATCTATGTATAATTCCAAATAAAATATTTCTCTTAATATTATATAAGTATTTAAATTTTAAATATGTTTTTTCAAAAGTATTTTCCTCAAAACACTTATTGGGATCATTTAAAACTATTTTCATCTACATTGTCATTGTTAAATGATTCATATGATTTAATGAGGATAAATTTTCATGATACCATAAACAAAATATCTTAGTATGAATTACTGTCATTTTAAATGAGAAAATTATTAATATTACATTTTAGTTTTCATTCAATATATAAAGTTACTTATTATTAAGGAATACAAAATATGTAGTATTTTTGTTATTATGTGTAATGAAATGGAATTATTATGTGATTTTTGGGTTCTGAAATTACATATAACCTTCATGAAATGGTATGTCTCGTGGGCAATGTCATGTTGGATAATTGGCCATGAAATTAATAAATAATATAATGTTTATTGGCACGATGCCTTGATGGTTGATTAAGTTGTTTGAAATTATAAATTCCATAATTAGAAAATTATTTATTGAAGTCTGTGGGAATACTCAAGAAACATTGTTTTCCACATATATTTATTTGATTTAATGTGACAATTTCAACTTTTTAAATGATTTTCATTTTTTAATGACCTATATATTCAGTGATATATTTCACTACATGCATTCCCTTACGAAGAATCTGAGATCACAATTTTATTTTATTTTTCATTCCCCTGAATGAAATAAAGTATAACATGATTTGAATGTAAGTATATTCTATAGGGAATAACAATAATATCAAATTATGTACTATATTGTATTTTTTTGTATGGAAATATAATGTGAAATTAAATCATGAATATGTTTCTCCATGAAAACTAAACTATTTAAACCCCTCAGGACGTGATATCTTTTTTTTGATCCAATGTAATAAGTTAACCAATAATAATGGGATGCTGGGATTTATTTAGTTTCACACATTCTCACTCCATCCTTTCAACATTTCACATGACTGTTTGATGATCTTTATAAGTGACAATCTAATTGAACTGATGAACAAGCCTCTTTCTGTAGTGACATTGAATCCGTCATATTAAACATGGTTTATTGGATATTTTTGATGGAATCCATACAATATCATTTATACAGAGGAGTCAACCATTGATTTATATAATCAAACATTTCATAATTGGAGAATATAACTTTTTAGAATCTACTTTGTATAACCTTCAACTTTAACATTGTACACATTTTCTATCCTATAATGTTAAATGATTCTATATAATTTCTAGCTACAAGTTCCCCAAATATGATCATGAAAATTGAAAAAAATAGATATATTTTACAGAAAACATGGAATCATACCCATTTATTAGAACACATAAATACGGATATAGAAACATGATTATCTTCATTATGTTAGGACCTTATGTAATACCAGAAAACTCTAAAGTAATAACGTGGAATTGAATAGATTATATTATATAATAACCCAATAACATAAGGGAATATAATATAGTAATAATTTTTAATGTATTTTTTATATAAAATAAAAAAATTATGATTAATCATTCAGTGCATACAATACATTGATTGTTTGTGTCATACACAACAATGTTTATCTTTGATGACTAGTATTGCACGTTCGAACGAGTGTTAATAAACAATAATATATTAATAAAAATTTATTATTTAACATATTAAGATATATCCTCACTATGGAATTATTTGTTATGAATGGTAGTAACTATATTATGATAATATATGGTTTAATATTATTTAATCTGAATTCGTATGTTACTAGTTAATTTGAAATTACTATAAAAAGCATATGAATATAAGGGAAATGTTTATATGATATTTCTTTCATCCAAATAATTTTAATTATTAGTGAATTATATTATTGAAATGTATATTATATATGTTCAATAATAACTTTTATGATAATCCAATATATCTGATAGACATAAGGTAAGAATAAATCATACTTTACTCATAAAAATAGTATTTTTCTAAAAGGAAATTTTTATTGATTTAATGTAGAACCAATTTTAAATACGTTTTTTAGAATATTGATAAATTTATAATTTGAAATGAACTTTATTTTTCAAAAACAATTAAAAAAATTTCGTAGGAGTTTATTTTGTAATTTTCTTTGAGGTCTCATTTTTTGATTAATAGTGAAAATTATTGAATTGTAATTCAATACTTATTTTTTGCCTAATTTATTTTTAGTTTAATGGTTTTTTTTATTTATTGAGAAAATATATTTATTATATATATATTTAATAAAATATAATTCATTTTAAACAAAATAACATTGACATTTAATATAAGACATATAAATCTTTTGAACATTTAACTTCATGAACTCCCTTTGTTGTCTCATATTCTTGATTTAATTTTTATTAATTTTGGAATCATTATCATTGGAAATTTTTAAAATGTATTAAATATTTGAAATCTACATGATTTTTTATTTTCAAATAGTTAAATAATGTTTTTTTTATAAAAATGAGTCATCGTGATTAAAAATAAATATAGAGATTAAGAGAAAAATTATCTTAACAAGGGATTAAACCGGAATCCTAGGAGCCAAAATTACTTACAAACTTGTCAATAATTTTTTTTGTTAATATATAGACCATATAATCCTTTTTCCAGAATTAGGACCATTATTGGATCAAAATTCCATTAAAAAAAATTAGGTGTAATTTCCTTTTCAAAAATCCACAAGAATATCACTCATCCTCCACTATAAAATAGCACTCCACCATCGACATTATTCACACCTATAAATAGATTTCTATAACCAAAAAATATTCCCAAATAGATCTCAAAAATTCAAACCATCATCATATAATCCTCCATTGAGTATTAAATTCATTCAAGGAGTCCCTTTTAGTGTAAACCTAAATGAGTTACTTGATGAAGAGGTAACATTTTCAAATAATCACATTTAATTCATTTAAACCTCCATCCCATTAAATATTTTAATACTTTTATTTTTTAATAACATAAATATCCTCTATATTTATTGATTTTTTCCTATTTCATCTACATAAATTTACACAGACATCAATCTAATGGGCAATGATCTTACGATTTTTTTGTACGACTAACAACAGGCTCACGAAATGATGTCCATCATTTTTCATTTACGTCCTCTTATTATTAGGAATTATGATAGAAATATTGTAATATACGATATTTATTTTTTAAATAATATTTTATTCTTATATAATTTTTATATGACAGATAACATCAGGATTTCTATTTTATGGGATGATGATAACATGATTTGTTGATGTTTGGACTACCTCTTACTCAAAGCGATGTGATCCGTTCACACTATACATGGAATATAGAAAGGATGTTTTTATTCAAAAAATTGTTTAAAATATTTCATAAGTATGATATTGTAATTATGATATATATATTCAAAATTTTAAATAAGGAAATGAAATGAATGTAGGGTTCTAGCATACGTACGACCTATTGTCTCCATGAATAATAATTTAAATTTTCATTCTCTGAATTTCATTATATAAAAAAAATAAATGTATACTGAAAATGTTTTATATCATAATTATGTTTTAAATTATTGATATGTCAATACCATGATAGTAACAACATGTAATAAGTCAAATAATACTTGATAAACTAGGTAATCAACAACTAAAATAGTGAAAATAAATAAATATTTCCATCAATTGAAAATATGACATTATTAAAATTCAATTAATGATATGATAAATGTTAATATGGTTCTAAAATGAGTTATTAACATGTTTAAAACCAATATATATAAATTTAAAGGGTATTCACTTGAAAGTAAATGCATTGTAAGGGATTCTTGACTCAATTTTCTTTCGGTGAGGCATACACTATTTTCACCAAATAATTTTGTTTGTCCAATATAGGCATACACTATTTTAATTTATATCATGAATACATTTATATTAATAGTATTTAGAGATTAATTTGATTTTTTTGGGAATATAATTCGAAACTTAGAATGTATTATGGTATTATAATATAATTTATCTTTCTATGATTCTTACACAGTTATCACCACTAATTTCTTTTATGTGATGTATCTACTAAACCTTTTGATATATCATGTCACAATTTATGTTTTATTGTTGTTATTTTTTCAGTTTGAATTATTTATTCTATTTCTATTTGAGTCAAAATTTACAAACAATTAAAAAATTTCATAACATCATTTCTTTTAATTTGGTCATATTTCTTCCACATTGTCATTAATATTCTAATATTACATGTGTAATAAATTTTTATGATATAATTATATATTTTTACATTTTTATGGGAATTTATAGTTGACACACATAATATATTAATTTATTTATTATGAAAAGATTTTTATGGTCTTCTCAGGGGTTTACCACAAAATATCATATTTTTCAGTATTGTTTACACATGAATTTCAATCAAAGGAGATTATATGAAAATTGTGTAGAAAAATTTAATTTTATTGAAATATAGTTATTTATGAACTTTTAAAGTTATGTTACCATTTTACCACTCTTTGGTACTTAAAATATTTCAGAAAATGTATCATGAAACCCCAACATCATTTTCCACATTAGTCGAAAAACATATTTTCTAGGAAAATCCATGTTTTCTAAAAATGTTTCAAAAATGATTTTTCACTATTACAAACTGATTTATTAATATTTCCCCTTATTTAATTTTAAAAATATTTTCAATGGAATCTTATAATTGATTTATGATCTACACCATTTTTAAACCTTTATTACCACGAAAAATTAATGTTTTTTTACCTTGTAAAATATGTATATATATACCTAATATCACTTCGTTAATGATAAAATTTCAAGTAGAAAATATTAGTTTTAATGAAAAAATTTCCAAATTTTGGTTTAATATATTTTATTTTAAAACATAAATATTAAATGGGACATTTAAATGATTCTTTTTTTCAAAAATTCATTTATATTATTTCGAATCATTAATGACAAAAACACCTTATTTTACTCTAGATGGTATACTTTTTCATTTAATCCATACTCGTTTTTCCATTGGAAGGTTTATGATTTATTTGGTCAATTATAGAATGGAAATTCACGTCATTTATTAATTTGTTTTACCCCTTTGATAAAATCAATTTATTATATTCAATTGATGTTTAATTCCACCTAATTATCTATATCATTTATCATGTTTATGTTTATTTCCTATGCTATATAGAATATTTACAGATGGTGTATACATTGATGGGTTATATCTTGAGTCTACTTATTCTAATGATATTATAAAATTCATTTATTTAATGTGTAATTATGATTCAAATGATTCAAAGTTTTATGGGAGATGTTATATTGTTTAAAGATTATTTTCCTCTTGAATTATTTAATAATATTTTAATGGTATCTCTATTCATTACCAAAAATATACATTATTTTTAGTTATTTTCAACTAATTAAATATTCATAAATCCATATTATTTATTCAAAATAGATATTTTATAATGCATATTGTTAATTAGTTAACTTTATTACACAATATGATGAATTATTTAGACAGGATGTGACATGTGGGATATATTAGAACCAAAACATTTCTGAAGATAAAAAGTGATCATTTAATGATACTATTTCCCATTAAATTTTTTAAATTTCATGCGGGATTTACCTTGGGTTGTGTTTGGGTGAAAATTGATAAAATTGGAAGGAGGGGTTGTGCATGGTCGGCTCATTGTTTTCAAATTGTGTGCCCAGACCATCAAATGATGCAACCATGAAATACTGGGTTTTACAAGGCTAGAGGATATTATTCCAAGCCATGTTCCCTAAAACGATATATCATGGACACCCCCTATAAAAGAAAAAATTTAAGGCATGCTGTTAGGGGAAACCATGCTCCTTAAGTAGTAAATAGTGAACACATTTTTAATTATCCAGAAAATTATTATTAAATATCTCGAACTCCATATTTTTTCCCCTATTCAACCAAAACCTTCCCAAATCAATTTTCCTCCATTTTGGAGGCTCTTAAATGGATTATAAGCCTCTCATACCTCTTTTATTGGATAATCGATGGATGTAATGAAGATATGAACCACACCTGGTAAGTGGTTTCTTCCCCATTAGATCTCAATTTTACTCCTACTCCTCTTCTAGGAAAAAAGAGTAATGTGTATCCATTTTTATATCTAGATATATATCTAGGTTTCTTAGATATTGATTCATTTAAATCTTGGATCTCTAAATTGAATTATGATCTCAATCTATATTTTTATTTTATTGAAATTGGGGTCATCAATTGGCGAGCCTTCATCACCATTCTTAAGTTAGGTGGAATTTAATTCAAAAACCCATGTCAAAATTACATTTATGTGTATGTAATTAATGAATTTATATTATATGTTTACTAACTTCATTCATGATAGAAATAATTAATTCGGTGAATTAATCAATTAATGAAAATTTTTAAATTGGGGACATTAGGATTATAGATTTGAAATAATTAATTATAGACATAATTATAAGATATTAGGATTTAATTTTATAGTTAATTGTGGAATTAATTATGTGATATTAAAATTGGGATTTTTTTGGATAATTTTTGAGTTAATTATCGGAATATTCAAATATGTGTAGGAATGTTTAACCTATGAATTAATTGGGGATAATAAATATATAGAGACAGAACAATTAATTGGGCATTAATGGAATGGTTTAGATGGAATTAAATAATTGAAAAATTATTTAATGTGAGTAATGTTATTATTTAGTTTTTTAATTAAATAATATAACTATGTAGTTTAATTGTTAATTAATGTGAATATTATGATTTTTTATGAATTATATAATTGGATTAATTAATTGAAAAATTAATTAATGTGAGTAATGTGATTATTTAATTAATGATTTAAATATTAGGATTAATTAAATGAGAAATTAATTAATGTGTGTAATGTCATTATTTAATTATTGAATTAAATAATATTATTTAATAATTGAGGAATTAATTAATTTGAGTAATGTGGCAAGTTAATTATTGAGTTAAATAATTTGGTTATTTAATTACTTTTTTCATGAATGTAATTTATGTGAATATTTTATTGTTCAGTTCAATTATGGGTGAATATTGAAAATTAATTGGAAAAATAATTGAAGGGATTTCAAGTGGCTAATTAATTGTGAATTAGTAAATATAATTTTTTTATGGAAAATTATTGGATAATTTATTGAGGGGGGTGTGAATGTGAATTATTAATTATAGAATTACATAATAGAAATGATGTGAATTAATTAATTAATGGTTTTAATGTTATGATCTTCTAGATAAGATAATTAATTGGGTAATTAATTAATGGATATTTTTTTAATGATATTGAATGACATAGATTAATTATGTAGTGAATATGGAAATTAGGTTTTTTTGACGTGATATAATTTAATGTATTATATTAATTAACTGTTGAATAAACTAATCTAGAATTTTGTGATATTGAGTTGATAATGTCGGATAATCAATTTGTCAAATTAATTAGGACATATTGAGATTCATGATTTGAGATAATTAATTTGGAATGAATTATGATATATTGAGATTATATATCTTGATAAATAAATTATCAAATTAATTTTGTGAAAATGTTGTTGTGAATTGAAAAACAAATTGTTGATTTGATTATAATGTATTGAGATTGTGAATGAGATAATTAATTATTAATTTAATTGTTGGATTTTGAGTTTTTTGATTTTTATTAGTTAATTGATAAATTAATTAATGGGATTGACATAATTTATTAATTGGAAAATTAATTAAAGGTAATTATGGTACAAACCAATTATTTTATTATTAATGAAATTGATGTTGTTAATTAACTGTTAAATTTATTAAGGGTAAAATAATAGGAAAATTTTAATTATAATGTGACTAGTATGAATTTATCTGTTGTCATTCACTTGTGAGTAAATGGTTGGGGACACGACCATCCAATTGAGAAGTATAAATGGTAAAATGGTAACTGTACTTGTGAGTAATGCAATGAAAACATCGTACTTGAATTGATAAGTACAAATGATAACATGGTAATTCTTCTTGTGAGTAATGAAATGAGAACAATTTTATACTACTGATAGGTAATAATGCTTTCCTGATCTTCTAACATTTGAATTTGATATTTCTAACTAGGTCAATTAAGTGAGAAATTTATGAATTGTAATAATGGCACTCCGAGATATGACCTCTCTTATGAATACTTAAGGCACTAGCATGACCAGAAGTTGGTATTGAGATATTATATAACCATTGAATGCTTTGAGTATCATAATAAGCTAATATAGGCATTAAGATATTATATTAGAGAGACAAACATTGGGATTTGACATGCGCCGAAGAAGACATTGAGTTTCGGGCGTCCTCGATAACCCTGTATATAATGTTGTAATTTAAAGAATACATGATAATGTGATAAATATTTATTTATGCATTTTAATTTTTTAAATATAAAAATATATACATGGTGTTAATGTATTTTTATTATACACCATTGGTTGTGGCCTATATAGTTGTACTCGCACCCTACTTGGGATACATTATTGGTACTCAAATATATTACATGACTATATGATAGGTTACAAAAAAAGAACCTATGGTAAATATCTGGTTTGGGATGGATCATGGATGAGTAAACTAGATATGGTTTGAGAGTCACATGAGTGTTTCTGATGTATTTATTTATTGTTGATTTTCTAACACATGAATTTTATATTTGATTGGAATATTAACTATTCAGATTTCACATCATATTTCTAGTATTGATCATCTTATGATACAATATTATTCATATGTTGTCATATTGTTTGATGATTTTATTTATTTCTGATGGTGTATTACTCTAATTATTAAAAAATGAGGGTATATTATCCTCATGATTGATATTATACCCACTCTTCTAGATGAAATCCTTTAAAATACATAGAGGATTTATTAAGGTTATATGGAGAACTGTCTTTGGGAACTAACGTGTGGAAATCTAGTAAAAACCATAAAATATGGTTTCGAAGGAGTTTTATTTTATTTATTATTTTATCATGATTTTTGGGAATGGTATACATTAGACTAGGATTCGTTTGGTTTTGTTTATGAGATCTTCCATGAGAGTAACTGGCCCATGTTTGGGGAATAACCCATATACCTCGGGTAGGATTGTTGTTATTTATGTTTGTTGTTATAATTGAATGTTATTTAACCATGGTTGAAGAACTTTTTTAGATTTGGTTATTAATGTTGATATTTCATGTATATTTGATTCATGGACTGGTAAGTCATGAAAGTTTTGTATGTATACAACATACCAGTAACTCAGTGTTATTTTGTGACATGAATCGTTTTAGGTATGCCCATGAAAATTGATTATGGGTCAGTGGTTGAACATGACCTATAATTTCATGCATTTTAAATTAAAATTAAATTGGTTCCTATCATGAAATTAAGAAAAATTCTAAAAAGATTCATTTTTAGAATATGTAGGTGTATAAATGTGAAATTTGAATAATTATAATGTTCCTACCCATGTCAATCAAGACATAGTTGTTGGATGGATTAGGGTATTGATAGTTCCTCAGTTTTGACCATGTAGATTGAAAAAGGGGGATATACTTGTTATTATTCTTTGTAATTACTGTTGATAAATAAGTTAATGTTATTAAATGAGAATCCTTTATATTTTTACCTTTAATTGGGTGGTTGGAGTAGTGATAATTACCTAATCTGAGAACTTTATTGTATGTTGTGTGGGGGACTATCAGTATCTAGATAGGTGTAGTGAGATGTTAGTGGGTAGGGAAGCCTAAGTGTTTCATTAAATTTTTGTTTTTATATAGTGGGAGGAAAAATTATTAACGGGGTATTTGAGGAGGCTTTTACTAATAAATTCATATTATACACTTAACTAGTGACAATCATTTCCCCTACCATGACATAATCCCATGTATGCTGAGAATACTATGGATTTATGCATCAAAATATTAATGTATTTTGGTGGGATATTGATCTCATTAGAGTTTGGGCTTACAAAGAAATAAATATGTCGGTTTGGATAGTGGGAGGCATTCTATAGATATTTTATAGATTAGTTTCTTAGGATTTATTGTCGGTCTAAGAATATCGTGGTCGATTGTTTTTTTACATGGTGATAATAAAAAAGCTCCGAATGTGGGGAGAGATATGTTTGATGTTGTTGCATGGAAAAATAACATTGGATATAAGTGGTGAAATTTGAATTCCAATGTGGAACATGTAAGGGGAATGTTTAAATTGTTCAATTAAATTCTAGGTGGGCTTTAGAGGTTGTGTATGTACAACCCTTCTTAATAGTTTTGTATAACTATTCATCTATTTAGGATAATATTATTGATGTATTAGATAGTTTTGATAATGTCTTGTGGGAAAATAATTTTTTTAAATTTAATGTCCTATGGAAACATGAAAGGATTCAAGATTAAACATGTGACAATGAATAATATACGAGGTATTAGTGGCCCGATCATTTTGACTCTGAATCTTGAATATTATTTAGAGTACTTATCGAGGACAATCTATTTTAATGTGAGTAGATTGTAAGAACTCGAATATTTCTATAGATATATAGAGATAATTTATATGCAATCCATTTTCCTTTATTGATTAATTTTCATTTGTGTTTTTCTTGGGGGTGCATTTGGTTTAAAAATGTTAAAATTAGAAGGAGGGGTTTTGAACAGTTTTCTCACACTGTACTCCTATCCTAGAAAAATGTGAACCCTAGAGATAGTGGAAATTTAAGGACTAGAACCCCTTATTTCGAAAATTATTTACCTAAAATGATAAATCATGACCCCCACTCGAGAAGAGTCTCTTTGTTAGGGTAAGACATGCACCTTGAGAAGAAAAAGTGAACTCAGTTTTAATTTACCAAGAAATTCTATTTTAATTTATCAACCTAACAATTTTAACCCATATTCAAGTCCAACTCACCACAATATAATTTTCGTCAATTTTGGAGGCTTCCAAATGAATTTCTTGTAATATAGATTTTCATTCTTGGATAATTGAATGGTAGATTGAAGATCAGCACCAACAGGGGTATGTGGTTTCAACCCATTTATATCTCTCTTTCCCTCCCACTCATCATCCCAGATAAAATAAAGACTTTGTCCTCTGAAGGATCAAGATTTATATCTAGGTTATTATTATATTTTTTCATTTAAATCCACGATCAACTAATTGAATAATGATCTCATTATATATCATCATTCTGTTGAAACAATGGGAATCCGTTGATGAGCAGTCATTAAAATTCATAAGGTTGGTGGTATATAATTCAAACCCTTAGGAATATACTAAATTTATTTTCATGTAATTTTAAATTTTCTATTAGTTGTTTATGAATTATTTTATTGATTTAATTAATTGATTTATTGAATTAATTAATTGAATGAAATATTCCAATTTGGGATATTATGATCATATATTTTTAATAAGTAATTATTGAATTACTTATGATATACTCAAATTGAATTAAGTAATTAATTGTAAAATTAGTTACAAGATATTAAATTTTTGATTTTGGGATAATTTATGGTTCAATTAGTTATTGTAATATTTACTTGCGTGTTGGAATAATTAATTTAGGAATTAATTTGGGATATTTTAGTGATGGAGATAGAAAAATTAGTTGATGAATTAATTCGGGGTTAATTAATTGTTAATGAATTAATTAATTAATTGATGAATTAATTAATATAGGAAATGTGATCATTTAATTATTGAATGAAATAATAAGATTAATTATTTGATGAATTAATTAATGTGAGTAATGTGATTAATTAAATATTTAATTTACAAATAGGATAAATTAATTGATGAATTAATTAATGTGAGTGACATGATTATTTGATTGTTGAATTAAATAATAAGATAAATTAACTGACTAATTAATTCATTTATTTTATTGTGGTTATTTAATTTTTGAACTAAAGTATAATCTTAAATAATTGACTAATTATTTAGTGTCTCTAATATAATTATATAATTATTAACTTAAATAATATGTATAATTCAATACTAACTCAATTAATGTGAGTAATGAGATTATTTAATTGCTGAGACAAATAATGGGGTAGGCATGGACAATTAATTGGAAATTTAATTTAAGGGATTGAGTTTTGTTAATTAAATCAAAATTAATTAATAGAATTTTACATGGAAAATTAATTAGATAATTGATTAATGGGAGTTCAATATGATTTATTAATTTTTAAATAAATTAATGGAATTGATTTGGAATAATTAATTTGGGAAATAATTAATTGATGAAATGTTATGTTTTTAGAGTGAGGTCAATTTATTTTTGAAATAACTAATTGGAATTGTTGTCTTAATGTAAATGAATGAGTTATATTAATTAATCAGCGAGATTAACAAGATTTATTGTGATGATGCAATTGAATGAATTGTATTAATTAATGGGTTAATATATTAATGTTTATTTTTGGGATATTTAATTGATAATGTTGGATAATAATTTTTCCAAATTTTTTATGAAAATTGAGATCTTTTTTTGAGATAAATAATTATAAATTCATAATGTTACATTGAGATTATATATCTTTAATAATTAATTATTAAATTTATTATTTTACATCGTGATTTTGAATTTAATAATGATCTGTTGAATTACATAAGAATTACTGAGAATTTGATTGAGATGTTTAACTATCGAATTTATTGTGGTATTTTGAGTTTTTGGATATCTATTAATTAATTAATTAATTAATTTATGGTAATTACATAATTTATTAATTTTGGAATTAATTAAGTGAAATAATTTGAAAATCTAATTTATGAATTAGTAATGAAATTTACGTTGGTAAATAATTTATAAAATAATTAGGTTTAATATAATGGAAACATGGTCATTATTATGTGAAATGTACAAATGGAATCCTGGTCATTCACTTGTGAGTAAAGAATTGAGAATGTGGAAATTTTATTAAGAGGTATAAATGGAAACATGTCTGTTGTACTTGTGAGACATCGAATAGGAACATGACATTGAATTGGGAAGTATAAATGGTAACATGGTAATTGTACTTATGGGTAATTTAATGGGAACATGATCATTCCATTGAGAAGCATGATTGTTAACATGGTCATCTTACTTTTTAATTTAATATTGGTAATGTAGAGAATGAATTGGTAATTTAAAGAATGGTAATAGTGGAACTCCACACATGACCATACATGAGAATACTTCGGTCTTTGTCATGAGCCAAAGAATTTATTTTCATATGATGTCTCCTTTGAATACATCTAGATCTAGAATGAGATGATGTATTTATTATGATATCATATTATGTAGAAACACTTCGTTTTTCAGAATGAGTTGAAGTAGACGTTGAGGAATAAGCATCCTCAGTAACCATTGATTTATTGTTGTTAAAAAATGAATAATTGATAATGTGATAGCTATTTATTTATTCATTGTACTTATTTATTTATACAATTATATACACTATATGATTGTATATCTATTATACACCATTGGTGGTGGCCAATTATGTTCTTCTCAAACCCATCAGGGGATGCCAAATTGTTAGCAGATTGGATTAAATGATTTTGGGAATGGTCAAATGAAAATACCAAATGTTATATATCTAATTTTGTATGGATCATGGATGTGAGAAAATTAAATGGTTTGAGGCACACATGGGAAATGTTGGTGTTATTATTTTCTGTCTAAATTTTATATACATGACACATACATTATAATGGCATATCTAATGTTCAGTTTTGACATTTTATTATTAGTTTTTGTTATCTTGTGATTTAAAATAATTCTATTTATTGTATATCAATTTGTTATTTTAGTTATTTATTTCTGTGTATTAATCTAATAAAGAAACTAACGAGGTTATAGTATCCCGTTTTTAGATATTAGACACTCAATGATATTCGAATACCATTAGAGTACGAGGAGGCACAATAGAGGTCATGAGGAAAACAATATCAGGGAACTATTTTATGGAACCCATGTCAAGACATTATAATTTGATTGTGTCCATACCAAAATGATGGATATATATCATTAAATACCCTATAATATGATGGGGTTGATTCATCTCCCATCATAAGGCCGTTTCTGGGAGATTCCTAAGGGAGAGAGCCTAGGAAATTAAAAACTATGCAGGTTAAGCCCAAAGCATACAATATCTTGATAATGGGTTAGATTGAACCACTACTAATGTTATCATAACCACTATCCATTCAATATTCCAATGAGTACATTTGAACTTGTGGGATTATAGAAATAATACATCAATGGGGGAGAAGAATGACATACCCCATTATCAGGTGTTGTGGCTACCTCTCTGTTCATCAGGCCCTTTCTTAGGGACTGCGTATGGTCTAGTGCCCAATGAAATATAAATTGTGGGTTCTATGCCTAATGTGGATAATATAATGATCATGGACAGTAATGTTCCATTAATGTCCCTGACATTTTATATCCCCTCGTTGCCTCGACATGTTCTCATTTTTCAAATTAGTTACACAAGATATATATTTTTCTTTTTATTGCTTTAAAACATCATTTGAGAGTTATTGATGGAATAGTTTTTCATGTGCCTCATATATTATTTCTACTAATTAATCATTGAGTTCATTTTTATATAGTTACAATTTAACTGTGAGATGTTACATCAAAATATTGATGGATTCATTTGATTTGTAGTTCATTGATTAAATAAATTATTTTACATATATTTTACTTTTTATATTATTTTACCTTACATAATTATCTAAATGTAATTTGTTTCTAGATATTTTCCTTTCTATATTTTGTATCCACACACTTTATACCTTATTGATTACAAAAGATATCTCTTCAGTTATTACCTTTCCATATTTACTATTTTAATGATTTATTATTTCATCCAATATACATTATCCTTACTAAGAATTTAATCACACTCTTATTTTATTTCCATTCTATATGAATACAAGAAGTATACTATTAATGATATTCCAATATATAATAGATGGAATAATGTTATCATCCATGAAAGTATTCAATTATTCTATAATTAATGTACTGATTTGGAATACAGTACTCCTTAATGTATCTAGTTTTCAATGACTACCAAATATTTATTACATCAGGATTTGATTCCTTGTAATAATGCTAATGGTATTATAGTAGACACCATATCCATGCTATTAGGGTTGGGTCACTATAGTGTTTATCGGAGACAGCATAATATCAACCTTAGAAACAATATTTAGAAAATATAGAATAGTGAACATAACCATAAGATATACTTTTAGGATAATCGTTCAAAAACATTTTAAAATTTTGGTAAGGATGGTATTATGTGGGTATTTCTAGTAATACATCCCATTCTAGGAATAACAAGTGGATGTTGTTTTGGAACAGACATACCTTGTAGTAATAACTTTTATAGGGTGTTTCTGGTCTTATTCGAACATATCCTGGTACATGATAATGGGACTTACTACATATTTGGTTTGACACACCCAAGAAATACACATAGGATAATTCAAATTTTCGATTCAAACCATTATGAAGGATTTGAATAAATAATGATGATGAATGTGTAAGCTTAATCCAATGACCAAGGACTTACCTATGTGAAAATAGATCGATGAAGTAATTTTGTATTGAGGTTGTATTGATAACCTTAAGTAAAATTCAATTAAATGATTAAATTAAAAGAATGTATATAATATTAATTTAAAATATATATGAATTATATTAATATGGTTTTAGAATGTGACAATATCTATGTCAGGTGACAACCCATCAAGTCCAAAAAAGCCATAAGACAGAAACCCATGACTGAAAGATGATAAGGGTTTAATGACAACCATTGACCTACAAAATATCCTCGTTAATATGTCATTTCTTTTAGACAAACAATATGATGAATAAATATTAATGAAGCGATAATAGAGTTACTTTATAGGTTTATATAATAATGTATTAACCATATTATATTTGGATAATAGTAATAGAAAAATAGGTATACTTGTCACTTATTTATGATCCTTATGATCAATTAAAATCATATTTTAGTGCTTTAGGAATCAATGTTAATTTTGAAATATTAATTTCATGATTAAATGGTTGAATTGGAAATAGATAAAACCAAAACAGTAATATGATATTTTTTTTATATAAATATATATTCTATGAACAGTTTTTCTATTTTTATGATGTAAAATAAATACTCAATATTAGGAAAATGCTAAAAAAGTCCGCAGTACATTTATTTTTTTTACCTGATGTTATTTTGAATCCAATTGATTTTATTGGATTTAAGGGATTAAACATTACAATTATAATTAAAAAATATTTTATAGAAGACCTCATTTTATCTTTATAAATATATTCAAAATTTAACAATGTATGTATCTTCACATTTTGTTAGTTTTATCATACATCGACACCTAGTTTCATTTTTGTCAATGTGACCTTTGTAATTCCAATCATCATTTTCTTGAGTAAGTTTAATGATAACTTGTTACAATGTTATATTTAAACATGGAAAATATCAATCATTTTATGACTAATTCCGATTTGAAAATTTAATGATGCAATTTAATTAAGGTGTGGATAATGTGATTCCCTTATATTTTATTGTGAGAATATTTTATTCAACTGCATGTATGACACACAACACCAAGGGAATAATGTGAAATAATATATTTATATTTTATTATATATTTAAAATTTTAAATAAAATAAATATATTATATATATTTGAAAGCATGTGATTCTTAATTATAGCTTGTCACACAAAACAACCAGTGTCTTCAATAACTCGCCTTATTGGCAAGTCCGAGTTTTACAAATCAATAATAATTATTTAAATACTATTATTTAATATAATATTATATAAACTATCAATTAAATTATTATTTATGAATACTACTTTCTAAATTATCCAAATATAAGTTTTATAAATTTATAATGTGAATTGATTGGTTACTAATTAATTAGAAATGAATTTAAAAACCAATTAAATATTAAAAAATTTATGCTCACAATGGTATTTTATCGTAATAAATTAAATTAATTATTAAATGATATTAATGAAATATATCTCTTATATACTCAATAATATATATTTTTTTTAATTTGATTTTTTTATAGGCATAATATAATAATATATCTTGTTTTATTCATACAAATGTTATTATTCTAAAGAGAAAATTTTACATGCTTTTAATAGAGAACATTTTAATATTCCATTTTTATAATGTTTTATAACATTAGTATGGAAGAATGATCAATTTTTTTTAATAAAATAATATGAAATAAATTATGGACAATTTTTATTATTTTTAATGTGGCTTCATGTTTTGATGAATAGTGTAAATACTGAATTTTAATTCAAACCTACTATTACAGTAATTTTATTATAAAGTAAACTTATATTTTCAACTGATTTTAAATTAATATAATGAAAATTATAGGTCATTCCCTCAAATTTAGGTCATTATAATAAATTTAACATTGGTATAGAATATAAAAACACATTAAACTATTGAACTTTATACATTAAAAGCCTCTTTTTCATCCCATATATGTTGTTTAATTTAAATAAAATTCTTCCACTTCAATGATTAGAATTTTTGTAATTTATATTACATACTTTAAATAACTATAAGATATATTATATAACAATGTTATATTATGTTTTTTAAATAAATATAATTTGAAGTAATTAGAATTAATTCAAGCGATTATGAGAAAAAAAATTAACAAGAGACTAAACATTAACATTAATGACAACAATGGACTAGAAACATAAAAAAAATATATGGTTATTTTTAGATCATATCCTACCTAATATCACATTAGTACCATTATTTGAAAACATTTTATATGGAAATAAATTGGTGTAATTTCCTTTTCAATAATATACCCGAAATCCACTCCTTCAGCACAATAAAAAGGAACTCACCCCTCACCCTTATTCACACATATAAAGAACATTGAATCACAAAAGCATTTACCCAAATATCTCCTAGAAATACCTCCCAAAATCACATAAAACTATTTTTTGGAATTAAATAATACATGGAATCCTTTTGGTGAAACATAAAAATGAGTTATCAATTAAGCGTTAACATTTTCCAAATATCAGTTTTATTTAATTTACTTTTCCAACCCTCAAATTATTATAATATAATACATATATAATTAAAAAATTTCCATAAATATACTGAATATTTTTAAATGGTTTCATAATTAACTTACACACACATTCATCTAATGTGTAATGAACTTGCTATTTATGTGCAAGGAAAACTACCGCCTCACAAAACATTGCCCTGCATTTTTTACATTACCACCGCTCATGGATCAGAATTATGATGGAAGCATTTTATAGATATGAAACATATGAAATTACTTATTTATTTATTGTTTTTTAATTTTTATATAACAAATTTCATCATGCTTTCTATTGTGTGGGAATAGGAAAACATAGTTTGTGGAACTGTGCAGTGCAGCCTTTTAAAAGTGATGTGATTCGTTCACACAATACATGGAACATATAAATTATGTCATTATTAACAAAATGTATAATATATGAAATAAGTATGATATTTTAATTATAATATAAATACAAATGTGTATATATATATCATTTACTTTTTCATAGCTTTAAAAATGTAAAAGAATTTAATGTAGCGTTCATCCATACATATGACTTACCACCTCCCTGAATGGTGTGTTTCATTTACTGTATCCAAATACTATGATTTATTATTAAAAAATATAATTAATATATATGATATTTAATATTTTTTACATTCAATATATGATGAAACCACGATAGGAACAACCATTATGATGTGAAAACAAACTTGATAAACTGGGAAATTTTCATCTGAAATATTGAATATATTGAAAGGATAATAAAAAAAGAAATAAGATATAATAAGAGATATATATATATTATATAATTAATATTAACATGGTTCAAAAATAACTTATCAATATTTTTATGACAATTATATATGAATTTAAAAGATGTTAACCAAAAAAAGAAATAAAATTTAATGGGATTGTGGTCTCACTTTTCTTTCAATGAATGATAATCCATTTTCTCCACATACTTATTTTGTTTGGTGTATATGCTTCCCCTATTTTATTTTATATCATTAATAAATATATAATTAGTATATTTATATTTTCATGATAATTTTATTATTTCACGGGGTTTATATTTCAAATATACCTTGTAGTAAGATATTATTGTCTCACTTTTCGTTCCATGAGGCATTCGCCACTATAACCACTTATTTTTTTTCTCTATTGTGTATATACTGCCTCTTTTTTAATAATATGTCATGAGTTCTTCAATCTACATGGAATTTATTTTTTCCATATTATTTATTTATTATAAGGGGATTGGAGTTAGAATATACCATGTGGTAAATAATTTCAAAATCAGATTCAATTTTATTGGGTTATATTAATTGTTCACTGTCATTAATATTTTATGATTATACATATAATTACTTTTTATGATCAATTAATATATTTTAACTTTTTTATGTGGATTTTCATTTGATAAAAATAATATATTAATTTATTCATTCACATATCAATGTTATGTGTTTTTCAAGGATTTATCTAGTAATCAAAATTTGTTTGGGATTGTTTACAATTGAATTTTCATAATAGGGTTTTAATTGAAAATTTTATAATAAACAATTATATTTTCATATAATATTGTTATTAATGACTTCTTTCAATTTATAGTACCATTCTTACACTCTTTGTAACAGAAATGTTTTTAGAAAATGTTTCCACGAAAACACAACTAAATTCCACACTTTATTTGGAGAATATGTTTTCCTATAAAACCATGGTCTTCTGAAAGAGTTATAAAAAATATTTTTTAACAATTAAAATTTATTTATTAATGTAATTTTTTATATCCATTTGAAAAATGTTTTCATATATATATTCTTGTCAATTTAAAAAAATTGAATTTTTCTACAGTATTTAGAATTCAAAATGAATGTTTTTATTACCTTGTACACCTTGTATAGGTTTATTAACCATCACTAATATCAAGCTTCATTTTCATATTTAAAAGTATATTTTTATATAAAACATTTCCAAAAGTGATTTTCAATGAAAAATATTTTTATAAAAAATAAAAAAAGTAAATTTTCCTTCAACAAAATTTTAAAATATCTTTTAATAGTATTTCTGCACATCAACAGCAAAAATGAATTATATTACTCCACATGGAATATTTTTTATTGATACCTCATTATTATTCCTCTATATGGTTTATGATTTATTTTGAAAAGTATAATATGGAATTTCACATCTTCAATTCTATCATTACCCATTCAAATATTAATTTTCATTTGACCATTTCTCAATAAATTTCCCTTATTTATCCATATCTTTTATCATGAATATGTTTATTTCTTAAAAATATATCATTCTGCATATGTTTTTTAAATCTACCTATTATATCAAGAATTTCATTATTCGCATAATAATCTAGGATAAATTAAATTCATGTGTAATTGTTATTAAAATGTGATAATGTTGAATGGGACACATTGGAAAGTTTATATATTACATTCCTAAAGAAATTTTTATTGATAATTCATTAGTATATCCACTATTCAAAATCAGTAACCCCTATTTTTAGTTTTACTCCACTAAGGAAATATTGACTATTCCATAATCATTATTCAATAGATTTATTTTATAAGAAATATGGTTTATTAATTAAATTGATTATTAAATATGATTAATTATTTAGATAGAAAGTATAGGTTGGCGCTTGGACATTATATTTCTACTCCATTCAAAAAATGGATTTCATGAAACAAATAAGTTTTTCAAAATAATCATGATTTTACATGTAGTTTTAAACTAAATTTTTAATGGTCTTGACAATACATGTTTTTATGTGCCTCATAAATGATGACCAATTATTAATTGTTGACTTTATTTTGATTCGATTATTATATAGACATGAAATATTTTATTGAAAAATCTACATATGCATGTCATTATTTTTTTATTGATTAAATGACATGAGTTTTCGTTATTTCACATTCTGTATATATTTTTCCTAATCTAGTTGTTATAATTTAATGTGTTTCATGTTATTTACCTTTCCATATTGTTTATCTGCATCCTCCTCAGATTATTGTTTACATAACATGTGTCTTTAGTAATTACCTCTCTATACCGACTATTCTCATTGATTCATTGTTGGGTCTGATGCACATTATCCTTACCAATAATCTGGAACACCATTATTTTATTTCCTTCTCCCATGAATCCAAGAAGTATACTATGAATTATATTTAGGGATACGCTATATTGAATAAATATATTATCCAATAAGGATAAAATTTATGTTTTAATTATGTATTGATTTGTAATACAAGACTCATGTATGTAACTATTATATAGAGACAAATAAACTATTTAGTACATCAGGTTATGATTCTTTGTAATCATTCCACTATAATGGTAGTAGACACCGGCTCTAGTTGCATGGGGTCATATTTCTACAACATAAATATTGGTAATGAATCGTTTGAATATTTAATGAAACAATATTAAATATATATGATATTTTTCCGAAACACTATTAGAAAAAAAAAGTTAGTTTTTAAAAAACTAAAAAAATCATTCTAACCATAAAAAACATTCACAAAAACAAGGATAAAAAAAATATAAAAACATTACAAATGAAACATAAAGAATCTAAAATATCACCATTAGTATTTTTTAGAAAAAAATCTAACCAAATTTATTGACAGTCTCTTGTATCAACTTTGATGAAACCAAAAAAATTATATAGAAATTATAGACCCCACACTCTAGGATTAAGGATTTTATTGAGATAATTACATCCCTCTATTATATGATGTGTTGGTAAAATTATAAATAAAACTCCCCTAAATATATTCTTCTCCATATTGTAACGATAATAGTAGATTATAATTAATAGAAGATAGAGTTAATAGTTTATACATATTATAAAAATTATTTAATTATTCTTCCCATTGGAAACCCAATCCAATGGATTATGGGGGTACTTCAGTAAGAAAGTTATTATGTTTTTACTGGAGATTGAACATGTAGTTGCAAGATCAACTATTCAAATCATTCCATTAGAATCGCATTGGTGAAAATATTAGGAATTTTATATTTCTTCGAAATATATGGAATCATAATATCTCCAAAAGGTACATTCATTTTTAGGAATGATAATTAATAGCAATTTGATTTAATTTGGGATATTGTGGAATCTTTTTTTAAGGAGAAATGGTACATATATTATTATAATGTATCATCAATGTTTTACCATTATTAACCATATAATATTCAATTTTAACTTTCATCCCCCAGAATTTATATATGATTTGGTGGAAACAATATGTTATATTTCTGTTTTTCTCGAAAAAAATAAAACATTATTTCTTACTATTATAGCCCACACAACATTCTCACAAGGCTAATATTCTTCCTAAATTATATTTTTTATCATTATAATCCACTTATAATTTAGCATTAGTAAACCAATGAAGGGCCATATAATTAATTCTTCAATAAAACATTCAATATTTGATAGGGTTTTACAATTCATAAGTATTTTATTTATCTTACAACATGGGTTATTCAATAAGAAAAATAGGATATATTTTCCATAAAATAAATATATATAATATGATTCTACTTGAATATATATGATATAATAAGACTCCCATCAACCTATGGTTTCCATATTATTCACCTTTATCAAGAAATTATCTTTATAAAACATCATACCGATAAATATAAGTGTCGAAACATATTTTTAATCTACTATGAAACACTTTTTTATTAACTCATTTGAATAGTTTTCTTCTTTGATGAAGATGTATCTTCACTATTATAGAACATGTAATCAAAGAAATGAATTTAACATGGAAAGATATGACTTCTCAATGTTATTCTTCGTTTTCTATACATATTCATTACATGATTTCTATATTCCTCTATAAAATATAATATCATCAACATAATCAATGACAATAATGATACATATTCTCATGTCATTCACATATATGTTTCTATTAGTGATTCGTTTATAGATATTCAATTGACTTAGGGGAATATCATGATTTAAATACTATGAACAAGGGTAATTTTCTAAGTCATGTAATGTAATATTAAAATTACAAACAAAGGATAAATATTCATCATGTGTTAAGTGACTAGGATTCATAACATAATAATTTTCATTAAATTTATAAATTAAATAATGTTTTCATAACATCCATTTATTTGGAATTCAAGTTTCAAATAAATCATAATTTGAAGAACATTATTATAATTTAATTTTTTTCAATAGGGGATACAGATTCTTTAAAATAAATACAATCCTCCTATAATATATCATTATAAATTATACATGGTTTAAATCATGATATATATCCATTTTATTATGATTTTTTCTAACCTCCCATTCGACTACTATAACAATTTGTCACAAATTTTGTAAGAATATCACAAGGTTTATTTAAAAAACTAATCTCACCATTAATTTATAGCATTTAAACTCTTTTTTTTAAAAAATATGTTTTAAATTAACTCTCATTTCACCTATGAGAAAAGATATGTATGTATGTAGAATATCATCTTCCATTTTGTTTGAACTAAAGACTTCATATTTCTAGTGATGTTTTCATAATCAATCTCAATTTTTATAGTTCATAACATTTTAGACAATCATTATATATTACATTCCAATCAAATAAGCTTATCAGAATCAACTTGCACTATATTAGAGTCGTACTCATCATTCATTTAATTATATTATTCTGAAAAAATTATTCTATATTTAATAACATATTATTTATATTGTTGGAAAAAATTATCATATAATATATCATTTAAATATCTTTCATATTAAAGGAGTTAATAAAATTATGTTTCCATTTATTCTAAAAATATATATCTTCATATATCGCTGAAATACCCCATGAAATTTCATCTTATCCCTAGAATAACTTCATAATAATATATTAATTGAAAATGATTATTCCCATTTCAACTAATCATATATTACATATTTTTTAAAATTTTATTATGTTGAGGAGTTTGGGTATCTCTATATTGGTCTTTGATTCCACGTTTTGGATCATAGGATAAGAATCAGTTACTTTTCTACTATATAATACTTTATGTCCTAAGATTTACTATATAAATAGAAAACTATTTAAAAAGGTAATTTCATATTATTATTGGAAATATTAATATCTAATGAACTATGTTTCATGTAAATATTTTTTTTCAAGTAGGTGAAATCATCAGTAGTGTTAGTAATGAATAAAAATTAATTTGTGTATCATTATCCCCCAATGATCAAAGTGATTAACTTCAGGATGTTTTGTTGATGTAATTTATATTTATTATGCCTCTTACTAAAAATAAGTAGGATTTTATTAAATATACCTCCATCATTTAATTTCAATTTTAGTGATCCTATTATAGAATCTTCCTAAAAAATTATGTTCATTCTATTATAGATAATTTTACAATGCCTTCTGTTCCACATCCAATTTCCATCCTCCTCACAGAAGAAATATTTATTAAATGGATATATATTTTGGAATATATTTTCACAGTTCATTTCAACATTAATAAAATCATTTCCCTCACATGAAATGTTAGGATACAAGATTTTTTTCTTAAAATAGTATCTTCAACATCATCAAAATGTGGGATAACAAGTATATTATTATTCTTAAGACCATAATAAAATAGATCATTCAATGAATCGTGTTATTGATCATCAATCTCAACCCTTCAAATTCCCATACGTTTTAATGAAATTTTATTTATGAAGGTAACTTCTTCTACTTCATGTTTTAAAAATTATTATGATTTTCATATTCCATGTCATCTGCGAGAAAAATATAATCATAACAATACATACCTTATTTGATTTTTGAGGTTTTACAGTCCCCTAAAAAAATCCTTTCCCTCAATTTTCTTGATTCTAGATCCTTATAAATTTTCAATATATGAACCATTTCCAAGAAATATTGTCATTAATTCATTATCATATTAACCAGTAAGTTAAACCATCATCAAAAAGCTTCCAAATATTCATATATATTTTTCACTGAGTTCTATTATTTCATCTAATGATATTTCATTTCTTTCTTCCTAAAACAATATATAGTTCGTTTATTACCTTCCAATATCTCTACATAATTGATCATTCCTATTTACAAAGAGATATATATTTTCCTAGAAGTTATATTCCTTGTTCTCAAAAGTACCATGGAATACAAAATATTTACAAAAGCTTAAAATCCTTTAGAAATATGATTATTCATATTTAAGGTGATGTTGGGTTCCACACATCATTCTATGTTTTGTATCTCATATAGTGAGGAATAATTATTATGTCTGTTAATTTTATCTTCCAATGTTCTTTGGTTCTTCTCAAATCCATTAACAATACATAAATACCAATAGATTTTTCTAACACATGAATGGTTAGTAAATCATATGAGCTTTTATGTTTAGTTGGTGTAGATTTCAACTAATCATTAGGATAAGTTCTTTCAGTATAATGTAATTTTTGATCCCATGCCTCATATGATTTCTTATTTTTTTCCATCATTTTCATCAATTTTTTTTCATTTTCAAGACATATTTATTATCCTTACATAACTCTACTCTCTTACCAGTGTGTTTTTTACCAGCTGTTTTTACCATCATCTTTTTCTACAAATTTATGGTTTCTATTGTTAATATCATCAATGAACCAATATTTCTTTCTAAATAATTTTTAATTCTGGTATTCTTCATCAAACATTAAAAAATCAATATTATTTCTTCATTCGTGATTTTTGTTCTTTTCTCAAGATATGTCACTAGTTAAAATCATAATGGTTATTACCCATGGATTTCATTACGTTATACATTCTCACTATTTGATGTATTGTCCATTCCTTAAAAATTTGATAATAAGGTTCTGGAATACTTTATATTTTAATCATATAATGGATTTTTTTCAGTAGGTTCATACATTAATTTCTTATGAGCATACTTATTTTATTTTTTATGGTGAGCATTATATACGCCTAGTGAAATTTTCATCATCCTTAGAAATATTAGTCAACTACTTCCACAATTTATTTTATTCATAATCATCATTATATTATCTAATATTATTAGTAAATAAATTCATAAAAATTATTAATCACTTTGTCCATTAAACCTTCAAAGTGGAGTTATAACTTGTACATGACTCTACGGTATCAGTATTTTTTAAATACAAAGGTTGTATTCTATCATTTTGTTCAAAATTTAATATTTTATCTTCTAATTCATAGTGTCACAATGTGTCATGTTCAAAATGTGAATATTTAATTTTTTTCATAGATTAAAAATATTTTTCTAATTTAATATTTTTTTTAATATTGGAGAATTCTTCATCTCATATGCACAAAAGACTGTTTTTCAATTGATCAACAGATAGATCATATTAATCTTCTAATCTAGATGTTTTAGGATCAATTTTGATTGGAAATATTATCTTCAGTATAAAAAAATTTTCAATATTAAAAAAAATATCAAATTATTATATTTTATTTGAAAAATTATTTAAATTTGATACATTATTCAACAATATTTCCATCATCTCAAAATTATATATCTTAAAAAAATTGTTTCTACATTTATATATTTTATTCTTTAATTTTGATACTCCACAAGAGGAATCTCTTGAGTTTTCTTTGGATTCCATTCGTTTCGTTTGAACCATTTTATTTATATAAATGTTTTTAGATATGTAAATAATAAAAATATTTTAGGATTTAACATAAACATCAATATTTACTTTTTCATAATATTTTACTGGAGCATCATTCTCAATCGGTGGAAACCAAATTATTGTTAAATAAATAAACTCCAGACAAAGAGAAAAACAATATGATGTCATTATGTTTTTCAAATGAAAATAATTACATAAAAGATTTGGATTACATATAGTAACCCATATTTAATTTTTATCAATGATATTAAAACTAATGACCATATAAGGTAAATGTAGATATTTTGTAACCCCATATATTAGTCTAAAATGTGAGAACAATATATAAGTGATCTGGTGGGTGAATCTTGGGTGATATTTTACAATATATATTATCTTCAAATTAATCCAGGAAACAAGTTAATTTTTATATAATTTTCAATAACATATCACAACCAAATGGATAATAAATGACAGAAAAGTAAAGAAGGTCATACAAGAATTACAATGCTTCTCACCCGGTATGGTTGACAATGTCCTTTTCATAGCCACTCCTTTAATGAAATGAAAATTAACTATGATATAAATTAGATTCAACCGAGCTAACTCCCAATATGCTCCCTTTATTTCACAATGAGTAATTATTCTATCTCTTATCCATAAAATTAATTTCGCAAAATTCAATAGGGAAAAAGATGAATTTTTTTAAGCATCTAAAAAAATGGTCTTTAAATTAACTATTTGGGAAAAAAATTATGTATCTATTTTTTGTACCTCTTGATTCATATAGTATAACATTATCTATTTTACCTTAAACACTATCATGGACCTCTGTCTAGTACCACCCTGTACAGCACCACTTGTCGGTACATATTTTTCAACAAGAAGAACCATTAGTTTGAAAATAATGATTATCATAATACAAAACCTGTTTTAATTCAACTATATCTCTTTCTCTAATTGAGTGAACAATATTAAACACCTTAGGAACATTATTTGAGATCATTTTTATAGTTTTAATTACATGATATAGTGTTAGAACCATGAAAACAAGAATTTTCAACACCCCACTCAACAAAATTTCAATAGACACCTATCACACCATCAAAAATTCACTTGATGATTCACAAAAACACAACATCTATATCATTTAAAAGTTACATATAATAACATGGTAATATTAGTGACCATAAAATAACAACATATAATTTTAATTTTCATGTATGTTGTAATGTTTTTAAAATATTCCCAAGACATAAATAGAAAAATTTATGTTTAATGACTACATTATGAACTTCTCTGTCTTGTGGATCTATTTGGATACCCTATATGTGATATAAATATTTTTTCTGACATAGTTTGCTATAATCCATCGATCATAATTCAGTTCCCTTCCCATGATTCCTACAAATAATGAACATCATATTAGTTCATCAAGAAAAATCAATTTGATGAGTTAGCATAACTTTTTCCAACCCATCCTATGTATACTCAAATGAAAATTATAGAATAATTTTCATAACACAATTTGGCTCAAAATTGTATTATTATTTGACTAATAATATCATAATCCATCATCATATTATCATCTTCATATTGATGATTGATCATTCAACATTTCAACTAAACTCATTAAAATACTTTATTCTTTGTATAATAGATAACTATAACTTATCTCAAAAATTCATTGACATTCATTCTATCAAGATGATATTCTACATAAATTTTTTAGTAGGATTTATAGATTAATTTACATTTATAAAATTGGAATCAAACCATTCAATTTGTAAATATCTATCAGATAGAAATCTTTGGATCAAACTTTCACTCTATATGGTCAACATTTCAAATGTCCTTCTTATGATATTTCTGAAGTAAAATATGATTAAACTAAATGACATTCCATATATTGGAGTAACATCGATTCATTCATATAAAACTCAAACTTATTGATCATTTTATAATATAATTCATCTGATATCCTTATTACAAAAGTTATAAACCATGGATTGATGACATTGAATTTTATTTTTTGTTCATTTATAAATTTTTAGGTTTAAATTTATATATATTTTTACCAAAAATGTGTAATAATTATTCGTCTTGTAACATCTGATCTATCAGTTTCATCATCACTTGTATCATCACCATATCATTCATTTAACATTGTACAACTACAACACATACATTTTGAAACAAACATTTACTTCATCCCAGTTGAAACACTTAGACATTTATATAAATATTTTTATCAAATAATATTAATTTCATCAAAATCATTCATTACACGCAATATCAATTATTAGAAAACTATAATATACTACAATGTTATTATTTAAATTTAAATAGTTTAACACATGTACACATTTTTATTCATGAATTGGAATAGTCACATTGTCAAAATTAGCTATAATGGATATAGATTAATTTAATAAACTTATTAATATGTATTTACATATTAGTAATTCCTTTATATAATTTAAATTTCATTTCCCTAAATTAATTAATTTTATTTCTTTATTGTTAAAAACAAACAAAAATTAAATATTAAAAATTTTAGAAAATGTATAAGATAAAATTAAATTATTTTTTCGAATCAAATTGTACAATATCTCAAAACCCGATATATAACTCTCTCGCATGGCCAAATCATGATGGTTATTGGACCGTAAGTGTGTCTTCCCATATATAAGAAGAAGATGACTATCCACACTGTTTTATAGAATATAGTGGAAGATAATATACCCCCAGGCATAGGGTTGGAATACATTATAAATAAACAAATACAATATAATATAAATATAAGAAATTAACACAACATTCAACTAAATTACAATATATATTCCATGAAAACAAAATAATAATTAACCTCATAATTTCAGGCTCAAATGTAACAATATTACATTTTTTAAGTCATACAGATAAAATAAAATGATTGGAAAATTAAAATAAATGACCCTAATATAAAATCCCTTGTTTTTTCCGTGTCAAATATCTATCCCATCTTGCAATAAATAATCAAATACAAAATATGTTGACCTTGAATAATATTGGATCAATGTATTCATCATGAACACCAAATGGTGGGGCTGAATCAGCGGCTATTAAAACTCAAAGGGTAAGCACCGTCAATTCAAATAATTTTTTCTATCAATCAGTGTCTAAAATGGAATGATAAAACAATATATTAATTTAAATACTAATAAAATAATAAAATTAAATTTCTTTGAAACCATGAAAAAATATCTTTCAGTATGTGGCCCTATCATGCAAATTGAAACCACACATTAATGGAATAATTACAACCCTCTATAAATTAATTTCAATATAACTTGGTGACTCCCAATAATACTTATAGTATAATCATACCAATCCCTATAATAATTACATTATCACAAACCAAACCCTTTATATATGTGTTTCAGTATAATTATTCCAATTCCTACAACCATTATAGTATAACGCACAACAAATGTTTTAAAAGAAAGATTAAACCAACATGATATCAGTATCTACATTTTAATTCATTGAATTACTATTTTTGTTTAAACTAACCTTTTATTCATCAGATTATATCTTTTGCCATTATTATTCCAATTTACACAAAAATGTATTTTCAGTGAACATTTATGATATTTTCCAATGTAATTTTTTAACATTGAATCACCTAAGGAGTCATGAGTAACTAAAATGGATTTTATTCCATATTATTGTTTATTTTTGTCCATATATTGGCTCACACCACATGTACCCACAAGGCATGTCAGAACACTATTTGATATAATGGGATCTATGTAATAGTTCTAACATGTGTTTATCATCACCGAATATTCCATTGTATAATTTTTAGGCATACGTAGTGATATCACATAATATTTCACACACATAAAAAATAGAAAATGTCCATATGAATTTGTTCTAAACCACCTACCTTTATTTTGAAATTAAATCGACACATTCAATAGGTAAATCCAATAAATAATGAAGGGTATGACCATCACAAATAAAACATAGATCAATGAAAAAACATGATAATCAAATGATTCAATAGTTATCAACAGATCACACCTATATAAGGGATGGTAGAAGAAATAAAGTGGAAAATATTGATATTCAAGTCACTGTATATCAAACTCTTCACCGAGACATCAAAAAGGGAATAAAATTATTCAAAAATCACTTGGAGTCTCCCTAGAGTTTAAGAGACAAAACTTCAAGGAGTATGAAATGAAATAATATGCAAAGTTTCATTCAAAATACAATGGTATAGAGATATTCATGTTGTGAAACCTTATAATAATGTGAATTTTTAAAAGTATGAGACACATCAAAAAATAATTTTCCTTAGGTTTAAATTACCCAAATCAACTATTTAAGACTATGAACATGTTTCAAAATGAATAAAGTTATCAATATTTAAACTATTGCATGAGTTATTCATTGAAATATATTAATGATGTGTAAATAAAAAAATTTTAATGTTTCATGATGATATCTCTCAGATCATGTTCTTATAATAAATCCCAAACCACCATTGAAGCCTTCTGAAACCATTGAGAACATTAGAAATTCCACAAAACATTTATACGGTGACACTATTTATTTAATAAAAACATACAACACTGATCATTAGGTTATTTCCCCAAAAAATATATCTACTCCCAAAAATATATTATACCACCAATGATTCAATATAAAAAAATGGCCTAAATCAAAACCCATAATGGATATACCTAAAAATGATATGATAGTACAACCTCACCACCATATAATATATCATCACCGATGTGAACCATCTATATCTATGGGGTCTCAAAATATAAACATGGATACGCTTCAACCATATTAAACATATATTTCACAATTATACTCTTGAACAAACTAAATACTTCCCTTCACTCAAAATAATTGTATAGTATTTACCTAGAGTAAAATATCACTACAAGTAAGAACCCGTGTTTTTTTCGGACTGAGGATTGAGCTAATATTGAATTTTATGATGTTGTATGCTCATGAGGGGTAAAATGGTCAGTTTTTCCCTACCAGCTGATCTCAAATAATTTTTCTGAAAAATCTGTTTGTCTTGGAATATAGAGTATACCCTAGGATATGTGTTTTGGGGGAATCTGAGCAGTTCGATATTTAGAGGAATATTTAATATTAAAATTTATTAAATTAAATATTAAATTATTCTCATAGGTTCATTTGGAAATAACATTTAAACGAAGTGTCAGATTGAGATTATGTTTGATCTTTTGAGTCCGAAATGGGGTGTTCAGCCTAGGGAAAGCATAAACTTGTGTTGGGAAACACGACCGGCCCAATCCCCTTTTCCTTCCTTTTCATTTCTTCTTTCCTTTTCCTTTATTCTCTCATCGATCCTCCTCCTTCTTTATCATGCACCATATGAACTCCTCCTTGGTTGTGTCTTTTCAAGGGATTCATTGATTTTAAAATGGAGAGATTTGGGTGGCAAGAGATGTACCGATTCGAAGCTCTCGACGCGCTTAGTCAGTGTGGGGCAATCGGGAGCCATGAATTCAACTGAAGCTTCGGTGGTTTCCACCCGAAGGTAGGGCCGTTTATGTTTTTACCATATATACCCTTTAAACATGTTGTTTTATGTCTTTAAAGCCTTAAACTTATTTCTTGTAATCCCATGGGGCACGATCTATTGTTTCAGGGGCGAAAACGGGCATTTCGGGCGTTTTTAGGGATTTCCCATCAGAAAACCCAAAATACACAACTTGAATTTCAAGGGTACAAGGCGTGTGTTCTTCCCATTTTGGGAATTTGTTGTTTTATTTAAGTACATTCCATGTTATTTTAGTACACACTGTGTAGTTGGTGGTCATGTGACTGGCCGTGTGAAATAGAACACAGAAGAGTGGTTTTTAAGGAGTACACATCGGGTACTTTAAATACAGGTTGTATAATGGTACTTGGTCATCTGTTTCAGTGAAAACACACATGGGGTGAATTTTTATGAATAGTGAACACTATTTATAGTAATGTACATGACATATACTATTAAACAGACAGACCCAAGGTGTTCTGGAAATGTGCTCTATCCATGTACTACATCAGATTAGTAATTTTGGGATATCATATGCTCTAGAAGTCAGAATTGGGCGTGTGAGTAGTTGATTCGGAGCGTTGCTCCATGTAGATCACAATGGTGGAATCATTCATACATTAAAGGTCATATAAATGTGGTTTTGGTTTTTTTATCTAAATGGAGGGGTTATTATTGTAGTTATCATGTTCAGTTCACACCTAAGAGTGAGACTTGGCTTAGATGATAGGTTCGGTGTTCGGAACAACATAGTTGAGACCTTTAATGGAAGATGAGATATGAGCTCTCTTCCAAAACGTATTCTTTAGAAGAAATTCCCCTTATGAGACTTTCCCTTCTTCCATATGAGTCTTTGAGACCGTATACTTTTTAGGATCCCGTGAGGGATTCCTTTACTTGTGTACTAACCCTGGGAGTTCCTTGTAGGATCCCTCTCCTATCTTTCCTCTTATAGGACCCATCCTCTGGAATTCCTATGTGGTTGACTTTTTAGGATCTCGTCTAGGATTCCTTTCTTCCTATTCACTAAGGACCCAACATAGGATTCTATCACTCGTGGTTACCTGGAGAGTCCTGAGTATAATGCTTCCTCAGTGTTTGACTTGAGGGACCTAGTGGGTGCTGGTTGTTTGAACGACCCAGAGTTGTTACATCGGGTTTGGGTAAAGATGTAGATCAGGTATCACCTAGAACCCTTGTCAAACTGGTGATCCATTTAGGGCAATGGATTTTTTGTTAGGTTGGGTTTTCGAGCCACCGTCACTGTTTGTTTATATCTGACTGGGTTTTCTGATTTTGTAGTGTTTACCAGAGATGCTTCCTCGTTTGCGGTTGCTGATCCTGACGCGAGGCATATTTCTTGTTTGTTTGGATGCCTACTATTCCTTGTGTTCCTGATTAGGTGTTTTGTGCCATTTCATTCCTAGTATTTGAGTATTTTGAGAAAATTCCACCAATACACCTTAACAGGGTATTACGTGATTACCGTTTTACCCATATTGATTGTCGTCTATGCTTGTATACTTGAGTAGAGGTAATTTGGATGTGAATAGGTTTTATTTCTATGCTTTGCTTATTTTTCCCTTGTATGTTCTGTTTACGACCGTTGTGTCCTGTTTAGCCTGTTTGGTAGCTTTTCATGTTATCCATGCCTGTTGCAGTAAGATGACGAGTTTGTACTCTGACATGCTTGATATGCTATAGACTGGTTAGACAAGTAGTTATGTAGGTCTAATTTGTCCATATTTCACTACTATGCTCGTTGACCTACATAGGGTCGTGAGAAAATGGTGAAGTAGACTATAAGGGTAATTGACCAAGTGAGCTTCCACATAGAGTCTTTGATCACTTTAGGCCATAAGGGGGATTGACCAAGTGAGCTTCCTCAGAGAGCATAGGACCAGTTGGGGATATAAGGGGAATTGACCATATGAGCTTCCTCAGAGAGTCCATGATTGCTTTATAATATAATAGGAATTGACCATGTGAGCGTCCTTAGAGAGTCTTGGTTTTAATTGAACGACTATGGGTATAAGGGGAATTGACCATGTGAGATTCCTCGGAGTGTCCGCTACCTTGGGTTTTTAAGTGGAATTGACTTTGTGAGCTTCCACAGAGAGTCCTTGACTACCTTATTCTATAAGGGGAATTGAATGTGTGAACTTTCTTAGAGATTATTGTTTTACCTTTGACTATAAGTGGAATTGACTATGTGAGCTTCCTCATAGAGTCATTATATATCCTTATAACAGAACCAGTGGGGTTAGACTGTGAGTACTGCCCAGAGTGTTGCATGTGTTTGAATGGTTTAACTAGAGGATTAATTGTTTTGTTTGTCTTGTTTAAAGGCATATTTTCGGCGTTGGCTGAGGTAGGTACTTATTGATGGGATTACAGACTGTGAGGCTGGCATATTAATATACAACTTGAGTGGCAGAAAATCCAGCTCAATGACCTTGAATAGGATGTCCAAGAGATCGGGCTTATGGTCCCAAGGATCGACTACGGATTATGTTTCTTATTATTTGAATCACTTAATCATGAATATTCATATTTATTTATATGTTTATTGGTATGGGACTATACATGTGTATGTATATAGATATTGACATCCATGGAGGCACTTTCATAGTTCACATGGATTTCATACTTTGAGTTCGATTGTGGTTGCACATTTTGATTACATCGTTTTGTTGTGTCCTAGTGATTCCAGACACATTGTTGTTGCATACACTTTAAGAAGAAAAGTTATTGATTTCATGTCGGGGTGCCCTAATGAGATTATTTCTCACTCATGAATGTGCACCTTGGTGTACATGTAGACCTCATGTCTGATTTTCAGGTTGATCACGAGTTGCATGGTGGATAGGGCTGAGGCCTAGTGTTGCATGATCGGGTGGTTCTACTGATCGGGATGTTATAGTTCGAGAGTGTCTGGATTTCGGGTACGTTGATTGGATCAGTGTTAGTAGCAGTTCCCTGTACATTTACTTTCAGTTTCTTTTGTACATGTATTTTTATGGTCATCCTGGTGGGAGACTAGTTTTGTATTGTATTACATAGTTGATCAGGCTTTTACAACATTTTACAATTACATCTTGTTCTATTTTAGTTGTTTATTTCTTCTTCACTTTGTTTATATCTGTTGTGTATGATACTTAGTTATTTCCACTATTTGCTTACTCTATTACGAGGGCATAGTCTCCCCACTATCACACCCTAGGCCCTCGCTTCTAGTCAGCAGCATCTGGCGTACGCGGAGGCCCGCTTTAGGCCTTATGGAGAACCGGCTCAGAGCACCGGTTTAGTGGCTTCCAGGTCGGGTCGTTACAAAGTGGTATCAGAGGAATTGTTTTCCTGGTCTATACTATTTGTGAAATGGTAGACATAAGTATTAGTAATTTATTGGAACCTGTGACGGATATGAGGCTGGTGCGTCGAGAACACTTGTTCCGGTATGATGTCATGGTTTCCAGGGTTTGGGATTGTTGTTCTAATTTTGCGATGTTACAATTGTATATGATTTTTTCCCGGAGTGACACACATGTTGTGTGGTGCTTTGATTTACTATGTTTATCCATATCTTGGCCATTAATATGATACCAAGGATGGATTTTGACTCTTGGCTGGAAAAGTCAAGAGGAATCTCATGCATCACACTAGGCACGTAAGATTCACAACATATAGGCCTACTACTGTGTGTTTTTGCTAACGACTAAGACCTTTGGGTCTTCTTACACATACTTTTTACTCTGATGGCAGGTTATGTGGATATATTTCGAGGTGTTGTTGTGAGGATGATGACTCAGTCCTTATGAAAAGGTGGTGCAATGACCCCAGCTTACCGAGATGGCACGTGATGTCTTTCTGTTTAACCCTTATTGGGTGTTTCATCTCGGGGCTGTGGTTAACTAGTGGGATGATTGAGAACAATGTTGATATATACCAAACCTTTTCATGTGAACTTGACCTCCTTGTGGTATTACTATATACAGATACCCGATGAGTGTCAGTTCAGCTTGTCTCTTATATTTCATTTGTGACCTCAAAGGAGTCATTCAATTTGAGGATGCTCAGAGAGGATCATGGAACTTGTAGGATGTGTATTAGTTTTTTCATTCATTCTTCATTGTGATCTTTACAATATTCTGATAGGTTTTGGATCTGTTGGGATAAGTGGTGAGAGAGTATGAACCAGTTGTGAAGCATTTTCATTAGCGCTAGGTGGAATACCTAGATTATACTTATTATTAACTCAAAACTGTATAGGTTGATGTCATTTTTGTCCTAGGGAAACCTACGTGTGAATGGTTGGCAAGTGTTCCAATGCCTTTAGGCAGTGTTTGTTTTCCGTGACCGGTTTCAACGAGCAGGCCTGTTCAGGTGCCTAGCTTGGTCGACCAGTGTTTCTGATGTCGCTGTTTTAGGTGGGATCGTTTGAATCTATACCGGTGTGTGGCTGGGTGCAAGTCGAGGACCGATGTTTCAAGACATTCTGGGGACTCAGATCACAGAAGTTGTGTTGAAATGTCCATATGTTTTAGAGGCGACTTTGTGAAATTTTGGGTTACTTTGAAATGGATTACCCGTGCTCGAATACTGTTCGGGTTTTGGAAGGATGTTATTGTGGCTCAGAGGGAGCTAGACACGCCATCATTGAAATCTTAGTGTACTCATGGAAGAGAAGATCATGTGATATCTTGATTAATATTTAGTATTTTGAGAGAGATTCGACCCTAAATAGAGATCTTTTTCTTTCGTAATGTTCATCCCTATTCAGGATGAAAACTATTTTGGTTTTCCTCTCAGAGCAGTGCAAGAAAATCCATATGGCGGGGAGTGCACCATTGGAATTTTGAGGGTGGTTTTCCTTGTTTTGGTTAAACTACATTGTTTTGTAGTTGAATTATGGGCTCAATGTTTCTTTTACGATGACCACAAGGTTATTCCTATGGTGAGGAGTACCAGTTGGGTCACAGTTGAATATCTTCTCTGTAAAAGGTGGTTGTTAATGTTATGATTGGTTGTTGTACAAACAAGATAGCTTGGTTGTGCAGATGTTTGGGTTGGGAGCATGGTTACTGGTCCCTTCACTGGGATTCTCAGGGATGATAAAGATTGTGGTGGGGAGTTTTTAAGAAGCCATGTTTTTTCAGACTGACTTTTTTGAAGAAATTAGAATTTTTTGTTGTTGGGTGCTCGTGAGGGGTAAAATGGTCATTTTTCCACTACCAGCTGATCATGGATAATTTTTCTGAAAAATTTGATGGTCTCGTAATAGTTAGTTTACCCTAGAAAAAGAGTTTGGTGGAAATCTGAGTTGTTCGAATTTTAGCAGAATAATTAATATTTAATATTTTTAAATTAAATATTAAATTATTCACGTAGGATCTTTAGAAATAAATTTTAAACAGATCATAGGATTGGGATTCCATCTGCGTTTTTGAGTCCGGAATGGGGAGTTTAGCCTAGGGAAGACATAAAATCATGTTGGGCACTGTGGCCAGCCCGAGCCCCTTTTTCTTCCTTTTCCTTCCTTCTTTCCTTTTCTTATCTTCTCTCTTCCTTCCTCCTCCTTATTGCGCACGCTCCATATGTGATTCTGTTTTTCAGTGTCCTTCTTTTGAATTCAGATATTGATAATGAGAGAGAGTTTTGAGGCCAGAGTTTTTCTGATTCGAAGCTCTCGATGTGCTCAGTCGGCGTACGACAACATGGAGCCGTGAAATCAACCAAAGCTTCGGCGGTTTCCACCCGAAGGTAGGGCCGTTTATGTTTTCAACATAGATCCCCTTTGAAAATTTCTTTTATGTCTTTAAATCCTTATATTTATAGCTTGTATTCCCATGGGGCTCGGTCTTTTGTTTTGGGCGAGAAAACGGGTGTTTCGGGCGTTTTCAGGGATTTCCTGTTAGAAAACACATCATACACGTCGTGTATTCCAGGGGTACACACCATGTGTTCTTCCTATTTTGGGTAGACAATGTTTTCTTAAGTACACTTAGTTTACTTTGAGTACACTACATGTTGTTGGTGGCCATGTGACATGCCTCGTGAAATAGAACACATAATAGTTGTTTTTAACGAGTACACGTCGTGTACAATATATACACACTGTGTAGTGGTACTTAGGCATGTTTTTTAGTGAAAACATACATGGGGTGAATTTTTTTGAATAGTACATGCCATGTACAGTAATGTACACACTGTGTACTATTACACAGGTAGGCCCAATGTGTTCTATCCATTTTCTCTGGCCCTGTACTACTTCAGTTTTGTAATTTTCAGATATCTTATGCTCTGGAAGTCAGAATTGGGCATGTGAGTAGTCGATTTTGTGTGTTTTATCACATAGGACACAATTATAGAATATTTTTTACATTTATATGTCATATAAATGGTGTTGTGGGGGTTTTATCTAAATGTAGGGGTTCTTCCTGTAGTTATCATGTTCAGTTGACAACTAAGAGTGAGACATGGCATGGATGATAGGTTGGGTGTTCTGGCCAAAAAAGTTGAGACCTTTAATAGGAGATAAGCTATAGGATATCTCACATAACCAATGATTTAGAGGATGTTCTCCTTGTGAGACGTTCCCTTCTGGCCCATGAGTCTGTGAGACCGGATACTTCTAAGGATCCCCTAAGGGATGTATTTACTAGTGTACGGACCGTGGGAGTTTCTTGTAGGATCCCTATAATGTTTTTCCTTTTATAGGACCCATCTTATGGAATTCCAATGTTGTCCTTCCATTTAGGATCCCGTGTATGATTCTTGTCTTGATCTTCGCTAAGGATCCCATTTAGGATGCCTTCGCTCGTGGTTACCTGGAGAATCTAGAGTATGATGCTTCCTTAGTGTTTGACTTGAGGGACCCAGTTGTTGCTGGTTGTTTAAATGACCCTGTGTTGTTACATTGGGTTTGGGTTCAGATGGTGATCGGGTTTCACCAAGATCTCGTTCCAAACTGGTGATCCCTATGGGGCCATGGTTGTGATTTTGGGGTGGGCTTTCGAGCCAACCTCATTGTTTTTTATATCTGACTAGGTTTGCTGATGTTGTAGTGTTTACTAGAGGTGGTTTCCGTTTGGTGGCTGCTAAGCCTGACACGAGGTGTCTTTCTTGTTTTTTTGGATGACTATTATTCATTGTGTGCCAGAGTACGGGGTTTGTTCCTTTTTGTTCAATGTCTTTGAGGATGATGTGAAAATTTCACAAATACTATTGAACGTGGTATTGCGTGTTTACCATTTTACCCATTTTTATTTCCTTCTATTCTTGTATGAATGTATAGAGGTAATTTGGATATGATTAGGGTTGATTTCTATGCTTTGGATGTATTTCCCTAGCATGTTTTGTATACGACTGTTGGGTCCTATTTAGCCATTTTGGCTGCTTTGCCTGTTTTCCATGCCTGTTGTTGTTGGATGGAGATTCTATATTGTGACATGCATGATATGTTGTATACTAGTTATCCAAGTAGTTCTGTAGGTTTACATTGGCCATATTGCATATCTAAACTCGTTGACCTACACAGGGCCGTGAGAACCCGGTGTAGTAGACTATAAGGGGAATTGGCCGAGTGAGCTTCCTCAGAGAGTCTTTGAGCACATTAGGCTATATGGTGGATTGACTGAGTGATCTTTCTAAGAGAGCCTAGGACCACTAGGTTCAATAAGGGGAATTGACTTTGTCAGCTTCCTAAGGGAGTCTTTGATTGCTTTAGACTATAAGGGGAATTGATCGTGTAAGCTTCCTCAGAGTGTCTTTGTTTTAATTGAACAACATGGGTTGTAAGGTGAATTGACCATGTGATCATTCTTAGAGAGTCTGTGACCATGGGGCTATAAGGGGAATTTACAGTGTGAGATTCCTCAGACAGTCCATGACTACTATAGTCTATAAGGGGAATTGACTCTATGAGCTTCCTCAGAGTGTCTAGTTTTACCATTGAATATAAGTGGAATTGACTGTGTGAGATTCCTCAAAGAGTGTTTATATATCTGTTTAACTGAACTAGACCAGTTAGACGGTGAGTACTTCCCAGAAGGTATCTTGTGTTTGACTAGTTGAACTACAGGGTAACATGTTTTGTTAATCTTATTCAGAATCATATTTTTGGTGTTGGTCGAGGCAGGTACATGTCGATGGGATTTCAGACCCATAGATTGACTTATTGATACATGGCATGAGTGGAACGACGTCCAACTCAATTCCCTTGAATTGGATGTCCAGGATATCATTATTATAGTTCTAAGGATCAACTACTGATGTTGTTTCTTGTTATTTGAATCACTTACTCAGGAATATTAACATTTATGTATATATGTATATGTATGGGACTATACATGTGTACATATATAGATATGGACATCCATGGTGGCACTTGCCTCGTTGACAGGGATTTCATACCCTAAGTTCAACTGTGATTTCATGTTTGGTTAACTTCCTTTTGTTGTGTTCCAACGATGTTGAACAAATTTTTGTTTCATACAATTTTAGTAGCACATTTATATGTTGATTTTTGGGGTTCCCTACTAAGATTATTTCTCACCCTAGCACGAGCACCATTGATTACATATAGACCTTATGTCTTATTTTCAGGTTGAGCATGAGTTGCATGGTGGATAGGGATGGGGCCTAGTGTTGCATGATCGAGTGGTTCTACTGATCAGGCTATTGCAGTTCGATAGTGTTTGCATATCATGTATGTGGATTGGCTCAGAGTTTTTAGCAGAGCCCTGTAATTTTAATTTCAGTTTCGTTTTTACTTGTATCTATATGGTCGGCAAAGCGGGTGACAAGTGTTATATTGTATTGCATAGTTGTTCGGGATTTTAAAACATTTTACTATTACAAATTATATTATTTCAGTTGTTTATCACTTCTGCACTCTGTTTACTTTCCATTATTTCTGATACTTATTTATTTTAACTATTTTCTTTCTCTGGTATGAGGGAATAGTCTCCCCACTATCACTTCCTAGGACCTCGCTTCTAGTCGGCTGCATCTGGCATACAGGGAGGCACGCTTGAGGACTTATGGTGAACCAGCTCAGAGCACTGGTTTAGTGGCTTCCGGGACAGGTCATTATAGTAAATTCTACAACCCTTATCATATTATTCTCATCAGGCGCATCAACACCATGAATTCATTCATCAATTTATACAAGATGAGAAGGATTTGGATTATATATCAGGATTAGGGAAACATAAATCATGTCATGAATGGAACTATATCTCTAAGGAAGGGAAAATCAATATGACATTATATCCACTATCTAAATTATCACAAATAATCATAAAAATATGGTCACCATCATTCTATGTTTTTAGATATGGCGTTTCTCCATATTATGATACACCATAAAAAATATTCCATTACCCACCTCAAAATAAATTTGTTATCTCTGATGGTCAGTGTTATATTTCTTTCTACTATTCGAGGTCCCCAATTTAGTATTGATAAAATGAAAATCCACATACATTCCATACATAAGACTAGGCATAATAAGCAAAAAACTCACCTACCTCCAAGAAAAAAAGTGGTGAATGTCATCAAATTCCATAAAATACATTAAAATATTCCATTTGGATCAATTCTGAGATTATTTTATTAAAAACAACTCCATGACTTATAAGTAATAATCCACTTAAATTCAAAACATATTCTCATAAAATATTATCTAGAATATGAATATTCCCCTCGAATTATCTGTTATGTCGAGCATGGTAGTATATACTCAGTAGAACCTATTATTTAATGTACTTTTATAGACCCTTCAAAAACTGTGAAATGAGGTTCTCTGTCATAAGTTACACTCATTAAAATATAGGGCATCCAAATTAGAGACGATCTGATGGCGAGAGCGGCACAAGCGACTGAACTTTCCCTTCAACATAGAAATCGTGTATTTGTTTGCGCTTGGAGTCTTACTTGATTCCTATCATGGTTTAATTCAATACTAATTGGGAGTTTTCTTTCAAGGATGATCGACTCTCAACTAAGGGTCTTGGTTTTTCATCGGATCCTGCAGACTTCTCTGTGACGACAAAGATAGGTGTTTCATTTTCTGATGTCCATTCTGGTTCTTCTAATCTGTGAAACAGTGGTACATCTCAATCCTCTAACATTACCAGACATGAGAATGGTGGTTTTTCTATAGTCATGGATTTTGAGGCCTTGCAACAACGTATTGATCTTTGTATGCTTTTAATTCATGGTTGCGTTATTTATTCCAAGGGTGATAAACCCTGGTTTTACCTTGATCTTAAAAATTGATTATCTCATTGCTAGGGTTTTAGTAATTGGAAATTGATTCCTATCAGAAGTGGTTTTTTTATCTCATTTTTCAATTAGGGGATTATTTTAATAGAGTCTGGGATTTGGTTAATATACATCTCAAACCTGGTGCTTTGAGGTTATCTGAATGAGTTGTTAATTTTAATCTCCTTACCTTTAAAAAAACCAATTCCCAGATCTGGATCAGACTTCATGGGTTGAATTGGATGTATTGGCACCCTAATATCTTTAATGACCATTATTTATGTGTTGGCACTTTTATTATAATGGATTAGAAAAAATTGGAGGGGGATCTTGGATATTTTTCTAGAATTCTAGTTCATGTTATTATGGAAAATAAAAGACCGAATAATGTCACATTGATTGATAATGGTAATAATATTGATGTTAAAGTATAATATGAATATGTTCTTTATTTCTGTGAGGTTTTCAAGATTGTTGGTCATTCTGTGGTGAATTGCAGGATGATGAAAATGAGAGTTAATGAGGTTCCGAAAGATAAGGATTAGAAGGAGGATAATTGGAATTAAAAAATAAGAAGGTCTTTGTGGAGAAGGAGGGTTCCTCAAAAGATATACATGATCCTTCCGGAGTTATAGATACTTCTAATAAATCTTGGGAAAATGTCTCTAATGATGTTGAACAAGGTAGGATTCCTGGTCTGCCGAGTCCTCTTGAAATGATTGGTCATGAAATTGATAAATTTGGTGGATTCACGTGCATAGAGGATCACATTTGGGATCAGAATATCTGTTCTAAGATTTATGACCTGGTTATGTTTTTGGAAAAAGAGATTGTTGATTGTTTTTTGATGTAGGATTTGGAGGATAATATTTATGCGCTTTTGGTTTCTTTTCAGGATAGTTAGAATTCTGGTATTTCCCAAGTCCATGTTGATCCTTTTATTCCCTTCATTGCACCCATCACTTTCCCAGTTCTGGTGGCTAGAGATCCTGCTTCTCTTAATGCAGATTATGCTTTAAAGGGAGTGGAAAATGCTTATTTCAAGCCAATTTCTACTTCTCTAGAAGGGGAGATTGGTGTCCCTTTTTCTTTTGATGGAAATGTTACTCTGGTTGAGGAATTTGAGGCTCCTGTTTCATCTAGTGGAGATGGTTAATTGCCAGATATGGGTGTTGATTCATCCATAGTTCATGTTGAATTCCACACTATTGGTGTTAAAAAATGAATAGTAACCACCAGTAGTTCAAACATAAGTGATCTTTTACAAGGGGCCTCTAGCACTAAGAGAACGGTTGGAAGGCCACCAAAATCTAGTAAACAGGTAGCTGTGGGGGTCAAAAATGGGGGTAATCACCCCGGTCATAGATTTAAATGATGCTTCTATTCTGGAATTATCAGGGGCTAGCCAATCATGATTCCATGTGTTCCCTTAGGATCTTTATTCTAAAACATAGGCCCCTTCTCATTGGTTTGTCTGAACCCAAAAGAGTTTTTTCTCTCAATATTTCCAATTTTTAAAATCATGCTTTTAACATTGTGGAATATAATAGATCCTCATCCGATATAATGTTTGCTTCTTATTTTTTCTGGTATAAAGTAGTAGGCATTCTGATCTCTTTTTTTTTTCTACACTGGTTTTTTTACGTAGTTTTTTTCGAGGCTTCTTTCGTGGAGTGTCGGCCTATATTAGATTAATTTGTTGCTGTTTTTAGAAGCTTGTTTATTTTTTTCGAGCAGTAAATGATCCAGTGAAGTTAGTTTCTACCTTTCTAGGCTCTTTTAGGTTTATTAGTTTATTGTTTTATGGTGTATTTGTATAGGAAGCGATCATGCTTATACAGAGGGTGTCCTGAAGCCTTCTATTTTGGGGTTCCTTTTATAGTATCTTCTGCTTGTCTTCCAGTGTCCACCCTATTTCAATGGGGTTTGTTGTTGAGTTGGTTTTTGTTCCATTTCACCATTACCACAAATTATGGTAATTTTGTGTTTCTTGATTGTATTTTATAATGTATTTTTTTTTCTTTTTATCATTAATAAAATTCCATTATCAATAATATAGGGCTTCAAAACTATAACATGCATGTAACTACACCCCTTCTCATCAATGGAGATGATTTCCATGACTAGCTTGTAGTGGGAAACATTCACAACTCAATCTAATATAAACCATATTATATCATTCTTGTGAGGTGTCTTGGGAAATCGTATCTCAAAATATATTGTGAAATTATCCCATTTTCAAATCAGAATTGAGAGAGGAATCAAGATCCCATCATTACTAGGATGCTCATCTTTGACCTATTTTTAGGTGAAGTATCCCACCAAAAATCCCAATACCTACTCCTTCATTTAAAGAAATAATTAAACTCTATAGATATAATGATAAATATTTTTCATATCGGGTTGTACCTCTCATATAGAAGAATGTGACTCTATCATTACCTCATCATGAAAGAGTGTATGATCCCATAATTGATCACTAACACAAAAAATTAGACCGACCAAGGTACCATAATTATGATGCCTCATTACCATATATGATTTCCCTCAAAGAATAGACCTCTAGATTAGATTACTACATTGTCATTATCCAGTCAAGAATCAAGTGTGTATCAGATGTGAAACTCAGAGCTACACATCCCAGAGCCTTATGAACATATAGATTCATCTATAAAGAATGAAATCATTTCCACTCATCAAATAACTCCGATAATACATCTTTCTACACCCCCAAACCCATGGAATTAACAATGATGTTTCCCTTTCCCGATGTGTAATCCAGATCGAAGTTAAATGTCAATAGAAAATCAACCAACATACTCTATCCAAGGTTTAGATCTCACTGAGAAAATATATATCTTAGTATATTGTGTTCAATGTACACCATAAACATCTCACCTAAATGATATTTTATCTATCATCTATGTTTGTGTGAAACCACTACTAAATCAAAATCATGAGTAAGATAATTACACTCATGCATTCTCATATGTCTTGAGTTATAAGAAAAAACTGGTTTGTCCTACATCAAATCTAATCTATGTCCACCCTATATGAGTCGTAGTATGTAATATATTACATACCATTAAAAGGTATGGTGGGGATCAATGATAAGTCCAACCTTCCCATATGATCCTAAAAATATATCTCACCAGCTTTAATGAAAATCATCTCTCCATTTATTGTAAAAAAAAATTGGTGCTACCATATGGGATAAGTAACAAATTAAGCACTAGAAATAAAATACTAGATCAAAACATATCTATATATCAATGAATATAATGGGATTATTATAAGATACCATGGATAAATTCTTCTCTTGGTCTGTTGACTCTCAATCCTTAGTGAAGCAATGTTCTAAGAAGTCCAATTTATCAATCCAGAAATATAATTCGGATATATTAGTGAATTTTGATTCTCTCTGAATGTATTTTATTCATGTTTTAAATAATAAAAATGAACGTCTACATATTGGAGGATCAATATTTTTTTCCACAAACCCACCATAAAATGATCCATGAAGGGATGGAAGACCTAATTCGTCAATTCCGTGAGTACAAATTAATTATTTTTCAAATAGAATTTAATTATTATCAACATGTATAAGCCATAAATTTCGTTAAAAATTTGTTTTGTTCGATGGTCTCAACCCCAACTAGTGATACCCTAATCTCATGTTAGTCTTTAAAACAATATGAGAACCACTCATCTAATTAAAGATATAATCAAGTGAATTAAGGTAATACATATTATTTCATATCATTTAGTTAAAAATACACCAGAGAAAACATAATCATGATTTTCCATCATCCTTCATGGATAAATAACTTGATAAACTCATGGGGATGTACTAGATTCTTTGTAACCCTTTTCATCTAAATATTCTAACTAAACACTCAACCCACAATGATCAATGGCTAGAACCCTATATAGTGGGATAAAAATGGGTATTTTCCTTAATCCAACTCAATAATTTACTTTTTCTCCCACTTAGGTAGTAATACATTTAAATCATTTTGAAAGGAAAATTCGAAACAATCTACCACTGAAGGAACTGCATTATGATGCATTCTTCCACCATCCAAAACAATTATTTCTATTTGTGCCATGATAAAATAAAATCAACAAATGATTTTTTATGTGTGAATAGCTTGACGATCAAATTCACTCTGGTGAAAATAGAACCATCTTAATAGAGATAGAAACATAATGGTAATATAGTAATAGTTGATTTTTCCTTGTTTGGAAAAAACCAACACATATATGAGTAAAATAAAATAAATGTATTTATAAAAAAATATCTCCTATAAGAAACCAAAAAAATATTATATTAAAAATTCCTATAAACATTTTTGACACTTTGACTGCACTAAAAATGTGGTATTTATGGTCAACAACCCATCAATTCTTTCCATAGACATGACCTAACCATTTATAAAAAATAATATATAAATGAATGGTATGATATTCTATTAATAAATAATTAAAATTTATAGGACACATGAATCATATCGCTAATGATACAAGGTCCTATATTAAATTTAGCTATAGTAGAATCTATAACATGTAGTAGCTATGGCCATCTTCTCTGGGATCTAGTCAAACTCCGCTATGATATTCCCTCAGCATGGTACTAACACTCCCACATTATGGTACCACATCCCCTACCATGCCTTGAACATATAGTGGTACTCTAACTACCATTATTCATATTAGTAGTTAATTCATTACCATACTATTATACCTATCACAACCAACGTAAACTACTATACTACTAAATCACTTAAAACCCACTATAGGGGGTCCAACATGATGCAAGGATGACACTATTGTTTAGGGTATGTATACTGATGTCACTTGTGGCCAAACATGACACACTAATAGAATAGTAATAGAACATAGTCTGTATAAGGAATCCAGTACCCTAACTGGTCATTTAGTTTTTTCCATGGTGATTACTATCATATATATACATCTTTCTACCAAAATAATGGATCACGAGTTTCCCATATGAAACATGGTATCTTATTCTTGGGGCATATCCTTAATTCCATTCCATAATAAGAGACTCATTAAACCCATTTTATATGCTACTTTAGTCAAATATATTCACATATGACACGGTCTAATAGAGATTTCCATCTTAGGAATGACTCACCCATGAAATATCATTAAAAAAATATAGGATAATGCCTTGAAAGTCTGTAAAATTTCTAATATAGTCCATCAATAACGTGGCCTCTTGTTTTGGGTTCCTTAACTCACTAACATTATCATTACTAAATTATTATTTTCATTACTGTATTAGGGAAGTCATATTGATGTACATACATGATAACTCTCATTTCATCCCAGATTTCCCTAACACACCAAAAAAATTCATAGCTCATCCATGAAGCATGTAGGAAGAATGTGAATCTATTATATCTTCTCATAACTCAAGGTTCATGAAGATCATCTAGAATTACTCAATCTAAAACATAGATTTCTAGGGGCCACACTCCCTAGTTAAAATATATAGATTCTTTTGATAGAAGTATCTCATAAGATAGCCATCTATGGAACAATGTCAAGTTTCCCCCTTTACATGGACCGCATGACCCTTGGGATGATGTCCCAGAGGTGATCATCATTTTAATCCAAAAGAGATATAACGAGATTATTCATTATTGTTAGGAACAATCTCATTTAAATTCTAATGATTCTCAATTATATGATGATGAAGAGAAACATTCTCTGTTTGAAAAACACACTCATTAGAACAATAGATAAGAACAAGGCCATCCTCAATAGGCTAAAAAAGAGAAACCTATATCATTTTCTCTGTATACGTGGATTATAATTTTATTTTTATGAAATTATATTTCGTTCAATTAATTTATCATATATAACAGGGAATTTATTTTACAATTCATACAGAAAAATATATCACATGTAGAAAATATGTCTATATCATGAACAATTAAGGTCAATATATATATCCTTATATTCTTATCATGGTGAAATAATACTTACCTCACTCCAAACTTGTCCATTAGTATAAATTTCAATAAAAATACCAAACAACATGTTATTAAACAAAGGTTAATGAATATCAAACATTATAATTGGACATCAAGACCAATAATCCCATCTATATGAAGTCACACTTTCCTCCATACATTTGTTATATACTATTATTCAAAAGCTATTTAACATGTCTCATAAAATCATACTATTTTTTCTAACGTCATGAATGAGTAATTAAATAAATTATAAAATCCAAATGCTTATCATAAAACATTCTGATGTCCCCCAATCTAGAACTCTCTCATGTGGAATTATTAGAGTGGTTATCATAAATAAATATTCAAATAATCTTGAGGCTATTGACTGGTAGTGATGGTGTGGAGAACATAGTGGGGATTCTATACCCACTGGAATTGAATTATAATATAGTGGGAATTAATAAATATAATATTAATTAGAATAACATAAATAACAAAATATAAAACATGTATATAATATTTGGACCAAGTATTTAAAATAATAATGAACCATGTAATGTTTGGATGAAATGTAACAAATTGTCATGTTGAATTCTAAGAAGTATATGACACAATATTTCACAAATCGAATCAAAATTCCATAGTCTGGAATCCCAGTTCGGTCATTTCTCTATTCTCTATCCCGTAGGGAATCTAATAATCAACTACTAGGATTCATTATGTTTTACAAACCTTCAACCATGTAATCTACTCAAGTAACGAAAAAAAATTGAATAGGGTATATATAAAAATAAGTATGATGAAACCATCATTTATATACCAAATTAGTCTGAGAATAACTTCTATCAGTAATGTGTTAACATAATATTTTAATTTAAAATAATATTATAATATTACAAGTAACAGAATTCATCAATAGTCTATAATATCAATGATCACGTGGCATTAATATGAAAACGAGAACCACACTACTATGGAATGGTTACATAACATTCAAATCCATACGTATATCAATTTGACAACATCAATTATAAGACCAATAATAATTAAAAAATATCTAACAATGAACTATAAGAATTTATATAGAACCCGAAAAATCCAGCTATATATTAATTTTTCCATTACCAGGAAAAACCCTATATTGAATTACATCATAACTGATCCAATCCAATTAAATATGAATTTCATCATAACCAATATAATAACTATAAAAATTACAATATAACTCACAACACATGTTTTAATAGGAACACAAAAAGCTATATAACATCTCATGACATAATTGTTAATTCATCAACTTTCCATTTTTAATTCAAGTAATCTTTCATTCATCATATTATATCATAATCCAATGTCATGCTAGTCTAAAACACCGTATAATATGAATAAATAATTATGAAATTTATAATGTGAATATATAACTAGTAATTAATTAAGGAAACATTTCATTATAAAATGCATTTTAATCAAAAACCCAGTTCATTTCTGTTCAAGGATAGCATCACCCTATTGGTAACCACTAGTAATGTAGCAACACTATCAGATACCAATGAATACATGGAACATTAAAAACACTTAATTATGATAACATATTATTAAATTGGATGATTATCAAATTGATTCAACAAAATATCATAATATTACACACACAAAAACAAATAATAACTAACTATAATGATTCTTTTGTGACCATAGACCAATATTTGGATATCAAATAAACAAAATTAAACGGAAAATCCAATAATTAACATGGTGATAATGGTCAGAAGGAAAACCTAGATAATTCAAAAACCAAGGAAATAATATGATTCAATGGAGTTCATGAGATCATACCATTGTAATAGAGTATCATTGAAGAAAGGGGAAAACCGAAGCAAATAAGCTCCCTAGAGATAGAATAGAAATCCATTAAGTATAGAAGAGAAACAATTCAGTCTAAAAATAAATATAGTATCCTTAAGTAATGATAGATGAATCAACATGGATTAGTAAATAAAATCGTATTTATAGTGTCTTTAATAAAACATAGATTATAATATATTCATGACGTGATGCCCTTTCAGGATTTAAATTTCAATAGATATAAGATGAAATATACATTCAATCAGCTCAAGTAAAAATTTACCAATTCAACCCCTTCCTGGAATCAACAAAATTCATTGTGGGTAAAAGATTCATAATCTATTCTAGTTAATGACTGATTCCTTGAAATACATTCACATCTCTTAAAATATTCATGGCATGAAGGAGTCCAACACACATCTATCAGCAAATGTTTTAATTGAAAATAAATAAACTACATATGCAGTCATTCATACCTATAAATATCTCTATAAATCCAATGATACTTTTATATGAAGACTTTATTAATTCATGAAAACATATATAAATAAATATTAGATAATTTTCCCATACATAAGATCTCCACCTTTGAGAAATGGACCTACCACCAATGTTTTAAATAGAAAAGGTACCCCAAAAAGGTGATCAAATAAATCTCAATAGGGAAACCCCAAAAATATTAGATCATAAATAAAAATATATATAAGGTTATTTTTCAATTATTTTACATTATTATTAATTTTTCTGTGAATACTGAACGTATAAATTTTATTAAGTTATTCCTTTTCTTTTATAGAATTTAAAATATTTTACATTTTTAATTTTTTTAACATATATTTATTTGTTTCATTGATAAATTAATTTTGGTCATTGGAATACAATTACTATATATTTTTGGTGTTAATATATTCTATACTTTGGAATTATTTATCTAATGAAAACATCATTTTATTCAAATTTGTACGGTTAATTTTAAATTTATTACTGATAATTATGTTTATAGATTTTGGAGAAATAAAATAAGTATTTTTAATCATTAAAATTATCATTATATAATATGGTATACATATATTTTGGTAAAAACAAATAGAAAAAAAATGAAAAAAATAAGTAATATGGTTAACCATAATAAGGCTTTAAAGAGGGTTAAAAAAAGATAATGGGTTAAATGTCCAAAATACATGTTCACCCAACATTTTATAATCGTATTTAAATAATATAACTACTATGGTGTTATAATGGGAGATTTTATATTTTTCATGTTTAAAACATTTGTACACCTTATTCATTTCAACAGATTCATGTATCTCATCTCCCCCACATATAAATGTGAAGCCCTTATCATCTCTACTTCACACTTCAAATTCAATTCATTTCATCCATGACTCTCCAGAATAAAATCATTAATTACCACCCCTAACATTATTTATTCTATATTTTTTTAGTAAGACCACATAATGAGGATTTAGGTATCGACAGAATGTGGTTCTCCAATGAATTGTAAAATATCATGAAATGTGTTTTGTTTTATTTATTCTTAAACCTTATTCAAATATTGTTAAAAAATTATAATATTATAAAAATATTATTCCCCATAAACATAGAAATAATGATTCTTGTTTAAAAATAATAATTATATCCTATATCATAAAATGTGATATAAATCATCGATAATGTGTATGGCGGACTACCGCCTCACGAAAAGACATATTTTGTATTCCATAAACACCTCTCGTGGATGTGTAAGATGAACTGTATATAATTTTTGTAATAAAATTATTTCATAATTATAATTATATAAATATAATATCAAATTTACCTTCTTACATTCCTTTTAATTGGAATATGATAATTCCACACATGTTTACAGTGGAATGCCTCCTCTGGATGTGATGTGATTCATTTTCAAATTGAACGTAATATGGAAGTTGATAATGAAAAATTTACTAGAAATATTTGATATAATGAAGTAATATTTATCTTGTAATAGTGATGTAATTTTAATCTTAATTTTATTACTTCCATAAAATTTATGGAAACAACATTATTGTGTACATAGGTCCCACCGCCTTATTGAATGGCGTAATTCATTTTCATTCTATATATTTTATGGGTCACTCTATATACCTATGTAATGAATATATATGGTATTAAAATCATGTTTAACATTATGAATATTATTTATCCATCATCAAAATAAATTATCCAATAATTACAAATAAAAATTTATATGTAAAATAATGCATTAATTATATAAAATGTGATTTTAACAAGTATTTTTTAATTAAATTGTAATAAATTGTCATAAGTAAATCAGATTTTGTGGGATATATTTTTTTTGTTATGAAATATTTTTAAAATATTGTAATTTTTATTATACATGAATTTTGAATGTATATGAAGTAATTTAATACATAATATAATGCATTTCACTTATGTCAGTTTTTATGGAACACATATGCCATATTCACCACTAATTTCCTTTAAATTGTGTATATGTTTTTCCATTAAAGTTTTATATCAGTGAAGTAATTATTATCTTGATATTTTATGTTTTATTTAATTTTATTAATCCATAAGGATTTTGATTCAATCGTTAACAATGTGGTACCTGATTTTTCATAGAAATATTATTTCTATGGGACATGTTGAATATTCACCGCTTGTATCATTTGTATGGTGTATATAATACATCTGACTATTTTTTATTATTATAAGCATGATTAATATTTGATATAAATATCTAAATTTGGTTATTTATTTCATGGGGTTTATGATTGAGATGTTACTAATATGGAAAATGATTTATGTTACAATCTCAATTTTTATCAAGAATGGATACGAATATACATCCAATGATGAGATAATTTGATGTACATCTCAACAAAGTCCTGATTTTTATTCTCATTTCAATATTTCATGAAACTATATGTTTCCAACTTATTTCCCGATCTTTTTATTCTCCCGAAGGGAGAGGAAAAGTTTGAATGAAAACAAACTATATTTCTATACTCATTTGAAAATTATTTTTCATCCCTATGCATGTTTTCTTAAAATGTATTAATGATATTTTAATAATCTAAAATAATTTATAATATTTATTTATTCTCATCATTGATATTAAAAAAACTTATAATTAATTTATTATTAATTTTATGAATAGCGTTATTTTTAACTTGCAATTAAAATTTTTATAAGAAACTATATTTTACCTTGTATGACATGAATATTATTTTATACCATCAAGAACAATAATTGATTAGAAATTTACAGTATATTTTTAAAATAATATTATAAATGAAAACACACTCTAGATTTATTTGACCATTTGTTAAAAGGTTTATTTCAAGGGAAAAAGATAATTTTTCTTCAACAAATGACCATTTGTTAAAAGGTTCCTTCAAATTGGTTCATACATTTGTGACCATGGTCATCCGTGGGTTGATTTTGGGACCCCATGAAGCCACCTGGGTGGGATAATGATACTTTATATTAATTAATTTAAAGTAAATTGAAAAATGACACAATCGTATATGTTTTAGTAAATCAATTATAACCTAGGGTTATATATGTTATATCTTCTAATATAAATTTTCATTTGAAATCTAAAATGACTTCCTACATCATGATAATTTTTTTATAAATTTTATACATCAAATAAATAAATTTATTTATGACACTATAATTATGTAGTGTTTACCACATTAATGGATGATTTAAATTAATTTGATTATAATGATTAAAATATATACAAAACATGTCCAATTATTATTGGATGTTTTTATTTCAAACATGAGTAATCTTATATGTTATTTTAATATGTCAGGGACCTTTAGGAAAGAAAAATCATTATATAATAAAAAAATATTTTTAATCATTCTTAAAGAGCCCATCCTCCCATTATAAAAATCCATCACTTCTAATCCATTCGTCACATTTCTCAAGCCCATAGGATCATACAACCCATACTAAATTAAGCTCCATGAGTCCATAACCTCCTCATACGAGCCTTCCACTAGGCATAAGGCTAATAAATCAATCATTTTGGTTCAAACCGATGGGAGATACCTGATTTAAAGGAAACATATTTTCTTAAGTTATTTTGTTTTATTTTTCTTCTACAACCCCCTAAACTATTATTATTCCATTCATTTATAACAATAAAATAACCACAATATACTTGGTTTTTTTTGAAAATTATTCAAACTACGCTTATACACACCTCTACCTAATAGGTAAACAATATATTGTTTATGTGGACGATGAACTACTGCCTCACGAAACGAAGATTGCTTAATCTTCTCCTACCACCTCTCATTGTGGACATTATAATGGAACTATATTTATATATGATATATACTATGTTTATTTCTTCTATATTCTTCTATTATTCATATTTTTTATTAACTTTTGGTCACATGACTCGATTGATTACAACATGTAAGGGATTTCTTATCTCACTTTTAATTTCGTGAGATTTCCATTGTTCGCCACTTATTTATTGAATGTGGTGTATGGTGTACATAAATTAGATATATATTATAATAATTATTATTATAGTAATGGTATTATATAATCCATTTGATGGTTATTAATGTTTGTTCATATAAATTTATTAATTACACGAGGTAAAGGGTTTCTTATTTGACATTTTATTCCGTGAGATTTCCTTTGTTTGCCTCTTATTTCTTGCATGTGGTGTATTTTTTACAGCAATTTGATACTATTATCTATACGAAATTAGGCTTCTTCTTACCTTACATGTAACCTTACCCTTCTTCCACGTCCCATGCCCTTCTAATTCCCTCCAATTTCCTATCCTCCCTCCCGCGATACACCCGGCCACCCCCAGCGCCCTCTCCTGACATCCCGCTAAATTAGGGTTCGCTTCTTCTGGATTCCTTTGACATCCCAACATCCTTCTACATTCCTCCGCTCTACATTAATATTACTAGTGACGCTAACCATTGTTCCCACCCACACACTCTTCCCCCATCCAATTTGATTTTGGGTTTTGAGATAGCAGTCTGGTTCGACAAAAATCGTCAATACAGACTTCCAATTTTAAGTCGCACCTCCCACGACGCCATTCAGTGCTCGGCACGCTATCTATTGTTACCTCCATATAAAGGTTATGTCCTACAGCTTTTCTTCGACGAAGGACAACAAAACAGTCCTCATCCTATTTGCTAGGCAGTTGGTATTGCATCGTCCAGGTTTGGTATCTTTATACGCGAGCTCCCATCATTGATTAGATGTACAAATTCGTCCATTCTACCATATGATGTTTGAATAAAATCTTCCAGTATTTGTTCGTATATATTTTTTCTCATTTCACACATCAGTATGCAATTTCATTCCATGTATGGATACCTTTTACTGCATTAGTTGACATTCAAATTGTAGATTTGCTTTTGTATTTTTTGTCTAATTTATATATTTTTCTATGATGTTGCTATAACTGTGGTTCATTTCAATCACAATACAGTGCATCATCATGTTTATAGAATATTTTGTCCCTCTCTTCCATCTTCCTAATTTATATATGTTTCTTTTAGGTTGATATTTCTTTAATGTTGCTATAAATTTGGTATATGTGTCATTTAGTGATATAACTATACACTTCTTAACTATGGGTTCCTTCACTGCATTATGTGACATTCAATTTGAATATTTGAATTTATATTTTCTGTGTAATCTATATATGTTTCTTCGAGGTTGGTATAATAGTTGTTCATTGCAATCACAGTACTGTGCTTATTCTGGATTACATAAAATTTAGTCACGATTTAGTCTGGCTTCACTGCATATATATTCATCAATATCCATAAAATGTATTCATTCAAACTAATTTGCAGATGTGTTCCTGTACTGCATTGTTTTTAATTGTATATGATATTTTCAAATTATTCATTTCTGTATAATATATAAATGCTTCTTTCATGTTGGTATAACTGTTGTTTAGTAAAATCACAGTACACTGCTGATCTATGGATTCAGTTTACTACATTATGTGACATTCAATTGGGATATTTAACTGTATATTTTTTGTTTAATGTATATATGTTTATTTGATGTTGGTATAACTATGATTCATTGCAATCACAGTATAGGGCTTATTTAGGTTTACAGAATACTTAGTCGCCATTCCATCCATCTTCACTACATGATATTCATCAATATCCATCCAAGGTATTCATTCAAACTATTTTGCATATGTGTTCCTATATTCCATTCTTTAAAATTGAATATTCTGTATAATATATATATGCTTCTTTAGTGTTGGTGTATGTGTCATTCATTAATATCACAATAAACTGCCTATTTATGTTTACAAGATATATCATATAGAATTCAATCATTAATTCTCCGTCAATTATCTTATTAGTATAATTTAAATTGAATCTATGCACCTATAAACATCTTTTGGTTTCATTATAAAACATGACAATTCAACATAAAGACAATAAAAAATGATGAAAACACCATCAGAAATGAGAGATGCAAGGTTACAAAGAAGACTTCATATGAGATAGTGACAAATAGGTACAGAAATATTGTATTTCCGTGAAAACATTCCATAAACATACTTAATTAATTACAGGTTTGTAACATCACAGGAAGATCACCCATGGACTACGGTCAACTTTTTTCTATGTCAACATTTTATTTAGTGGAACTGAATTCCTACTTTATTAGAGGAGAAGACATACCACATTCACCTATACCTACCAATAGTTATTAATTTTTACTTTTACCGACTTTTTCAGATAATGTAAATATATTAATTGTAAATAATTTAATCTAATTTTTTCATTATGTATTTGAATTGATAGTGGCTCTAAATTTAGGATCTTTTTCGCCAATTAGTGTTAAAACAATTATTAGAAAAGGTTGTAGTAAATGTATTAACTTTACTTCAAGTATGTATCCGATCATTTCAATCATAAATTAAATCTAATAATTAAGATTTTTTTTCATGTATTGTCTATTCACCAAAGGTTGATCAGTCATATCATTTTCACCTTTATCTTTAACTGGTGTGTTATATTACACTGTCAATGAATAGTAATTATATATCTTTATTTTACTATGTCGTAACATTGTACAGTTTGTCAACTATTAAATTTCAATGAAAACTCATCATGGATGTAGATCTCCATCAACAAGATCTTCACCAGGTAGAAAGAGAAATCATATATCAGCATCTAATGTATAAAATCACGACCCCTCTGGTAATTATTCCATCAATGTATTTTTGTGACCAAAATCACATTTTTTCTCATATGTAATAAATAGTTAAACTAAATTTTCATTACTTTTTCTAGGTGTAACGACTGAGGTAATTATTCCAACTTACCCTTCACATGACTCATTATCAGAGTAAGCATAGATCATGCCTTCAAATGAATTTTAATTTTCCCATAGTGTAATTTGTTACATTCTATGTTTAAAATGGATATTGTTTTACTTCTTCAACTACTGGTAACAAAGCTTATTTTCCTGACACAGGTGTGATGTATATTCAAATCATGTTGTATTCTTCTTTTGTATCTATAGATATATATCTCCATTCTTTCGTTATTTTAATGTAATTTAAATGCATAATTTACACTTGAAGAATATGTTTCATCTAAATTGAGTCATGTCATTTCAGAAAGAGACGTAAAAACTGGTGAAATCAGTGCTGGAATTACTCTTCGAAGATACTATTCAGGTTTGACCGACTACATAATCATTTATTAATTAAGAAATATTTCGTATGCATTTTCTTACTAAGTAAATGAAAATACTCTTGTAAAAAGAATACAACTACTTCACCTTGCAGAAAATTCAGGTCACAATATTATTTTTACCATTTAATATAATGTTATTCATGTCATCATATTTTTATGTAAATTATAATTCTGAGTTTATTAACACCATTCATTTAACCATTATTCACCTACAAAATATTTCAAAAGTGGAGATCCCTCTAATGATTGAAAATACTGTGGTTTTATCTTTATGTTTGATGAGAGAAATATAAATGGCAACACCAAAGAAAATCCATGATTTGGTATATGTTACGCGCTTGGTAAATTCTCATTTAAATTTATACCTTCATGTCTTCCATACGTTCAAACTTTAGTCTTTAATAATTACTCTGTGGAGGAAAGAGCATTATAGGAATATATTCATATTTAAAATTATATGTTTTCATTCATGTCACTGGGTGGTATGGTTGATAGATCATTCAACAATGGAAGAGCTCCAATTATATTCAGATTGAATGGACAAAACTACCATACCATAGTTATTTTGATTCCTCCTGGGGAACAACCACCTTTGTCTGCCAATATATGTTTATGATACTACGAACGGGTCTCAAAACAGGATTCTAAATGATAGGTAATATTTAAAATGTAGGTTAACACATTTACGTGACTGTCATACATTCACTTCATTATTAATTTAATTCACTTTGTAGTTATGACAGTGCAATTTCAAACACAGTGGTCAATTATAATATTGTTGTCAACTTACAAAATATGATTCATGAAACAAATGTTTTTGCTCATCATTTAAAAATTTCAAAGGATGTTTTGGATGTTCATGAACATTAAAACTTATATTTTCACCTTCATAAGAGAAGAACAATAGATACAATGAAATACAACTTGCCTACTACTTCTGAGATTGCGATTCTTATTGTCGGTGACATTAAAGATCTCAACTGTGAAAGAGATATTATCATTAAAAGAAGAAGTGGTGATTTGTAGCAGATTGATGAGCATCATCCCTTGTACCTTCAATTGCAACATCAACTTATTCTCTCAAATGGTCAAGATGGATATGATGACAACATTTTGCATCGATCTAGATATATGAGTTCATGTAGAAATGATCATAAAGTAACAATGCGTGAATACTTCTCCTTTCACATACTATGTTGTTCGACTGATACATCAATATTAAAACATTCAAGAAGACTGTTGCAACAATTTTTTGCTAATGCTTATGCAATGATAGAGTCTCAGAGACTATACTTCATTCGCTTCAATCAAAATCTCTTGGGGGTTGAGTTGTACAATGCGTTGAAAGATGCTTTTCTTCGAGGTGACCGTGATGGGTATGCATGTGGGAAGCAAATTGTTTTACCATATACATTTATTGGTGGTCCCAGATATATGATCCAAAATTACTAAGATGCTATTTCAATATGAAATTGGGACGGATATCCAGATTTGTTTTTAACGTTTACATGCAATCCACTATGGCCTGAAAACACAGGATTCGTATCACGTAACAATATTTCCCCTTCATACTTTTCACACATTGTATAGTTAATTTTCAATATTAAGGATTACTAGTTAATGAATGATTTACGAGACATATGTTTCTTTGGAAAGTCACGAAAAAGTTCCTACTTAAATACAATTTATTTTATGAGAAATAGTTTATCTTATTTAACAAGTCTGTTGTTGAAATGTGTCATTTATATCATTACTCTTTGTGTAGTTGTTTGTATAGTGGAATTTCAGAAACACGGACTACCTCATATACACATTTTGGTATTTTTATGTTGAGAGGGAAAAATAGGTACTCCTGCCTGCATTGAAAAATTTGTTTCTACTGATGTTTCAAACAAATTTGATTGCCCAAAACATCATGAGTATGTTAAGAAGTAAATGATTCATGGATCTTATGGTGATGAAAATCATAGATAACCTTGTATGAAAGATTTCAAATTTACTAAATTTTTTCCCAAAAAAATTGCTGAAAGTATAACAGTTGATGATGATGGGTATGTTCTATACTGATGAAGAAATGATGGAAACAGATCGTGAAAAAGGGTGTCCCATTGGATAATCTGTTTTTTACCATATAATCTATTCTTTATAATGAAGTATCAAGATCATATGAATATAAATGTATGCAATCTATCTACATCCATCAAATATCTGTTTGAGTATATTAGAAAAGGAAATGATCGTGTAACAACAGCTTTGTACGAAACCTACACTACATCACTGTCAGTCAATAATGTAGATGAGGTTATGATGTATAATGATTGTCGATACATCTCTCCCTAAGAGGCCTCTTTGAGGATATTTTCTTATGATATCCTCTATATATATCCTCTAGTTGAAAGATTAGATTTTCATTTATAAGGCCAAAATAGTGTTACGTACACTGACACTAATCATATTGAGAATGTGTTGAGTAAGGTTAATATTTAAAAATTGATGATTATGGAATGGTTTCAAGATTATGTTTCTTATAAGGAAAGATGATGCCTCACATTCACAAAATTTCCAACGAGATTTATATTCCAACATGTATATCTTCTTCATAAATGTGGAAACATTGTCGTGTTCTAATAATAATAAGGAACCTAATATTTCTTTCTAATTCTTATACAATTTTAGATGAGGTTATTCAATTTTCTAAATGGAATTTAGATATTGGTGAAGGTCAATTTGTAGAACCAAATGATGGTGAAACTATAATTCCAATTCCATCCGAATATCTTCTTTGATTGGACTAAAGTTCCTATTTCTTATGTTGTTAAACATACTTATCCCAACATTAGGTGTGACCATGATGATTTTAATTATCTCAATAACTATTCCATCATAGCTCTATCTTGGGATATTGTGGAAAAATTAAATGCATACATGATGTCGCTCACGTGTTCTGAATGAAAATATTATTTCAACTCAGATTCATTTTGTGATGCAAGTATTGATATAGATAGGCAGGAAATCATTTACACATGTGATATGTTGAATCGGATTAATCATTTAGCGATGGCTGCCCAAAAAATTACAATCAAAATTGGGGGTCATGTCATGTTTCTTAAAAATGTAGATGATACTATTGGATTATGTAATGGGACTCTCTTGATTGTTACCCACTTGGGTGATCATGTCATCGAAGCATGAATTCTAGGTTGTTGTAACTCTTGACATCTTGCATTAATTCCATGATTAAATATGAAACACTCCGACTGTCTATGGCCTTTCAAACTACAAATAAGACAATTTCTTTTGACAATTTCTTATGCTATGACTATTAACAAATGTTAAAGACAATCGCTATCATATGTTGGGTTGTATCTTCGAAAACATGTGTTTTTTCATTGTCAAATATATGTTTCTCTCTCTAGAGGTACATCACCATTAGGTTTGATCTTATTAGTTGGTGATAATAATCACACAACTCGTGAATCATCGCAAATAAATTGTCTACAAATAAATATTACATAGATTGTGTTAGGTATATGTTAAATTATATGTTAGATTTTCAATGTTTTGTTCTGGTTATCTTATTTATGTCTGATTTTATGAATCTCAAAGTTTCATATTATGATCACTTCGTAATAAAATTAAAACATAACATTTTTACACAAATTTCATGATCATTTACAATTTTTATTGATATCACACCTGATACCAATGAGACATTGAATATACAAGTGTGTATTTTGAATTTTTGGTGCAACACATCATCCAGGTACTCCAATGATGTTGTTCCAATTGATATGATTCTTGGAGATTTATAGGTGAATTCAGAATAAAAATAGACTTCATATAATCTTTCTTTTATTTAAATTATATTCTCATATCATGTATACAACATATTTTTCATGTTGATTTATATGCCTTTAAATTTTTGACATTCTTAGAAATTTATTTCTACAGAAAGTGAAGATACATTGTACTATTACTGGGCATAAAATTCTATCTAATTTCAAAAATATATTGCATGAAGGGGTTTTCTATTTCTTACATAACTTGCAGATAGCTGCTAATCAAGGAACCTACATAGGAACTAGACATGCATGTCGATTACTATTCACATCAACAACGCATGTCTGACCATGTGATGCACTACTACCACATTTCTGTTTCGATTTTACTTCCTTTGAATACATAATTCAGAGAAGGGTTCAAGAGAAACATTTAAAAGGTAAATGTTTATTGAGATTTAGGTTACATTTTATGAATGTTTCTAAAGTTTATATATTGATCAATACATAATTTAATGGATTACATTCAATTATTTATTTGCTAATAGTAGAGAACCATTACTTCTTTCATTTCTGGTTTAGAATTTTTTGTATAATTACATTGCTTACATCCTCTTGAAGAATTGGGTAATTCCAATTTCAAGATGAAAATTGTCTCACAGGATGAAAGGTTAGTCATTACGGTCTTTTAGTATCTTTGAGCCACTTTTTATATTTAACATTATGTAGTACATAATTTTCTATAGTGGGTTACAACTTAAATTCAATTTATGGGGTGACTATGCTAAATAGATGTCAACTTACTTGGAAGAAAATATCGGTTCATCAACTGTTATCATATTAAATCTTTTCAGAGTTATGAAAAGTTTTGGTCTCATGCTCTTTAGATTTATTCCTCTTTATTCACGCACTAAAAATTAATATTTAATTTTTCTTTAAAAAATAGGTATAATAAATATACTAGTAAGTTATTATGTATTGAATTTGACCTAAACATACACATACATTCATATAACTATTTAGGTGTACGTCAAACAGTTACCTCATGAAATGATGTTGTTCTATTTCCCATTACCTCCTATCATGATTGGAAATACTGATGGGCACTCATTTTATTTATTAAATATATGTTTCATATTATTTCTTTAAGATTAATTAATTATATTATGACAGAAAAACCGTAGGCATCCAATTTTCTCTAAATATAGTAACATCATTTGTGGAAGTGTGCACTAATGCCACCTATAAAAAAATGTGATTCAATCAGATGTTAAATGGAATTTATAAAATATTTCATTTAATATATATTTAATTTTAAACATTTATTGTATAATAATGACATAATTTCATTTTTTAATTATAATATTTCATTTTATTTATTCCTCTTTCACACACATAAAATGTGATAATGTCGATCGTGGAAGTGTGGACTACCTCCACCTCGACATGATGTGATCTATTTTACATCACAATAATTCAATATGTACATATATAATATTAAATAATATTTAATTAGTGATATAATTATCTTTATGAAAATTTATAGTGTATCATTCCTTCCAACCACAACGATAATTGAAAATTGGGAATGCTTCTCATGTGTATGTTTGATCTTTTGTCCCCATGATTATATCCTTAGTTCATTTTTGAATTCCATATATAATTATTGAGTTTATAATTTTAATTGAATTATGTATATCATAATTAATTCATGATTATTAATCTCGATATGTTTTATAATAAATCCTTGGCCATAGTTTGTCTACAACAGTTGTTTCTGACACATAACCAAAATTTGGTCAAAACACCCAATATAAAACTAATTGATTATATAGTTGTATAAAAAATTATAATTACTCATATAAAATTTATTATTAATATGAAAATGGTTATAATTAATTTAAAATAATAATATAATATTGTTATTCTGGAATATAAAGACATACAAGGAAAATATGATTCTAGATATGGGATTTTCATCACACTTTTTACATATATGATATAGCTGTAATATTCACCACATATCTCTTTTGGTTGATATATATGTTTCCCCTTTCATATATTAAATCATTAATCCATTTTCATTAATGTAAGTTAAAACATTCATTTATTTTTTTTCTTCTTAAAGCTTATGAATTAATATGTTTTAATGTGTTATTGGAAACTTTGGATTGTTTTTGGATTATTTTCTCCATGAATAATTTTAATGATGTTTCAATTCACTAAATGAGAAATACTTGGGAATTTTTCAATTATCCATTTAATTTTCTTCTTCTTCGGTTATTCATGAACTTTTAATATTTTTAGTATCATTTTTCCACACATTAAAACATAAAACATTTCAATAAAAATGGTATTCGGTAAACCACAATCCATTCTCAATTTACTCAGACAGAATTTTTATTCTAAAAATACTTTTTTATACAATGCTTTATAAAAAATGATTTTATCCTTTCCACTTTGTTTTATTAATTTCAATATTACCCATTTATATTCTATAAATTATTTCAATAGAATTTCATATCATTTCCTAGACAAGGAATTTTTCAATCCTTTTTACATAGAAAAAGAAATGTTCTTTTTTACCTCATATTTATTTTATGTTTTTACACACCATCATTTATTCAAAGATTCTATTGAAAGATTAAAATGATCAATTTTATGGAATTTATTTTGATTTATTATTCCAAGGATAATATTCACATTTACATCTTTCATTCCATTATTATTCCCTTTTAAAATTATTAAATTTTCAATGAGGATTTGACATTTAATTTCTTCTAAATATCCATATCAATTTTTATGGATATGATTATTTCCTGAAATGTATCCAATTTCACATATAGAATTTATATTGAATGTAATATGATTATTTGGTGAAATATAGATAAGTTTTTTTCCTTTAATCAAAAAATATATTTGGTAATGAAAATTATTTATTTATGTTATTTGATATGAGGAATTCATTGGAATGGAAATGAAGGTGAGGACATTATATTGTCCCTCGATGTATCGATAAGATCTCATGAGAAAAGTATGTTTCAAAAATATATCAAAAAATATCATTATATTTAAACCACCTTGTGAAAGGATTTGATGGTTTAGGTTTTCATGTGCCTCATACATAATGACCAACAATTAATAATTTTCCATATTTAAATTAAATAATTATTCATCAATTAGATTTTTTATTGATATATCTATGAATACTTTTAATTTTCCATTCATTGATTAAATTGTGGGTATTTAAATTTTTTTACTTTTCTATATTAATTTTTCCTTGACTATTTTTTATAATGGAATATGATTCAATTTATTATAATTTTCTTATAATTATTTTAGTTTATTCTTTATTACTTCCATTTTACATTACCCTTACTGAGAATTTTAGGTTACCATATTTCTGTTTCCCTTCCCCATAAACTCAGGATGTATATTAATAATGAAATCAAAGGATACTCTAGATGGAATAAAGACATTAACACAAAATTTATTTACAAAAAATTATGTTGTAATTATTTTATTATTTTCTCATTTATGTATCTGATTTACTAGGACTAATAAACTATTTGATCTTTTGGGATGTGATTTACTTGAATCTTATTCTAATGTAATTGATAGCAGACAACAACTTCAGGTTCTCTACAGTGTTGTTGATACACACATTACATTCCCTAAACCACAAAAAAAGATGGAAATCTATCTTTCTCCATCCATATAGTATCTAAGCCACCCTATGTCAACCACTTTCTACATCTCTCACACCCATGATTTCTTCAACATTTGGAACATCCTTCTTCTATGTCCCATCTGAATTAGAAATAGTTTATCCCAAGTGGTTTGGTTCGGTAGTGAGGGAATAGGTCACCACTCATGTTTCTTCACAATAATATTGTATGGTTATAGTTATTGGTAAAAATTTAAATGTGAATAACTTTATTACAATTTTTAGTAACTATAACTATTTTTTCAGTAAAGATGAAAAATGATAGTATAAAGAGAATTATGAATGGTTTATATGCCATGAATCTTATTATAATTAAGGTTGTTATCCCACTTATCTATTATGGGATCCCCACTGATGATTCCATACGATTATTTAGGTAGATTATCAGCCACCAAGTGGTAGAGCTGGTTAGCATTCCCATGACTTATACTCATTGGAGTAATTTTCTCCAATATTTACAAAAATGAAGTTATTGGTTACTAGATAGAGGTAATTCTATATCATTACGGTGTAATTGAATTTTATTTTTTATTTAAATTATAATATTTGAAAATTTAATCTCATTGTATAGATTTAATTCCACATTATAGATTCCTATATTATTACACCAATTCTCACCATGAAATTTTTTGGTAAGAAATTTGTTGAATTAAAATTAAAATTATTGAATTAGTTCAATGATGCTTCATTAACCACTAAAAAATAGTATGATATGGTCCCTGTAGTGGTTCCTAGAGTTAAATTAATGGTTTTTGTTTATTTTCATTATCATAATAATCACATGGTACTAGAATATATGTTATTATATTAAAAAAAAATATACATATATACATTAATATGTCACAGAGATGAAATTTCAAACATGACTATTAAAATTAATGTTATTATATTGAGGATGTTTCATGAAAAAATGCATTAGGTTTGGCAAATCCCATCACCACCAACACTACTTGTTCAAAGAGTTTATCTAGAAACAGGTCATCTCAGGAAATATATTTATAAGTGTAAATATTTATAATATAACATTATATGTTTCATATATTAATTTTTTGATTTTTCAATGTTTAATATAGTAAATGAATTTGGGAAAAAAAGTATCTAAATCAAATAATAGGTTGTATGTTCATATAGAACCTGGTGAGAGATAGATAAATGATCCCACCAATGTATGTAGGGTATAAATTACATTTTTATTTGAATAAAATATTATCACTTATCAATATGATAATATGTATTACATCAAATATTAATTATATGGTTTTATAGTGAAAAATAATATAATTATTTCATTCCAATCCATTAATTCCATTTTTTCTATCCCAGGATTATATCATTGATCAAGTACTTGGGAAGTTGAATATCAGTCGCATGTATAAGATATGTTTGGTATTGTTACCATCAGAGGACCTTGTAATTATACCAGGGATTGCATCAACCTTTCACCCTTGTTGTAGATACCCTATACATTGAAAATCATATAGGGAGTTTGTTGTATAGAAAAGAAAAATTTACAAATATGGGTTCATATAAAGATATAAGATGATTTTTAAACTTTTTACAAAGCATTGATTGAATTATATCATAAGACCACTTGATATTTCTAATTTTGTATTTACTTGTTAGGTTGTAGTGATTAGGTAAATCAAACAACATCAAAATCATTTTGTACAAAAACATTATTAGATAAAATTTTAAATTTAAATATAAAACTCTTTTTATTTATTACATAATTGTATTGTAGGTTCTGATATTCGGGAGTGGAGACTGAGACGGAATGTGTGTTGATTAATATTCATTGAGTTTTTTTGGTGTTAACATTGATGTAAAAGATAATGTGTTAGAGAACATATGATTATCTAACACTAATATGGTGACACAGAACGAATGTTGTGGATTCTGGAAGGGATATATGTATATCCCTTATATTTCATGAATATCTATATTCTCAGTTCATTTTATATATTTTACTCTAAATTTTTCACAATGATTTGTTTTCCTTGAAAATTATATAGATGATGATTCACTACACACCATTAGAACTCTTATATTAAATATGATATAATTACTAGTATTTTATATTTTGATTAGTTCTAGAATTTAAATTCTATTTTTCATAGGACTTTTTATAATGAATGGATTCCTTATGAGAATGTATAGATATGCATAAGTCCTTATGTTTTGGAAAAAACAATGTATATGAATCTAAATTATGGTATTTCCCAATGTAATACATATTTATAAAATATTTTAATTACAATTAAATGAATGTCTTAATATTTGAAATATTTTCATTCTAATAATTCATGAAAACACATGTTTCCTAAAACAATATCATCATGATATTATTTATACAATATATTATGAATCATTGTTATCCAATCCCTATGTTCATATAAACATAAACAAAGATCATGAATATTAGAACATATTTTTCATCAGAATTAGTAAAATACAAGAAACTAAATTTTCATAATTTAAAGAAACTCTAATATTTTTCATTTATTGATCCATTCAATAACTGATTGTTGAAAATTTATAAATTAAAATACTAAAATTATCAAAAATCAATTCGGTATTTATCAAGATTAAAATATTGATTGAGAATTTACAACAACATTAAAATTTATTTCCATCATCAAATATTAAAAGATAAAAACCCTATAGTCCATTATGTAGTGTTCATAAACTTTTCTGACATAGTGATTTTTATGAAGATATTGGATGATGATTATTAAGATCAAAATAATAACTAAATAAATAAAAATTTTGGTTATTCATCTCAGAAGATGGATATAGAGATGGGAGTAGATGGTGTCATATATCATAATTTATTATAATATGGGGATGTTCATATATACATATAGGAAAATGAATGTTACATAAATATAAAAATTGAATACTCCATAGTAGTTCATCGTTAATGATCTCAAGATATGTTTTTAAAAAATTATAATACATAAAAATCTATTATATACTACACTGGAATTCCATAAATAGTTAAAATTAATTTGTGCCCTCTTTAAATGGATTGAAACTATCACCCAACTTCATCCAATAGTTTTAGAACTCAAAATAAAATTTCCATCATAATTTATGAACAATATTTGGTTTTCCAATATTATATCAATTAAATATACCATGTTGTAGATTTTTAAATCATCGTATGGATTATTTAGACAAAACATGTGACATCTGTACTAATCATGAACTTGAGAAACTTATCTACAACTACGAAATGTAATTGCTACTACCTTGAAGCTATCAAACTAGATTTTAATTGTTAGTAGACACTTTATATTACATTTTAACAACAATTATTGGAAATTCATTCACTTTTTTTGGTGCATAAAATATTTATCTCCAACCCTATCATTTCATACCATTTGAGAAAGTGTAGACAGATATGTGATTATGTGTGTCCTCCAATAGCTCCTTATCATGGGAAAAAATGATTGTATTGAATTAGAAACCTAGTGACTCCTTTCATTGAGTGTATAAAATATATTTTTTCATATTCATTAATTAAATTTTTTATTGATTCTGTTAATAGATAAATGACATTGATGGATGTAGTTTTTCTTTATATTTTTTATTTAGATTGTGTAAATATGTGTCCTGGGTTTAAAAAATATATTATGATATATTTTTATTTATCTATTTAGGAAAAATCATATAAATTTCCAATATATATGATCAGAACATTGTTATCCTCGTGACCTTATTTCATTCTGACTGAATACACAATTCTACTAGTAGTAGTAGCATTTTTGGTACATTGAGTTGAAGATTAATTTAGATGGGTTTTAATTGCCCTGGATGAATAATCATATAACTGAAATCCATATTTCTTCTATTCTTGGAAATTCTTTACATATATTGTTCACCTTTTAGATAACCCTTTTAGTGAAGACTATTTACCTCTTCACAAGGAGAACAATAAATTGATTCGATATTGATCACAATATGAATGATGTAATGTTTTATAAATTCCATCATGACTACACGTTTCTTAAAATGTGTTTTATTTATCAAATGATTATTTCTGTTTCCTATATTTTTTTAAAAAAAAATCTTATTTTCTATTTAGGTTAGACATTTTTATGGGATTTTTCATATCATTCTAATGTGAATACCTCTTCCATGATTTCATTGCTAATTTTACCACATTGACTCACCATATTTTATTTAATTTTTAATACTCTCTAATAGAAAATCATTCAATACATATGAGTTTTATATTAGGTTTATAGACAGTAAAACTATTAATATTAGTGAAAATCTTTTTTGGAATAATGAAATAATTTTCCAAATGAATCAATTTTGTTCTTTATATTTAATAATTTAATATTTAATTATTTTTTCACCAGTACCACATATTTATATTGATTTTTTTGAATTTATGCATTTTATGGACTTCTTTAATTTCCAAAGGCTGATGGGATGTGAAAACTCTCAATATCCATATGGCAGAATCTCCAACAGCACTAACACTGTCGAATATCCATATTGAATTAACCATCTCATGTATTATATCTATTTTAACACCATAAAATATATATTTTTAGTGAAATAAAAAACATTTAGGATTTTGTTGGAGATTATTTTCTAATAAATACTATCCTCTATTCTTGAGTTACATGTGAATTTAAAACAATTTTTATTCCCACACATTTGTGTAGTTTGTTTAATAAGTAAATTTTGTATGAAAAACTATTTTAGGATTTATTATTATAAGTAATTGTTGTTGAAGAATTGATATTGGATCTGTTTCTCTATTTACCACAAGAAGTGGTGAATTTTGAAATGAAAACTTATTTGAATGCTAGGTGGGAGTATCATTCTTCTAAAATATCTTTTTATGAATCAGATTTTATTGAAACTAGATTTAATGTTTTTAAATCCATTAACATTTATATAAAACATAAAGTATACCATTTACACACAAATAACATCATTCATTCATTCTAATCATCCTTTTACATTTTAATTATATAATCATGCCTATTTTTTCTTTAAGGATGTTATTAGAGAATTCATCAAATTGGATTTGATATATTATTGCAAGTATATGAAATTAATAGAAAATTATTGATGTTTATTTATAGTATTTATTATCTCATATATATTTTTATATCTCTTCCCTTGTCAAAATTCTATAATTTCAATTTATCTTATTGGTTATAAATTTATCCCTCCTGAATTTGTAAATACAACACAATTTTGATGAGAACCAGGATGATAATGTTTCATTTTTTTATATTCTCCACCATTAAATATTGAAATACTTCTACATTATCTACTATGAATGATTTTTATTATTAAAAATCATAAATGAACTCAAATAAATATTTTCTAACATAATTATATGTTTTTCCTTTATTCCGAATAATCAATGGACATTCCATTAACATATTTCACATTGCCATATTTCACAATAATTGAACATGAGAAATTAGACGAATGACAATCAGTTTATTTTAGAAAATTAAACCTCAATATTCTGATTACATTTATCTAATGGTTTTTTGATTTTAGTAATTTATTTATTTATCAACATTCTAGTCTCTTTATCCACATTATATAGTAAAGGAATGGTGAAAAATTTAAGATCTATTCTAATGGGGATAAACACTAATTGATCCATAAGAGTACCATCACCATACATATTAAATAATAATATCATATATTAAATTATAAAATATATGAAATATGATGTTGATCCAAATTCAATAAACCATGTTTATGCTACTTATTGGGAGCCCCGGTTGGATTCTATGGACAAAAAAAGCGTGGGATAATTTAAGTGTGCCTAATATTTAAAAAATAATAATTTATTGTTTTAAAACATTTATAACATTATTCATTAAATATCTATTTTAGAATAAGTTTAATATATCACTATTACATTAATAATTCAGTCACTTATGTTATATGAATATAATGTTGTCAAAATGTAAAATTTGTTATATATATTTTATTCATAATGTAATCCCACTCCAAGTTTAGTCAGTTATATTCGCAATCCATATATTTATTATTATGATTATAATTATAAACAAGTATTGACTGCAGAATCTGTATTTTTTTCTAGTTACAATTGTTATGATTATGTTATTTTTTGTTTTAAATATTTTGTTTTGAATATTTTCATATCTTTTTCAATTATGGGGTTTTAGATTTTATAGATGAATTTTTTTTATAGTAGATATATAGTGGTGGTTCGAACGACAACTATATAATGTCAAAATAAATTTTTTAGTGATTTTCCCTCCCAAAAAATGGCTCGTGGATAGGGAATATAAACTGTTGTTGTTTCTTCAACATTTATTAGTAGATGAAAATTCCAAAAAAAAAACAAAAGGAATCATCTAAATAAACATTTCATGATGGTTCCTATGAACTTCTATGTAATGGATGGAACCCAGTGTGAATTTGTTGTCGACGCCAACTTTAGTAGTGGTTTTATGAAACATTCATAGAACCAAATTCATGTGGTTTAAACTACTACAAAATAAAAAACAACAACTATAATTCAATGTTTTTTAGTTTAGTACTCTTTTTACACCCACCATCGATAATATGATGGTTTTATCATTAATAATCCTTTTCTATGAAAAAAAATAATTTCATTTGAAATGCATACAAGAATAAGAAACAATATTAGTATAAAGAGAGTCATATAGGACATTGGATACCTATTTCAATAAGTTTATAGTAGACATATGATTATATAATCTCAATCTATTATTACCATTGGAATGGGTCCTTCAAGAAGGAAACCACTTATCGAATGAATTATTGGTAGTCTGTTGGATCTAATATGCTTTTTATCATTCATCGGGGGTGTTCAATAGATTCTTAATCTTCATCTACAACTCAAAACATATTATATTTAATGAGTGACTTTTTGAATGAGGCGACTTTACTAAATGATAACATTTATTATGGGGATTCAATAATTATGACCCCTTTATATTTTTCTCTTTTACATTCATTTCAAGATAACTCATGATGATAAACTGATTACCATACTTAAAATATTTTACTTATACATCTAATTGACTATTCAATTTATGATTATGTTCTTCATCTATTTGATATAACTATGCAAATGAATTACTGAACTCTTTAATAAAATTTACATAATCTTTTATATGGGATTACATAACATTTATATAAGACATATTTAATATGATTGATTAATGGATTAATTTTGGAAGATTTCTAAATAACATTTTTATTTAAACTACCCTGTTGTAATTCATATTCAATAGTAATGACTCATTCAATTCAATAAGATGAAAATTATTCTTTAGATTCCTCAAAAAATATGAATGTCTCATCATTTTCCTTGATTTCAATAATAATTTTCATATAATTATTATAATCTTTTTGAGATTCATAAAATTCACTGATCTTCTCAGTAAGAACCCTTTCAGTCTCTTCTTTATTAAACAGATTTACTATTTGATCTTCTTCAATATATATAAGTTGTTCATTGAAAATTAATAATGTTTATTATTTTACATCAATATGTTTTGTGGGATTGATTCTAAATTGAAATTTCATTTTGAATTAATTATTTATATCCACATATTCCACTTTAAGAAATAGTTTATAATCATATATTACCTAGATGAACTAAAACATTTTTTTTACTACATTAATGTGAACATTATTCAAATAATCATTGACATTTCTGTATAAATCACTATGTTATTTAATAATTGGTTCTATATCTTTCTAGGCTCTTTGATCATCAAAATTTTTAGTATCATGTGATATATCAAATACTATAGATAGACTAAAATATTGACTATATTTATATTGGGTTGAATCCTATCAGTTCTTAAAACCACTTTTATACTTCTTATCATATTCTTATTTTTTTCAATATTTTTTGTATACAAACCAATCTATGAGAAGTAACAGAGATATAAATTAGATTTTCCATCAAAAGAAAATATGATAATTACTCAAATTCAGAATTTTCACATCATCTATTGAAGAGGAAAAATATTACTATATCCAATAATAGGACCAATTCCTTGATAACTCTTTTAGAGCCTAGATTGATCATGAAAGAACTCATAGAGGGGAGTGAATCACTATATTAAATTTTTATCATGTTTTTAAATTCATTAAAACCATCCCCACTTATACTGTAACATGTTACCAGGTTATAAGAAATGGATCTTATATATTCTCTCAACAAAAAAATTAACATATAAGAAAGAATATAAATATTCAAATACATTTAAGAAGGTTTTAACCCAAAGAGATATCCTACTCATTTCCTTGATCGACATGTAAATTTTTACAATTTTTCTTATCCCTATAATTTATAGGGATTACATGTGTAGTCCAATTCACAAACACGTTTTATTGTGAATATCGAAGTCTTATAAAGGATATATAGTGATATATATACTAGAATCATTGGCCTTCAATGGTATTATTTCTACTTGAACCAATAGTTATAACAATATTCCCTTCAAAACATTTTGAAGCAGGTATCATAGTAAACATATAGATGTCAGTATATAAATTAGAATTATATTTTCTAACACAATAAAAATATCATCAAAAGTGATTTAATTGTGATTCATATTTAAAGATTTTCAATCCTATATTAGCTCACTTTCAAAATAATACCTTAATATTTAATTTTTAATAATACTAATTTTCATCTTCCATGATTCTCAAAAACCCTTTAACATTAATTTAATATTAATTTTCATTTTATATCCTTCAAAATATTCAGTTTTGTGTCTCATTTATGCAGAAATTAATATATTTTCACTTCAAAAATAAGAATACACATTGTAATATTCGTGCCTTTTGTAAAATTATCATTCTCATAAAGATTCTATCATAATTCCTATGTATAATCTATTGGAATAATTACATAAACATCATGCATTAATCTTTCTTTTATCATTAAATATTTCATTATCCTTCATGAAAAACTCTATTTGTGTATCTTAATCATATACACACAAGTATATCATCAATGTATAATTCTAGAGATCTTATTCATCGTTGATAAATATAGATGCATGGAAGAATGATTGAGCTTCACATATCATTTAACATAGAATCTAATTATATTAATCTTCTTTGAAATAAAGATCACTTAAATTTTTCTTCACAAATCTATTTAGCGTGAGAATAAAAAAGCATGTGTTTATGGAATTTCAATTTTTATGCAACCAAGTTTTTACATGGGATATCCTTATAACACCATGAAATTTAAAAATATATACACTTTTTATACTACATTTGATAATATACACTGATAATATACAACCCAGGAAAGGTATTTCTATAAATATAATCTCTTTGATGTCTAGCTGAACACACAATCCCTAGTAAAAATAATACATAACATAATATTCTATTATAAATTAACCATTAAATTAGTGGATATATATTGTTCTGATTAATTATGAAAATTATTATTATCTATTTGAGTTCACATAATGTATTAATAGTTCAAAATAAAAAGTAATGTTTTCAAAAAAACTATATTTTTCTACAAGGAAGATTTGTTACTCTTTAAGAACTATATTTAAAATTTAACATTTCTTATTATTAGAATTTTTTTAATAAAAAATATATATTTGAAATCATAATATCATATTTATCTGTGGGTGAATGTTTTTAATTTTTCTCTATTATATTTCATTATTCATTGTATAGTAAAATAAACTAATTTTTAATTATGTATTTCATTTCCAATTAAAATATTTATAATGATAAGTTACATTTTTGATTATTTGTAGAGAATAATTTACTAAATTATATATCTATTAATCCAATTTATTTATTTTGAATATTTTTCAAAATGAATTTTTATATAATAACATTGTAATATTTTTAACAACTTCTCATTGAAAACATGTTTTCTCATGACATCTCTAAGATTAATTATAATCTTAAGTTTTCATGTCTTGGGGAAATAATTTTGAAAAAAGGTAAAAATATTTTAAATTATAATAATTTATATTATATTAAAATAACTACATTATTTTCAATGAAAAATTAGTAGGTAAATTATAGAAAATTATTTATCGCAGTTAAGGTAGAAATGGATTATCAGGGGTTAAACTAAATTGTTAGGGATTAAAATGAACTGGAAACATTTATAAAATTTATTGGGTGGAATTATTTCGACCCTATAGCATATACAACGAGATAAAAATATATTTTTAATCCTTTTATGATTTGAATAATATGCTTACAACATTTTATTTTAAAAAATTTGAAATGTAACACCCACCTCACATACATAATGACACCCCCATTCCACTTGTATTCACACTATAAAACACTTTTTCATCCCATATCTTCCTAAATAACATCCCAAAATCCCTAAAATATTTCTATAAACCTTATTTTATGAATAAATACAATTTTGGATGTTTTTGGTGAATTCTTAAGGAAGTTACCCAACGAAGAGTTAATGTTAATTAACAATCATTTTTATTTCATTTCTTATTATAAACCATTAAATTAATATCAAGAATTGATGATATAAGAACCATATTATCATCCATATACTGATATGTTTTTATGTTTAGTGAATTACCTAAAAATACCCACATAATTTAGCGGGTAAAAAAATCATTCATGTGAATGAAAAACAATCACCTCATGAACCAATGATATTTATATTTTATTACCTCCTTTCACGGATGTATAAAATGAGGAATTTAAATTATATATATATGATATTTGAAGGATAATTATAATTTTTAGGTCATTATATCATATATAATTATTTTACATACCATTATTTTTGGGAAACAAAAATGTTCCTCATGCATACGGTGGACAACCACCTCATGAAGTGTTCTGATCCCTCATTCACTAATTCTTACTTAGAAGGTCATAATGATTAATTTAATAAATATATGAGATATATATGAAATAATTATGATATTAATTTCAGTTTTATAATTATTAATACATAATATATCATTTTTTTTCTTACCTACTTAGTCACATAATGATTGTGACATTGTTCATTTATAGGCGGACTACTATCTTCATGAAGAGACATGATTATCATTTCATCACCACAACACATGGATAAAATATATTTTATATACAATTAATTAATATATTATTTAAAATATTTTAATGATTATTTAAATATAATATATTATTTACTAGTGATCGCTCAGAAATGGAAACATTACTCATTTGTATGTACAACATATCATCTCTATAATCATAAATATATCGCTTCTCGATACCATCATTAAAGATTAATCATTACAGTTTAATTTAATTATAAAATATGATATTTATTTAATAATAATTATTATATAGGTGATGGAACTATATAATATAAACATGAACCAAAACATTTATGATGAAACACACATTAAAAAACTAGGAAATTAACAAATGAAACAATTAAAATAATTAAATAAAATTAAAAAACGAATGATAATATGTTATATTAGGAAGTTATATGAAATTATAAATATGAATATAGTTCAATTATAATATAATAACATGATTTAAACAATTATATATAACATTAAATTATGTTTAACCAATATAAATCATGAGGTAAGAAATTTCTTAACTCAATTTCCACTCATTTGGATATAATTCAACAACCTTTATTTTTTAATGATAACATTATGCCTATAATTTAAGTTTATTATAATATATTTTATTTAAAATAGTTTTTTAGTGGAATTTTATTTTATTCATAGTATCAATTCATTCATTAATTTCCACTTCAATGATCCGATCATTATATAGCATTTATTGTGAATATGCTTTCACTGAGGAACTATTGTATGTTATGTAAACTTTTTATTATATACTGTATAAACATACCATTTGACATGTAGTATTACTAAAAAATATTAATTCATATTATATGTAGTTTAAATTTGAATTATTTCATCCAATAGGATTTTAATTCGAACATACCAAGCGGTGAATATTATTTTACAATCACAATTTCTATTGTGATTGTTATATTTCAATTGAAACTATCACATTAATGTAATAATGTTTCAGAAAAAATTATATTTCTCTTAAATAAAAATATTACCCTATAATGGATATGACTTCTTCACAGACCTTGTGAATTATTTACATGCATTTTTTAATTTGATATTATTTCATTAAATATTGAATCATTGATTAATCTGTACACATTACTCAATATGGATATTTATTGATAGGAAAAATTTGTTGATTAATTAAATACATTAATCCATATAATAAGAGTTCCTCGTAAATGATGATACGAGTCCTTCCTAGTAAAAAATATTCCCTTGATGCAATGAAATGTCTCGTGAGACGAAATAGCTAGGTATCCTTAATTAAAAGAATTTCTATCTTTCGGTTATATATTTTGGTAAGTATAGATCTTGAAAATAGAAGGTATCATATCCCTGATATATGATTTCATATAATTATAAATTTAAATCATTAAAAAGTATTTCATTTTTATCGATGACATTATTTCCTAGATATTCTATCGGTATTCATATTATTCTAAATTATATATGAAATGGATTTTGTTTTCAGGTTCATTCCTTGGAATATTGATTATTCATTATATAGTGATGCTATGTATATTATTGATTAAATTGAAGATTTTCAGGTATATAAAATGACATATTAATTATTAAAATTTGGATTTTGTATTGATATTATATTATTTTCTTCTTACATCACATTACATTAACTACATGTCATGTGTGTTAGGTCATCATCATTCCTTGTTGATTATGCTTGTTTTTTATTGATAGATTCAACTGTCGATAACCCTTAAAGGGAAATTTTTCTTAAACTAATTTTATTCCTTTATAATTTATCCATGAATTATACTTGGTTTTATAAATAGAGATATTACATAAGCAATAATGTTATTCTATAAAAAATATGTTGTAATTTATGTTTTTATTTGTAATGTAGGAAATTAGTTTGTAACATTATTACCAATAATAATAAATTATTTAGTCTTTCATGGTTTTTTTCAATTAATGTTATATGATATTAATAAATAAAACAGTGACATTGGTTAATTGGGATTAAGGTCGTTAATCTCCTCTTTACGTGACACAATCATGTAACACTCCCTCTTTAGGAAAAAACATTACACAATGCACATTTAATGAAAACTAATATTTTCAATACACGATTGGTTGTAATATTATCAACTGTTAATGGTCTCCTTTTTCAATAAATTTTGATTGCCACTATAATGCCTTGAATTTTGAAAGATAATATAAATAATCAATTTATTTAATATCCGAAAAATATGTTGAGTCTGTCAATTTTAACTCATAGAAGATATCAAAAATTATGAATTGTTGACAATGAGAACAGTTTTTAAAAGTTGGAAATTGTGGAATGTCAGCTTCACATCACCAGGTTCATCTTTCACAGCGAATTATCAAATAATTTTTTTATAGAATCACATGCCTTTTCAATGAAGTCACTTGAATGTACTTAATCTTAAGTGGATCATGAATTTAATTATCTAATTTATACACAATAGTGATTTTATGTATTTTTTCTGGTGAAAAGATCATGATTTGTTCATGATCTAGAATTTACTAAATTAAATGGTACAATTATAGAGGATATAACATCATTGAACTAGTTTTAATGATGAAGTCATAAGAAAAATAGAATAACAAAGGTTCATGATGATTATATAGATGCTTGAGGATCTTAAGATCAAATAAAAAAATAGACATGAAATTTGATCCCAAATCAATTTGTAATACTGATAAGAGATCCTATATAAGTACTCTAATGGAAATGAAATTTATAACTTTTTTTAGGGTACATAACTGGAAAAAAAAACCATGATTGGGTTTCATGGGTTTTTCTTTTATGGGATTTACCACTTTCCCACCTCCATGCATATCCTAGAGGATCCTTTAGATCCCACTCACTCATTGGACTCCATGTAGGAACTATGTTGTTGTATCATCTAACCCAACCCCTATGGATTTAAATTTTGAGTTTCTACCATGTGGTTGAAACATGGTTCCCATATATATGGTTGAGGGATCCTTGGTTGTCCTATAGATTTTTATTTTATTGGATAACTCATTCACCATATCATCAATATAATTTAATACATAATAATCATCATTAGATGACATCATGAAAAATAAATAAATAAATAAATATTAATTATTATCCTTCAAAATACATCCAAATAATTTCATAATCAAATTGAATATCTTCAAGGTTTTCCACATATTATATTCAATTTTCTGTCACAAAAACATGTTTTTTACATTAATAAATAGTGTAACAGTCAATAAAAGAACTCCTGAAAATTAATATTTTCATGTTATTTATATATTCTTCAAACATAATTTCAATAATATAGATTTGTCTGTGTTTTTCATATATTCCCCTTTTTAATTTCCATAAAATAGTATTTTTTGAAATCTTTCACCTTGTTAAGATGTCGTAAAAAATGATAAACATAGAATATGTTCTTCCAACACTCATTTATGGTTCATCAATTGTTAGAGTTAATCTTAAAAAAGTTTCATTTAATGGAATCCAATTTCATTTCATTAATCCGTAACATTTCTATAGGCATCATCACCATCCATATTCAATAATTCTCATGGTAATTCCTTCATTATCTTCCCATGATTAATCACTAATCATAGAGGATATTACCAACCCTTGATATTTATTTATTTGATACATTAAAAAAAGAACATTCCCATCAATCATTCCGATAGGCTTCAAAAATTTAATTCGATTATTTAACGTATTTCTTAAATAATGTATATTTTATGGTAGTAATAAATTCAATTCATGTAATATTAGTAAAAAACCATTCAATACTTTTCTATAAATTAGAAAAAGTTCATCAATCAAAAAATGAAAATAATATTCCTTTTAATCAATTATCTATAATTTGAAACATGGATAAAAAATACCTTACCAAATAATCAATTATTTTTTAATTATTAGTTAAAAATTAATAATTTTTTTAATGGAAGTTGAAGAATAATATTCCCAACTAAATAGAAAAATAATTTATTTTTTAAAAAAAATTCCTTATGTTGCATGAGTACATAAGCAAGTGATAATGGATGAAAAAATTTTCAATTTAATGAAAAATAAATAGATACAAAGAATATTTTTTATTTTCAATATCGATAGATCAAATTCTTCACACATTATATTCTTAAACTTAACTATTCCCAAATAATGATGAGATTGGGAAATAAACCATTATATCAAGTCAAATTTCCATTGTATGTGCTCAAAACTTATAATTAATAAATATTGATAGATTATTTATCATTTTAGTATACCTAGAAATATATATTATAAAATATATGATTTATTTATAATTTTTTATCACCAATTTATTAAAAAATATTTGTTAAAATCCATTTTTGGGTGATGATAGCTTAGTTTTTCATGTCTATTCTATTTCGGTGGACTCAACCACTGTATATTTCACTTCAAAAAATCATAAAATGATTTTTCTTAATGATATAAATTTCATTTATTTTAATTATATATTTATTTAGAGTCTTCCACAGTAGATATAAAATAATTATGATTTTCACTATTCAGAGACATTGTAAGTGGTACCTACATGAGAATGATGTTTTCGATTTTGTAAATATTGGAATAATAGAATGATAAATAATAATAACTATAAAAAATCAGCATTATTTAATAAATATAATATATAATCATTAAAACCATAATAATAAGAACTATAAAATATGGCGATGAAAAATTATTGGATCATTTTGTAGAGACATAAGGTCATATGTCCACACGTGGGGAACATTCAGTTTCCATTTGATGGAATAATGAGTAGATAATTATGGTTTAATAATCATAATAAATTTTTTATATATATTCTATAATGATTTTTTTATTTTAATTTAAATATCTTATATTTGGTGGAGGTAAAAGTGGAACAAAAAAATAATGTGATTCATTATGGTGATAAACTATTCTTCGAGTGAACTACTTTATTTCCCCAAATAAAGATCATAGATTAGGTATTATGGGAAGAATAAATACTATATATTTGTTTTCTTATGATGATAAAAAATGGGTAGGCTTTTTACAATCTTGGTGGCTCAATGTAGAGTCCTTAATTGAATTAAATAAGTGTCCCTTTATAAATGTAGGAAGTGACAGCATTGGAATTATTAAAATGATCAACATATAAAAAATTGATTCCCAAGAAAAATTATTTAAAATAGATTTATATTTGATGAAAATAATTATATGGTATAATATTTTAATAAACTTTTTGTATAGGTTTTACTGATATTTAAATCACATTCATTAGGTTTTACCATATTGGTTAACTTGTTTTTTTCTTAAATGTGGTGTTGAATATTTTTAGTAATAATGGGTAATAATTTAACATGATAGGTTAATAATGGATCATACATTGAAAACATGTGACATTTTATACAATATTTTAACCCCCCATTCCATTTAAAAAATGTTTATCATTTGTATATAATTAAATAAAATATTATAAAATTTCATTAATATAATTTTGTCACAATTCAATATATTTGACATAAAATACATCATGGTAAAATGTAATTAAAATATAATCCTCAAATACATCACTAATATTTTATATAAATCTATAAAATTCTTGAGATACTATATATCATTTAAATTATATTACATTTAATATGTTTAAATTACATTATTTTATTTTGTTATCTCTTGAATAAATATAATACTCGATTTTAAAGAATTTATTGTATTAATAAAGTAAAAAAAGATACAAATAAAATAATTTCATGAAAATAATTTCATTATTATAAATGTGTTAGTTAATATTCATACACATATTTCTTGTATCCTAATGTGAACACATAATTGACATTAAATGAAAGAGAGTGACATTTTCAATATTTCATTTCCTTGCATATTATATTTTCCAATTTATAGGAAACATTCCACTTAATTTAATATTCTACTATAATAATATGATAAGTGATAATTCATCCATTACGATTTAATTTTACAAATGGGGACTTTACCACTTATTTTTAACCTTGGATGCCCAAATTTTTCCTTCTCCAATGCTTTAAAATTTAGCATACATACTATTAATAATGAATACAAAATAATATAGTATATTTACCAAATAAGATCCTCTTGAATCCAAAAATGGTATCATTTTTTCATGATTTGATATCAAGATGTTGAAATAATTAATCACAAAATAATTTCACAATAGAGATGAAAATTTTTTTAGATAAATTTATTATTTATCCAAAAACTGGATTTATTTATATCCCATGCCTAGTAAAATTTATAAAGGAATGATATATCCTTTTAAGTAATATATATTAAATAAATATCATTAAAATAATTGACTAATATTGATGAATTTAATTTATTAATATATAAACTCATTATGTGCAGAAAAACATATTTCCAGACATACATCTCTTTTTTCATTCATATGATTTTTTTTAATATATTATCATTTGACATGTAATGAATTCATTTTATAAATTTATAAAAATTATTTTTTTTTATAATTTAGTTAGTCCTTTTCATACCCACCTATTTTAAATTTTAGGATACGAAGGTCATATTTAAATTATATTAAAATAGTAGATTGTCATTCGATTAAATATGGGGTTCCATGTAATGAAATATATTGATGAATTAAAATTTATTAAACAAATATATCAATTAATATATGGGTTCCAATATCATCCCAATTTTAAATTAATTTAACTCTTGAAAATACATGACTCTAGTACAACTGAGCACACTTAAGCTTTATCACATTGTTATATCCCTATTTAGCTTATTGAAATTTTTATTTTTTCACCTCAAAATATTGACCCAGAGAATGGTATTTGAACAGAAAACATTTTTATATGATCCAGAGAAACAATCAGTTGTTCTTAATAAAGGATCTCATTATCCTATGTTACAAAATCATAGTTCACTAATTTTGATGAATTATATCTGTATATATGTAGGAGCGATACCTAGAACACATCATTAACATAGGTGACATATTGTGGATGTTCGATGATAAAATAATTCATCCCAATTAAATCAATAATTTTTAAGGGGATAATATATACGAGGATCATGATTTATCCCACCCCTCTAGCATTGGATTGGGAATATGTGGGGGGTGCTACGGGGCATATGTGAAATTTCCAAGACACCAAATGTAACGAATAAATTTCAACAACATCAAAAACAAATTCTGTATATTCCATCTGAAAAGAAAATTATGAAGACCAAAAAAAATTAATGAACAAATATATAATTCAAGATTATAAAAATTATAACTCCATCCTAAAAATTCCAACATCTATATTAGAGTACTATCAGAAACCGAGTGGCATGTGAAATTGAATCAAAATATTAAATAACCTAACAATATCGAGTCACCCAACTCAGAACTCTCAACCAACTCTAAGCTCCTATATGACAAGACATGTCCATGTTATCAAGAATAATCACTATAGACACATGCCAAATGAGAATCAGAAAATCTATAAGGGTGGAAATACCAGAATGTAGGTATTGTTTCTTCCACAACGATACGAATAAGAAGACAGAAAAAATCACGAGGATCACATGACCAATAATAAGGAACATAGTTGAATTACCATAATGAGTTAATACATGTGATCATGTGCATTTCATAAACATTTGGTGATTTTAAAAATCCCCTAGGATGAGACCATATTATCTCGTGAAGGAGTCCATGGAACTCATTGATCATGTGGAAGCATCTTAATAATCTTTCCATGGAAATGTGAATTTCCATCCTTATGATTCTTGAAAAAACATTCGAAATAATTTTGAAAGTAGGGATGTTAAATCCCAAATTGTGGATCCTCTTGTGCTTTTATGTATCATATGACGCATCTAGGTAATTTTCAAGACACCATATGACCTCATGTTTATGTCACCCATGCAATGAATGAGACCATCTTCCCATCTCCCTTACGACAAGAAGGGATTTGGACATTTCCATCTGTTCATACACTCCCCTCATTCCCAAAATACCAACATAATAAGATTTCCATGAAATTATCTTGCATTTCCATATTTTAGATTGTTGTTTACATGGGGAATCACTACTAGGGAGGGTTATTGACATCGAAAAAAAACTTTTGAATGTTCGTGAAATATCGCAACCCTATAGAAATGAATAAAGACACAAAATGTAATAGGTGGGAGCCTCTATGATTCTTAAATATGACATGATTCACCATGAAAATTTTCAACACACTGTGGAAGCGCCCAAAAATATGTTATCATTTTCGAACAAGAGACCTAAAAAAAGCCTTCATCACCACCTGAAGGGCTTCAATCAAGTCCAAATGGACATTCCCTTCACATCCATATCCAAATAAAAATATAGGGCTTTATCATCATAATTTCTTAAAAATCACTGTAATATAGTTATTTGGCCACATGATGCATAATAGATGCAGAGAGTGATTTTCATATACAATACCCATGAAGAATTGAAAAATTCAATAGCCATTTTAACTAAAGAAAATAATAAATTTGATTTTACAAGAGTATATTATGAGGGAAATATATGTTGATATTATGTGAAAGAGATATACACTTTATGAAATTTTCATTTATTTCAAAAAACTCCACTCGCAAATCCTACATTGTCCCTTGAGACCCCATCATATGATAAGAGTTATTTAATGAAGGCCCATTGGCAAGCCAACCATGTCTCGAACAAGACCCAAAACAAGTGGCGTGAGATCATATGAATACATTTTCGAATGCATCCGGATCTCATGATTGAAATCTGACATGTTGGCCTAAAAATGGAAATTCCCAGTGGGATGCACATACAATTAGTTGATACCCCATTAAATTTCTATAATCAAATAAATGGTACATTGATGTTATGGTCTGTGGTCATTGAAAAAATGTGATTCCCATATTATGCCCAAGGATTTGTTATAATCAATATCCATGACATCAATGAAATCCACAAAATATTGCCTAGATATATATAATACATAGTGCACAATGTGTCATATGATCTGAGTGGAGAGGCCTATAAATCATCCACCCCATCATGGTGAAGGAATCAATTTTTCCTAACATTAGAAAACCCATGTATCATAGATGATTTCATGGAGTTTCTGGTCTTTGGATTGGGAATTTTTTTTGTCTGGTAATATCAGGGGAACCACATAAGAATATCATGATATATGCATGTGAAATTTCCATCATCAATCGTTGATCATGTGAAGGACATTCAGTGGGTAATGTGAATAATATATAACATAACTAATCAGCCACAAAATACATTAACAATATATCATTTAACATAAAAAAGTAATATGAAATACAATGGTAGAGAAAAGGAAAAAAAATTGGACTTATGTGAAGAACATATTCAAATAACCACATGAATTCTGCATAAACCACTCAAGTTCGGTAATAGCACATGGACATTTCACCAAGATCAAGAGATGACCCCATATTATACTATTTGGATCATGGTAACTCCCCTATATGAGTACTAGACTTTAACATGGAACCCCCATGAATTCCACCCTATCGTATTGATACCCTCTAATTTCAGCATCCATAACGTGTGATGTCCTATATATATGTCACCCAAATAATATTGTTGCTCTAGTTCAAGTCTTCTATGTCTTGTAATAGAACCAGGAAATGTCATCTGGATATTCTGATATCCACTAAACATGCCAACCATGTCATTCATAAACCTATGGAGTTGCCATCCATCTTTCATGATGACACTCAGAAATGTCATCCAGTACATGAAACACCTTCCATAAATGTCACACTGACCTTCGTGAAACCAGTCAACTATGTTAACCAGCATTCATGATATTAATTTGGAATGAAATATGTACATGAGATTCCATCCATGAATTTCATCCAAGATCATGCGATGGAAATCGTGGTTGGATAACTAGATCTTGTGATATCCATCATACAATTTACAACTTATAATGTGATGAACTTAAGATGTTCCATTCATATTATGTTGTATTCCATGGAAAAAGTAAAATCGATCATGAAATATTCATCGGACATGTCCACAATGCGTATGGACATGTTAAGACATCCTCAAGACCTATCAAGAATTCGATCAAGCAGTTAGGCTTGAAAATTGGCCAGTACAACCAGGTGTCCCATGACATGATAATTTTTTCTAGCCTCCATATAATAGAATCCATAGTTTCTATGCTGTGATAAGTTGCATTATATGACACGTACCTTATACATTGGAAACCTCAGTGTTTATGACCCGATCAATGGAATAATATGATATTATTCCCATATAAGGGAAACCTCGTTGGATAAGCCTCAACGAACGACATCATATGAAATGTATCTAATTTTAGGGGAACTGTAGTGTGTAAACCATGATCAATTGAACTACGTGAAATCAGATTCCTGTAATAACCGAGGCACATAGGATGCCTTCCTAAGGCCAAATATCAAATATGATATTGATTAGAATAAATATTCATCTGGACATGGACGAAATTTTAACAACTAGATGACTCAGAAATAAATTGGCCTTTCTAATGCCACCCAAATAAAAAATAGATGTTGACCCACAAATTTTCCCCCAACATAGATGTGACATTAGATATGTCCACTAAAGGTTTATATGACCATATCATATAATAATATTTAGAATTGGAAGATACATATTCTTCTCTAACATAAGTCATAAATCATACACAAAGTTTCTCTACAACATTTAGATCAGTTGAACCACCGTACAAAATGGAACCCTCATTAGAAAGAAATCTCATTTTTCGTTTTCATAATGTGATACACATGGAAGAACCCTTCTCTGATGATGAATATTCATTTGAGTATGATTTCCCCATACTATATTGGGGAATGGAAGGATTCATGGGAGTAAATTGAGGACACAATGGACAACATGGGTATGGTCCGACATAGTTTTCTTGTTACATCAACAACGATGACATATATGAAGCTGATACTAATGGGAAAGAGCTATCGAAGTCCTTAAAGCTAAATCTAGGCATCCCAAAGCCCTCAGGTTTCCACCAATGCTTCATCTCCATGAATGACCATTTAGTGTGGGTGATGTTATTTTATCATCCCATGAAATGGTGAATGTTGTTTCAACATTTTATAGTGGATGTAAATCCTTATTTAACCACTAAATAGATGTATGTCCATCCAATTCAAATTCATGAACTCATAATATATATATCACAAGGAGAAATCCAACCACATGAATCACCACCCTCTATCATCAAATTAAGATACTTTGAACTAGTTGGAAGTTGTCCCAGCCATTCTTTCAATAATGGAAGTGATCTATATTTCAAAAGAAAATATTGAGGAACTATTTGATACCTCCAAATCCTATAAAATTAAATATAAATTTAAATTTAGTTTAGGACTATAAGGTGGATACAATACATGAGTAATTCCACATAGCCATCTCATTCACATACCATGATGAAGAAGAGGTCATCCAGGGACACATTCTGCCCCTATATATCTTCAGTAGAGTCAATAATATGTATATCCAAAAGTGTCTAATCATAATGGTTACGAGATGAACGTTATACCAATTTCATTCCATGGGAATTTATGGAACTGCATTGGGGATTTTCCTCCCATGGAGACAACCATTCATGGGTATGATTAGAAGTGAGGAAATAATATTCAGGAAGATCAAGTTCAAAACATAGTCTGGGTATCTCAAATCTAAGGCTGTGTTTATGGTTATCGACCAAACAATACATACAATTTAATTATCATAAGTCCCTTGATACATAACCAATGGAGGTACCCATAACAATAAACCAGTTTTTGAAACACCCAATTGATGGAAAGGTTGGCATTCAACATGGTGATAGAGCCCCTTCAAAATGTGTGAATCCATATATACTAAATATGGTTTCTAAAAAAGAGGAAGAAAAAAAACCAATTGTGGATAATGATATATAGGTTTCAACACCCAATGTCTTGTGTTTCTCCCATTAAAATCGACGGAGTATTCTCAATAGTGACTATTTTATCCACATAATTATAGTTGAGGTTGTAGTCTAAATCCCACATTTCCAATCCCCTTTTGTCCCTAGTTAAATTGTAAAATAATATAAGTTCAAATATCTATCTGAAATTTCTTTGATAGCAAGGGATGATACTGTCTCTTTTTATAGACTTTATCGTGTAGATAGTGATATAGATGCCCATATATATCCTTCTTCATCTGAAAAATACTTTATATAATCATATGTGAAAGAATCATAGGATGAACTTAAGAACTCCCGTCCCGTATTTGTGGAAGGAATATACCCCGCCAATGATGAGATACAGAAGGTAAATAATGGATCTAAAGAATTCCCATATTATTCTTTAGTTTGTTCATCCATTACTATATAATAGAATGGGTTTTTCATATCATTTCTTATCCAACAACGATGTGTGTTCACATGAAATTATATATAAATTCCTATGATGAATCCATAGCTGGCCACAAACCATCTTAGCTTACTTGATGAAAATATTGGCTTCAATAATGTATAAAAGAGGATGAACCCCTATCATTCCATCAATTTAGTAGTATAAGTAAACAAATTTATCAAACCCCACATTGTTTTAGAAGTGAAATACCCAATATTACTCACCAAAATCATCCCATTAAAGAAAAAGAATGTGAATATGTGGGTCTACATCAATTTCAATGTTCTTTATCAACACATCCCAATGAATGAATCCCCTTTTCCGATCAGAGAATTCAGGATCAATAAAACTAAGAGATTCTAAGACATTTTCGTCACATATGAGTATTGAAGGTACAATCAGATAAATATGGCCATTGAATATGTAGAATACACAAACTTCAGAGCACATTAGGTGACAATTTTCAATAATTTCCTTGCATTGGCATAAATATTGTTAATGTTAATTATCATTTCACTATTAATCATATCATCAATCCCATTCTCGGAAGAATAGATGAATGTTATGTCAACAAACTGGGTTTGAAATGCCAATAATGATGTTATCACATCATAGATCTTCATACATTATTCGAGATGCTATGATAGTATAGTACAAAAACTAATCATTTGAAATGTTCTTTCAGGGTAACAACATTTATGTTACTTGGATTTATGATTTTCCACCATGGAATAGAGGTTGAACCTAATAATACATATTCTATTGTAGAAATTTCACCCCCATAAATCTCAAAAAAACTGAGGGGGTCCAATGAACACTCAACAATATTAACTTATTCATATGAAACATGAAATTAAAAAGTCACCACTTTACTATGTTAATGAATTATGGGATTTCCAATCAATGGGATAAAGACTTCCAAGAATCCTTCGGGAGTCTCAAGAAGAATCTACTATTCACATCGGTCCTAATTCTTCCCATGAAACTGAAGCAACCCATCCAATATGTCATTGAAGAGGAATGCTTAGTGGTTTTCATCCTATAATAGAATAGTAATAATAGAAATGAGAACAAAATCCACTAAATTAGCAAATTGATGGTTGGTACTGAAACCCAACAATATTATGTAGAGATGAACTGTCTCACACTAATATTTGTTGTGTAGAATATAAGGCATTACATGTAGCACCATCAATTCCATTTGATATAAATATTTATCTGATCATGTACATCATTAGTAGTATAATGAAAAATTTTTATTTGGCCCGATGGACGGTCAATCTACACCTATACTACATTTAGACTATATCACTAATGTTAGAGAACTGAATTCCTTTATTGATTTTTTGATGATAAATCATACTCTAGAATGTGCGCTGGTGGACACGAATATCCAGAAAATGATGCCTTCATTTCCTAGGACACTCCCCAGACATTGGAAATGTATTTTTGTGGCTCCTCTTAGATACGTAATCAAAAAATTATGTATGGAACAATCCTCAACATTGTTGGCCTACTGACTGAATTTTCCTCTCTTGAAAAAGTAGATTTTCCCAAATATATCTCGTTATCTAAATGTTTCATGAAAAATGATGATGAATATGAATTCATCATCAATAGTATGGAACTAACCCTATAGATAAAAATAGCCACCTATAAGTCCCCAGTCTTATGTGTTGCATAATGTTGAGTTAAGTCAATAGTTTTAATTTAATTCACATTGACAAACCATTCAGGTTTAGATGTTTAGAGAATTAGGTAATAAATGATAAAAACGAAATTAATATTTCTAGTATATACCTATACCAACTATCCCCCTTCTTTATTCAAAAAAACATTAAAAATAAACCGAAAATCATTTCATGTTTTCACAACATAACTTTTCCTTGATCCCATCCTTGATCGTATTCTTCTATATGTCCTGTGAAAAACATTTCAAAACAAATGATGACCATAAAATGATCAACAATTGATACATAATGAATGATAACTATTAGACTTGAGAAAACATCTAAACCATGAAAACATCATTCTAATGTAATACTTTTAACCATTAAGAATTTGCAAAAAACAGTTTTCTGAAAATATTCACATTTCTTACTCATTTTGTAACCAAAACATTTCCATAAAGACCATAGAATGTAACATAAAACACATAAAGGAAAAATGGGACAAAAAAATACATAAATTGAATAACCATATCATCAAAATCGACACATTTCACTAAATGGAATAGCCATATGGCTGACTTCCATACCCAATGCATTGGATGTTATAACGTATCCTTCCATTCGTGGTTTATCGCGGAACCACCCATCGTTTTTTATCATGTAACCACCCATAATGACTAATCACTTATCCAACAATAAAATCACAAGTAAAATTTTATTCTCATATCTCATAATATTAGTGAGAAGAAAAAATAACATTTTCACACTATATCCACAAGGATGTCATTTGAAGATATAGAAATATTCAACCCATTCTTAAAACAATATAAAACATTTAATAAAGATAATTTTTAATCATAGTGTCCAATAACACTTTAAAATATTGAAATAAATTATAATTTCATAACATTCATTCCCATATAAATATCTTATAAATAAATCATTTTCAAAAATATGAATATCCAATAGAAGGATTTAAATTTATAAATAATTAAAACATTTAAAACTCTTTTTTAGTTATAGAGTCCCTTAACACATGAAAAAAAGTTCACTATAAATCATTAAAGAATAGTATTTAAATAAAAATTAAATATCAAGAGAATATAAAAATTCATGATATAATGATTCAAATAGTTTTTATATACATATAATAAGATAATAAATGTCTATGACAACATGATATGCCTCAATGAATGGAGATTGAGATGAAATCCCTTACCTTGAGTCTGACTTGTCTCATTCACTCTTTATATTTCTGAATAATAAAAATAGGTTAATTTATACGTACTTCATAACTTTATTCAAGTTTATTATTTCTTTTTATATCACATATTTCCGTGTTAAAAAAATTACATAATTATTTAAGTTAATATTGGTCGTTTTGTTGATATTAGGTACATGAGTCAAAAATGAAATTGTATAGATATAAATTATCCATGTAGTGAAAAGTAAAACATCTATAGAAATATATTCAAGATTTAAATATAATTTATATCTTGTATATATTTATTTATAATAGTCTATATTATTAGATGATACGAAATGATACCCACCATTCAAGGAGACAGTAGGACATACGTACACATGCACACTAAAATCATTTCATTTTCATATTAAAAGATTAATAATCAAATCATTTAAATGTATATTATAATACCAAAATTATATTTATTTCATGTATGTATCATTGGATTAATAAAACCATCATTTATATGTTCCGTGTACATCATGACCGAGTTATATCACTTTGAGAGGGAGACAGTCCACACTTCCTAAATTAATTTATTTTATTTTCACAACATGGAAATCATAATGGGTTTTTTTCAATAAAAATGACATAAAAATAGGGAAATTATAAGTATAATATATGTCATATATAATTACAATTCCATGATAATGACCACCATGAGAGGTGGTGTGGAAAATTGAACAATCATCGTTTAGTGAGGCAGTAGTTCGCCATACATAGAATTAGCACGTTCGTATCAATTAGATAGAGGTGTGTATTAGTGTAGAGAAAATAATATTCATAACATCATCCTAGTATATTGAGGATACTGGTTTTTTATGTAATCAAATATTAATAAAATCACAGGGAGTGGAGAAGGAAAATATTGTAATTGAACTTGATTGAAGATGTTACCTCTAAATCGGGTAACATCTTTTGATTTGAGCCAAAAGGCTTACATGAAGTGCCTTCAGCCATTTTAAGGCCTCTTGGAGGAAGGTAGAAATTATTGGAGATTATTTGAGTTGAATTTAAAAGATCCAAGGGGTATTATAGGTGTGAGTATGTGTGTACAGGTTATGGCATTTTATAATAGAAAGGAGGGACACTTTAGGAAAGTCGTGAAATATTAATTTATTATAAATTAATTGTAGATTAAAAATGGTAAAAAACTAATTTAATTAAAAGATAATATGATTTTAGTCTGAATAACCATCATCTAATAAATTTTAGAAAATTTTTGAATATTTTTTAGCTTTATCTTATTTGTTTATCATTTATATTACCCTTTTTAATCTTTCCATGATATCATGTTATTTACACGTTGTGGGTTAATATAATTAGCATATCATGTCAAACGGCCCGAATAATTTTATTTATAACATATTTGGATATATAATAACCATTTTACTCATCTTATTTTTTTTGGAATTTAATATCAATTAATAAACTATATTATATTTTACGTTATGAATTTTGTCAATTTTCGATACTATTCATATGTGACTTTTATACAAAATCATAAATAAACTTATTACATTCAATAAAAACATTAAATCAATACTAAATTGTTATATTCACCTATAAAATTCTTTTATGACATAAATTATGTCGATTAATATTTATTTTATTATTTATAATATCATTTATTTAAATCTTTTATTAATGAAGCAATCACTGTACAATCATTGTGTTAAAATTAAATTTATTTATTTAATTTCTGAAAATTATATTTATAATACCATAATGTATTAAACCATAATAGATTTTCATTTACACTTTATAGTTGAATTATTAACTTATATAACTGCATATAAAAATTGATTTAGTTAGAAGATAAATGATTATGTTTTTTCTCTTTACTTTAAACTAATTATTATAACTTGTCATTATCAATCCCATGTTGATACATGGAGTCCTAAAATCTACCCATGTGTGACCATACTCATTCATTTGTCATCCAATTGATTATGACCCATGTTATGGTAGTTTTATATTATTATAATATTATCATTTACCCTTATCTACCTGATTTACCATTTAACAATGGTAAGTAAATATAATTACTGATGTAACTATTCTTAATGTACAAAAATAAAAGGTACATATTTAATCAATTTAGACCACATGATTGAAAATATGAAATCTCTTTTTGAAAAATTAAAACACATAATTGAAAAAATTGAATTTAAAATTAATTCTTGTTTTCAAAACCAATAGGTGGGTTTATAAGAAGAAAAAACAATCAAAACATTTACATATTTTTATGTACGATTTAAAAGTGAAATTACATAAAATGATCATAATTTTATTAAATGTTAAAAACATAATCTAATTACATATTTAAATCAACTAAAATAAAAATATAACTATATAAATAAATTATATTAAATGTTTTTTATTAATTAAAATACATTATTTTTCACTATTCATCATAATATAAATTTCATTATAAAATTACCAAATTTCCAACCAAAGTAAATTTTGATGTTCTTCTTATAAATAAGACAGATTTTTCAAATATAACATATAAAATTTTAAAAACATATATATATATATATATATATATATATATATATAAAGTGTTCGACATTAAGAGTCGGTAAAACAACATTTTTAGAATAATACTTAATTTATTCAAAAAATTGAATTTGTTCTTATATCATATATAGAAAACTAATAATTTGAATTTAAAATATTATATTGAATATATAACACTCATTTTTCCTGAAATAAATACCCATAAATATGGAAATTATTTTATAAACCCAATTATTTTCTTTTAAATAGGTTATCATAAAAGCACATATTTATATTTAATTAGGTTTTATTTCTAATTATAATAAATTTTGTAACAGATGAATAATTATTTAAAAACGTGTAAACCATATTTCAAAATTTAGACAATAATATTTATTTATGCAATTTCAATGTCTACATGTTAACTACCATTTAAAATAATATTATTACTGTATTGTTTTTTGTTATAACTCTATGTTGTGTGAAACATAAGATTTTAGAGAAACCCTTTATTGAATATCGATTACTCTACGATGAAACGTGTCCCTTTTAATGTAAAATTATTATATTATTCATAAATTTTAATATAAAATATAATTTATTGTTCTATAAATACCTAGGTCATTACATCATTCCCCCTGTTGGAAATTGTGTCCTCACAATTTTAAAATTGGGCTTGGAAACATCACAAAAAATCCCACATTGAAAAAATATTCTATAAATCTATCACATTAAAAGAAGTAATGTGAAGTAAATATGTTACTTGTGATAACACATACACAGATTCCATGAAGTCATGGATATAAAAGAGAAAAATAACCATCATGTTTGGATTGAGTGTGATAGAAAAATTGTTTATGTGATAGTTAACAATCCGAAAACCATAAAATTTTGATGGATTAAAGAGTATTTGATTTCCAATTAGGAAATGTAAACTAAAACCATTTTTTTAATGTCATTTTTATGATGTTTTTGAATTCAATTTATAATTAAAATAATAACATAATGATATATATTTTCTTTTCATATAGATATTTATCTTTTAATTAATATCTACCAAAAACTCATATTTTATCCAAATGATGAGTGTTCATGATTACTTGGTCACACCTGAAGCACTATAATAAACATCTTGAGAATAAAATAATCCTATATAGTTGAACCATATATTTACCTTTTCTATAGACATTAACCAAAACCAAAATTGTTAGTACAAGATTAGATAATCCCCCAAAATGAATACATATTTTTAAAAAGAAATTCTACTCCCAATCTCCAAAATTATCCAAACAATAACCCAAATATCATAAAACACCATTCAATAAATAGTTGTCTTTAAATTTTTTTAAATTAATCCAATCTATGGTAGAAACCCCATAATTCATAACAATTTGATCACCATGTCTCCCACTGATAAATTATTACATTTTTCTCAAAATAATATAGATTACTCATAAAGTATCATACATAAATTTAATTAACCTAATAAAATATTCTCCATGATATGTTAACAATTTTCATAAATAATCTAAATCTCCATTTTCCCACAATAGAAAATATATTCTTCCAAAGTAAAATTCAAGCATTGCTCATAAAATAAAATATAATAAAATATAATTTTTCTTAGGCTTATAGTGTTCCCAAAAGAGTGTGTGTCTTCCAAAATAACAATTATCACTTAATCACCAAATTTTTTCCCTATACTAAGGATATTCATTTGATAAGGCATAAGTTCCAAAAATCAACTTATTCTTGATCCATAAAATTAGTTAACTAAATAGAATAAGTCATACTAACCAGGGGCATCACATAGGCTAGTGGTAGGTGATGCACCTTTATGGACCTTCATTTGTGGGTTTGATCTTCGTGGACTTGCTCGATGTGACAGCTTGTCACCCTTCAGATCGGTTGACATTTTCATAAAACTATATAATTCTTGAAACATTCTCAAATTGATATAAAATATTTAAAAATAACCATAAGATATTTTAATGTCAAAGGTTATCTGATACCTCACATTGTGCATCCTAAAATATAATAACCCTTAATTTCCTCAAATTGACGGATCATATAAACCCTAATGGTTCTTTATAACAATATCCAAAAAAGAAACTATAATTCATCTTCAATTAAAATTTTTATATAATTAACATAAGCATTAAAAATATGTGAATCCTTCCAATTTAATCCCACCATTAATTCATTTAAACATATCATCATCCATAGGTCCAACATAATTATTCCATACCTAAAATATAGAAATCTTAATCATCAAACATTCTCCATGTTTCTTTATCCATGTTTTTCATATTATTCTATTAAATATATTTCATAAAAATAATTAATGCATAAAATCATATGATTTCAATAGTGTCAAAAAATGATAAATGATCTAATCCATACCTTTCAAAGGCCATTTTTAGATTCCTAATCATCAATTAGAATGGCATTAGTTATTGGTAAACATGTATTTGTACGGTCAAGTTGAACCAATTCCAAAACCTTCGTCTTAGGATGTATATTTTATTAATGACCATTCACACCACATTTAAATCATTCAATTGATCCCTCACAAATAACATATTTCCTTTTCCTAGATCCAACTCAATGCTTCCTTTTCCCATTTTAGGTTACTGCTTTATGACCTTCCTTAAAAAATCTTTAACATCTTCCCATCCCTTTCAAACATATTCCTAGGTGTTTCATTCCACATGCATGACACAATGGGTTTTGAATATAATTACCTTTATGAGTATTACCGAAACATCCATAGGGAATATTTTAATGCATATATGATGCCTTAAAAATGGCCAATGTTCCAGTAGTCAATCATGACTCTAGATAGTTTGTTATGAATAACTATAATATTTATCATTGTTGCTCCCATTTCATTTGGTTTCTTATTTATAAAACCACCACAGTTTCATTCACATTCATTATTAATTTGGTTCCGTCTAGATCCAACCATTTATTATGAAAAAAAATTAGTGTGACTATATCATTAAAATCATCATATACTATATTATGTGGAGGGTAAACACTATGATATACATATTCGTGTTATCTTATCTAATTCAATTTATCTAAAATAAATATGTCACTTTCTAATATGGTAACCAATTTGGTTATATAAAACATGTCACTTATGCTTAAATAACACCCTAACCTATAATGTTATCAAGAAGACCATTTATAACAACTATATTTCCCCAAACATAAATGATTAATAATGTTCTGTTATGTACATATTTTGGCTTTAATTCACATCGAGGATCATTTAATGTTTAAATATTTAGAGAAATAGGTTAGAACTAATACATAAAAAATGTGAATATTACGAGTATAAAATTATTCTCACTATACATTTTTTTGTAAAAAAAACACATTAAAAAACATGACATTATTTCATGTTGTAAAGGAGGAACTTTTTCATCATCCCATGATTCAGTCTATTATTTATCATGTCATGTGGAAATCATTTCTAAATATGAGATGAGAATAAAAATCTCAGTAAGAGATACATAATGGATGGAAACTGTTAGTCATGAAAAAACATGTATACCATGAGAAAACCATCTTAATGTAATACATTTAAAATTTAAGAGGTAGCAAAAACACTTCACTAAATATAAGCTTATTTCATACACTTTTTGTAACAAAAAGATTACCATAAATCCCATAGAAATAAACCTAAAACATATAATGGTAACTTAGGATGTTATATTCCTAAATAGAATAACCATATCAGGAACATCAACACATATCACAAAAAAGAATATCAAAAAAATAACTTCCATAAAAAATGTATTAGAGGATTTAACGTAGCCACCATTCCTTGGTTTATCATGGAACCTCCTGTCATATAGTTTATCACGTAACCGCCCATCTTATTTTATCACATAACCACCCACCAACTGTCCAAGTACCATTTTATAGGCATAACACTTAAAATAAGCATAAAAGAAAAAATAACATTTCCTCACGGAATCTATAAGAGAGAATTTGATGATATAGAAATATTGAACCCATTTCTGAAACCATTTAAAATATTTAATAAAAATAATTTTGAATCAAAGTGTGTGATACCACTTTTAAACAATGAAATAAATTATCATTTTAAAACATTCATGTCCATATAAATAAATTATGAAAAAAATATGTTTTTTAAACATGGACGTGAAATAGAAGGTTTTAATTGAATAAATCATTAAAAAATTTAAAATGATGTTTTAGTTAAAGACTCACTTACCACTTCAAAAACACTAGAATAAAAATTATTATGGAATAATATTAAACATAACATTAAATATCAGAGCATATAATAACTCCTGATAAAAATAGTCAAAAAACATTTATATACACATTATAGGATTATATGTTTACATGAAAACAAGATATGCCTCAATGAATGGAGTTTAAGATGAAATCCCAAACCATGATAATGACATGTCTCATTCGTTCATTATATTCTTGAATAATAAAATTATTTAGTTTTTATATTCATTAGAACAATTTTCCAGTTAATTATTTCTTTTTATATTAGTTATTACCACATTATAATAATTGCATAATTATTTAAGTTAATACTTGTCATTTTGTCGATATTTGGTACATGAGTGGAAAATGTACTTGTTTTGATATAAATTGACTATGTATTCAAAAGTAAAACATATACAGAATGATATTCCTTATTTAAATATGATATATATATATATATAGTATATAGGTATTTATGATATTCCATAACATTTTCTGAAAAGAAATGAAATACACTGTTCATAGAGATGATAGGTCATACATACCCATGAACAATAATATTATTTTATTATCATATTCAAAGAATAATAATAAAATTATAAAAATGTATATTATTATACTAGTATTATATTTATTTCATTTACATCTCATAGGTTTAATAAAACCCTACATTATATGTTCCATGTAAATCATTAACGAGTCATATCACTTTGAGGGGGTGGTAGTCCAAACTTCCTCAAATGAAATTATCATATTTACACCATGTAAAGCCTAAATCTATTTTGTAAATAAATATTACTGAATAATAGGGAAAATATATGTATAATATATACCATATATAATTATAGTTACATCCCAATGTTCACCATGAGAGGTTATGGGGAAAATTGAACAATCATCGTTCTGAGAGGCATTTGTTCTCCATACGCATAAACAATATTTTTGTATCCATTAGATGGTGTTGTGAATAATTTTAGTTCACATACATCTGATAAAAACATCCATGTATATTTAGTATAATTTTTTAGTTATGTAATAAAATAATTATAAGAGAATAGGGATTGTGTCATGACCCATCCTCTAGGGCCTGTGTCGTGGCTACCTCAAGCCCGCCTTCCATAGGCCAGGGGCTGGCGACAAGAACTAAAAGGCGTATTACATAAAATGGGAAGGAATTTATTTTATAAAAATTAAAATCTCACAAACCAATCACACAACAAGATACACAGACAAAGTAATCCATATAGTAAATAGAGTGGGTACAAAAATATAGGGGCCGGAATTCAAGACCAACTAGAAAGTACATGTAAAACTATAAAGTATAAGTAAAACTGAAAAAAATTCCTATAAAATCCCACCAGGGATCCTACCTGAAGGGTAGGTACAACTCTCAAATGTTCATCTTTGTGGCATGCCTCATCTAAGGACCACCTATGAGCAGTCTCTAGTCCTAGTTCCCTCGTCCTCAGTCAGTGTTGTCTGTCGTCTGCACAAGACACAACAAGGTGCAGCCGTAGCTCGTGCATGGGTGTGTATAACAATACTCATTAGGGACCTCGATACCCCCAACATCTCCAAAACGGACAAAGGGATAAACCACCGAGCATTGAAACAATATTCAATCCCAACTTAGGTATATTACCACACATATACCAATGTTATGAAGATTTAATAATCTCACAGAGGTGGTAATAATACCAAAAAGGTAATAACATGAAGATATGAGACTCAACTCACACCAGGAATAAGTGAAGCATAGAAGTACAAATGATTAGTAGTGAAGTTATATCAAATTATTCTATCAAGAGGTACTGCTACTGATTATACGAAGTCCGACCCACACGGGATTGATAGGTACTTTCCCCTGTAATGACCCACACATGATTTGACATTCTCGGAGTTGATAGATACTAACCCCCCCCCCAAATGACTCACACAGGATATGTCCCACACAAGATCGGTATGTGCTGAACAAGACAGGATAACTGATCTTTGACCAACATAGGATCTGACCCATATAAGATCGGTATGTACTAACCCACATAGGATCACTGAGTGCGGACCCAAAAATGATCTGACCCACACATGATCGATGCAGACCCACACAGGATCTCTCGGTACTGACCTCTATATGACATGTCTCCAACTCTGCCTCACTACCAGCCTATGGATTCCCACTAATAGTATGTTTTTGGAACCACTCAACAAGTAATCGCTCATACCTAAAATGCACAAATGTTCCATAAAAAATATCTGAGAGTTCCTTCATGTCATAAAGTATCCATCACAATAGACGACACTTCAATCGGACGCTCAGTATGTATGTTATTAGTGTTTCTACTCCAATGAACCAATTGGATTAGTGGTTCGATCCAAGCCATACATACTCTGTCATTATCAGAAACTCAAGTGGATTATTCCAAAAGGACCGCCACAATCCATGGATTTTGGTGTCATAGACAGTTCATCAAACGGACGCCCGGTTCTCAAGATATGGACAAAAAGGTGTATTTTGGTCTAATAGGGCCCGGGTTCAGTCTGACCTAGACCGACCCAACCCGGCCTCAGTCACCCTATCCCAGTACGGGTCCAGTCTGGATGGCCTATTCCATGGTCGTCCCAGCCCACTGGGCCGCGGTCCGGCCCTGTCCACAAGGCTGTTGTCTGTCCCAGCCCGCGAAGGGGAAGCCCGGCCCGCTGGGCGTGACCCGTCCTGCACTAGTTGGGGCCTGCGGTGTGGCCCGCGTGACCAGGTTGGGGGGGTCCGACATAGCATTCTCCTAGGGGTATCCCCCCAGGTTTCCATGAATAGTCCAGTGGACCATTTAGTTACCCAGCTGGCACGTGGGACAGCTAGGCGTTCCCGCTCGGTGTGGCTTGGCCAGCCGAACTGGCACTGCAGTTTTCCTCTCCAGCGTTATGGTCATGCAACACTCCTCCACCCATTATATTTCAGGTGATGGACGCCCTCCTGCCTCCACCATGGCTGCGGCCTACTGCTCCGGCAGCACCGACACGCTCCACCACTCTACCACGCAGACAATTGCACGTCGGACCCCACCATGCTCCTCTGTGGCTGACGGGTCATGGCCTCCAGCTCAACTGGCGGCACGGATGCATGCTTCCCCACCTCCTCATGGATGGATGGGGTTCCTGCCACCCCCCTCTTTCACAGGTCACTGAATCATTGATCTAATAATGAAAAATATGACGACAACATATTCACAACTCTTGTGTCATGGAATCAGTGTCCATATGTTGCGCTCAACAAAACATTGTCTTTCTAGCTTCCTTAATTATTTTTCATCGAAGACCGCATGAAGAATGCATGATGAATGAATGAAAATTTTCAAGTTATACGTGTGGAATTATGGCCATGTCTATTTTTCCATCGTCTTTATGAATCAAGACTATAAATATTCAAAAAAATAGATTTAATCAGACTTAAAATTTAAAACCCCTAATTGTTGCTCGTTGGAGACGTTGTGAGGAAGGAGATGAAAATGATGAAGTGACAGACGTCTATCTTTCCCAAAAAAAACTCCAATGTTGGTTCTTCATTCTTGTTAAAGATAATATTCTTCGTTGGATACGTTCTCCTTTTTGAGGATGTTTTTCCAAAGGCTCCACTTTTCCAATACTTTTTCCCACAAGAGGTGAGGTTCCAAATTAATAAGTTACGTTAATTAAAACAAATATTGTCATCACATTTAATTGGGGAAATCATAAGGGTTAATTCACATTGAAGAGGTAGTTCAAGGGTCGGGTGGTCCCCAGCACAAAATTCAAATGGGATGTTTCAAGTTCTTGTTGTCCCCACCAATATATTCAAATGTAGGTTTCACAAAGAAAAATAAAATGTAGTTTTCTTACTTTAGTTTTATTCTATTAAGTCCCCCACAAAAAATAATGAAACTAAATTTCACCCTCAACCTATTGAGAACAAGGTGAAGGTCTCTGTATGCGAATGTCAGTGCTACAAATTCAACGATGTCCTCAGATTTCAATTCCAATCACCAGTTCTAATGTAACAAAAATTCACTCATGAATTTACTAAAAGTACACAAAAAAGTATCAGAAATTAATTCTGGTAACATGAGGCCTTAGAATCATGCACCTCCAATTTTCTAAGACTCTTAATATTCCCATATAATTAAAAAAAGTTACATGGAAAATCAGAGTCTTCACAATGTATAGAAGGATAATAATGGCAACGAACTTGAGAGAAGTTGTTACTGTTGGAACCATGGACTTCTATGCAGGAATTGATGTATGGTTTGTGTTTGTTGACAATCCTAATTGGATGTTCAGAATCAGTACCAAAAAAGTGATCATATAGTTCAAGCAGACAACAGTATTGAAGGCTGTGTTGTTTCCCAGTAGTTGCCAAATTTTTGGGCCTTAAAATCGACAAATGGAGAAAAGTGTTTTTGGAAAAGTGATTGTGCATCGTGTACTTGAATGAGAGGGAACTTGTGAGCCAAGAGTTTTTCAAGATCAGAATGTGGAAAAATTACAAACAGATATGGGTCGCACACGTATTGGTTAGTTCGTGCAAGTGAGTTGTGCGACAGAGGCTAGGGGAGATGAGCTGTGCACCGGAAGTAGTGCGCTGAGAGGATATTTGTGCACCACCACAAAGGGGGTCCAGTTTGCCTATAAATAGAGGACCACCCTCCTCGTTTGTAACAAAGTTCAAGGATTATATATTTTTCGAGATCTCTTCGCACAAGTGGTTGAGTCACACAAGTGGTAGTTGGGTCGTACAAGTAGAGGTTGCGCGCCGGTTGTGGGCTGCGCAACCAAGGCAGTTTGGTAGTTAAAGGTGTTGCGTAGTGCATGTTTGGTGTTGAATGTGGCAGGATCGGACAAGTGTGTTGGTGTCACATGTGCACCGATTTTGTACCATGCAAAGTGAATTGCATCCCATTCTTGAAACTTGTGTGCTGGTCTTGGAGAAATGCACCAGGAGAGGTTAGAGTACGTCAGTCTTTTTGGAGATGCATGAAAGCTGGATGATTTCCTGATATCATCAGTGCAAAGAAATATTAGTCTACGAGTGAAAGTTGAACTTCAACATAGCATCTACACACAACATAGGATGCTTTTTATTGCAATGATGAAGAGACCTTCACATATATAAACAGTGTGGGACTTCACCAAAGGTAGTGAGTTAAGGGGAGTCAACAGGAGTGACCCGAGGGACGCAATGAGCTATCCCTGAAATTTTGTAAAGGTAGTGAGCCAAGGATAGAGTGTATGTCCCCGAACATTTGCAATCCATAGCTATTGCCGATTAGTGGAATTTGGTATGACCGAAAACCAGTCGATGCTTTCTCCTTGGACATAGCCCTCAGTGGTGAACCAAGTAAAAAATCATTGTGTTGTATCTCTACATGTGAATGCTTACTTTCTGTTCATATCAATCATACAGGTTTAACAGGTTCCTACCAACGTGGGAACAAGATCCATAACTTTAAAAGAAAATTTTGACACCCTGATTCACCCCTCCCCTTTCAGGGTGTCCCGGGGTCCTTCAGTTACCTCTAAATCTGGTAACTTCTTTTAATTTGATCCAGAAGGCTTTCTTGAATTGACATATGCCCAATATAATGATTCTAGGTGGAAGTTAGTGATGTTGGGAATTTATTTTGAATGAATTTGGATGAGCCCTGAGGATTGAATGGAGTGAGTAAGTGGGAAGAGGTGGTGGCCTTTTATAAGAGGGATGGGATGCACTTTAATAATGACCTGATATATTAATTTATTTAAAATTAAATTTCGATTAAAAATAGTCCAAACTCATTTAATTCGAATCTAAGATGATTTTGGTTCTAATACCTATCATCCAGTAAATTTTAGTTGTGTTTTTCATTTTTTTATCATTATCTTTTTGGTTTAACAAGTTTTTACCCTTTTCAATATTATCGTGGCATCATGTTATTAACACAATATTGGTTATTTTAATTACCATATCATTATTAACTTCCCAAAAAGAGTCATTTATGACATATTTGGGTGTATAATAACAAATTGGATGAATATTTAATTTTTTAGAAGTTAATATCATTTAATAAACTATTTTATATTTTATGTTATGAATAATGTTTATTTTGGAATTTTTTCATACATGAATTTTTTAAAAATCATGAACTACTTGATTCCTTGATAAAAAACATTGAATCAATCTTAACATGTCATATTATCCTATAAAATTCGTTGATGATATAAATTATGTCATATGATATTTATTATAATACTTATAATATCATTTATTTGATCATTTATTAATTAAAAAATCAATACATCATCAATGTTTCATAATTAAATTTATTTTTTTAATTTATTAAAATAATAAATAAAATATCACGATTAAAGAAATATTTATAATTTTTAATGACTTTTTATAGTCAAATATTTCACCTATATAATCCAATATAAAAATTTATTTAGTAATAAGATACATGTTTATGTTATTTTTCTCTTTACATTAAATTAATTATTATAACATGTCATTATCACTCCAAAGTGGATCCTGGGGGTTATAAAATCTATAAACTGATTATCGTGGTCATCCATATGCCATCCAATATGATTAGGATACATGTTAGGGTAGTTGTAAATTTTTATAATATTATTTAAGCCCTTATTTACCTAATTTACACTTTAACAATGGGAAATAAAAATTATTAATAAAATCACTGTTCATTATGTCCAAAAATAAAAGGTACATATTTTTAAATTTTGGAACACATAATTCCAAATGTGGAATATTATTTTCCAAATTCAAAGCACAAAATTGGATGTAATTAATTTAAAATTAATTCCACTTGTCAAAACCAAAAAGTATGTTTTTAAGAAGTATAACCTATCAAAACATTGACATGTGTCTCTTTCCAATGATAAAGTGAAATAACATCCAATGGCCATAATTGGATTAAATGATAAAAACATAATCCAATAACTCTTTAAAACAAATCGAAAAAGAAATAAAACTATATAATTAAATTAGATGAAAAAGTTGTTTTGATTTAAAATTTAGTATTTTCCACTATTCATTAAAAAAATTATTAGAAAAATAACAAAATATCAGCCAAACTAAATTTTGATGATCTGATTATAAATATGAAATTTATTTTCTTAAATAGATCATATATAATGACAAAAACTATATATAAAAAGGGTTCCCCATCAAAAGTGGGTCAAACATCATGTTTTGAAAAATACTTCTTTTATCTGAAAAATGAAAAATTTCATATATCATATAAAGGAACCATATAAGATGAATTTAAAAGATTACATTGAATATCTAAAATATTTCATTAATTAAATTAAAATCTATAATGATTGATATGATTTTATAAATACAATAATTCTCTTTGAATTGGGTTTTCATAAAAAACATCCTTTTTATATAGTTATTTTTTATTTCCATTTAATAAAATTGGAATCCAATGAATCATTATTTAGAAAATTTTAAACCCCATTTCAAAAATTAGTAGATACTATTCATTCCCGCCATTCCAATTACTAATCTTTAACTACCATTTAAAATAATAATAATAATATTGAATTGGTTTCGGTATAACTCAATGTTGTCTGCAACATATGATTTTGGAGAAACCAATTGTTGCTTGTCGAGTATGCTATAGGAAAAATAATTCCATTTAACATAAAATAAATATATTACTCATAAATATTACAAGAAAATATAAAGTATTATTATTTAAATACCTAGTTTTTTACACAACTTGGAAATAAAATGGAATTCAGATATAGTGATATAGCAGATCAATGGATAATATTCCACTAAAATAGAGTAATTGGCCCCTCTAACAAGATAAGTAAGGGGATTGATAATAATGTTACCTTTTGAAACCAAATTTAATCATGTTTTCCGATCACAGAATTCTTTCACCAAATAATGTTCTAATGCAGCCACCATCCTAGCCATCCCCTAAGCAGGATAATACAATCTTCCATATCATGCACTGAAGATTATTCTCATCAATCATCATCTACAATATATATGAAATAAATATATTCTTAATTTCCCCATAGCACTTTGAATTGATATTCACCCCTAGATGGATGATTACAATAATTGTTTTTCTCCAAAATGGGATTCTCCTAACAGACCAAGCCTTAAGAGAAATGATTCGTCAACCCAAAATGAACATTACCTAGCATAATTCTGAGAATTAGAAAAAAATACCCCTACGTGTGACAATTTGAGTGAATACTCCTTAGATTCATATGAAAAAGTGATATTCTTGATTTCAGGGATGATGTTAATGCAGGATTCTATAGAACTCATCAATATGGGACTGGGCCACAATCAAATCAGTATGTCAAGTTACTATTGCCACACCACAGTACCAGCATGTGTATAATTCACTTGTAAAAGTCATGCATTACTATCTAGGAAAAAATAATCAATCAACCCCAAAAATTGATATATACATCTAAATATTATTTCTTATTTACCATACAGGGAATCAATGTTGTTGGGACATATCCCCCATCAACATATAATATTTCAAGGTACATAATTATTAATGTAAAATTCTTCTCAAATTTGGATGATGTGTTGTCACATTAAGAGTAAGGATGTAGAACTTTTTAAACTATGTATTGTCCCATATCATCATCAGGTGTTGAGTCCATCACACAAATCTTATGTACTATAAAACCATCATTTGTTCTATAGCGTTGAAAAAACAGTGCATGGAGTACAGTATCACTAAAATAACTCATATTTCATTAATGTAGTCTAAATTTTTTAGATAGTGTCCTTTAATATGAATATTTTAAAAAAAATAAAGAAGATTGTGAAGAAATATAATCGATTCTAGATTGACAGGATCCTAAATGCATTATGGGCCAACTGTTCCACCACACATACTTCTACAAAAGAATCGCTATATTAATTAGTATAAGGTAGTACATTACTATTTAAAATACATTCATAGATTAACTATACTAAAAGGCCTCATATAAATTCATCTTTGACTCATTGAAGACCAATGAAATGTCACTTGAGATCATGAGAAATCCATTCAACATGAATCCTGACCTCTTAAAGGCCATTTGACATGTCAAAATGACCATGTTAAATCCCCTGGGAATACCCACATAATTAGTTGTGACCCATTTTATTAGAAAAAATCCATTAAATGGGGAATTTAAAGGATGTTAGTATTTCTACTGAAATTAATTTGACACCACAAGAATGATCTTTGAAAATACATCACAATAATCAATGGCATAAAATCCCTCCACTAAATTCATACTAGATTTTTAGGTCACATTTCATGTAATGTGGTGTATAATATTGGTGGAGAAGACTAGAAATACCCCACCACATCATGAAAAACTCATTTTTGGAGCACATCACTAGTACACTAAAGAATCAGGAAATATTTTATTGAGTAGTAGTCCTTGCAATCTGAAAGATTTTCTATCCTGTAAAATATATTTAACCACCTAAGAATATAATTTGACATTAATTGACACTTTTCATGTTCTCTCATAGATCACATTAAGGAATACAATTGGGTTATTAAAAGGATAGACCACATAAATGATCATTCATGCGAAGCTTAAATATCATATCATTGAATAAAATTTAAGAATATGAAATTAAAATATGGAATAACTATTAAAAAATGATATACTTATTCAAAAATCATACATGAGAATCTTAATTTCCTTTTAATGATCCACCCATTACATGTAAATACACTAGTAAATATCACCCAAATCACACTAAAATCCATTTTTATATTATTTTTATCATATGAATTCCATTGGGTGTGTTAGAGAAGGTCACATGGCACCCTAGGAATTCCACCCATATCTCCCAAAAATAAATTTGATCGATATACATTCTTCATGATGTCCTTTATACATTCCTACTAGATCATACGGAGGAACCAGTTCATGTAAACTATTTCTCCCAATTCAATTAGGATACTTCAACTAAATCTCACAACGTCCTCCAATAGATCTGGCTAGATCATGAGATATCCACCAATCATTTTAGATAGATTTCATGATGACAACCATTCAAGTAATCCAAGACATGAATCAACCCCAAACATTTCACATATAATCTCATGAATCCCTTAAAGTGGTTTATACATAATTCATTATGAAACTATGGAATTTCAGATGGGTCATGTTATTCCCTATAGGCATGTCAGATGAGATCATTTTATGGCTTCTAAGATCAGACAACCAGGTCATAAAATATCCTTTGAACAAGTTATCCATGATCATGTTATGGACTTAAGTTATTTTTTCATTATTATGAGATGTCCCCAAGTAAAAGTCAATATCACCTTGTCATTTTCCATGTAAATATCCATAATATGACAATTCATATAGATACATCCTCATGGAATATGTGTAAGGTGATCATGTAGGCCAATATATAATTTAGGAAAGGATATGTAGGTGTCCCATGGCATGATAACCTTATCATAACTCCATAAAATGGAATCCTTAGTGTATAATTCCCATTTGACAACATAATATGATATGTACCTCATATATGAGAAACTCATTTTATAATCTCTAACCATTGTCATAATATGAAATTATCCCAATATAAGGTAAAAATTAGTGTGAAATCCCTGACATGTGGTATTGTATGATATGCCCCCATGTTAGGGATTCCTCAGTGAGTAAACCACAATTAAATAATGTATAAGAACTATTATGTCTCTAATAACTAGGGTGTGTAGGAAACCTTCCTATGGACTAGCATAAAAGGTAAACATATTGTACTATATGTCCTTCAATGTCTCAAAAATTACAACCATTTGGACCCAATCTATCCCATGGGCTTATCATTCATCCTTATCGATCAGTGGGCTGAGAAATCAATAGAAATATGATTACTCTGATTCCTTCCATTAACTTGGTACATAGAATTCCTCCTTAAGGCCCGAGGTCCATATCAAATCATCTAAAGGGTTTATGCAGAACGAAATACCCACAACAATATGCAGTGATATTTATTGTTTACTTTCCATTATATCACACACTAAGCACATATCATTTGGGAATCGAGGGTTGGAATAATCTCATCACATGGATCTTGAATCTCAATCATCTAAGTCAACTACAGAATTAATGTCATGAATGGAAGTGTAATATAATATTTCCTAGATATTAGGGAATACTATGTATGTATTCCATGGTTAATTTAACTACATGAAATCTGATTCTTACAATAATATGGATACATAAGATTATTTTATAGGGTCATAGCTCAATAATTCACATACATTGAAGTGATTCCCCCAATTTCTATGACATTTCAACCATCTATTCACTATTATTCCCAAGGATTGACCCTTATACATTGTTTACCAATGGAATGAGAATCCAACTGAACTACGATGACTTTGATTTATTCTATAATTGGGATACATAGGACTCCTCCTTGAGGTCGGATCTATAGTACCCACTACATATGTTAGACAAATATTTGCTTTCCATATGATATAAAAATACAATGGTTTCAAAATAATTTTGTTTCTGATTACATATATAATGAAAGATACATAGGATTCCACCTAACAAGTCAATCTCATTATCCCCATATTAATAAACTCCCTACATAGAAAGAAATCAGATGTTCCTAGTTATACAGCCTCAATATATAATTAGCTACTCATTAATGTGAAATTATTGATTAAACTTGGAAACAAATATATGGAATCTAAAATTAGATTCCTCAAATTTTTATATAATAGATTTCAACTTGTGACCATTTTGTTTGGGAAAATTTTCACATATCCTGATTCAAAAAAGATTCATGAAAATATATAAAATATTTAAGTCATTCTCTGAGAAGGAAAAATCCCCACACCCTAGAAAAAGTGTTCATATGCCCCTGAAATACCATACTCCTGATGAATGTGATTTCCTATGAATCATTGGTTCTAAAACCTAAAAGGACCTGCTGGATTTGGAATGTTGTACAATACTCATTATGGGATGTTGGAACAAATGGGAGTTTCACTTAATCACAAAAATGGTAAAACCAAAGTGAATTATTTTACAAGAAATTAAACCCCCCAAAAATCAACCATCAGGCCCCAACTAAATTCACCTCATTCTTCTATTTTACAAATAAAAAAATATTTGGAAACTAACAATAACTCATTTATCCATGAAATATCCTACCCATGATAAAAGTGTATTTGTTTCCATGTTCACATCTAACCATTTTTTTCTTCCATGAGGGTGCTTGTGGTTGAGTATTTTCCTTCAAAATAGTCACTAATGAACAAAGATACCATTTCATTACATGTGTCATGATATGGGAAATTATGTAACACATAACAGTTTCTATAAAAGTGTGATTATATACACTATATGACTTACCCAATGTCTTCCAAGATCATGATTCTAGGATAGGAACTAGTTATAAATGTTATAGATTATAATTTAAAATATTAAAAACAAATAGTATCAATGATTTTTTCCCATAAAATGTAATAAAATATGCCTTTAAAGTTTTTCACTTCTCATTTGACATACCCATTCTATGATTAAATGAACACCCCCACATACACACTCATGGGATAGTTCTATAATCTTGAGTGGTCTCTTGCATATCTATTAATACTTCACTTGGATCACATCCTCTTTGTGACCCAATGGTTCATTCCCCTTGTCCATGTTCACATGTTTTTTCCCTAATAGCATGATCCACTAATTTTGGGTCACATCAAAATATTGAACTCCTACAAACGATATATGATGAAAATCCATTCCAATTAATTTAAAATAAAACCATTTTTCCTTTAAAACATTTAATAAATCCTTTTCCATGTATCAAATCTATACCATAATATTAAAATAAATTTTATGAAATTATCATCAAAGACAGTTTTCTATAAAGCCGCGTAGTTTTTTAAATTTTTGAAAAACAACATAAAAGAGGTTTAAAATATAAATCACATGATAATTTAACAATCAATTCAAGAATATAATTTATTTGAGTCTAATCCTTCATGTTGTAATAATGTTCGGCCATTAGAGAAATCATTTACGCCAGAATAGTTAGAAGAAACGAAAGGCATAATGAATCGCTAGATCTTATCACAAACCACCTATCCTACAATAGATCCAAAATGATCCATCATGATATCATCCAAAAAATGATCCTATCATTCATGGATTAGAATTAAGGATCTGGAAAATCATAGGAGAAGTTGTCTTAGAAGAATGGAAAATAACAGAGGCATTGCAGCGAATATAGACATACAACAAGATTGACATCAGCTAAATCTCAATATTGGATCAATGAAATAACCTATCATGGAATGGGAGGAAAAGAAATTCTATATTTATGGATTTTGATCAATAAAATGGGGCCCCAAGACTTTATTCGTGCTAGATAAAACAATTATGATCTGTTATTATACACCACATAGATTGACCACTTGGATTGGTAGAATATGTCCTAACAATGTGGTGATACAACATTAATCCCTCATCATTCATAGTTAGTTCTCAAGATTAGACAAACTAATAACCAACCATTTTTTCATCTCTATCCAAATACGATTATTTCCAAGGATATTTATATAGTTTTGATAAATAGTGAACTATCATTGTGGTGCTATTGTCCCTCCAACCGCAAGACATACAATATCTTGGATGGGGATAAAGGGTTGTACTAACCATGATCAAACCATGATCCTCTATAAAATCATAAAAATTGATAAAAAATACAATGAACAACCAAAAAGTTAAAAAGATCATTATATATGTTAAAAATAAATAAATGGAGGTTCATGTACCCAAAATGGGGTGTGCAACATTCACCCCACCATTTTTTTATTTATAATTATTTTTGAAAACTAGAGTTTCCCTTGAAATGTTTTTTCCTCTACTCCCACATTTCGTTTTCTTGATCCCAATTTTTCCCCTGAATATTAAATTTTTTCTATGAAACTATCAATAGGACAATGCATTTCCCAATATATACATTCTATTTCCTTTCCATAATCCAACCATGAAAATGAGCTAATGTAGTATCCATATCTATGGTAATGTAATCCCATCAAATCAAATGGAGAGGATCGTGTTGATACTTCACCAATTGAGATACGTGAAACACATTATGCATTGAATATAACCTAGGTGGTAAATTCAATCGATATGCAACATCATCAACTCATTCATGTATCTCAGATGTTTCTATGTACCAATGAGAAAACATTCCATGTTTTCTACAATGATGATCCCCAGTATATGAAGATATTCTTAAGAACATGCGATCGCTCACCACAAATGAAAATAGTTAACTAATATGATTATCATATAATTTGTGATATCTCAATGCCATTTCTATTCTATTTTTTATGAAATATATTTTATCCATTACCTCTTTCAGAAGTCTTTGTCCATCCAGTGAATTCTCACATATTTCTACCCAAAAGATCACAACAACTAGGAATCCTATGAAATTATTTTTAATGATCGATATATATCTATTATGATAAATATTTTTTTATGAGAGCTCCATAATGGAATGTTTCCCCCCCATGATCCACCAATGTCTATCACTTAAGCCCTAATAATTTTCACTAACATTGGGATCATCCATTCAAATTTTCCATACATTTTTTGATTATAAATTGTGCTATTAGAAGACACAATCCCAAGGGATTCCTGTAAGTATTTCCATAAATGATATGTAAACATGGTTCCTTATACATATACAATCAAGGGTTGACGGTATCCAACTTTACAACTTTTCAAATATATATTTTAGATAATTAATAAACTATATGGGATTTTTAAATAGGAATAAAAAGAGATGACATCATGATTTCATCAATAATTACCTATATGGAATCATATTTGTTAACTATTTTATTAATCATGTAAAAACAATATATACCAGTATACTCACATTTCCATATTCTTATTGGTAAATACTAAAACATTCTAAATAGACGTTGATGTTTTAGCGTGACATAATAAATGTTGATGTATCTCAAAAAAATCATCAAATTTTCCTTTTCAAATGTTCCAAGAAAATAAATGATTTATTTTCTATATATAACTACTGATTTCATGGATGAAATACCCATTTACAATGATACTATATGGTATGAAATATTTTTTAATGAAAATGGTACCATGATCTGATCTCTAAATATAAAAATAGAAATCCCATCAATCATTCATCCATCAATGGTCCCCTATCTATGGTTTTTGATATCGTGGTACCACATTTATGATTAAATTTATGTACATTTCTACCTCGATCCACCAAAATATGGAAAAAATGAAACATGGAAGAAAACTGAAACATAACTCCAATCTATAAAATCTAGGTTAATGTTTAATATAACCAACATCGGCTTCCACTCATTCGAATCTTCTTCATCCAACTGATTACAAGAAATAAAATAAAATGAATCCACCAACAATTTGCCTATTACATTTTATACATTATTTTAATTCCAAAAAAATATAATAGTATATCATCTATCCTCTTTGATTGGGATTCAAATTTCATTATGGGGAAATGTTTTCCATGATATTATTGTTTAAAAACACTTTAAATTTTTCATAATAAACATACTGACTCCATGTCCTCAATGTGTGGACTATAGTATCTAATTAAAATCATGTATTTTGATGTTCTTATAATTAATCAATAACAATCATGATCCATAAGAAACAACATGATCATCCATCATTGGAAAATATACCAACCTATATCCTAATGCATCAAAATAGATTACATAGCCTTGTTTACACATTATTAACATGCGGATGGGTGTCAATGTATGTATATACTTCTTCCCTTGAAATAATTGATTTAATTTCAAGATCTACTATAAGGGAATGAAATTTCCTATCAATGTTGTTATCAATGATTCCAAATAGGAAAATTTACATAATATATTTTCTTAATATCGCAATATACCCAAAATATTATGTATCTGAATGATTTTATTAAGTGGGTTCTAAGAGAAAATTTCATATATTTTTATAGGATCTATCAAAACACCTCATTATAAAATGAAATTTCATTAGAATCTAACTCTAGTATCATTAAATCTCAAATTGATAAATTGGAGTAGGATAATCGATCAAAAAAATTCCAACACTATTTTCAAGAATTACTCATGATAACATTTTACACTAGAATACACAAGTATATCACTCATAAACATTATCAAAATTGAATATTTATACCTTTTTAATATTGTATTCATGAATTACATAAATACAACAGGTTAATTCATAATAAAAAATTAAATTAAAAAACTGAAATTGATAATATATTGTATTGGAATATCTCTTTGAAATATCCACTTTCTTAACCTATAGTTTGTGACATCCAAAAAGATTTTATGTGTTATAGAACCTTTGGGCACCCCTCAAGGGAGAAAATTTTCCATCAATTCATGGAATATGATATTTATTATTTTTTATAACATGTTTGACATTAAAATAGTCAACCAAATTCCTAAGAGTTCACTGGTCCTTTTTCTCAAATAGAGCGGGTTCTTCCCATAGATATGTTATTGGATAAAGGGACCTTATTCTTTTGAAATCTGCCATAATTCCATTAAATTTACTCAATTGATTTGGTTAATTCTAATAAGATTAAACAAAAATAAAACTGGTACATGATTGTAGTTCAATCATTAATTTCAATTATCTGTTGGGTGGAGACATTGAGAAATTTTAGGAAATTGGATCAATAAATTGGTCCACTATGTTTGGAAAATCTATATTCTTAACTTAATTTACTAATTGAAAAATAATTCGTGTCCACGATTATGTGATAGAACAAAGAACTAGTACCATGAGTCATGCTCTTCTGAGATCTACTATCCAATCACCCTTAGTGAGAATATTAACACCATCAGAATATTTAAAACTCACCTTCCATTTATAATAATCGATATAGGACTCAAGGATCATTAGAAAATTCATTCCCATAATCAAATTTTATACATAAATCTATATGAACATGAAATTTCATTCCATTTCACAACAATTAATTATTAACAAACACAATTAACATTTAATGGACTAGAACTATATGGTTATCAAAGGTGTTTGGAGTATAAAAATAGAAGTAAAAAATATCAACTTGTAAACCAATAAGATCAATGATGAAAGAAACAATAAATTAGTGGTATAATCTTATATCAAACAATAATACACAATCTAATGAATTAGAAATAATAATTCCTCTAATTTTAGAATCTACTAATTTTTTTTCCTGGACAAATTATAAACTCTATTTATTTTTTTATTCAGTGTAGTTTTCTCTCTATTACCTTATTGAGACTATATTTTTTTTGGGATTAATGGGTTTCCTAAAATTACTATGGATTTTACTGTATTTCTAAATATACCTATTTTTTAGAACGTATACCTTTCAAATCATAACATTGTTGATAAACTTGAGATGTGCCCCTTGGAATTGGTCATGGAGCATGGTGATAATAGTTATCAAGATTTCACATCTAGTATCAATTGTGACATGATCTAAGTGGTTGGTATAATATCGCAACACTTTATAATAATAACCCCATGGAATACATAAATTCATACACTTTTGTAGAGGAGGAATTCTAATTTAAATAAGGGTATGATTCATAGATACACAAACACCTTGATAATAGGATTTCCTCCTCCAGTTTCTAGATTTGGTGTTCCCATGTGTTCCTTTATGAATAATAATTATTCTTCTAATGATCATTCTTGATATGTCTCCTTATTATTCCACTACTATATTGACCACATATGTATATTTTTTAATACATAGGAAAAAATCCATTTTAGTTTTTATTGTTTCAACCCCAACTAAAAATAAATGTCCTTATGGATAATTTATTGGAAAAATTACCTGGAACATTTACTAAATTAAAAAAATTAGTTGTATACTCTATTAATAATATATTATCAATATTCAGTGTGAGTAATTCATCTGATCTATAAATTATGAACACTTGAGGATATAAATTTTTATTAGTCAATTCTCCAAAATCCCTACATTACATGGCTTGATCAAATTTATCCTGCACTATTAAATTGGGCCACTGAAATCCAAGATCCTATACATTATACATCACTAACATTAAATTAAACTCTAATGGTGTTCAAATTAAATCGAGTACTCAATTCATACTATTTAACTATAATTATTTTTTAAAAAATTTTGAATCACCCAAAAATAGCGCTGGATTATTGTTCATGAAAATTATAATGGAACATGTTATTTTGTTCATCCATTATGGCTCCCCAACCCATGGCCTAAAAAGCCTAAAAATATTTTTTACCAAATATTTTCTCACTTTTGGATTGGTTGAATCCACATTCTCATCATCCTCTTTGAGTTGGATTCTATGGATCCAACCTAGTGTCATTCATTATAATTGAAAAATCCCCATTCAGACTCACTCTCTTGAATGAAAAATCATATATTTTTCATATTACCATGCATTCACATATTACTACATAACTTCAAATAGTCATGTTTATACATAATAATTAATTTTAACCATTTTAAAAATACCACCATAAATACATTTCAAAATTCATCCATTTGAAATAATTTTCAAAACATAACAAAATTAATTAAATAATCCCATAACCATAAATTTTTTACCCATTAATTACCATTGTAGTCCATGTGGGATTTAATAATATTAATTTTATTCCTATAATATACATTGTGTAATCCCATGATGATGAGATGAAAATAGACATAGACTTTCCTGAAAACAAACATGTAACCAAGGTTCCTAGTAACATTATGTTTAGAAATAAAGGGTTTATAATGCATTTTATTCTATACATTTCACGTTCAATGAGATAGATATACTAGCTTCCAAACAAATTAATATACTTATACTATCAATACTGATACAATTTAAAACTCCACGACTGAACATAACTGATACCCAATGATCTAACAAATAGATTCCATTTTCAATGTCCCTCGTATCCTAATTTGGAATGGGTAGATTGGTGTGTTTTACTAGCCTTATGTAGAATCCCCAAAACAGAAAAATGTGGAAATAAATTCTTATGGACTCAATAACATTTGGGGGAATATTTTCCCTTTATATGATAAATTTACAGACTAAAAGAAAATTACAAAAAATACCTTTATATGAGACATGAGTTCTAAAATACCTATATAACATAAGAAATCTAGCATCCATTTCAGTGTACACGAAAAACCCATGTTACATAACCAAATGAATTAACTAGCATGAAAACCCAAAAACACCATGATATCCAACAAGTTACTCTCGAAACACTCTATAATCAAACCCTACAATCCATTCCCAAAACATCAAGAATCATCACAAGAGAACTATGATAATCTTAGTTTACCAAAGTCTTGAAAAATTACATATTCAAATAAAAAAATTTCTTATAAACTTTTTATGTCTAATTTAAGTAATATTTCTGCAATGACATCCCAACTCATGAAACTATGGAAACATCTAGTTATCATAATTTATATAAAACAAATTAAAAAAGATATAATTATTTTTTTCAAAGAAACAAATATTTTTCTGTGGAAATAAATAAAAAAATCCATAAAAACATCTATCATCTCTTTTAGCATAACCATTCAATGATTCCACACAAAACCACATATATGTCTCTATGTGAAATTTCTATACTCATTAAGAGTCTCTCAAACATCCATCATGCCATAACTAGGTTTCCAATCTCATTGTTCCCTAATAGAGGATTCCCCTTATCATGGGACACATATCATATAACCCAATGTTACACAACCCCTATCCATGATCACATTGATATAATTAACTCCCACCAACCATGTATGCCCAAAATCCATGCCAAAATATTTCATGTAAAAATTATTATTTTAAATGATTTCAAAAACAATTTTCAATATATCAAATAAAAAATATAATTTTAATTTCACCATTTTGAAATTATCTTCAAAGTATAATTTTCACAAAACCATCCAATTTCCATAATTTCCAAAAACCATCACTAAAAATGTTTCTAACAATAATCTCATAATAATTTCATAACCATTTCAAGGATAATATGTATTCCAATATTAGAATAAAATTTAAAATCATGTTGACTAGACATAAAACAATCCTACCCTACAAGAGTATCTAAAAATGAAGAAAACAATAATAATTATCTATATAAAATTCACAAACCATCATGTTGTACCCAGAACAAAAAAAATCATTAATAACTTTTTAAAGATCATGGATCTATCACCTTTTGATGAGATGTTATATTTCAATAAATAGTTATAGAATAGATCTTAATGAATGATTATGAATATATACATACTGAAAAATCATTATTTCAAATGTGCTTGAAATTATATAAATTATTCCCTCAGATCAAAGGCTATTTCTTCTATATTTTTTTTGACAAAAATTGAATTATAATTTTAGTAAAGATAAGAAATTAATTTGGGTCATGGAACTAAATTTGAGATAGATATAATAAATTTTCTTCTACACATATAAACCACATGGTTTCACCACATGGTTTCACCACATGGTTTAGCAGACTATACCCAACTGGGTTATGCTAAATCCTTTTGACCACCCCTCAAAACGATGGATTTAAAAATTATATAATCTACACTCTATCCATTATTTTCACCCCTCATAATACATAAACTATTTCTCCTAGAAATAAACAAGGTTTTTAGAACACATGTTCCAACCACGACTGTAAGACCCTAAAATTCTAACATAGAAACATTTTTTTTTTGATAGTGTGTATCACACTCCTCATCAAGAGAATAATGGAATGTAAAAACATATGACTTTAAAATATAATTACAATTTAAAAAAAAATAAATCTATGTAATATCATTCAACTCATATTATATTTATGTTGCATGGGACGCACTCAATAATGTTTTTATTCAATGTCTTGCTTTATATAAATGACCAAGTTTTACCATACAACAACATATTTTTATAATTTATGTTCGAAAATAAGAAGACATAACCTACAATTTAAATTTGTTGTTACAAAATGTGATAACTAAAATTTTAATATCTATGATTTACAAAAATAAAAAACTAAGTCGTTTGTTATAAATTCAATAGAAATAAATATGAAATCCAATTGCATATAAATTTTAATATAATTATTATTTTAATACACATGAAGCTATGTTATCATGTTAAATTTATGTAATTAAAATTAGAGAATTATATTAATGAAATGTGAATGTATTGTATTTAATCAAATCATTTTCACATTCAACAATTATAATTTTTAGTCACAGGATATGAGCAACCTTAATACATCACAAAAAAATCAATATTTTTATAATGGAAATTTTACCACATTCTATACGAGAAATTATATAAAATTCTATTTTTAAAACATTTATAATTACTATATGTCCAAATAATATAAATAATCGAAATTGAAACATGAAAAATAAGTTATGGGGACTTTTACATTTTTTGTGATGTTTCATTTTTAATGAATACTGAAGGATATTAAATTTTAATTCAGATTGATTTCTTCTTATAATTTATTTAAAATGTAAAATTATATTTTAAAATGGTTATGATGTGTAATTAGATTAATTATTATAAATTAATCAAATTTAGGTCATTGGAATCAATTTCACTTAGAAATAAGATATATAATACTTAGAAACCTTCAATCATTTTTTTAAAAAACCTACATTATTTTCACATGAGTGGGATTAAATTGAAATTATATTTTTCAACATGTGGGAATTTAATTTTAGAATATGGATTTTATATTTATAATTTGCATAATTTACAAAGTCTAATAAGGTTATATTATTTTATTTCCAAAAATATTAGTGAATGTACTTAGAAATAATTTCAATGATTAAGGTGAAATTGAGCATCACATAGGACTAAACCTGAATCATATGATCCCAAATGAACTAAACAATTTACAAAAATCTAATTTATGGACATATATTGACCATATAATCCCATTCATATACATTTATCTATTATTTGGATCCACTTTTAGTGGGAGAAACTGGTGTGTAATTCCCTTTTCTAAATTGATCAAGTGTTTCATTGCTCATCCACTAGAAAATGAACTCATTCATCCCACATTATCACACCACTGAAGCTAAATTATTTCGACCAATATAATCCAAAATACCCCCTAAATATCAATAATATCACATTAGAATCAATATTTTTGGAATAAATCTCTCTAATGAATCCCTTTGTTGAAAACCAGATAGAGTTAGCAAAGGAAGAAGTAACACCAATCCTCAAAATCATTAGTTTTATATACATTTACCACCCCACTAAAATCTTATTATTCCATGATAATATAAAAAAATTAACCTCAATGTATTATGGTGTTGTTTTTTTAATTTCTTGACCTGTACATACAAATACATTCATCAAATGGGTAACGAACTTACCATTCATGTTTACAACAAAACACCGCCTCACAATGTGAAGTAGATCATTTTTCCGTTTCCAAGTATGATGGTGAAAATTATGGTATAATTATTGATCATATATGATATAAATGATATTTGTTATGTATTTATATGTCAGTAATTCAATTATGAATCCTACTTTTATACTTTCTTTTCTGTGTGATTTTGATAAAATAGTTTGTTGATGTGTGGACAACTGCAAACTCAAATCAATTTGGTTCATTTACACTATACATTGAATGTATTAAGGATAATTTTAATAATTTTTTTTTAAAAATATGACACTGTTATTATACTATAGTTTTAATATACATATTTATCATTTAATAATATCTCCTTATATAGGAAAATGAAATGAAAGTAGTACTCATGCGTACATACAACCTAGTGTTTCCATTAACGGTGAATTTCATTTCTAATCAAAAAATATAATGGAATATTGTAAATAAATTTTTATTAACTATATATGATAATAAAATCATTGTTTACATTGATGAAATAATCAAATTGTGATTCATGTAACAGGATTTACAAATAACACGTCAAAACATACCTGACAAGCCAGGCAATTAACACCTAAAATATTGAAAATAATGAATGAATGATAAAAAATGTGTAACAAGATATTATAAAATGATCGTAAATGAAATTATAAATATTAATATGGTTCTATAATAATTTATTAACACACTTAAAACCATTATAAATTAGTTTTATTGATAATCACCCAAAAGGGAAGTCAATGTAAGGGATTCATGCCCTCTTATTCATTTAGTGAGGCATAATCCATTAGTTATCAATTATTTATTTTTGAAGTGTAGCTAATAACCATTTATATATATTATATCACTTATTGTTTTACATCCATGGTATTCAATGTTTCATTTGATATCATTTCATACATGGGGATTATGATTCTAATGATTTAATGTCATATGTTACACATTAAATAGTTTAAATGTTATTCACCTAAGGAATATTTTATAATATTTCAATTGAATTCCCATTTATACAAATAAAACCACTTTTTTTCACATATCCTCTATTAAGTAATAATTGATAAATATTTATCTTTAATTCAATAATGATACATTTCGATAAGAAACATTGCTTTTTAATTAAATCGAATATTCGATACATGAGGATCACTTTGGATATGAAATACCTTGGTGGGGGACTGTTGAAGGAATGAAATTTGAGATAGGTACTGGTTAATAAAATTCCAAGGATGAATCAGTTGTCTCATGAGATGAATCTGTTGGGAGAATTGTAATAGATTAAATTGAATCTTAATGGTAAAGTTATCATGTTCTTGGGAACATGAAATCTCATAAGTAAGAATTACTGTTATTGAAATTCAATTTATTATTATTATCCATGTGATTATTTCATTAACATATTATTGGATTCATTTCTTTATCAGTTTATTGATTAAATGAAATGTCTTTCTGTTTCTTATAGTTTTATATTGATTATTCCTTATGTAGTTTATTTGGAACGATGGTGTTGTCCATTATGTACCTATCCATGTTTATTTAATTGTGTTAATTCATCAATTCTTCCACTTTAATTTCAATTATTGAGAATTTGATATCACCATTATTTTTTTCCTTTCCACCTATCATAAAGAAGGAACATTTGAATAGCTTTTAATGATGCTGTTTATTTCATTTTATGTTGTTTTAGGTTTGTTATTTCAATTTCCAAATGTATTATGGGTGTCACGTATGTATTTTGGTTTCCTAATACTGCTAATATTATTGCTCTGATGGGATTTTATTCCATGTTGTTATGAAAAATCAATATTATTTTGCAATGGATTTGAGAATTTGGGGTTGGGGTGTTATAGTTGCAATGAGAGGAAGTTCAGCGATAACCATAGTAACAAGATTTGGAAAACATTAATTAAGTAACATAACCCTATGAATTAAATTGAGAATAATTATAGAATAACAGCCTAATATTTTTTTACTGTAGATATTAATTGGGTCTTCTTGTAGAAACATACATGCCTAGACACTACAAATGGATGTGGTTTTGGAATAGATGTATCGATGTGTAACTAATATTACAAGGTTTTATCAATCCTAACTCAGTGTTTATGACCCACATTACTTGGTATGTAACCCTTATTAATGGATTTTTATGTGATTATGTTTTTTGGGTATGGTTTTGGGAGATTTTTGAATGGTTTTGGAAATGCTTGGAAACTTTTCTAAAGGAGTATAGTTGGAGCACAGTTAGGGGAAACCATGAAACAAATATAGGTAACTTTGAAACCTAATAGAGTGGGAATCAAATAGGTTGTGAGTGGTTTTTCTAAACATTCTTGTAGGCCATACAGAGTTCCCATCTAGATAGTTTATGGATAATTATAATTGAACAATATACTTAATAGTGGGATCGAACGTTTCACAATAAAAAAAATTTGTTTTTAATTACATGCTCACTCATGATTTTCCTTAAAAATCTCATATCATCTCCTATATAAACTCCTCTTAGGTTTTTTCGTTCACTGTCGTTAGAGGGGCTCTCTGAAAAATTTTGGAAGAAAATAGAAATGTTTTCATATTGTGGTGGCGACGAATCTTTTTTTGTAATCCTTCTCTCTTGGATATTTCATGGTGTTACATATATCATGTTCTCCCTCTCTCTTGGTTTTCTAGATCTACATCCATTTCATGTAGATATAGGGTTATTGTGACCTAAAATTCTAACATTGAGGATTCTTGACGATAGGAAAATGGATCTATAGAGATTTTGGTGGAGTTTTCACTAGGATATGTGGTACTCTTTTGATTTGGTTCACTTCATCGAAAACATAAGGTATGCAGCTTCTCTCTCAACTCCATTTTGATAGAACTAGTCACCTTGTATTAAATAAATTTTATTTCTTAAAAATTAATTCTCAATTCTGATTTGTAATTCTTTATGTAAATCCCCTTTTTGACATATTATGGATTAATGGGAAATATGGTGTTTTTGATAAAATGTTCCTTGTAGATGTTGTATTATTAAATGTTGATTTTAAATTAAGATTATTTGTTTATTCTAAGTAACGGGATGTAAAAATGTGTTTCAAGAAAAAGGATGGTTTATTGAAAAAGGAATTTACATGGTTAATAGAATAAGAAATTGTTTGGTTTTGAAATTGTTGATACTTATTGTTTTTTATTTTGTAGGTGTATGTGATTGTTTATTAGCTCGAACATTTTATGATTGTTTTTTATTAATGAGAAGTTCGAAGGGAGTAAAACAATAAATATGGTAATATTAGTGGATGTAATTCTACCATCAGGGATAAGTGGGTGGGAATAACCACTTGATTTGGAATGTAGTAAACGATCTTGGATGGGATGTTCAACCATGATTGTTACACCAGGTTGACTATATAAAATATTATGGAATTGTTTAGAATTGTCATTTTTCTAATAAAGATTAAATTTTTATTCATATAAGTGATGGTAAAATTGAATATGTATTGTATGTTTTTAGTCTCTTTTATTCTTCGAATTTGGGTGAATGATGGCTTGGTAAGAGTGTGTTTGGCCTGCTAGAATTTTTTTGAATTACTTTTTGTTTTATATAAGATGTTTATATAAATGTGATAATGGTTCTATTCTAGTGGCATGTGTTGGGAGGTTATTTCGGAAAACCAAATGACCATTTTTTCTTACCCCTTACTTTTTCACTTTTTTGTTTATTCAGATGTCCATATCTATCAAACATGTAGGGGTAAAGCATATCATTTTTCTAGTGGTTTGTTGTGATGATTGGGTGGTATTGTGGTGCTTGGATAATGAAGCATGGTGTGGATCCATGGAGCATGTCCTAAATTCCATTGTGTCTTGTTTTTTTATTCCTCGTCTAATTAATTTGACATTTTTGTTCTTTTGGGTTGTTTTATTTGGTTTATGAGAAATGTTTAGCAATAGATTGGTTGTTTCATGGCATGATCTAGTTGTGGTGTACATTGTTTAAATGCATTAGGTAGATCTAGTTGGTTATGAATTGTGTGAATGGGTAGATTATCTCTAAGGGAAAATTATTCGCCAATTGTTTGTATAGTGGTCAACATTTATTGCAATATTTTAGTCTATTGGGAATGTATCATAAGGCCAGGTAGTATCTCACCACATTATCTATATAATGAGGAAGGGGTGGGATGTTAGTATTGGTGTTAGTTATTTTGGTCCATGACTTCCATGTTTTTGGGGAACATTAGCATTGTTCTTCACTATTGTAGTTGACATTTTTCTTTTCTATTCCTTAAGTTATAGTGGTTTCAATGTGTAGGATATTCCAAACATCAAAAGTATATCATTATTGGACATATTTAACAATTTTATGATGAAATTTTTGTTACATGATTGCTTGGAACAATAGTGTAATGGATACACGTATAGGAGTATTAAATTTCATTGTCGTGGGTATGGCCAATGAGATGAGCAGGGCCTGTATGGTAGAATTGACTTCCCAGTAGGATGCATATTTCATAGGCATAATGATATATGTTCGGAAATGGATATATGGATTTTTAAATAATCATTAAATTATTTTCAAATCTATGGATTTTAAAATTATAGTGTTGTGGTATTTTAAAAATGGTACAATTTTCTAAAACATGGGGGATTTTTCAAAAGTGGTGCAACAGGGGAAATTTGATCATTTGGAAAGACATCATGTGATGGTTTGAATGTTATTTATTTTGAAATTCTGAGCCTTTTATTTCGTAGGATGTGTGACTTTTAGTGGATTTTATATTAGTAGAAATGGCATCAGGTTAGATTCGTAGAGATGAATTGGAGGGGGCTACTGAAAATGTGGTTTCACCTAAGACCAAGGTGAACTAGTAGCTTGTTCCGAGTATAGTTCAATATTTTCATAATGTGTAAAGTAGTAATAAAGTTCATGATCCCAAGCGTGTTGATCATGAGGTTCAGTTTCAAAAGTAGATTCCATCTATATTAAGGGGTGATTCGGAACAAGAAAAGGTAGAAGCGTGGTTTATCTAAATAAGTATGATATCTAAACTCATGGTAACACCATTGAACTAAATGTGAATCTAGAAACGTATATTTTTTATTACAATTTTGGATAGTAGTGGGAGATGGATCTCTAAGCTGGAACATACATATGAATGACTATAGAGGTTATTGAAGTATTTTTTAATAATAAATTATACCATCATACGTTCAGAATTCATAATAAAATAGATTTACTTAGGATGAAGAAATAGAACCTTTTGGTAAAGGAATATGCAGGTATGTTTGTGAACTAATTGTGCTTTGCACCTGAGGTGGGGGTAGTATATCGTCGAAGGACAGTAATTTTGAATTGATTATGAGGCATGAATTTCATTCTAAAATACAATTTTTATGTATAATTGATTACATGGAATTTAGGAATAGAGAAACAATTACTGAATAGGATATTTTAGGGGCTACCAGTGGGGGAATCATGTTGGTACCCATGAGATATAGGGGGAACAATAATGGTGGGATAAGGAGGAATAGGAACACTTATTTACAAAGTGGATGTACGACTCATCATATAATGGTAGGACTAGTGAATATTCCTCCAGAGCCATGGATTATATTGGGATGTTTTCAATGTGACTCGATAGAACACATCATTTGGGATTGTTTGTCACAACCTCAAGAATGTAATAATACTAAAAAGAGAGGGAATATTCACTTGTATTATAGTACTGTTTTGAGGTCAGTTTTTTTGGCACTCTTTAAGGGTCTTCAGCATCCTATGCCTCGACAGGGCAGGGGCAAGAACATACCCATCATTAGCAAAGTAATGTTATTTGGGTTCATTCAGGTAATACCACAACTCCTTAGTTGGGAAATAAAGAATATATCTTGCTAAGAACAAATATGTTTGTATCTAATCATGTTGTGATGGATGATTAGTTGGGACCATCCATAGTGTGGGGTATGGTTCTATTAAATTTTAACTTTATGAAAGAACTTTTCAATATGGGTTCTTCTCATTCTTTTATTGCTTCTCGTGTTACGAGTTTAGTGGGTTTAACAGTGGAAATGATTCCTTTGTGTTTAAAAAATCAAACTCCACTAGGTCAATAAGAGTGTTTAACATTTATATGTACATAATGTCCTATAGTTTTTTATGAGGTGGAGTTGATGTGGTATTTCTCAGTTATTGAGATGGATTATTATGATATAATCACATGTATGGATTGGTTAGAAATAATTAAAACCCACATCAATTGTTAGGTGTGAACAGTTAGTTTCACAAGGGATTATGGTTCCAAAAATCTCTTTAGAGGAAATAATAATGAAAAGTCTGGTAAAATTTCATTGTTAGATCAAGATATTGGCATGATCTTGTATCCATTGGTGGTGTTGTCATTGGAATCGATGGATGGTGCTGACCAGAGTATTTCCCAATGATTATTGATCGGTTTCTGGATGAAATTCATACAGAATTTTCAGTGTTTCCACCCATGATAGTACTGGAGTTTACGATTGATCTCTTTTCTGGGAAAATTCCTATCTCACATCAATATTACATAATGGAACCAATACAATTTATGTAATTCAATTTTTAGTGGGAAGAGTTAGATAACAAAGGGTCCATCCGGCCTAGCACATATCTGTTATAAGCGTCATTTTCATTTCATAAAAATGATCATAGAAATCAAAGGATATGTGTTAATTATCATAAGAATAACCAATTTTTGAAAATTAATATATATCCACATACAAACATTGATGACTTGATCGATCATTTTAGGGGAGATCAGTGGTTCTCCAAGATAGACTTATGATATGAATATCGACAGTTTATTTTGAAAAAGATAGATATTCTGAAAATATCTTTCTGTGGTAGATATAGCCATTAAGATTATTTGGTTAGCCCATTTGGTCACACAAATTCACAAGTTATTATGGCATTTATGAATTGAATATTTCAGAAATATATGGATTAATATGTAGTGGTATTTTTTTGATGATATATTTTCCTAATCCATGAGAATTTTTGAACATGAGAAGAACATGGATACAGTGATGGTGATCTTGAGAGATCATTGATTATATTTTAAATAGACGATGTGTGACTTATGGATATTGTAGTTTCATTTCCATTTCCATCTTATTTTTTAGAAAGTTGTTTCAATTGATCTAAAAATTATAGTGGTTTTTATTTCATAGAAGGTTCCAAATAATGTTTTAGAGATACCGAACTTCCATATTCTACTTGGCTATTAACGATATTTAGATCATGAATTATCTAGATCAGCACCACTAATTGAAGATTTGACAAGCTATAATTTTCCATTTATATGGAATTAGATGTGATAAAAATATATTGAATATCATAAGGATAATATAATATAAACACCAATAATGGTTCATCTTGAACCAATAAAAGGGTGCATGGTGTATTGTGACACATTGGGATAAGGTATGTTGTTTGTTCTCAGGAAAAGGGATCATGTGTTGGTGTATGGATCACATCAGTTGAGGTTACATGATAAGAACTACCCAATACATGATTTAAAGATGGATCTAGTGGTTCAGGATTTTAAAATGCGGGGTCATTACATATTTGGTGAGAAATTCATTATCTTTATCGATCACAAGAGCATGAAGCATATTTTCTGACAATGATATTTGAACATGAGGAAAATTGTATGTATGGAGTGTGGTTATATGTTTGATTTTGACTTGATGTTCAAACTAGGAATGGTAAACTCAATGGAGGATTCATTAAGTAGGAATTTTTATTCTTAGGAGTTGAATAATGCATCATATAATTTTTAGTTGATATCAGTTGTAGCCCACATTCAGTTGTAATGTGTGAACCTGTGTGATAGAGGGTTTTTTTATCCAGTTTCTTTGATTCCTAACATGGATGGGTTGGTCAAATCGGTACATGTGTCTGATTCCGATTGTATGGTGATGAGGTGAAAACATAGTGGTGGGGAGACCATTGAGGGTAGGGAACTAAATGATATTTTGGTTTGGGGATTTAAAAATTTAATGGTTGTACAAGTGTCTTTTTAAGAATAAATTCTTAGAGATTATAAACATTCATGATAGTCTCTCTATCCTTGAATTCAGAAAATGTATATGTCATTGAAAGATAAATTTTGGTTGGATGGTATAACATGGAATGTGGTCTAGTTTGTATCGAGATGCTTGATGTTTCAGCATGTCAAGGCAGTACATTTTCGGCTGGCATGATTATTGAAATATATACCTATCCATCTATTTATATGGGAATAGATAGTGATTGATTTTTATACAGGTCACCTAGGAACAGTCCAAAAGCTTGATGCTATTTGGGGGATAGTGGATCAACCCAAATAGTCATCCCATTTCATCCCTATTGATTAATCTCAAATGGTGTAGGATCATTACATAATCTATACTGATGAGGATATAAAAAGGAATGGTGTTCCAGTATTGATTTAATCAGATAGAGACCCGAGGATCACATATTGATTCAAGAAATCTTTGAGAAAATCCCTTGGGACTAAGTTGTTGATGAGTACGGTGTACCATCTTCCGAAATACTGGAAATCTGAGAAAACAATAAAAAATTTGGAAGATATATTATGGGTTTGGGTGATGGATTTTGGTGGATCATGGGATTAAAAATTTTCATTGGTGGAGTTCTCCCAAAATAACAGTTATAATGCATTGATCTATAGGGCTCTATTTGAAGAATAATATGGGAATCGTTGTCGTTCATCATTTTGTAGGGTGGAAATGAGTGATATTTCATTAGTTTTGATTAGATTTTTCCAAGTGAAGATGGAGAAAATTATGTTGGTAATCAAAATAATGGGAACTATGTAGAGTAATTAGAAATCATATGAGGATTATCATCGATGACCGTTGTTGTTCGAGGTGGGCATTCGTGTTTTTTAGATAATTTAACCTTGATTTGGATATCATCATTTTGGAATGCATGGTATGTTATATCCATGTAATATTGTTCCTTTTGAGTTATATGAGTAGGATGTAGAGGTGGCTTATCAGTTGGGTTTTCCACCATCATTTAGTGTAGTGAATAATGTATTACATGATTCTCAGTTGAAAAAGTAACAGTGAGATCCTGACTATGTGATTCAATGGGATCATGTTGTTCTTGATAAAAATGATTCTTTGGTGAACGTGATAGTGCAGATAGTGAATAAGAAGGATAATTATTTCATTTTAAAAGAATATTCCTAGTCTGGGGTTTTTGGAAACATGGTCAGATTCAGGAAGAGACATGGTAGCTGGAGAAAGAGATGAATGAGCAATGGATTGTGCTAATTCGGAAAAGCCATGGTTTTGTACATTGTGAGGGAAGAAGTCCTAATAATGGGGAGAATTTATCCCTCCATGATGAGGTATGTAACCCTTTGTTATGACTTTTTATGTGTTTAATGATTTTGAGTATGGTTTGGGAGTGTTCTGGATGGTTTTGGGAAATTTTTGATGCTTATATAAAGGATAATGGTTTTAGCATGGTTAGGGGAAACCATGAAACAAACTCGTGTAACAATTCAAATTGAGATAGTTATAATCACATAGTTTTTACACGGTTTGTCTAATTGTGTTAGGAGTCCATTTTTAGATACCTTTTAGATAGTCGTAGGATCATAGTCAGTGCACAGTTTGTCTAAACGTGTGAGCTAACCAAGCGTGACAATAAAAATAGGGTTTTTGATTAGGTCCTCAGTCAGGATTTTTCCTAAACATCTCATTCCATCTCACATATGAACTCCACTATGGATTTTTGGTTATAAAAGGTTATATTCCATCTTCCAATCAATTGTTTTTATGATGTGCGCTACTTGATGGAAATTCCCCTTGTGATATTATTTGGTTCTTTTGGGAAATTTAGTTTTTTTGGTGAAATGTTCTTTGTTGTTATTTTATTTTAAAATTTAGTTTTTAAAACTGGTTACAATGTTTTCATTATGTAAAGGGTTGGAAAATGTGTTTCAATGAAAAGGTTGGATTATTTAAATAAAATTTTTCTTTGTTAATTGAGTAAGGGATTGGTTGGATTTGAATTAATATTTCCATATTGTTGCCTATTTCGTAGGTGTATGTCCATGTTTATTGCATAAGGAATTTTATGATTGTATTAGAACAATGAGAAGTGGACAAGGAGTACCACTATAAAAAATGTAACGGTAATTGATAGAAGGACACTATCAAGGATATGTTTCCAGTAATAACCACTAGACTTGTAAAGTACTAAATGTACATGGATGGGATGTTCCACCATGATAATTACAATGGGTTTTGTTTATGAATCCTTATGGAAATGTTTTGAACATGAATTTTGAAATGAGAGATGAAATATTCTTGATAATTTGTGATGGTAAAGTGGATTTTGTCTTGTTTTTTGTCTTTCCCTTGTCTTTTACATATTTGTGTGAAACATTGCTTAGTGAGGGTGTGTTTGGATTGCTGGATATTTGCTGAAGTATTTGATGTTTTATATAAAAAATTTATAAAAAGGTGCTAAAAGATGTTTTCTAGTTGATTGTGTAGGGAAATAATTTGTTGAAAATCTACTAAGTATTTTTACTCACACCCTTCTTTCTAACATTGGACTTTTTGCAGATGTGATTTTTTGGGACACATGTAAGTGTTAATCATCTTATTTTCATAACAGTTAATCCTTATGATTTGTTGGTATTGTGGTTATAGGAGAATGGAGCTTGGTTTAGAGTCATTTAGAATTTCATTGTACCCATTGAGACTTGTTTTTGAGTGTTCTCCTTAGTTCTCTAATATTTGTATTCTTGTGGGTTTCGGTAATGGGTATATGGGAATTGTTGTGGAATAGTTTTTCAATTTCATGGCATGACCTAGTAGGGATGTACGTTGTTTACATGCATCCTCTAGTTGTGGTTGGTTATGAATTGCGTGGTTGTGTTTATAATATATAAGGTGAAATCATTCCCCAGTTTTCATGGATCCCTTGAAATTTATTACTACTATTTGGGGCCTTGGAAATGTTACCAAAGGCCAAGTATCATCTCACCTCATTCTCAAGACAATGAGGAAGGGGCGGGACATTGCATGGTGTAATGTGGCACATGAAAATGGGCCTTAATGTGATCCAAGATTGAAAATCCCAAGGGATATTATTAAGATAATTAACATTTTTATGAACCATCATGATTGATTTATGTAGAATGTGACTATAAATATCCTATAATAAACCTATAGTGTCATAGATTAGAGAGGTAAGGCCCATGATTTAAGAATAGTATATGCAAGTTTTTATGATTACGTGGTTTTATATTATTATTAGTGATTATTAAAATTTTCCTTCTCAGCTTGGTCAATAGAGGGAACTAGAAGGAACCAATATAACGTCTAATGTAATGGAAATTTTTTTATCATCAGTTAAATGAAATGATCACTCGAGTGAACGATGTGGTTATCATCCCTAATTATTTTACCTATAACATGATTAACAATGTGTCCATTGACTAGCACTTTAATTTACCATAACAATATAAGTAAGTGTTCCCTGAGGGATTGATTGACTATGACCATGTATGAAATATGGAATCCCCCATTTTTATTACATGACATTTTACAAATAGATGGTCATTTAATGTTTAGTGTCTTAGAAATAAGGTACATAATACATGAAAACATTAAAAATTATTCTATTAAACATTAAATGATTCGTCACTTTTCATTATATGTATATTTATTTCATCTCATAACCTAGGGACATACATCAAATGAAAAGTTGAGCATAAGCCCCAGTACAGGAAAACATATGAAATAATTTACAATAGGACTTGTGAAATTTCAATAAGGACACAAGAAATATATTAATGGAATGAAAAAAGGCATATCAAACTAATAATATCTTGAATAATACAATGAAAATTTAGCTAAAATATTTAATTTATGAATTTATATGAATATCACCAAGTTCCATCCCTAAGGTGTCTTAATAATTAACAATGGTGATTCACCAAGGTATCGTAAAACTTATCATCTCTAGAGATTAATTTTGTTAACCAATGTATTGGGGAACTATTCGGGAATAAACTTAATATGTATTTATTTTCATGTGATCCACATAGGACATAATCATACATTTCATCAATAAAGAATTATATAATAAAATAAATGTTATTTATATCAAAATCATGGAATTTTAAAAAGCACTTTAAAAAATCATTATGTCATTTATAACCAATGAAATGAAAATTAGAGTTTTTTGTATCTAAATCCTAGAATAAAATATTTAATTTTTATTTCATGATGAATACCATTATAAATGAGAGGGGATTGGGTATTCAAATGAAGAAAATAAAATAATATGTTGAGAAAATAGAGAGATATTGAGATGAATATTTTACAACATAATGTGTATGAAACATGGTTTTATAAAACATTACAAATAGGCAGAACAGAGGACACCTATTTATAAATTAATTATAATACAGTATGGGGTATAATAAAATGGAAATATGAACATAGAATGGAAATTTAAAATACATAACACATTAATGTGGACTTGAAAGGAAAAGAGAAGTTGAGAATTCCCTTTCATTGAATAGTAACATCTAGAACACAATGATAGGGACCATGAAAACTTGAGGAATCCTTGAGATGACTTAATGGTATGTATAACTAGAATAACATCATGAAGGATGAATTTTTAGTAATGATAAATGAATAATGGGTTGGTATTTATAGATAAGGTCATGGAATATTTTATTAAATTCAAAGGACGCCACTTCAGTGGTGTTTGAAAAACCATGGGATTACCCACGGTATTGGACCCTAGGGACACCTCATATCATATTTTAATTCATAAGAGTCATCCAGAATCTTTTCATTCTAAATACATCATTATGAATTTGTTATGATGTCGTTAAATACACCAAAACCCCAAAATATGATTTTTACAATACCTCAAAAATTCAACTGCATCAGAAAATTACAAAATATTCAACATAAATATTTTTCGACTTTTAAAATTCAAAAATGATGTCCATTTAATATAAATAATTTTTATTTTAAATTAAATTAAAAAAATAAAATAATAATACTAAGCTAATTATTTTTAAAATAGTAATTTACTTATACTATGATATAATTATACCACATTCCCATGTAATATGAAAAAAATATTTTTATAATCCATTAAGCAAGGATACTATTCCATTGGTCAAATTACAATTCATAATGGTAAAATTGTTATTCCAAATGGTTACTTTACTATTCACCAAAAAAATATTTTGATCTTTTTGGACTCTAAATATCATACTAATCGCAATAATGTATGTCTTTTTTTCATATAACATTTAACTAAAAAAATTTATAAAATAATAAAATATTTTTTATTAATATTCATTAAAAAAATATTAATAAAAAACTATTCATCAAAACAAAATTTATTCCTCACAAATTTAATTTTATTATAAAATACGAAAAATTCACCCATGATTAATTTTTACATTTTAAATTCATAAATTATATTTATTTTACCATAAAAATTGTCCATGTAAGAGAAATATTTGAAATTACATTTTTTTACATCTAAAAACGATTTATCAAATTTGTCTCAATTGAACATATATTTTATTATGAAAATATATTCTTAAAATTGAAATGATTAAATATAGAATTTATTTATACAAAGGGATTACACAATCTATCCAAGTCCTAGTAACAGAACCCCTTGTAACACCCATATATGACATCAGATTAAGCAGATAAATGGTGATGGACTATTACAGAGGCTCATATAACATCGCCTGAGTGGTAATCTCCACTAACATGAACTTTCCAATAAGGTATTTTGTTCAAGTTTAAAATGTTGAAGTTCAGCTTGGGATTTGACTAGAAAAGATCTTAGTGATGCCACCTCTTTTCCAAGCTCTGAAAAATGGGCTTCGAATAGCCCCAGTCAATAAGATGTGGGCATTGACACTTATTTCTACATTAATTACCCATTATAATTTCTATTTATAATCACTAATCATAATGTTAGAAGTATAGTTTCTAATGTTGATATTGACCAATGTTTATATAATAGTCGAAACCAAATTTTCTCATTTCAATTAAATTCACTTCATTAAGAAACATATATATTTATGTTGAGTAGAAAAATATTATTACATGCATTTTCACGAAAAAATTTTTATTCAAAATGTTTTGGTCGTTATATTTCTCCCCCATAATAAATTTAGACCCTAAAATATAAACATGTTATTTAAATTGTGAATGGGGAGGGAACTTATACCTCATAGTCTCCTTTGGTTCCCACACAACTTCATTATATTTTGTTTTTCCCCCATAACAGTTTAACAAGGTGGGTTGTCTTATTGAGTATAATGATACCTCTATGTTCCAAGATCTCCACCAGATACTCCTCAGAAGAGAGGTCATGTTCCAATTGCGACACCTCAAGATTTAGTACATCTTATGGGACATGTATATACTTCATTAATAAGGATACATGGAATACATCATGAAAATATGAAATATTTGGAGTAAGTGAAATTTTATAGTCCATTGAGCCTATGCGTTGAAGGATTTCATAGGGGCCAATGTACCTGGGGATGAGCTTCCCTTTCATTCCAAACCACACGAATCTCTTCCATGAAGAAATATGAAGGATGAAATTGTCACTAACCTCAAACTCCATTCCATTTCAATGGTGGTTGGTATAACTCTTCTACTGAAATTGAGAATCCTTTTGTTTCATTGGATGGCATGATCCTTTTATATAATCTATTTCACATGATCAGACCCAAGAAGCTTTCTCTGACATTATTCATCAAATTACATAATAGTTTTATATCTCGTTCCATTTTGTGCTTCACTGGGATTCATTTGAATGCTCTAGATGAAGTTGTGTTTGTAAGAGAATTATAATAACGGGAGATGTTGATCTCATCCACCTATAAGTTTCATTGAGCATGTTAATAGAATTTCCTCCAGTGATTTAATAGTTATTTCATATTGGAAATTTATCTAGGGGTGATAGGCCGCGCTGAAATTATATTCAGTACACATGTCATTTTGAATAATTATCATGAATTTTGATGTGAACCTTATATCATGATCAGATATGATAGAAATTTGATCTCCATGTAGCCATACCACTTCGTGTAAATCTAGGAATGTTTATCATGAGAGAAATCTTCCAAAATAGAGATAAAATACGAATACATGGTGATATGGTCTACAATAACCCATATCACATTGATTTCCTTGGATGTTACTAGGAGGCTAGTAACAAAGACCATAGTGATATTGTCCCTATTCCATAATAGTAGGGGTCTTTCCTACTTAATGAATCAGTGACTTTGTAATCATTTCCTTAATGATAATGTATTGAACAATCATAGTAGTTATAATGTTTTATTCATCTCCTATATCTCTTGATCAATTAAATTTACGTGAAACTATTATTAAAAATTTTATGTTCTATTTATATATCATAATTATACCCCTAATTATAGTTCCCCTAAATCTTCCGATAAAAAAACAACAGCAACCAACTCTAGATCATGCGTAGGATAATTCTACTCAGGAGGCATTATCTGTCGGGATGCATAAGAAATTACCATTTCATTTCTAATGAGGGAACACCCAATAACTTTTATAGATACATATATAACAATAACCAATACTTATTTTATTGAGTGTATAATTAACACGGGTTTAGTAAAAATTAACTTCTTTAGCTCTTGGAACCATTTTCCAAACTCATTTTTCTAGATGAACATAACCCTTTTTCTAGTTTACATGGTTAATGGACTATAAATTTATGGAATGTTTTTCATAATCATCCTATAATTTACTAATAAACCAAATTAAATATGAATATCTATTATTTTGGTAGGCTAAGGCCACTCCTCTAAACCATTTGTCTTTGTAGGGTCAACTAACTTTCTTTCATTGGTTACAATGATACCCAAGAAATAAACTTGTTGGGACCAAAATTTACATATTATAAACATTCAAAAAAGAATTTCATTATAAAGTGTTTTCAAAATTACCCATAAATGATCATCAAGCTACTCCTGACTTTTGGAATATGCCATTATATCGTCAATAAAAACTACCACAAAATTACAAAAGGTGATCCTTAAAAACTATAGTCAACAAATACATACAGATTGTAATATCATTAGTCAACCCGAAGGGAATAATAATGAAATCATAATGATTATATCTTTATTAGATATCATGATTTTGAATAATTGTTGTCTTCACCCTCAATTGATGATATTCAGATCAAAGATCAATCTTGTGTGAGATTCGGGCCCATGAAGCTGGTCAAATAAGTCATCAATCATGGTAGAGGGTATTTTTTCTTTACTATGATCTCATTTAGTTCCCTATAATCACTTCCGACTACATAAATCCATAAATCTTCTTGACAAAGAGGGCATATTCTCCCCAATGAGATACACATGGCCGGATAAATGGCTTCTTTAAAAGATATTGGAGTTTCTTCATTAATTCCTCTAACTCCACATTCACCATTCGATACAGGGTTTTTGAAATCATCATGGAACTAGGAATGATTTCTATGTAGAACTCTATATCTCTTTCTAGGGGAGGTCTAGGTAACTTTTCAAGTAATATGTTAATGTATTCCTAAATTATGAGAACATTCTATATCCTTATACTGACATTTCCTTATTCTACTTCACCAATCAACACCACAAAGAAGTCTATATGAGGTTTTTCTATACAGAGATCAGATTGAGATATATATCCTTGGAATATAACTATAGGTTTTCCATTGAAAACATCTAAAATTTCCTTACTTATATATTTTATATTAGTAATATGCATTTAGATCCATTCATGCCCTATATAATGTCGAAGTTACAACAGGGAATGACTACTATATTTGAGATAATATTGTGATCATTAATGTAAATACTAGAGTATCTAAACACTATTGATTCTTATATAATCTCTATAAGAGTCTTGACTTGTAACAATACTTTTACGGGCTCAATATTTATTTCAATATTCATTGAAAAATTGGAGAAAATAATGTAATTTTTTTAACTAGTATCAAAGAAAGCACTTTCTATCTTGGAGAGAATATAAAACTTACTGTCCACCATAGTATTTGGATCATCAAAATATGCCGTCATGATAGAAAATGCAGAACCACACTCCATAGGCCTATGCTGCGGCTGATGGAAATTCCCCTCCACTACCCTCTAATTCAGATAGTGATTGTAAATGTGGCAATGTTGACCAAACTTTAATCATTTTACTTTAGGTAGGCCATTTTCCATATTCACATTATCATTAGTCTTGGGAAATTAAGGCTTCATCGCACTACGACAATTCCGAGAAATATGGCCCTTTCTTCCAACCTTGTAACATTTTCCCCTCCTATGTAGGTAGTTCCCGGATTTCTTCTTCCCCATTTTATTACATGTGGGATGTTTCACTTGTTTTAATAATATCCCTTGATCAAAGATCATCCCCAAGAATCGGTCCATTGATCTCATATTTTTATTATATTTATGGAATTATTGCATACCAATGAACTCTAGTTTGACTGTCAGGGAAAATAGTATGATCTACTCATAGCTTTCATAGTATCAGTTGGATAAATTCTTTTGTATATGAGGCCATAGTCCAAAAAACAATAAATCAACCATTAAATTCATATCCATGAAAAATATGAAGGTGTGATGTTAATTCCTTGTGATTATTATTTCATATCATCCAAAAAATTCATTCACATTCTTCATTACATTGAGAAATTACTTTTCCATTTTTATTTTTATTGAATGAGGGAAATACTTATTGACGAAGATGCAGATGAAGCCATAAAACACATTAGATTCAATCACTACTATTGGCGCCATGTTTTTAATTAGTTCCCACCACTGATAACCTTTTCCCTCTATGCTATAAACACCCATCATGTGTTTTTGTTATTCCGAACTACGATGTAATGAAATGATATTTTCTATAGATCTTATCCACTATTCCACAATCAATGTGTCAGTAGATCAACTAAATGATGGTGGTCATTGATAGATAAAGGAATCAACATAATTTTTTACCTTCTTCAAGAAATTCATCTCTTAGCTTGATCCAAGTTATTTCCCATAACTTGAGTCATTTCATATATTATTATCATGAAATATTCCATTCTGACTTCCATTGGAGGGCCATCAGCACATGGTCTATTACTGTCAACATTTGCATAGTTCACCCTATTTCCATCCATATTATAAAAGAATAAATGATAGTGATGAAATGTTTTCATTTTATAAAATTATAAATCTAATTATATTGTCTCTAAACATCATGCTTAATCACATTATTCATTATCAACAATTTCATTTTCTATAAATCCTTCAAAATGGTTCATAAAAATCATTTTATTGACCAAAAATATCCCTATGAGTGTCAAACCAGTAGTGAAATAAAGACCATTTTCAAGAATTAGTTACCATCTGAGTCTATCTCAAAGTACTGTTTTTAGGGTTTACCCCTAGATACAGTTGTTCCAGAGCCACATCCATTTGATTGTATCCAGACGAGGATTTATTATTTCAAAAACCACTTACTTAATATATCTACAAAATACATGGATGTTTTCTTATATTAAAACATTTATATAAGGTTCATCCTAAATTTATCATATCCTAATTTCCTCAAAATACTGAACAATCCTTCGATAACGACAATGGCATGCTTCCATTTTATTACATTACATTACAATACATTTTACAAATAGAGAATCATTTAATGTTTAGTGTCTTGGAAATAAGGTACATAATATATGTAAACATAAAATTTTCTCCTCTTACACATGAATGGATTATTCTAGTTTCATCCTAAGAGAATTTATTTCATTTCATAAACTGGGGAAATATATCAAAGGAAAGGATGAGAGTATGGCCCAACAAGGGGAAACTTGTGAAAAAAATTACATGTGGACATCAACAATATCAATAAGAACACGAGGATTACAATAAAGAAATGATAAAGAGACATATCATATTAATATCTTTAATCCTAACTTAAAATTTTTTCTAAAACATTTAATTTAGGAATTTATTAACATATCAAAAAGTTCCATCCCCATGGTGTCATTAAAATTAACAAGGATATTTACCAAGTTATTGTAAAATTTATCATCTCTAGATATTAATATTTTTACCAAACACATTGAGCTGTATCATGGAAAACCCTTTATATTTACATATTTTAATATGATCTACATATATCATAATCAAACATTTCATATGTTACCCAAATAGATGAAAAACAGTGGGTTAATATTAAAATCATGGAAATTTAAAAAGCACATAAAAATGATCATTGTGTCATTTATAACCCATGAATATGGAATGAGGGTTTTTGTATTAAAATTAAATAATCAAATAAATAATTAATATTTCTTGATTAATACCCTTGTAAATGAAAGAGGTTTCAGTATTCACGTTAATCAAAAAATTATATATTTAAATAGGGATTTTGAGACGAATATTTTGTAGCCTAAATAATATGAGACCTTATTTTATAAAATTTTAAAAAAAAGAGGGGACATGGGTCACCCATGAATAATAGAACTATAATAAACAATTGGTAAATAAAAAAAAACTAAATAAGAAAATGGATTGGAAATGTGGGAGACATACCATTTAAAATAGACCTTGAAAGGAAATGAAATGATGAGAATTCCATTACCATGAAGAATAGATTCTAATACTATATTATCGGGACCTTGAGGGCTTGAGGAATCCTTTTGAGGACTCTATGGGTGGTTGAACATTAATAACATCGTGTTGTGTGAATTTGGATTGACGAGATAACAAATAATGGAAGTGTATTTATAGAAACATTGGTTGAATATATTTTTTATTTTGAAGGACACCACATTAGTGGTATTCAGAAAACCATTGGCATTTGCAAGGTATTATGCCATGGTATTGGCCACATGGGACCCCTCATATCATATTTTAATCCATAAGAGACTGCTATAATCTAATATTACTCATTACATCATTATGACAATGTTATGATATCATTAGACATACTGAAAACCAAATGTAATTTCTTGCTCCTTATTGAAAATTCGACTATTTTAAAAAAATTATACACAATTCTCCCGAACAATTTTTCAGTGTTAAGAATTTAAAATTGAACTCCATTTTATAAAAACTAATTTAATTTTACATTTATTAAAAATAAATAAAACTAATACTTAAGTAATAATTATTAAAATAAATATTTACTTGTACAATGATATCGTTATATAACATTACTGGGTAAGATGACTAAAATATATTTACACACCCTATTGTTAGGATAGTATTCCATTGGTCAAATTACAATTTATAAGGGAAAAATTTCCGTTCAAAAGAGTGAAGTTAATATTTAGAAAAAATAATTTGATCTTATTATACTCTAAGTATCGAATTAACTTGAACCATGTATGTCCATTTTTCAGAAATCATTTCACAAAAAAATTATTTAATGATAATTTTTTTTTTCAATTCATCAAGTAGCACTATTCATAAAATACTATTCATAAAACAATATTCTTCATATATAATTTATACTTCATAGAATGTTACTAAGCATTCAACCTAGTTTAGTTTTGACATTTGGTTTTCAAAATTGATTTTAAATCAACATTAAAAAATTTCTATGTATGAGAAACTTTTGAATAATACTATTTTTTACTTATAAAATATATTTATGAAATTTTTCTCAATTAACCATATATTTTATTTTACAAATGTTATTCTTAATATATAAATTATTAAATAATAATTTTATTTATAGAAATGGATTACCCAAAGTACCTAAGGATTGGTTTCACAACCCATTATAAAACTCGCTTCTAACCTAAGAGTAAGGTGCGAAATGGTGATGGACTCTTGGTCCTGCTTTGATAACACATCATGAGTGGTAATCATCACTAAATCAAAATTACCATGTATTTGATTTAGTTCAATCCTAACATGTCTAAGGTCATTTTGGGTTTGGTATAGATAAATGCCTAGTGATTCAACCTCCTTTCCATGCTCCGAAAAAATGGGCTTCATAAGTCCTGTTTCAACAAGATGAAGCCATCATCTATTCTTTCTCCATTAATTAACCATTATCCATTATATTTATAATAACTAATCTTAATGTTCAAAGTATTTTTTTCAAATGTTCATATTGACCAATGGTCATATAATAGTCAAAACACAATTGTCTCATTTCAATTATACTCTTTTTATTAATAAATGGGTTTAGATTTGTTGAGTATACAAATAATATAACACAAATGTTTAGGAAACAATTATTATTCAAAATGATTAGGAAATTACATGAAGGAAGATTTAGTTTCATCAATGTCTATAATGTAGAAAGAACAACCTAGGTGAATGAAATTTTGGAATAATAAATTGTTATGCCTCTTGAAATGGAAGACTCAAAAATGCAACTATATATGAAAAATGAAGAGTTTGGTTAATTGAATTGATAGAAAAATTTTCCTCCCTAAGACATAAGGGGTATTAAAATCACTTACTTGTGGAATGGATCATCATTATGAAAAGAAATGTCCAAACATGAAATAACACAAAAAGAATCAATAAGGTTGAATGTGTAATAGTTATATCATTGTTGATGATGAGACTACTAGTGAAATTTGAATGGAATGATATATTCAAGATTAAGAATATGATTCCTAGATAATAGATTAAGGATAAGGTGTAATTACCAATTAGTTTATGAATTTTTATTTAAAAAGTATGTATTATGAAATATATAATAATTGTATGGTTGTACTTTTTTGTAATGGATTAGATATCATGCGTTGAATGGTACCACGAAATGTGATTCAGTAGAATGTTAATTTCATAGGAAAATACATGGTTCAGGGAACAAAAACAATTAATATTTTCCTAATTTAGAGAAAATATTTTTGTATAAAGTAATTATTTATTTGGGTAACTGTTGACTGCCTTGGAAATTATTTATGGATTGTTAAAAAGATGTATTATTCCATCATTTAAAGATTTTGAAATAAATTTTTATTTAAATAATATATTCCTAAAAGGTGTCCTATATATAGAATATTAATGAATGTATGATTTCAATAATGTTTAATTGAAATCCAAATTATTACCATATTTGATGATAATACATGATGAATGTATACACATGATTATTATGCGAGTTATAGAAGCCACTTCATGTTATTTGATATGTTCAATTTTTTAAATTATCTAAACATTATTATAAATAATTGGATAATAATATTTTCAAATTTCATATATGAAATGGTTTTAATTGATATTTGGACGGGGTTTTAGAGGATAACATATTACATCACCCTAAAATGCATCTTCTGATGTGAAATCAAGCAAAGATAGTTGAAGGCACATCCAAAGAACATGCTTGAGTTTATGAAATAGAATCATATATTTAATTATATACTTATAACTTCAAATAATTTATCAACTATTATTAAAATGGTCTTGAAAAAAAATGTATTCCTATTATCATTTTTTTGATGACATAAAGGTCCTTTTCAAAAAAAAGTTTTAAGTTTTTTTGGTAATAAATTTTCAGATGAACATGTTCTATATCACTCTCTATAAGAACTTGATTACTATATTTTTTTGTCTTTATCTATGTTTTAATTCTACACTAGTGTTATCTTACTTGGGAACCTAGTTATGGGGCCATTATACTTTCCATTCTCACTTATTATGAAGATGTTTTATTAACCAAATTCTTGATGGAGGGGGGGGGGGTTTCACTATTATTTTACTTTATTACATCAAACCCTCATAACCTATAATCATGTTTAAATTTGGAGGATTCAATTAAATGAAGGTGAAAAGAATGTATCACCCAAAAATTCTAATGTAATAACATTGTATTTGATAGCGTGCATCGCATGCATCAAAAAGCACATAAGGGAATATAATAATATAATACTTTAAATTATATTTTATATTTAAAATAAAATAAATATAGGATACACCTTGAAAATTAAAGGATACTAAGTTATTGGGAATCTTACACAAGAAAATAGTTCTCCAATGGCTTGTGTTATAAACAATACAATGTTTTACCAAATGAAAATATATTATCAATATATTATTATCAAATATAATAACATATAAACTAGCCAAAAAATTAGTATTTATGAAATGAGTTTAGTATATTTTGAGTATTTATGGTTTACAGAAATATTAAATAAATACATTGGTTACAAATTTATTTAAAATAAATATGAAAACCAAATGAATATAAATGAATATATTATTTTCTATTTTTTTCTCACAAAACTTTTATATCCTAAAATTTTAAATAAATTAACATTGGGGATTGATATTAAGGAAATTTATATTTTATATAATTAATGAAATATTGATTTTCATCACTAATTAGACATTGTAGTAATAATATAAGATCAAATCCAATGCTTCCCATATAAATAAATAATTTTATTATGACACGTTTACCGACTTAGAATCGAAAAACTATTTTAAATCCAATTTTTTGGAACATTAATAGTTATGAAGTGTAAAAATAATCTTAATTTGTCAAATAGGACAAAGATATTTGGATAGGGTGATTTTTTTTATTTTATATGAATTTTCATTTATTAATGATTAATGAAAAATAACAAATTTTAATTCAAATTTTCTATTTCGTCAAATTTTTTTGTAAGGATAAATTATATTTTTAAATGTTTTTAATGATTAATTAGATTAATGGTTCATTAGTTAATTAAATACATATCTTTGGAACTATTTTCACTATGAAAATAGATCTAAAAACATTAAAAAATTTAGAAGGTGTTTTCTCTAAAACCCTACATTGTCATCTCATCTACGAGGTTAAATTTTCTTTAATTTTTTCACTACTGGGATATGTAGATTGATAAATATATTCCAAATATCTAATAAAAATAATTTATAATGTCTAATAAGTTCAATATAGTTTTGGAAAAAAATATTATTGAAAGTAATTAATATTAATTACAAGGATTATGGTGAAATTAAGTTTACTAATGGATTAAAACATAAATCTAATAGAAAAAATAACATATAAAATTATTTAAAAGGAATTAGATAGACATATTTAGACACTAACCTACCTTTTATTGACTTTGGACCATTACCTTATCACTATTCAATTGAGTAATCATGGTTTGAGTTACCTTTTCTAAAATTTACATGAGTTTCAATCCTCCTCTATTAAATGGTACTCAAGCCTCTATATATAGTATTAGAATTCGATTTCATTCTAGTTAATGATCGCCTCATTCCACCTGCCCCAGATCTAGATTTTATTTATAACAGGTGTTACTGGAGATCCAAATTGACACTTACCAACTCGTTGCTACCCCTTTAGTATGAATCCTAGATAGGATGTCCATCTGCTCAACCCAATCAATATCACAAAGCCTCATTCCCTACTTATTGTTCCTATAGCCTTCCCTAGAGTTTCCTCAGCTTCATCTTTTGATTCATATGATTCTTAAAAGGGGAACCTAGTAACAATTCTTATTCAAACTACCTAGCCTAAAAAGCATTGGGATTTAGAATTAATTAATTTATGGAGATTTCTTGTATAAAATTTTGTAGTACCTTATTGGTTGTACATCAATTTTTACTCTTAATAAAAATTACTATTATTCATTTTATGGTTCTTTACATTTAATATTTTATTTTAAATATTAAATAATCCTAAGAGGGATAGAATGACTCTATGTAATTTAATGTAATCTCTATAAAATTTTTATATAAATGAAATAATTTTGTATCTTCTTATAGAAAATAAATTAGTTTATACCATACATAATATTGATTTAAAGGATGATAATGAATATAATGACATATATGTTTAATTCGTTCCATTAATACAATATTCCCTTTGATTCCATCATTATTACTTATGGTATTGTTTGTTTATTAATATATGTGATATATTTGATTTAAAAGGATTTTCAGATCTATATAAAACAAGAAGGTATTGAAAACTTGGTTTATAAAATTTCTGGATTTTTGGTCATTAAAAATGGGGATATTCATGGAACCCTTATTTTATTGATCAATAAAACATGTTTCATATGATATTAATGATAGTTTTTTGTCACAATAGTATTAAAAAATATTATTTAGGTTTAATATATTTCTTATACGTGTTGGTAAGAACCACTGTAAGACTGAACTCACTATTGAATATGATTCATCAGCAACAAAGACTCTACCGTGACGATGATTCACCTCTAGGGAAGAGTCACCATTAGAATCAGATTATGGATATGTCTGGGAAACACCCATTTTTAGATATGACTCTCCATTGAAATGCGAAATTTTACAATGTGGTGAAAACACTACCCTTTATAGATGATTCCAACAAAAGGATGAGAATTTGAAAACATTTCAAAAAAACCTACACCATAAAAAAGTAACTACCATACCAGAGTTACAATTAGATTATCCAACATCATACATTAACTAAAGAAACAAATTCAATGTACTAAGATAACATGTCATTTTTCTAAATCATAACCAATCTATGTCACCACCAATGTTTTCTAACTGTTTAAAATAGTCACCATCATTGTTCTTGGGATATATAAATTTAGTGACTCAAATGGGTATATTATCAAATATAATTCTTATAATTTTTTTAATGATTATTATTAATCCATTGTAGGGATGGCTTGAATTTTTTTTTTGTCAACCAATATGGGGATTCGAGGATCTAAATGATTATTCATAGATGATACAAATATATTCTAGAAAATAAATCATCGTGAAAAGACACATGAGGTTATTCATGTATAAAAAAGTGATCATGAACATAATTACATGAACATGAATAATGTCACATGATAATATATTTTATGATGAATCCTTACATGTTATTGAATGGGGGATAGTGAATCACATCAAACTATGTGGTCCTTTATCACATTAATGAAAAAAATGATCTTACGAAGCTCTCTTTTGCTACAAATTTTTGAGCAATTGATCGGGATTCTCTTCAGGATATTACATATGATTATACAGATTTTCAGTGCATGAGACTGAGAAATAATTCCTTATATAAATCCTTAATTTATCTTTATTCTTGTCACATTTATGTTTTCTGTAGTATGTGATTTATTCTGTTTATTCAATACATAGTATCTTCTTTGTTATAACAGTAATACATTAAATAGATTCTTAGCTCTCTATTAATGTTTATTTACACATGATGTTTTGAAAGAGGTCCCTTCATGGGAAATTTTTATTTTATCTCCATAGTTCTTGTAAATGATGCCTCTACATTACCGAGACCTCTAGTTGTATTATTAGTATACTATATGTAGTTTGTGGATCAAGATTATTTTATATAATCTTCTCAATAGTTATACAATACATTGAGGATAGGATTTGGTCTCATCATGACACTAATCCTCTTGTATTTATTCATATGTGCATTTTTTATTCATTTCATCGAATTAAACTGAATTCATTTTAAACTATAAAAAAAACCACTACTATGGTTGTTAATCCTAATTATTTTTTATATAATTTTTTCATTAAGTAAATTTATTTTAAATACAAAAGTAATTATTTTATAATATATTAACATATAATAAATCAATCTTTTAGATATATCTAAAATGATGAGAAATTACATTGATTTAATATTTTGAATAGAAATTTTTTTAATTATTTGGGAGAATTTGTTTAAACATTTTGGTATGATAAATTTTTATTTTGGGGTCAATTCACACCCCCTCTTGAGATACTCACTCAAATTAAAAAAAATTGAAATCAATAATTTATTTCTTAATGATGGAATGAATTATTCCAAGAATCTAAAACTTATTGATGGGATATTTTCCCAAGATATCTAAAAACCCCTGAGATAGACTTGCAAAGACATCTACATAAATGTGTAAACTGTAAATAAAATAAAAAATCCATTATTTAACATCATACCTACTGATCCATCAAGGATCTATATAATTATTTATACCATAAATCACATAATATGTTAAATTCATCAATCATATTATTAAATAATAAATCCTTATTAAAATGATTTAAAAAATAATATATATCTATATTAGAAGAACTAGATTATAGAATATAAATAATTTTAACACTTAATATGATCATTAACCTTCAAAAAATATTAAGGATGATATAAGTAGACTTCATTATAGTTCAATTAAAATATTTTACAAATGATTGTGAAATAGTTGAAAATAATTAATATGTTCACTATAAAATTTATTGGGGAAAGAACCAATTTCCCTTCAAAATAACTTGATTAAAATATTAATATATCCAAAATATTAATGAATCAAATCATTGAAAAATATATTGTAATCATGTTAGGAATCATATTGTGTTTTCCTCGTTGAACGAAATTATATTGTGTTCATATAATTAAAAAATGAATTTCATTTACTATTTTTTAATATATGTCAAAATGTAAATCAATTTGAAAATGACACAAAATTAATTTTAATAAATTCATTAAAATTAAAATAATGGGTAAAAATGAATTTAAATATAATTTTAGAATATAACTAAAATTTTTATACATTTTATGATAAATATGGGCATCGAAAAAAATTATTCATGATGAAGTAGATAAGAAATTTATTCTTTACTTAAAAATAATATTTCATAATCTTGAGTTCCTTTAGTAAATAAAAACTAATAAAAAATACATAACATAAAAAATTATTACCATAAAAGATGAAATTATATGGTTTATAATAAATAGTTTTCGAAAACATCATATATCATAGACTAAAACATAAACAATCAAAAAATAATGATGAAATTGTGATATAAAACATTACCGAAGGTAGGACTTCCATCATATGTATATGAATCTCCTGTATAATAAATATATATTTATTATAAGTATATTCTGGAATGAAAATAAAATTTTCCAAAAAATATATTTTTTAATTATATTCCCTTATCAAATGTATATTAACTGTTTTTTAAATTCTCAATATTGGGTGATAAATTCAATGTTTTTCATATATTTATTTGTGCGGTGGTTTTTTACCTTGTACATTGATATTGGTTCTATTACCAAAAAATTATTAACCATGATATATATATCATATAAATTCATTATATACTTATTTTGATTCATAGAAAATACAATGGGAGGGAAAAATAAATTACACCATTAATGAAGATGGTAAGTTTTACATACACATTAACGTTGTATTAAATTTTAAATGGATGGAACAAAATAATTCTAAATAATAAATTCCTTATCAAAAATCAATATTATAACATCTATATCATATATAATAGATAGACCCATCATAAAACAAATACAAAAAATGTACTTATGAAAAATGAATTTCACTTCTATATAGAGATTTTAAGTTGTGCGAACATACATGTGGTAAATCAAATTAAATTTAAAGGAAAAGAGGGTGTACAATTTTTTTCATTGAAATTATAAAATTTATATATTGAGTGTTCAATAATTATTATTTTATTATAAATAAAATATAGTTATTGGGGGTAAAATATCAAGGGGAAAATAGTGATCAGTTAATGATAGTACATCATCTTTCAAAGAATTCATTTCGATCTCATATTACTGACATATAGTTGGTATTTTTGGAGGATAAGATCCTATATATGGTAATTAAATAAATTTACAATATATATTTCAAGGTTTAGGTTGTGATAAACTGCTCAATAAGGTTTGAACAATTTAAAGACATTTTTATCCTTTTGTAATGGAGGGAAAAGAAACATTTTGAATATTTAATAAGTGTAAAATATTACTTTTCCATCATGATGAAATGATATTAAAATTATATATATATATTTACATATAAATTTTAATGGGTCTAAATATCCACATCCAATGATATTTTAATAGGTATTAGTGTCACTTTATTCAATATATTTTGTTTAATCAAGTTGGTTAACAAATTTTAATAGTTATGGTGGTATTGTATTTTTTACTTTTAATGGATTATATTTTAAAATATATGGTTATACTTTTATCAATAATGTATAGGGGATGGAATAAGGTTAACCATGGTTAAAAATAAATCTTAAGGTCCCAGTTCATTATCCTAATTATTATTGGCTGATATAAATTAAAAAATATTTACCTTAATCTTGGATTATATTTATTAAAGGGATACTAGTTAGTGACAATAACCTATATAATATTTTAAGAAATGAAAAATTAAAAATTTCATTCTCTTAAATTTGAATATAAAATATGATTTCACATTATAATATAAGAATGTGGTGAATGGATCATAATTTCTATTTTTTTTAATAATGAAGTAATTTTTTTTATCACGTTATGTTTATAATTTATAGTTATTATATATTTTGGTATAATTGTAACAAAACTCATATATTATTTATTTCATTAATAAAGAAGTAAAATGTGTGATTTTACAAATATTAAAAGTAATATTATTGATAAATTTAAGTTTTCCATGTAACTTTACAATTTAGTAAAGTGATACAATTTAAAATATTTAATATAAATCATAACAAAAATCAATAGGTATCAATTTACCCTATTTGAACCCCTTGATTCAAAATATGTTATCCATTTTTCAAAATTCATTATCTAGAATTTTCAGAAATTAATTTTAATATTATTGTGAAAAATGTGATGAAAATTACTTTTTGGAAATATAAAATTTTAAGGATAACAGAAGATTTATTCATATCCCATGTCTAATGAAAATTATAGACGCTGTAAATTTTTTATTGAATATATAACATATTAATTTCCTACAAATAATTCACCTATAGATAATTTTTTTTTTATTATGGAAATTAATTTCTGCATGTATATACATTTATTAGGCAAAGATCCTTATTTGTTCTTCAAATATTTTATTTTTTACTTTTAATAAGTTTATATATAATGAATAAATTATATATATATATATTGAAAATATTTTTTTTATGATTTAGTTATTCTATTTAATTTTGTCATTTTTTAATGGAAATTTTATTATAGTAACATTTAGATAATAATTTAATAGTATATCCCAGTTTATTTAAACATGGGGTTTCATGTAACAGATGATATTTTAAAACTTTTATTTTAATTATAAATAATATAAATTTTAAAATATTAGGATTCTATAAAGCTTCCAAAAATTAAACACAAACAACTGTTTATATGAAGTGACCATGAGATGAAACCCAGATCGACCAAATATAATGCACACAAGTAGTTCTTACTTTCACTCATGTGTTCAATCAAGTACCATTTTTAGCTCAATCAATAGAATCAAAAAACCCTACCTCTTAAAAGGGTGTATGTTAAATATGATCTACCATTACATACCATTGATTGGTCAATTGAAGACATAGACTAAATTATGGATACGTGAATAAATTTACAGAATTTACAATATGATATTTTATTGCCTAAATTTCAAATAAAAACTATATCTAACCACTCAGAAAAATTGAGGCAATCAATAAAGCATCAACATTGTTATCATGTAAATTAATAATTACATGGTGATAATATTAGTGTTTCAATAAATTTATACAACATATGATACGACTAGCTAACTACATCATAGTCTTTGAGATATACATGAAGAAAATATCAGTGGAGAATAAATTGGGAACTAAATTTTATGTAATTTTTTGTGGTTAAATATGTGATTGGTGGAAAATAATGAGTCTATGTGACTAATGTTTAAGTTAGAGCAGTTGGCATAAAGGACCCTAAAAAACATTAAGAAGATATGATCTCTCAATGATGAAGGTCATGTACAACAAATTTTCATACAAAAATTACTATTTTTTCTTATCATTAACCTTTATTTGTTAATTTTCTAGTGATGGAACATCGATAACTAATCAACTAATCTATGAAATTTCTACTAACATGATTTTTTAATTCAATATTATAACAGATAACATCTTTTTTTGGCATATTGAAACATATTATAATGTTTATGGAATTATTATTGATTATTTATTTATATTTTTTATTTCTGAATCTTCCTATCACTTTACCATAGACATAAAAAATTTAGGATGTCTCTAATTCAAATAATCAATAGTAGTGGGTTTAGAATAAGGTGATTAAAAATTTATAATCACATGACTGGGAATATTTATTTGGTTATGTGGTTGTTTCTTCTTTCATGATTCCAAACAAATAGGATTAGGTAATCAAGTGATGTTTTTCATTAATGGATCTAGAATATAAGAATAATAAAATAGATCAGTGATTTAATGGGTAGGTGATAGGATATCGAATTTTATGATTTTTTTTAAATTGAATACATAAAAACCCCATTCAATCATTATACTCTCTTGATGATCCAATTAAATAGTAAAAGAAAACAGTGTAACACTCTCTTATTTGGATACACATTATCCCCAAAACCACATACTGTTGATATATTAATTTATTTTTTGAGGGTCTATGTTCACTAATCTCATCAACGAATATAGAATATATTCTACCCGACATAAGAAATGTGTGAGTCCCTGAATCTAATAACATTGATTCAATGGTTATTTTACTAAATTATAACCAGACATGAGCTATTTCATCTCCTAATATTTAATGTATTAATAGTTTTGGGAGACTATTGACACATAACAATATCTAATTATAATTAACACCATGAAGTAAATTTTATGATTCTTGTGAAAAATATATAATTTCCTCTTTTATATCCATGAAATAATTCATATATACTTTTATGGTAACCTGTGGAAAGAAATAAATATTTTTTTGTTAAGATTCCCTGAATTGTAAAATGTACAACATTATTTAACATTGAATAAATAAACCTAGAATAATGTAGAGAAGATAAATTATAATCATAAATTCAATATAACTATTTTCATAATTGGGTAATATAACCATGGAAAAAATAGGAATACAAAATAACATGGATAATAAAAAATGATTTCATAATGATATAATAATAAATTTTGGACACCATAATTGTAAAATCAAGAGCATTTAAGATGAAAATATTAAATTCCATCAATGCCTCATGTCAAGATATTATAAATAATTGGGAATGAATACACAAAATACCATGTCTAGTTTTTTTAGGATACCTACCGATGCATCGAATGGATATTTATCATAACACATTCGTCTCATATCGATATTACATCATTATATACAATTAGTCATTACATTAGAAAAAACACACCCCAGAAATATGTACTAATTTAGTGCCTTTTAAAACATGGTACGTATTAATATAATTTGGAGAATGATCATAAACAGCTCTTTCAAATATCTTATCACATAGTACTCAAATTATGAATACCATACCAAATCATTTCTTCATAACCTGTTGATGGTATCAAAAGAAAGGGTGAAATTATATTATCAGTAATGGTAAACACATTATATATCAATATATTATCATATAAAGGAATTTGATATGTATAAGGTATATGATAATGATCATAACCTAAAATTATAATAACCAGCCTATCATAGATCATATGTATGAATCACAGAATAATGATTGGTAGTTCATAAGATATGAATTGTAAGTAAATAATCGAACATGATTCATCAATGAATAAAATTAGAATAAGAAATTTATTTTTAGAATACACATAATCATAGATAATCTAATTTAAAGGATAAAAACAATAAGATTATAATATTGATAGACTTGGGATATCCACTAGTGTTGCTAATCTGGCCTTGGGATGAACTCCAACTTGACCTCTTTCAAGATTGTACTCGACACTCTTTTACCATTATTTTAAGAATATTCCCCTCTTTGGTGGGACACTCCTCTTACCAATATTTCACCCCCTTCATCATAATGGAATGATTTTACTGCGCAAAATATCATAGTTGACAAATTCCCATATTTAATGGAATTCACTCCATGTTTTATCACTGTCTTACTACACTGGGTTTAATTACCATTCCAGAATTATCCTACAAAACCAGATTTACATTCTATTATATTCATTCATATCAAATGAAATATAATTAATCAGCTAATTAATTGGAGGGATATTTAGGTTCAACCCATCACATAAATAATTAAATACATATATATTCCACAATATCATAGACTGTCATTATATCATAATCCATGAAATGAAATGGTAATCGTAAAATTTTCCTCATATCATAACATGTGAAAAAGTGAAATTTTTCATATTAATTTAATTTTTCAATAATCAGGTAAAATAAGAGTTTTTCATAAACATTTTATCATGTAATAACACATAGATGTGTTACGGGTTTTGTAAACATCACGCCTTATAAACAGAAACAATTCACAGAACAAATATGAATTTTAACCTTGTATCAATTCCCCAATAAGGAATATGTAACACCATAGGATGTAATAATTGATGGTAAATAGTTTTAAAAGATCAAATAAAACATTTATTTATTAAAATATCCATTCAAATTTGATTTTAATTTTAAATAAAAAAATATATTGAAACCCATTTTTATTGAAAATATCTATAAATAGATATATAGGATGATTTAAAACTAATTTAAAACCTTATTTAAAAATATTACATTTTTGAAATGATTTTGTTTTAAAGATATTTATTATTTAATTTGAAATAATTATTTTAATCTTTTTTTAACAACATGGTTTTGGATGAAAATTGATTTCTATTGAAGGGATAAATAAATTTATATTTTTTATAACAAAATATATTAATTATATTAAGTAACAATGACTGAAAAAATGAGCAAATACCTGATGATATAATGAATAACTAGTGGAGAAGAAAATTTATTATATTTATTGAGTGGTATATCATGATATTAAAACATTAGAGACAAGATAAAAAACAATTCCGATAAATGGTGAGATTGAAACCTAAAATATTTAAAACCATAGTAAGATTTAATAATAATCCCTATGAAAAAAGAAATTAAAAAATAAAAAATATAATTAAATTATCAATAATAATGATATAAAATTTCATAAGTGATTTATACACTCACTATATAAGGGTATAGTTTTATGAAATAACTTAGGTCCCATTGATAGAAAATTGAGATCAAAATCCCTTCTGGATTTTTGATCTTTTGAACCATAACCCAATGAATACGAGATCATAACATTTGTATTTAAATAGTAATTAAATAATCTAAAATCATCTTAAAACATATTATTGGGGACTATATGCACCACATAAATGAAAAATGATGTGATTATGGGGTGTTTCTCACAGAAGTAAAAAAAGTTAGACAAAAATCACAAGCCTTATGTGTTCACAAGCCTCATAATGATGAAAACCACCTATGTTAAAAATATAATATATTATAAATATAATAATTCACCATATTAACATATATCATACCATATATGCTTTTATTTTGATGATTTTTATCTTTTTAATAAAAAATACATGTTAAGGTGGCGTATTGAGTAATAACCAGTCTATTTTTTGAAAACATAATGATATTTTATAAATATATACTCTTACATGAATCATGGTTACACAATATAAAGAGTTATCAACATTATATAATTATGATATATATTCAAAAAAATATGTATTTATAGTATTACATAATATTTAGTGATATGAAATAAAATACATTGTTTGTTGAGATTGTAGGATGTACTTATGCATGATTAATGTTTCTAATTTTTTCTATTGGTTTGAAAGTTTTAAATTTAAATTACATGTATCATAATTGAAAAATAAATAATATTTCATATATATATATGTATATATATATCACAATTTTTTATTGAACTCATCCTTAATACATTATTTGTAAAGAGCGAAAAAAACATCACATCGTAAGGCAATTGTCCATCATACACATGAAAGACGTTGTCGTATTCCCACAAAATGTATTGAATAAAAGTACTACAAAAAAAAAATACATAATCATAATGGTATAATTTATATCTTAAATATATTATATATTACTATAAATCCATCATTATTTCAAACATTGAGATGTAGTAATGGAAAGAAGAATTACATCTGTTCACGATGTAGTTGTCCATCATAAACAGCAATTATTATTTCATATCCCATTTGATGCATGTGGGTGTAGATATAGTTAATAACCAAAAAAAAATTTCAGTATATATAATATTATAATTTTATTATATATTCATGTACTAATAAAAATATATAAATGTGGAGAAGTAAATATATTAAAATATTCTCTCTGAATAACGATACATTTTCTATAGGATTTTTCATTAGAATTGTAGTAATGTCATCTAAGAATGGATTTAAGAAAACAAATAAGGCATCCAAGATGAGGTGATTATATTTGGGAAGTAATTTTCATATATATAGGTCTATCCAAATGGATTGAGATATGTGAAGGTGTTGGGAGAGTGATTTCCTTTTTATAATAGAGGAGTTGTGCATTCATGTAAATACTAAAAATTATTCCTTATTTAGTGGTCCATCATAACTTATGTGGATCAAAATATGGTTTAATAAAGGTACGAATAGATGGAATGTTCAGTCAACAAAAAAATACAAAATTTATCACAATTTTTAAATATTTAATTCCATAACGTCTAAGTATCCCCATTATTAACATTTCATTTTTTCACTACGATAACTAGTTTCAAAACATTGACAATTTATAAATTAATATTAAATTAATGATTGACTTATTAAAAAAAATTACACACTAATTATTAATATTATTTTTTTTCAGAAAAATATACACTGTTTTTTATATAAACACTAACACAAGCTCATGGAACATGAAAAATCAATGCTTTAATCATAAAAATTCTAACATATTTTTAACTATGTAGGGTTCAATATAGACATTATAACATAAATATTAGTATATTATAGAAAATAGATAATATCTACTAACAATTAATTGTCACATGAAAAAATTTAGTATTTTTAGTAATTTTAAATCATTTACTAAAATAAAATTTAATATAAATAATAATTAATGGATATTTTGACATTATTGATTTAATGTCATTTTAAAAATAACATTACAATGGTATAATTTGAATCTATTTTGTTCAATTCAATGTAACATGATATATACGTCTAATAAATAATTGAATATAATGATTCATTTAATTTACTTCACAATTAATAATTATAATATTTTTTATTTTACTTATTTGTTATCTAAATAATTTATTTTTTGGAGTTTTTATAAATCATATAAATTTATTATTTCATATCTATAAAATATGGATAAATTATTTCTGAAAAAATTAGTTATATTTAAAAATAATATTTATGACAAAAAAAAATTTATTTTCCTTATACCAATGCATTATAGATATTAAAATGAAGAAAAAGTATATTTTATATCACTTCCATAACATAAATAATTCATAGGATCATATTCAAAATAATGTGGCATATAATTTACATAATTCAAATTACATTATTATAAATGCCAAAATAAAGTCAATAAAAATTTAAACTACTTAAGGTCATTTCACACTATTCACAATAGCCTAACCTCTTTTAAATCAATATTTACCTTAACTGCATTTATTAATTTTTAATGCATTCACTATTCATTTTGGTCAAAAAATTAGATCAACTTATCATAAATTATAATTTTTTTTATAAATAAAGAATCCATTTTTTTAAATTTATCATAAATAAGTTGTTAAAATTAAATTATAATTATGCTCATGTACATGAAGTGAAATATGGTTTTTAAATTGAAAATATTCAAAAGCATACAAATTTATTATTTCCAAAATTCAATATTGAATTGGTCGAAAAAAAATTATTGTATAAATGGATATATAATGGAGCGTACAAAACATTATAATCAATCATTTATATAATTCATAATTTATAATAACTTAAATGAAAATTATGATTTCAATTATAATTCTTTATTTTCAGAATTCATCATAAAATCTAAACATTTCACCAAAAGCCAAAAAAAATAATATGACAATTTTTATGATATGATTTAAAAAATGTATTTTATTTATTGTAATTCCACTTTTAAAAGTGGGGAAAATTTAGATAGTAGTGCACAATATAAATGGTTTTTCATAAAAATATTCCATTTAATTTAAAAAAAGTTTTGATTTATTATATATAAAATATATGAAAAATAATTAATGGTTTATAAATTTGAAACCATATTTTCATATTTTAGTTAAAAATTTTCATATCTACCATTTTAACATCTTGGTGATAACTATCATATTAAATAATAATATTTAAATTGAATGGAACATTTCATGTGAACATTGTGCTCCATGTAATGTAAGGTAGACTTGGAATTATGTGAAACCCCAGTTAAACATAGTGGTGCATGTAACAAAATATAAACTAGTGTTGTGCGTAGGATAAGCATAAATTATTATTCTTGGTTTTCATTCTAACAATAAAATGTAATTTAATTAAAAAATGTAATAAAAACACGGGGTGTAACATTCTACCACCCTTAAAAAAATTCCTCACTAAAAATTTAACTCGGTCATCAATGTTTGAGTACATGAAATTTATTTTCATAGACAACTACAGAGTAAAACTAACTCAATAAAACAACATTTTCCCTCGATAAAAATTGATATGTGAAGGTCATCAAGAATAATGCATACCAGGCTTCAAAATAAGATAAGTTTGGTGGGAAGTGAAAATTTGGACATCGAAGAAATGGGTAAATAATTATATAGGGTTATAAATATCACTAATCTTGTGAAATTAGATGATATAGAGAATGTTGACAACCAAAAAACTATAACTGTTTGATTATTTGATGGATCATTTTATTCATTATAACTTACGATGATATGATAACATTTTTTTCAATATCCTTTTCTTACGATGGATAATTTTCTTGAGAAGATATACTTAGTTGATTGCATTTGATTATATATAAAAAATATCATCTATTGGTTTTTTCTATTTCAATTGACATTAAATATCTCACAGTAGTATGTAAAGGTGGATTTTCTGTTCCTGACACATTAATTGATTGTACAATCCAGAAATAAAATAATAATTCATTCCTTATATATTAATTTATCATTACAAAAAATTGATAGCAGAGCTTAACCAATATTGATTAATATTCATATGGTTATATAATAAATTACTATCAAAATCCATATCAAATGTTCAATATAGGCTATTCCATAATAAGATATCCATATATCCATTAAAAAATTCAAAATTAAAATGATGTTCATTAATTTTATCAAAATAAACATAACATAAACCCCCATTATATAATAAACTAGCAACATCAACCTTCTGAATGACTTTATCTTGTATTCACTTGAAATATGGTAATATCCAGAATTTCCATAAAACCACAAGTAAAGCATTCATTCTTCCTTATTATGTGAATAAAACCATAGATTAATGAATATATTCTATAGATCGATTGATTCTTCAAAATCATCCAATGATAACATAAAAATCTTTTTCAAAAAATCCTTTCATTGTTTTGTTGTCATCGCTAAAATCAAATTTACTATATCAATATCAATGAACTACTTATACAAACTAAAAACCATTTTCTAAAATTCTAGAACATATTATGTATTACCATTCAATACCAAAAATATCATATTACTATTAAATCACTTTTCAAGTCCATCATCATCATTAAAAATATTAATTGACATCCATAATGAAAAAATTATAATGAACATTCATTACATAGTTCACCATTCCTAATTCCAATATCTAAATAAATAAATTATATAATCCTTCAAGACCAAATATATGCATGGAATAAAGCCTTCATTATTGTAGAATAAAAGTTTATGTTAGTGCAATGAGTTGTGTAATTCCCATGTTCTACAAAAATATGAAATTGAAATCCTTGATAATTGTTCACACTATGATCCCTTTTCCAAAATGAATATATAATCCCCTCAATTTGAGATATTCCGTCCATTTTTTCATCCAAACTTATTGAAATATAGGTAGCTATGTTTTTATTATTGTTTTTTAATTAATCAATGAACATTCTTACAATTCGATCAATATCTTTTTGAATGTGTCAATAATCACATTTAAGTTTATGTTCTACATCAAATATCACAATAGTTGATTAGGCATAATCGCTATATCATACAATCTGGTCGTGATAATGTTATTTACATAATTAACAATTTATTCATTAGATTCAATGTCGACATCATTTATTTTTGGTCAATATATTGTCTAAATCCAAAATCATAGAGTAAGAAACACTAACCCTATTGGGGAAAAAAATTGTTATGAAAAATTAAATATATTAATTCTAAATCATAGAACCATGTGTAATCTATGATATAATGTTTCACTCATAGTAATCATCTATTTAAATATTCCATGATTCCGCCTAATGAGTTTGTGAAATTCTAATGAATATCGCCAAGGAGTTTCAGACCACTTGTGCATCAACCCCATTTTCATGCAACAATTCCTAATAATGTCAGATAAATATTGTATTATTGGGGTTTCTACCACTAGGTGCATCATTTATAGAGAATCATTAAATTATTTTATCCTTAAAAAGATTTAATTTCTTGGAAACAACTCACCCAATCCTTTAGGAAAAGTCAAAGATATTTTCATATTCATTGACTAAATCTTGTAACTATCATTAAAGACATACATAGATATATTATTAGAAATATACCTAGGTATCTCAATAATAATTTCCATTATAGATTAAACAGTATAACAAAACCTTTTCTATGATACCCCATATAGTAACCCATCCTACTGATACATTAATATTATATATTTCAAGATTAATATTCATTACATTAATCAATAATATGCATGAGGTGTATAATAGATTAGTTAATTTGGAATATTTTATCATAAAATTATTTTTTGGTAAAATATCTTCAACATCTACCAAAAATATCATTTCATATAGTACTTATATTAGGTGTACCCTACCTAACCCCTTCCTCATAAAATGGGGAATGAAACATAAGAAATTGTTATATAAGATGCTCAGTAAGGGTGAAAACAATTGAAATCAATATATGATACTATAAAAATAATATAACAATAATAAGGGTACATGATAATGATCATAACTTATGAATTTCATACTAAATGTTCTATATATTATAATCATATGTAATGGAAAAAATATTGTATGATCATAACATATGAATTATAAAGAAATCAAAAAACATGACCCATGAGAGAATAACATTGAAATAATTAATTTATTGGCTGAAAAAATTAAATAATAAAAATATTATATCTAGTCATCCAATAAAGACATTCATAGCATATTAGGTTTTGGCTAATTACTAGTATACCTATTTCAGGATTTACATATCTCCATGTGTACCATCAATCGGGGATGGGATAACAGATAATGTACACTAGTTTTAGGAGGACACAACTCTTGTAAGGGACTCACTTCCATCCCCATTTGAACACATTTCTTCATTGTTTAATGGGTTAAATAACCTAACCATAATTGTAGAGTTATTCCCTAACTTAGTTAAGTTAAATCCCTATTATATTGAAGTTGTACTGAACCATGTTCAAGTCCAATTTATACTCTATATTGAAAAACTTATTTCCCTTCCCAATATACTTTTTATATATTCTGATATATACTTGATTACCCAATTCAATTAAAGGATATATATTTGTCACATGTCACATAATAAAAACAATATTTATTTCTTACAAAAGATAATAAACATATATCATATCCTAAACCATAAAATTGAAAGGGTATCAAAATAATTTTATCATATGATATCCAAAAGAAAAGTGAAAATATTCATAAACATGTCATCATTTAATAACGCATGAAATTATTTATGATTCATAACAATTTCATCATGGTATAACAATGGGAATAGAAAAGGATTCATAAAAACTCTACTAGAAAAACACTATACAGTCAATAAAAGAAAAAAATATAATCCTATGATCATATAGCTAGTAAGGAATAAGTAAAAACAATTTATATAATATTATGTGGAATATTTTTTGATATATTATATAAATAATTTCATGGGTATAATATCATTTCCACTTTGAAATATTCTTTTTTAAAATAGAAAAAAATGGAAAAAATTTAGGATATAAAGTTGCATGAAACTTATAAAAGATTATTTGAAAAAAATGAATGCACTTTCCAAAACAAAAAATATTTAAAAATAAATTTAATTGAGATTTAACATAAAATATAATTTAATATTATCTTTGAAAACATTCTCAGAAAACATGGTTTTAGAAGAAAACAAATTTCCAACCTAAGAGATAAATGAAATCGTATTTTCTTAAAAAAATGTTGTCAAATATCTAAATAAAAAAAATAGTGAAATATTATACCAGTACATGAATAAAACATGTATATTTAAAGTAAATGAAAATTAATGGAAGTACATGTGACATAGTTAATGAAATTTCATCATTGGAGGCATGAATATAATCAATCCAAATAAATGATAAGATTGTAACATAAAATCTTGACGACTTTGTTACATTGTTTTCCAAGGCCCAGGAAAGAATAAAGTAAATGGAAACATTAAATATCAGGAACATATTTATATTAATGATATAAAATGTCATGGGGGTATTTATATACACCTCGTAGAGTGGGATATAATCATAACATAACTTATGTTCGAAAGAAGGTAAATTGAAACCAAAACCACTTATTGATTTTTTAGCATTTGAACAGTAATCCAAATAAAGGTATATCCTAAAATGGATATATATATATATCAATTAAAATTTATAGTATAATAATAAAAAATATTAATGGGTTGTATATACACAAAATATCACAAATAGGTGGTAAATATATCATGGTTCTCATATAAGTAAAATGTCTAACACAAATGTCTAACTTTATGTCTTGACATCCATCTTACATATTCAAACCACATATACAAAAACAAAATTTTTTGAATAAAAATATTTCAAAAATAAATTCAAATATATCAGTCTATATATGACTTTTTGACCTTTTATTACCTATTAATTAACATTACCATGTTATGGTAACATTTTGTCTAATAATCGCTTTGTTTTTCAAATATGTTTTGATTTTAACATTTTTTCTAATACTACATTGATCAAGGTTCTATAATCTCAATTATTATAACCATTACATAAATATAATATATATTTAATATTTATGATTTTATAAAATTCCTAAAATTTAGTGATATGAAATTCAATACATTGTTAATGAGGATGATCGGTCGTATGTACGCATAAACACTATGTTTCATTTTATTTCTGCATTCAACGAAAGAAAACTAAATTAAATATATTATCATTCCAAAATATTGGTTAGGTAATATATCACAATTATTTTTCAAAACCACCATTTATAAAATCTAAGCAATTAATGATCAAATTACATCACCTCATTATAGTATAGTCTTCCAAACTCACGAAATATATTTTATTATTCCAGTAAATGAATGAAATAATAATATATGTGATATAATAATTCCATAATTATAATAACTACAAGATTATCCTAAATATAACATATATATTATAAAATAATCATTATTTCAAAATGACATAATAGGTAATAGAGAAATTAATGACAACGGTTCACGAGGTGGTAGTCTGTCCCACACATGAACTATGATTTCATATCCCATTTCATATAAGCTTATGCAGATTTTGGTTGTACATTTCTAATTAAAAAATATATGTATATAAGGATAATAAATAGATTATATAATCATATTTTTGAGATAATTGATGATTGAGTAGAAGGTAATAAAATAATGATGCTCATTGAATAACATTACAAATTCTTCAGATCATCTGATTAGGTTTGATGTAAAGTATTTCTAGGATGGAATAATGCCCCAAAATATAGATTCTCGGATGTGGGGTGAATTTGAGAAGTAATTTGGAGGAACATGGATGATAACAATGAATTGATTGGTGTGAATACATGGGGAGTGTGAGTTCCCATTAATAGCTGAGGGGAAGTGCAATTATTATATATACCCGAACGTATTCACTATTTGGAGGACAATCAAAACATTGGTATCTCCAAATCTAATAATTAAATGGTTGAGTGGATTATATTGTATATATGATCCACCAATACAAAATTAAAAACTTTTTTTATTTATTTTATTACTTAATATCCAAGTATCCCTATTTTTTACATTTTGGGATTACACTATCATAACTAGTTTTCTATCTAGGTTAATTTATACATTGAGACTAAATTTAAGAGACAAAATTTAGATTATTTTCATAAAATTTTTCAACATATGATATATAATTTTTAAAATATATATCATATCTGTGTTTTAAAATATCATTAACACATGTTCATGTAACGGGAAAAAACATTGATGTACCCATAACAATACTAACATAATTTTTACTATTTAGGGGTCATTATAGTCATTATATAAGAATAATTGTTAAATTAATGGAACATAGATAATATTTTATAACATTATAAAATAGATATTAATAATATAATATTTTAATGTACTTTTAAATCATTTCAAAAAATACCCTTTATTTAAAAATAAAATTAATGGAATTTCTTATATTATTAATTTACTTTCAATTTAAAAATATCATGAAAATGTTCTAATTAAAATATATTAAGGAAATATATTTATAAAATAGAATATTCTTCTTCAAAAATAATTTCTAATAATAATTAAGTCATTTTAGTCCAATTTTAATATTTTTAGTATTATTTATATTATATTATTATTAAAAAAATAATTACGGTGTTGGATTTTATTAAACATTTATGGTCATTATTTATTCTATTAAAATTAATGCTATAAAAAATTTTATCTTTATATTTAATGATTATAACTGAACCAATTTTGTTTTTGTCCCTGATCACAAAGAAGTATATATATTAAATTAAAGAAACACATCTTTTTGGTCCTTCTATTACTTTTTATGGGTCATATTCCATTGAAATTGGAATAAATTTACATATTTTTGAGGATTTTATTTTTAATATTTAATTAAATACCTTCAATAAATTTTAGATAACATTTTAGGTCATTTTAACACCTATCATTCTAGTTAACCCCTTAATAAATCCATTATTACCCTAATCGTGGTAATTAATTTTTACACCAATCACTATTAATTTTGGTAGAAAACAATATTAAATTTTTTATAAATTATAAATTTTTTTTATTCAAAAAATGAAATCCACTTTTCCAAATTAATTTTGCATAATTGGAAAAAATTATTTTAAATTTAATCTCAAAAACATGACTACAAATCAGATTTTGAAGAGAAAATGATCAAATGTTATCAAATTTTTTATACCTAGCATCAATATGAAATAGAATCAAATGAAATATATTGCACTAAATGATATATGAATTACCTACTTTAACTATTAAACCAATAAAAAATATATTTTAAAGTTATGAATAATATAAATGAAAAGGATGATATTTATTAAAATTAAGAAATTTTCACGATTCATTAAATAAATGTACATGTTCTGAAAAATCACTAAATTTAAACATAATATGATTTTGATCATAAGATTTAAAAAAAGTTTAATTTATAAAATTAATTTTTTCAATTTTTCAATTTTTTTATTAAAGTATATGTTCCATAAAATTTTATTTATATAATTATTTACTTTTATTTTCAAAAAGTTGTTATATTAATTTATAATTAATTGGATCACAAATAATTCATTCTATAAAAATATTTGAACCATATTTTCATATTTTAGTTAAAAATATTCAGAATCTCCATTCAATTGGATATGTCATAATTATCATACTAAATAATAATATTTTAATTGTATTTCAGGTTTTTTATTAACTCTATCTTTCATGTAATGATATACAAACATGATATTGTGTATAATAGTAGCCAAACATAGTGGTGCATGTAATGAATTCTACCCTTGTGTTTTGGTAAGCATATTCTTAAGCTGTCGTTGTTTGTAACAAATGTTATCTATGAACATTAATTTTATCAGAATAAATTTGTTAAAAACATTGGGTGATAGAGTATATAATTCATGGTCCCTCCCATCACTGAATTAGTATAATTAATTCCTCATTAAATTAAACAATACAAAATAATCAGTATTTATTAATTATAAATAACTATCTTCTATAGGATGTAATATAATAAATTTTTTCAATATTTATCCTATTCAAAATGATCATAATCCATCAAGAGAAATATAATGTATAGTATCATTGTGTTATAATCACACTAAATCATAATATTCGAAAATCGATATATATATATATATTTAAGAAATTATCAAACCATTGGAAGATTTCTCAAGGAATTGTTTTTCACATTTTGATAACATTTATATGATATCTAAAATATCCAAAAATATTTTCTAAACTATATTCTTTATAAAAAAATATTGTAAAAATGTTATATTATCATTATAAAAGATTTTATTTTTGAAGAAAAATAATTGAAATTAATGTTTTGTAGGTTAAAACAAATACACCATTCAGACCTTCTAAAAAAATGTTCCTCGACAGGTAAATGTCAGAAAGGTTCTTATTAAACAATTTTATATAAGTTAAAAATGGATTAAATGTATTTCATAAAATATTTTATGTGGATTAAAAAATTATTGAAAACATTTCTATGAAAATATATAAAGGAAAAGAATCTGAAGAAATAGAATAATAAAATTAATTTCATAATTACATCAGTTAAAACATAAGTCTAATTTGACAGAGAGAAATGAATATAAGAAATTTAATTATTTAGAATGAAAAAGGAAGAAAAAAGAAATCATTTTAATCCTACATGTATCAAATTATTCCTCAATATAAAAATGAAACAAAATAAATCCATAATGAGTATGATATTGTGAAATAAATGCCTACGATTTGTTAACATTAGATTTACAACTACCATGAATCAAAAAAAATCCAATGGAAATTTAAATAATATAAATATAAATATACTCATAACATAAAATATAATTGGGGAACTATAACTACTATATAATGGAAACAAATGGTGAATATGGAATATATACCAATGAAACTGATGTTTGAGAAGAAACCATTAAAAATATGGAAAAATTTATGTGATAATTAAATAATTATGTGATTTATCATATCTAACCATAATAAAATAAATAGAATTTTTATATAATATTATATAATACATTTTCATTCAACTTATAATGTTGGATGAAAAACATAAAAATACAAAGATATAACTCCATGGCCAGAAATGGGGTTAAAATCCCCCATTCCTCAATAATTACTCACAAAGTTAATAATTAATATTTTTTTTGACAAACAAATTATGATTTCATACTTAATTATGAACTATTATCATGGATATTATCTTATAATATATCATTTCATTTAATTTATTTTCATGACTTATAACGTTATTAAAATTGTTATGTTCTTATTATTTGTTTCAAGGATATTCGATTCATAATCACAAAACTACTTTTTTGGGTTGACCATGGTAAAATAGGACCTTGTAAAATTATCTCTAAAATAATTATAAAAAAATTTGTATAATTTTAAAAAATTAAAGAAAATTTTATAATCATCCATGAATGGATGACATGAAAAACGAATCACATCGCAATGTGATTGTTGTGGTCCATAGGTACGCATGTGTGATTTTATCATTTATAAATTTTTGGAAGGGTAAGAAGGTAAGTGACATATTAATATAATAGATTCATAATTATTTGATTGAAATGTGGAGGAATATATTTCACATTAGAATAAATTATTATATTATATTTATTATGATTAAATAATTATTTTAAATGGGTGCAATATATTTATATGATGTTTAAGAATAAATAAACATTGGATGAGATGTGTAAGATGGTTTCCTCTATTTTTAGAGACCTCCTATATCTTAAGCCATATTCTTTATTAGGTAGGTCATAATAGAAGAAAATAACATATAATAAGAAAATAATGTAATAGGGATAATATCGGGATATGTATGTTCCATGATAAAATGATCAATCATTGAGAAAAATGTAGAAGATGAGGTTCCCTTAAATATGTTATGGAAAAGACACACAAGGAATTACCAAAATGATGTAAATAAACTATATATCAAAATATATTAATGTTTTACTATATGAGGGTAATTTATAATTTTGGTCATGGTATTTTATAAATACATTCATTAAATAAAATATATACGGTATAAGCTACCTTATAATACTTATATTTCTTCATAACCCACCTATTAACCTGTTTTAACCTTAAAATCATTATACTTAAAGGGTCATAAATTTTATTATATGCATACAAGTGGCTGAAAAATGGTCCATAGATGACATTATATATCATTTTCTATCAAACATATCCTCTACAAAAATTATTTTAAACCCATTAAATTATATATTTTTATAATCAAATATGATTAAATTCATTTATTTTATAATTCCTAAATTTAACTTTAAAATATTCAACAATAATGTGGAATTTTAATATAAAATTAATTTATAAATAAAAGAAATTTATAAATACATATTAATTTTTTATAATATCACAAAAAATACAAAACACATTAATTTAAATTTCTGAAAAACATTTGCCTTATTTTTTAACGGCTTCCACTTATACTATATTACATTTTAAAATTATTTTACGTTAATTAGAACATAAAATAAAAATAATATAATTAATAAATATATTCATATTTTAAATTACCATATATAATTGGTCATAATTTTTTTATCTAAATTAAAATATATTAGTGACATGAAAAAAAGAGTGAAATTTTTTAATTTTTATAACAAAAAAAATATTTATATAATTATGAAATCATAATGGAACTAAAATTACACAAATTGGATGTTAGGATGGATATGTTAAAAGAAATCACATTTAATGAATTAATGGAATGTGCCTGATTGATTTTTCGACCTTATCCTATATTTTTTACCTTAATTAATTTGTTTTATATCTTAACGTGGTGATAAATATTTACCATGGTAACTATTCAAGATGACTAAAAATGAAATTAACCAATTTACCATGTTTTTAATATAATTACTCCAAATACGAAATAGGTGTTTTGAATATTAAATTTTTATGGGTTAAAAAAATAATATTCAATATTACTATTAAAATTAAAAATTGTTTCTTGAGAAAATATGTTTCTTGAATAAAAGTGATCTTATAATAATATAAAATGAAATATATATTCATGTATAATTAGTTAGATTATTTTTATTAACATTTATCTTATGTTTTTTTAAATTTAAAAATATAGTGGTTGTAAAAAATTAATTAATTTAAATAAAATAAAGTATAGGTTAATAAAAATTATTATTTGTCAATATTAAATTGATGGTAAATATTAAAAAAATAAACCTTGTGAATAAATTGGAATTATTGTTAAAAAAATTCATTATCTTGGATAAAATTTCTAAAAGTGTTAGAAATTAATTATAATTTCTCATCAAAAAATATAATAAATCCATTTTACAAAAATTTGTAATATATAATATCATTATATAAACATTATTAAATATTTATTATAAATTATCCAATGAATTTTAATTATATAAAATCCATATAAAATTTTACACAATTTTTTTATTCATATACAAAAAATTATTTTAATTTCTATGCTTTAATGGTCATATTTAAATAATAATATTTCTATTGCCGCTTAAATCATGGTTTTTATTGTTTTGAATTCTATCAAGAATAATATAATTTTAAATTAATTTATTAATATGCTACAATATTATACTGCAGAAAAGAATTTATTTTTAAAATTGTTAATCATGTGTTTCATATTGAAATATACTTTTTCTGAATACCCCAATCCAACAAAGGGATCATATAACGTCCTTCGAAAAAAAAAGGAAAGTATTAAACATAATCATTACTAGAGTAAACTCATAATTGGGGTCCAGGATAATGAAAAAATAAGGATGTTGTTAACATATAGACATGAATGTGAAAGATAATGTTGAATGATTAAGATAGTGATTTTAAGAACATGTTCATTATATATTTAATTATCACCAAACCATAACACACCATGTGATAAATAAGACCTTCAATTAATCGGTTATTATGCTAATATGTTAACATTTTTATTTAACGGAAAATTCCATAGATTTGTGGGGATACTTTACCCAGATGTTATATATAAAGAAAAAATATACTTATTTTATTTATGAACAATATCATTTTTGGTTGTTCATTAATCAAATTTCACTTCTATCTTCTCTATTACTCTTGGAATTGAATATTCAAGGAGAAATTTTAATATGTAAAACACTATGATTAACATGTAATTAATAATATTGAATTTTTAATGATAAAAAGTTATTCAATAGATATAAAGTAAAAATAAAAATGTTTTTCACAAGTTAATGTAATATACATTCATAATAAACCAGTATATAATGAAGTACTATATTCGTATTCAACACCTAAAAATAACACCCAGAGCTAAAATTAAGACATTACAAAAAAACAACACAAAATCTCTTAAACATATTATAAAATATAATTAAACAAAATTATTAAGATGATTTGATTATATATTCTTATTTAATAATCTTTACATTAATCTCCAAAAAATATTAATCAGTCATACATACAAAAAATGTATTTTCCCTAATAATATAATCTCTAAAATATTCTAGACATTTATATTAATATCCTTATTCCCCATAAACCAAAAATGAAATAATATATGAATCTAAATGATAAATCACTATATATATATAAAAAATAAATTCGATTTATACCCCAAATTAAATATATTTACCTTAATTATATAATGATCTAAATATATTCATCTTTATCATAAAAAATATTAATCACTTTGTCACTATATCAGTTTTCAATCATAGGTTTATCTATATGATAAAATATATATTTCAAAACTATAATAACACATATATCATAATACGACACATAAACATAAAATATTTTATTTAACATAATGTATTTAAATTAATTTCTTCAAATATATACAAAATATTAAATAATTCTTTGTAAATTATAATTTTCAATAAAATATATGTTAACAATGGTTTTATTCCCATAATTATCTCCAAAAATTCCTTAAATAATCTTAAACTCCTATGACATAAAACCCCAAAAGTTTTATGTATTACTTTAAACAATTGATTAAAAATAAATAAATTAACACTTGATATGTTTTTATCACACATCACTATGGAATATTAAATGATTTTATAGGATAATTCAACACACTAATCATGATGTAATATAAATAAAACCCAAATTAACCCTATCACATCTACACATTGTGTATGTCTAGGTTTGTATTCATATTACCATTCATTGTGTGCTGTTAAATATTGAGATAAAGACCAATATTCTTCATTTAATGTTATTACAAATATGTTCATTTATTCCACAATTATATCCAGTTTCATGTATCCTGATAAGGATTTATTTTATATTCAAAAGACATAATATCTATTTTACCAAATCCAGATGACATTTACTAATACATATAAATATATATACAACCCATCATAGGGTTATTCTGTCTAATGTATGTTTTTTCAATTTCTAGTTCACATAGGTCATACAAATCCTTTATTGTTGTGAAGATTAACCCCTTGATTATAGTATCTTAGAGATTGTTGTTATGTTATTATAAAGAATCACCAAACATGGGAGAACATATTGAAGTATCAATTAGTTTTGTAGTCTTGGTAAAAAATATACATTTCGGATTCCAAAATTTCACATAATGATATGAAAAAATACTTATTAATCTTGAGAAAAAGTTATTATTTTTTCAAGTATATAACTGAAATAAACTGTAGACTACTTCATGGAATCTTGGTGGACAATAAACATAATAAAGGGTGAGCATAGATGGTTGGTAGGGAAAATAATTCCACAAAGGTTATTAATTTAATAATAAAGCATGAATAATATGGTGGAGATAAACAACAATAAAATATCCCCAAAAACAAATATCATAATTATTACAAAAATTATCATATAGATAATAGTAACTAAATTTATAATTATTGAATTCATACTATGATTATTTATTATTAAAAATTAATAAAAATTTTGGATATACATCATGAAAAATGATAATCCCTCATGATAATACATCATAACTAATTGTGTATAAAAATAAAAAATACACAGAATAATTCATATCATTAGTAAAACCAATTCATTGTGGGGATACATATTTTTATGCCTCAGCCTTCACCTAATTGGTCTAATTATTTTTCAAATGAAAAAATAAATCATTTTATCCAACATTCATAAGTAATCAACAACTATTTGTATTAAAATCCTGAACATACATATTGTCAATACTTTTACAAGTAAAAAGTAACTTTCATAACAACCCCAACTATAATATACATGATTTTGTGTATATGTTATCACATTAGCATAATAAAAAAGCAATCACATGAAAATGGATCAATTATTTTAGTATTCTTGGAGAACTATATTCAAACACGACTCAAATTTACATAACAAATAAAATTTAAAACCATAGTTAATGTAAATATTAACCACCCTTGATCTCAATAAATCATTTCATCTTCCTATTCTATGAAAAAAACAACATTTTTGTCAGATAAAATGATTATTTGGGGTTATTTATGGTAAAATATATAAGGAAAAAATAAGGCATAATCAATATGTAGTGGTAGGTTACTACAAAATCTTGACATTTAGTCAATAATAGGCCTATGAAATGAATACATGGGTAATATTAGTGTAATGATATAATGGATTATAATAATATATTTCTCAATAAAGGAAATTACTAATTTCTGATTTAATGATTTAAAATGAAATGAAATTATTATCTCCATGGACTATTACTAATAAAGTTTAAACGATCAGTAGGAATATGACAATAACACATTTAATAATTCCACTAAACATGTTTTTCTCATTAGACTTGATGATTCCTTCAGGGGCTATGTAATTATAGGACCCACCCAATAGGGAATTTTGATTTCATTGACCATACATTATATTGTCAATTATATTTGTAAGAAACATTATGTATAAAACAATTATTATAGAATAAAAGATACATTATATTAATATTACATGATTCAATCAATTAACATTCATGGTAAAAATATTACTTAAAATATATATGGTTTAGAAAATAATAATATCCATGAAATTTTTTGGTATGTATACTAAAATATGATCACTATATTGTGAATTTTTTATAGTAATGTTAATACAAAAAATCTCAAATTGAGAAATAGCCATAAATTAAGAAGTGAAATTAATTTTGAAATGAAACTATTTATTTTTGAGACATAATGAAAATATAAGTGAAATATTAAAAACATGTTATAATTAATTTTTTTCTTCAAAATCAATAAATCATATACAAGAATATCAATAGTTTAAAATGGTTATAGATGAAGGAAAATTTTTTATCATCATCTACATTTAAAATAAATATTTGTTTATGATTTTTGAAAGGATCCTTCCAGCAAATTATTAATTTTATATTAAAACCATTTAAAAACTCAATGAAAACATAAAATTACATTAATCAATCATTCATTTAAATAAAATTTTCTTTTTGATAAGAAATTTTAAAAATATTTACTTGGAAGAAAAATACATTTCATCAAAAAGGGAAATAAGATCAGATTTTTATTTAAACATTTATATTCTTGATTAATTGTCCATATATAAGAATGTTTTATTGAAAACATTATAAATCCTTAAATATTTATATGTTACGAAAATATATTAAGTTTATAAAGGATATAATATATGATGCCTTTAGCAAATATATATAATAAATCTCATAATAATATATTGTAAAATAATTTATTAAAACTTTGGATAATTTTATATTCTTACCCATTGAAAGAGTAAAATTGAATTGAAGCATTATTCATCAGGAATAAATATATATTCATGTTAAATAAATCATTTGGGGAATGTATACACTATATAAAATTAAATATATTTATAATAAAAATTATGTCCCAATGGTGTTTAAATTGGGATGATATCCATTATAAAGGTCATATCAATGAAGTGAGAATTTACCAATGAATATATTATCTAGAAAAAGGTAAACCCAAAAATATAATTTTGAAATAAAAAATAATAAATTCAATTTTCACTTCATAGATAATAATTTAATAACATAGTCAATAAAGTAGAATTATATTCCAATAAATAGATACTCAGTTAAAAAACATCATTATGCATGCTACTAATTTGTTGAATGTGCATTTACCTCCTTTTTATTTGTTTTAAGATTATTATTAATTTATAATAGAGCTAGATTAGTATTTAAAATATTATTAATTATCAACATATAATATCTTATCACCCATTCGTAAACAATATTTCATTTTTATCATTGTTTTTTATGTTAACTGCTTTGTTTTATCATGTATGTTTTATCATAGATGTTTGATTTCATGAGAATATGTCATAGTTTAATATTCTCCATAATTATATATTTATTTAAATTATATATTTATTCGTTTTATATATTTTTTTTATCAATATTTGATGGTGGATATAGAAAACTAATATCATCTATTCATGGATTTACTATTTTGTACGCACGCATGAGAAACATTATAATTTTTAATTAGTAAAATTTTAAAGAGTTAATCAATATATTTTAATTAAAGAATAAAATTTATGTATAAATTATCATAAATATTCATTTTTAAAGTCATTAGGATTATCCATTTGAATCAGTTAAAGAAAATAATTTACATCAATTTATAAGGTTGTAGTATTTTGTACACATGATAGATGTTTTTTCCCATTTTATGGAGAAGTGGAAGTGTAAATATTATAAAATCAACATAGAAACATAATAGTATGTTGGATATAATGGTATTATTATATTTTAATTTTTATGAAAAAATATATGTTTGTAAAATAATAAGTAATGAAAGAAAAAGCATGGTTAAGACAATAACCCTCTCATTGAGACCTAATTTGGATCAATTATAAGGGACCATAGGTTTGGTATTTTGGGAATAGTGAAACCTATTGAACATATATAAGGATTTTTTGTAGATGTATTTTCATTTACAGAAAATATAAATGGTAATATAAGTGTTATGTTCTTAGTGGGGGAGGATCCCATTTATAACTAAGGCGAGTGGAACACTTTTAAAATTTCAAGGTTCTAAAAATTTATTAAGTCGGTTTCATGTAAAAAATGGATCCAAAATGAGTCCAATTAGATGAAATTAAGGTAAGGTTCTAAATAAAACCAACAAAATGATATTTAATAAGGTTTTTTCATTTTAACCATTATCATTTTATTTAACCCCTTGGTGATCAATTTTAACAATAATAGTGAGAAAAATTTATCAAACATAAAGGGTTATTATTTTAAATATAAGGTGACAAGTGGTTTCAAAATGTGTGAAAGATTATATTTCTGAATATTTCTAATCCAAATTATCTTTATTAAATTTTTTTATTTGTATTTATTAAAATAAAATCATATTTCACATCAAATTTCATAAATATCATTTTTTTCAATATTAATATAATTTAAAATTAATGTAGTCACTATAAAAAAGAATTTGAGTATAAACTATTTATAAATAAATTAAAAATTATTATAAAACAGAAGTTAAATATAAAATTTTTCATTAATAAAATACTTGATTTGAAATATTTCAATTCATTTAAAATGATTTTACAATACAATGCACAATCACCCTATTAATTATGTGTAAAATATTAAGTAAACATTATACTAATTAAAAATAAAAAAATATAAATCATAACAATAAATTATTATTTTTCTAGAAACGATTTTTTATTCATTAATTTTATATTAGTATCACTATGAAACAATGTAAGATAAATTAAAATTGAGACAGTGATATTAAAGAATTATCATTAATTTGAATAATAAAAATGTGAGTGTCAATGGAAAATCAACAAAAAAATTTATTTATTTTAATTATTGATTAAAATGGTCGAATATTCCCCCATTAAATTAAATATTTGAAAACACTAGGTTTATTTTGAGACCATATGTCACTTTTTTATTCGTTTTAACCAATTTAAACCATATTGACCTGAAAAATACGTACCACAATTATTTTTAATAGTGAAAAAAATAAAATTTATAAATTATGAAACTCATGATTATGAATATGGTATAAATTTTTCATTATTCAATTTTTTCGAGTGGCAAATATAAATTTTAAAATAAATATTTAAAATTAAATGAATATAGTTTCTTTTTGGAAAAATGCACTCTTATGCATAAAATTAAATTATATCAAAATCATTAATATTAATGACCCAAATATAATTATTTATATTATTATAAATCTTATTAATTATATATCATTTTTATATAAAAAAAAATATTCAAATGGTACAATTAAATTACATAACATAATTATACTAAATACAAAAATTTAAAAAGCAAATTATTTACAATTTATTGAAAAATCCATCATTTCAAAAATAATATACAACTATGAAACAATCTTAAATTTAATAGGATTATTTAAATAATTATTTTCATATAATAAAATATAATTTTTAATAGTGTAAAAAATTAGTTTTAATTTCCATGCACAAAATGCCATAAACACAATTTTGTTGAAAATGATTTTTTATAATAAAATGAGTTCACTTAAATTGGAGTGGTAATTTCCTATGAACTGAAAAATAATGTTTATCTAATTTATACTAGTATTAATATGTTATAACATGTGGTTACTCATATTTATACACACAAAGTCAACATCTTTTCTAAAATCATCACATTAAAATAACAGATATTTATATTTTATAGCTCATTTATCTAAAATATTTCTTTTTCATCATAAAAACAATACCAACAATAATAATATCTTAAAATAAATTTTTATGGTGTTGTATTAATTCAATTAAATTATTGTGCCCCTCAATTTTATATTGTTTATTAATCATTCAATATATTAAAATAAAATTATTGAAAACACCCATGATGGAAACAGATATTAAAACTTATTTTAAATTGTGTAAGTCATATAGATAATAATTATAAAAAATAACACATAATTGTGTTCATAGATAATAAAAAAATTGATGGGAAGTGATAATATAGTCATGGAGGAGAAACAATGATCCAATGAACAATAATTTATTATTGAGAACATGGTTAAGATAATATAAATGAATGAAAAAATAAAAAATTGCAATGGGTGAAAAAACCATTAATTATTCACATATGAAGTTAAAAAGATATTATTTTTATTTCAATAGTCATTTCTACAATATGATGGATTTTTTAGTATAAATAATACATCATAAAATTTTCAAACATGATTTATTTCTATTTAATAAGCCTAATATTATCATTTGGTTGTGGTTTGTTGAATTTACACTTCAACTCTTATTCATATAAATTAATATTCAAGATAAATGTCTCATTATGAAAATAAAAAAGTTATCTGTTAAGGGATTATAAAATCCCATAAAATATTCTTGTCAATACATACTCTAGTATGTATTAAATAGAACCAAAATGGTTTGAACATGTCACCCTATGTAGATAAATATACTACATTAATATTAATAACCTGAACAAAAAAACTCAATGTTCAATATTATATAATTCAATAAATAGTTCAAATAAAAAATCATATAAAATATTTTTGCATAAATTCAATTCCCAAAAAACCAAATGATTTTATCATGCATTCATCCCCATAAAACATTATTTTTTTCATAATCTATCATACCAAACATGTAAATACATTGAACTCGTATTCGTATAAAACATAATAATAACATGAATAAAAATAAATCATCAATGAAGATATATATTCTTTGAAATATAATAAAATACTTATTCCTCATATTAAATCATAGACTATTGACCACATCCATAAATCAAACATTTTAATAAACATCATTAAATATGTCCAAAAAAATTTCATCATAACACAAAAAAAATTTAAAGGTTACCAATACTATCAAATTTATTACATAAATTTAAATCATCTCATTATCCCAACTAATTATTATTAACACAGCATCAGGAACATATAAAGGGTTATCATTCCCATAATCATGAGTTGTCCAAAAAATAACAATACACTAAAATCAATTATTATCATTATTGGTAAAATTTAAATACTTTATTTTAAATCCATATTGAAAAACTATTGGAGGGAAATCAATAATTTTTTTGATGACTCTTATGAACATAATGTAATAAGTAAAAAAAATTTATAACATAATTCTTCAATCCTAATAGATAAAAAATTAAATCTTTTCTCTTAATGAATTGGAATAACAAATATCATTAAATCTTATGTGAATTAACCAATATATTATGTCATTTATTTGAATAATTCATGTTTCCCCACTCATAATAAATAAAACTATAAATTTTACCTCGGGATTTACATAATATCCCTACATAAAACTCTTTATTTTTCCTTGAAAATTACTCTATATATATCATTATTCTTCATACACTGATTATTTTCTCCATAATTTCATTCATTTCATTGAGTTACTCTTATAGAATACTTGAAGTGTAGGAAAAGTAATCTTTCCCCTCGATATTCTCCATCAAACTCCATTTCATTATTATTAGGTATGTTATGAAACTCACCCGATTTAATATTTCTAACCAGATAATGAAATAATGCATTAGAAATATTCATAAGGTTTCACCTTCTATATCGTGTTTTATTTGATTGATCATGATGACAGTCCTTCCATTTCCCATGAAATTTATCATTAATATGGTTCCTTGTAGTTCCAAACCTTGATTGAAATAAAAAAATATTATTTGAACCATTACATGTAATGGGAAATCACATTATCATAAAAAATTTATTTTATATCTAAATACTAATACATTCTATTCATTCCAATTCACCATATATTTAACATAGGTAATTCTTGATAATTATAAATTGAAATCCATTTTATGTTTCAAAATGAAAATTTTAGTTAACCGAGGTATCTGAAATGGTAGTTTCAAACTAGGCATGTACTAAGGAAACTTTCAACATGCACCAAAATGACAGCTAAGATATATTTATCCAAAATTATCTTGGTTGTTTCATGTATATCAATATATTACAATATGATAACTAAATGTAGTATCTTGATATATCTATGTTACAATAATGTAAGAACCTATGTTTTTAGAACGGGTCAAAATCCCGACCCTGTTTGAATATTTGGCTTGTTTGTGAGGAAAATGGAGAAAATGGGCAGTTTCTGAAATTCCAAGTCTACACACCATTTACTATCAAGTACACACCATGATTATGTTAAGTAAGTACTACTCGTGTTCACTCCGAGTAACTTCCGTGTGACAACCATGTAGAAAATGTCTTACTACACGACGTGTAGTTTTAGACACACTGTGTACCCGTGACCGTATATAGTCCATACATGGCATGTAGGCCTGTTGGCCGGGTAAAATCGATGAGTCTAAGTACACATCGTTCCCTCCTTGGACACATCATGTAGTCTGGCCGTGTTAGAGGGATATACATGGCATGTATGATTGTTGGTTGGGGAGAATCATTTAAACCAGATACATGTCATGCCCTCCTAAAATAGGTTGTGTAGTCTAGCCATGTATGAGAGGAATACATGGTGTGTGGGTAAGTCAGTGAAGAAGATAAGGAAGACCTAGAACATGCCGTGTGGCCCATGGTAAACACTTTGAACTCATGTCTGCAGGTTCGAGAATGTGAGTTGGCAGAATTCCATCCACCAAATGAATTGTTAAATGGCATACACATCGTGTAGTCCTAATGTACCCACCATTTAGTGTTTTGCATTAAAATTTGCAGTAGCTTCGTTTGGAGGTAGAACACTTATTTCTGGCCGCATTTCAAAAACCAAGCCATCCAGACCTTCTTGTTGGTCCCAGTTCTATGTCCAAGACCTGTTTCGATCGCCGACGGATGCGTTGGAACCCCCTCAGTAAGACCCTGATTTCTTCTTGAGCTGTTTTGTTTGAATTCTATTTTAGAACGAGTTATAGGGCTTTGATTAGTTTGACACTTCTGTATATATACATAATTTTTGACCGAATTGGAGGTTGTTACCGGAGTAATAGCATCATACGAGTCTCAATTAGGTGGTTCATACCTATTTTTGTATTTTTGTGGTCATTTGTGTGATGCGGCCTTTGGCGCATTGTTGGGTATTTTGAGCGGGACACTTTCTATCTATGTTTACATATTGAATTAATTGTTGGACCTATAGGATGCCTTTGGGTATGCCCAGTTACTAGTTTTGCTGAGCGAGGCCGGGTGATGGGTCATAGCTCATCAAGGCATTTTTTTTGGGGGATGAAAAAATGGTTATATTAGAATTATAATGTTTTAAACTGTTGAGTTTAGTTAATTGAACTTGATATAATTTTGATAGAGTCATTCAAGACCTCATTGCAGGTATGGGACAACACCTTGTATAGTGAAATTCAACTATTTAGAATATTTTTCATGTTTATGTTTTCTGTTTAAATATGATATATAAGTGATTTCTTAATTGCATATGATGGACCCGTTGGGTGATGTTGGGAATGACCTGGATATTGTTGAGTGATGCTGATCACAAGTTGGGCTGGGTCCGGGTGAAATTGGGTGGTATTGACAATGGGATTGAGATTCATGGGAGTCATCTTGAGTCTGTACGAATTTAGTGAACCAAATCTTGATGTACATGGACATTACATTACTTTTGTGGAATACTTAAATCATAAAAAAATAGACACCAAAGGACCGTAATAGTTTAGTGTCTTTGGAAACTCCGAATATAAGATTCTAATCTTGGTGAATGATCTTCAACAACTCTCATAAAGTTATACCCCTTTTGTTTTCATACCTAAAACCGTTATTTATATCCTAGGGAAAAGAAAACATAAAAAGGGTGAGCTCAAATGCTCATTAAGGGTAAACATAGATAACATAAAACAATCCATAAACATTTGAATGCAAAAACTTGAACATAAAACCTTAACATCAAAATCATGAGCAAAGGCATAAATCTTGGATGTATGTAAGGAATATATCATAAAGGAACATCAATCATGATAAAATAGAATGGAAATAAAACATGTAATTGTGGAAAACTATTAATCTCTCATTATGATTTCCATAGTAGCCAAGGCATTGCTGCCAAGATCATCTTAGTGTACAAAGTCCCTTTCTAAATCGAGTTCACTCCTCGTTCCAGTCCTGTATCACTGAACCGGATTAACTTACTGTTCCAGACATGTATATATCATGAGAAATAAATCATTAACCAATGCATGGGAGGGAAATATTGGCCCCACCCATCTAATAATGAAATCATTCTTACTTGTGCCACAACATAATCATAAATCAGTCATCATATCCCAAAGAATAAAAAAGGGTTTCATAAACATCATCCCATCATAACATAATCCATATAATACAAATGGATATCATTCCATCATAAGAAAATTGAAACCATGTAAAACATATAGATATTATACTTGAAACATACACATACTAAATAATGTCATCTTAGAACGAAAATAGTTTTGATAAAACACTTGAATCAAATTTTTGAGGAAAATATCATTTCTTCTTAAAAATCATTTTCTTTTCACAAAATGCCCCACAATTTTAAAAGAAAAGGATTCTATTGAAAATAACCGTGAAATAGTTTTGATTAAACATCATGAAAATAAGGCATTATGAAACCGTAATAATCCGTTCATGTCATATAAGTTAAAAAACATTCTCCAAGTACTTTTAACGGAAAAGTCAAAAAGTAACTCGCATGGTAAACAAAAGAATGATTCCTTCCATACGATGTGGTAAAATTAAAATAGAGTAAAAATTAATTTAAATATACATGGAAGAAAATTAAATAATTTATGAAAACATTTTGAGAACATATGGACATGGATGATAAACATAACCCCTGTAAATACTTATGAAAAAATAATCTCGGATAAAAATGAGATTGGAATAATTATCTCATACCTTATGTCTGATATGGTTCATATGTATCCGAACCTCCTGTATAATGATTTAAATAATGTCATTGAGTTATTACAGAATCATATACATTGTTATGATATCATATATTGGTCACTTATTACTGTATATTACCCGTTCTTTTGTAAATTCCATGTTAAAGAACCGTTTTGGGTAAAATCGTTTCATTTATTATACGTGTCCCGACGTGTTGTTCTTGATATTATTAATACTTATATCGTGATTTACATACTTCCAGAATGTAAATCATGATTTAAATAACATATATATTCCTTTTATATATATATATATATAATAGATAGATAAATGAAATGAAATACACTATTCGTGGAGACAGTAGGCCATACAAACACATGAATGTTGTTTTCCTTTCCTTGTTGAATGAAAGTAAGTAGATGTCATATATATATATACATAAATACAGAATAATTATAATGACATATATTTAATTATTATTTCTTATATATACATTATAATCATTCTTGAATGGATAAAATGGAGAATGAATCTCATCGCATCGTGGAGACAGTAATCTGTACGTACACACGAGCGATGATATCATTACCATAATTATTGAATTGAATTGTAGTGGATTATATAATATCTTAGAATTAGTATGATGTTATAATAAATATTTATAATTATTTTTTACACCATTATAACCATCCAAGTAAGGTGGTGGTGGAAAAAAAGATTACACCACGTTGTGGAGACAGTATTCCGTATGTACGCACTTGCGGTGATTTCGTATTCAGTAGGGTTAATAGAAGGTGAAATGGGTTTGTTTCATATTTATAACAACATATCAGTATATTAGTGATACTTATGTTATTAATTTTTTATGAAACAAATAATGAAGAAGAATTTGAAGATGAAAGAAAACTTGAAAGAATCGATAGAAGAGAGTACCTCTTATTCGACACACCCCTTTTAAGGTTCCTCTTAAGGCAGTGTAGTTGGACTTTTGAGGATAAAAAAAACTCTATAATGTTTATAGGGAAGTCAATAAGGGATATGAGTAGGGTTTGGATGAGATTGAAGGCTTAAAACTGTGTAAAGAGAAGAGGGTGGTGGTGCCCTCTTATAAAGGACGAGATTTGCACTTTGGGAAAAACAGAAAATATTATTTTATAATAAAGTCATATTCGGTTTATAAAAGCTATAAATTGATTTATTTATAATATAAAGTGGTTATGGGTCTAAATCATCAAAACTAATAGTTTTTATACTAGTTTAGGTTAATATTATAACATTATCAATTAGATTTAACACTAAGTTAAATAATCTAACTTTTACCGTGTCTTCTTGTTTTCTTACACTATATGGTTAATAAACATACTATAATAAGCCAAAATAACCCCAATAGGTTCATTTATAATATATATAACCTTATCTATGTCATTTTTTCAAACCTTAGATTTTTAGGAATAAATTAACAATTAATAATATAATATTTTTTTTAAAACTATTTTATGTCAATTTTGACACTATTTGGAAATTGATTTTTGTGAAAATCATAAAACCATGATTTTTTCAAACAAAGTTTATTGAATAAATAATAACATGTCATATTAACCTAAAAAATTAGTTTAATTTATAAACAGCCTCAAATTACATTTATTTGGGTATTTGTAACATCAATTATGTTAATATTTCATTAATATGGTAATTACTGCATCATCATTGTGTAATAAATAAATAAATTAATTTATTTTCTAAAAAATATAAATAAAATACCATTATGTAGGAAATATTAGTATCATTCTAATGGATTTTTATAGTAGAATTTTTCTTATGTATAACCCTTTATTAAATTTTTTTTAGTTATTTAACTTTGATTTTAACTATTTTAATTCTTCTTTAAATAAAATAATAATAAATGTCCTAATCTAATTTAAGTAGACCTAAATGATAAAATTTTATTTCTATGGTTGTTTTGGTTGATATAAACTTATCCTATTGAATTAGGACATGTGTTAGGGTAATAATAATATCATTTTTACACTTAATTACCATAATTACATTTAATCGTAGTAAATAAAAGTAAAAAGTTACTATTCACATAATATTATTTTTATCTTATTGAACCACATTTACTCCTTGATATTAACCATGTCTCTCATATTTTTGAAATTTCACTCACAGAAGCGGTAAAATTAAGATTTATATAAATTTTCAAATTCTCATTTGAGGTGGGTAAAAGACGGTGAAAAGTTCCATAAATTTTTATATATCTAAAATTATCATAAAATGAATCCAATGAATTATATTTAACATATAAAGGTATTATTTATCAATTATTACCTAAAATAAATTTAAATAAAATAAATAATTATTTAAAAAATAGTCGGTTTTTAAATAGTAACCTAGTATTTTCAATATTCATCAAAAATTGAATGTTTTCAAAAAAATACCAAAAAACCACCCTTGGCTAATTTAGATATTCCGAATCCAAAAATGAAGTCAATTTTGAACGATAAAATTAATAAAATTTCAAAAAGTGGGTATTACTATTCATATTGGCTAGTTCATAATAATATTATAATAATATCTCGTTCAGTGAAACTCGGTATTGCGTACTACACACGCTATCGAGGAATGTCTTGATTGCGTGTAATGAAAGCCAAGTCAAGGCTGCATGTAGTGAACGCTCTGATTGGTGTTGCGTAAAACATAATCAAAACTTATTTCATTTTCACATTAAATAAAATCTATACATAATGTTGCGTAGAATAATTTCCTAAAAACGAACTTGAAATTGTGTGTAACATGATCCAAGAATAGTGTTTCGTATACTGCAAGATAATACGGTGTTGTGTATAGTACAAGCTAATTTTTGTGTAGCGTACACCACAAGAAATCAATGAAATTACAAAAAATAATTCTCATAATATCTTGGGTTGTTACATTCGCCCCCCCCCCCTTAAAATGAATTTTGCCCTCGAAATTCATCGAGCTTATAAATGGTTTACTACTTCAAAGTTTCTTTCATAGAAACCCACAATGTAGAAAGGAATAATAAAAATTAATTTTAAAAATTGAAGTATGAAACATAACAGTTACCAAAATTAACTCATCATTTTGTTTCCACATAGTAGAACATAGATGAAAATATGGATATGAAAGAGAAATATAACCATATAGTTCTGATAAAGAGTGGTATAAGACATTGTTATGAAAGATCCATCAATTCCAAAGCCATAGATTTGTGATGATTTAAGGTACCATCTAATTCATCGGACATAATTACACTAGGACAACATTTTTTTTTGTTTTCAAGATCATTTCCCTAAAGTTGAATAATTGTTGAATTAAACGAAATACTTACTTGATTTTGGTATAATCATAGTGTTGTTCATGCCGTGAAAAATTTCCACTTTAGATCATAAAGAATTATAGTTTAATTTTTCTTCCGTGAAGTGTTAACGGATCATGCGATAGAATGATAGGTCATTCAATGTGTCTCAAACAAAAGGTTAGAAAAAGTTATTAAATATACATAAATCCATATGTAGTGAGATTAATCATATACGGTTCCTAAAATGGACTTATACTACATATATCATACCACATAATAAATTAAAACTAATTTATACTAACCATGGACTTCATGTAGGCCTGTGGTAGGAGATAAAGGCATGTCACACTTCAGTTGTGTGTTCGATTCTCACAGCCTTGTCGGACGCGACGGGTTTTCGCCCGTTCTGCAGGTTGTCCATTTTCTTAAACTGCGTTATTATAACATTCTACCAATAATATCATAAAAATATTATAGCCTTAAACAATACAAACTTATGTTCAATATAATCCATTCCAATCGTTAGGCTTATCCAAAATAGTTCTTTCCAAACTCATAATATAATGAGACCGATTACTAAAAATGATATATAACAAGCACGTGAATACCATCATTTATCAATCATATATCACAATATGTATCTTGTTGATCGCATTCCAAACATGTGAATAACTTAATCATGTATTCTCTTGAAAAATGAATACCCATTGAATCATAGTGAAAACATGAATGTTGTCAAAAGTTAACTCTTTCCACATAACAAAATCCCAAAAATCTGTATACTCAAACCATGATATCACATTGTCCTTATACCGATCATGAGCTCATTCATACTATCAAACATCTCATTATCTCCTTATCCTTTCATTATGCCCATATCTACTACCATCCAAAAAAAATTGAATAAATTTTCGTGGTTACCCGTACCATTCATCATATACATTCAAAAACTCAACGAAAGACAACAGTGTAACTATCTATAGATTTTTCTGCATTCCATCATACCATACATTATTCTTGATAAACATACAATCATTTCACTACCTTCTTAAACCACTGACTGAGAATCATCATTTCTATCATCTCTTATATCATTTTTAGTCTCTTCAACAACATCAAGATAAATACTACTCATACGACCATGCTGATTCTATTCATGAAATTTTCCCTTAGTGCATTGGTTTGAATAATGCCTGTATATCCACATTTAAAACATTTAAACATTGTTGATGTCTTCACAATACCATTATCCTTGTCCATGGTGTTAACTGATCCTTTTCCTTTGCAATTACTGGATTTGTGTCCTTTTCCACACCCAATGCATCTTCCAGTTCCTTTGAAACATTCTCTATGATGTCTCTTCCCACATGATTCACATCAGGAAAATTGAACTTTCTTTCCTCTATGATCATCATGAAACTCCTTATTTCTCTAATTAACTGAGTCAAAAAACTTACCAAATTTGATATTATTAATCATAATATGAGATTGATGATTAGGAATAATAATGATGTTTGGACTTCCAAATCTCGTTACATTTGGTTTCTCATTAAGAATATCATTTCATTGTCCATCATATCCTCCATTATCGTGAATCTTTATGTTTCCATCCATTTTATAAAACCCAAAAAGATTAGTGTGAGAGGAAAAAATCATGCAAGGAAAACAACATAATAAAGGGGGAGTACCTTCAATATCTAACATCTTAGGATTAATTCTAAGATCGTTACCATAATTCTAGGACTATAACCTATTCTTATACTTAACCTTAGGGACATCCCTAGACATACCTTAGAAATATTTCTATGGATCTTACTAAAGTTTTCGTATCCTAGTTTCCAAAGGTTATCTAAACCTTTCCCCTAATACCAACTATAGAGACCCAAAGCTTGACGTACATGGACATTACATTACTTTTTAGGAATAATTAATACATAAGAAAAACAGACACCAAAGGACCGTAATAGTTTAGTGTCTTAGGAAACTCATAATATAATCTTCTAATCTTGGTGAATGATCTTCAACATCTCCCAGAAAATATCTTCCCCTTTTGTTTTCTTACCTAAAACCATTCTTTATTTCATGGGAAAAGAAAACATAAAAACGGTGAGCTCAAGTACTCAGTAAGGGTAAACTTGGAGAACATAAAACAATCCATAAACATTTTAATGCAAAAACTTGAACATAAAATCTAAACCTCAAAATATTGAGATAAGACATAAATCTTGGATGTACGTAAGTCATATATTATAAAGGAACATCAATCATGATTAAATAGAAAGGGAATAAAACATGTAATTTTGGCCAACCCTTAATCACTTGTTATGATTTCCATTGTTTCGAAGGCATTACTGCCAATACCATCTTAGTGGACAATGTCCCTTTATGAATCAAGTTCCCTCCTCATTTCAGTCATGTATCACTGAACCGGATTGACTTACCAGTCCAGCCATGTCTATCTCATGAGATATTAATATTTACCCAAAGCATTGGAACGAGATATTGGTCCCATGCATCTCATAATGAAATCATTATTACTTGTGCCACAACAGAAACATAAATCATTCATTATAACCCAAAGAATAAAAATGGTTTTCATAAACATCGTCACATCTTAACATAATCCATATAAAACAAATGGATATCATTTCTTTATAAGAAAAGGGAACCATATAAATAATAGAGATATTATAATTTAAACTTACACATACTAAATAATGTCATCTTATATGGAAAATAGTTTTGATAAAATACATGAATCAAATTTTTAAGAAAAAATATCCTTTCTTCTTAAAAATAATTTTCTTTTCACAAAATTCCACAAAATTTTAAAAGAAAAGGATTTTATTGAAAATAATAATGAAATCATGTAGATTAAACTTCATGAAAATAAGGCCTTATGAAACCGTAAAAATCCAATCATGCTATATAAGTTAAAAAAACATTCTCCTTGTACTTTTAACGGAAAAGTAAAAAAGTACCTCGTATGGTAATGAAAAGAATGATTCCTTCCATACAATTGGGTAAAAGTAAAAAAAGGGTAAAAATGAATTTAAATATACATGGAATAAAAGTAAACAATTTATGAAAACATTTTGAGAACATATAGACATGGATGATAAAAATAACCCTAGTAAATACTTACGAATAAACAATCTCGAATAAGAATGAGATTGGAATAATTATCCCTTACCTTATATCTGATATGCTTTGTATGTATCTGAACATGTTGTATAATGATTTAAATAATGTCATTGACTTATTACAGAATCATATTCATTGTTATGATTTCATATATGGTTAACTTATTACTTTATATTACTCGTTCTTTTGTAAATTCCATGTTAAAGCAGCGTTTTGGGTAAAATCGTTTCATTTATCATACGTGTTCGGACTTGTTGTTATTGATATTATTATTACTTATATCATGAATTAATTACTTCCATAATGTAAATAATGATTTATACAACATATATATTCAGTATATATATATATAATAGATAGATAAATGAAATGAAATACACCGTTCATGGAGACGGTAGGTCGTACGTACGATTGAGCGTTGTTTTCCTTCCCTTGTTGAATGAATGTAAGTAGATGTCATATATATATATATATACATAAATCCAGTATCTTTATAATGTAATATATTTCATTATTATTCATTATATATACTTTATAGTCATTCTGGAATGGTTGACATGGAGAATGAATCTCATCGCGTCGTGGAGACGGTGATCCGTACGTACGCACGAGCGATGATAACTTCCCATAACATTTGAATTGAATTGGAGTGGATTATATAATATCTCAGAATCAGTATGATGTTATAATAACTATATATAGTTATTCTTTACACCATTATACCCATCCATGTAAGGTGGTGGTGGAAAAATAGATTACACCACGACATGGAGACGGTATTCCGTACATCGCACGAGCGGTGATTTTGTTTTCCGTAGGATGTAAAGAAGGTGAAATGGGGTTGTTTCATATTTATAATAATTAATCAGTATATTATTGATACTGATGTTATTAATTCATGATGAAAAAACTAAATAATAATAAGTTTAAAATGGATGAAAACTTGAAATAATGGATAGAAGAGATTACCTCTTCTTTGACGCACCCCTTTTAAGCTTCCTCTTAAGGCAATTTAGTTGGACTTTTGAGAAGACCATAACCTCTATAAAGTTTATAGGGATGTTTCAAATGGAAATGGGTAGGGTTTGGCAGAGCATGAAGTCTCAACATTGTGTAAAGAGAAGAGGGAGGAGGTTCCCTTTTATGAGGGAGGAGATAGGAACTTTAGTAAAAATGTAAAATATTATTTTATAATAAAGTCATATTCGGTTCATAATAGCTTCAAATTGATTTATTTAGAAGCATAAGATGGGATGGTTCAAAATCATCTTATCCAAAATATTTTAGACAGGTTTAGGTTACTATTTTAACCTTATCATTTATATTTAACTCTAAGTTAAATAATTTAACTTTTAACATGTCTTCTTGTTTTCTTACACTATATGGTTAATAAACATACTATACCAAGCCTAACGAACCCCAAGTGCTTCATTTTAATATATATAACCTTAAATAAGTCATTTGGACTAACTGTAGATTTTTCGGAATAGAATAACAATAAATAATATAATATTTATTTTAAAAACTATTTTATGTCAATTTGGACACTATTTGGAAATTGATTTTCATGAAAATCATAAAATCCTGATTAGTTAGAAAAATTTTATTTGATTCAATAATAACATGTCATATTGCCCTAAAAAATTATTGTAATTTATAAAAAGTCTCAAATTACATTTTTTTGGATATTTATAACATCAATTATGTTAATATTTCATTAATAAGGTAATTACTGCATCATCATTGTGTCATAAATAAATAAAATTATTTAATGTCTTAAAATTATAAATAAAATACTATTATTTAGGAAATATTTTTATCTTTTTAATTAATATTTATTGTAGAATTTAGATTTTTTATAACCCTATATAAATAATTTTTTAGTTATTAAACTTTTATTTTAACTATTTTAACTCTTCTTAAAATAAAATAATAATAAATGTCATATTCTATTCCATGTGGACCTAAATGATAATATTTAATTGCTAAGTTTGTTTTTGGTTAAATTACACGTATCCAATATAATTAGTACATGTGTTAGGGTAATAATAATATCATTTTTACCCTTAATTACCCTATTTAATTTTAATCGTGATAAATAAAAGAAAAAAGTTACTATTCACAAAAAATTATTTTTATCTTATTAAAACACATTTTACTCCTTGATATTAACCATGTCTCTCAGATTTTCGACATTCCACTCATAGAAGTGGTAAAATTATTTTTTATGTATATTTGCAAATTCTCTTAAAAGGTGGGTAAAAGACGGTGAAAAGTTCAATAAAATTTTTAAATAACTAAATTTATTATAAAAGGACTCCAATGAATTATATTGAACTTATATAGGTATTATGTACAAATTTTTACCTAAAATAAATTTAAATAAAATAAATAATTATTTAAATAAAAATTCGGTTTTTAAATAGTGACCCAGTGTTTTCACTATTCATCAAAAATGGAATGTTTTCAGAAAAATACCAAAAATTCACCCTAGGATAATTTTGATATTCCGAATCCAAAAATGAAGTCCATTTTTAATGATAAAATTTTTAAAAAAATCCAAAAATGGGTATTAATATTCATAATGACTAGTTCATAATAATATTAAGGTAATATCTCATTTAGTGAAACTCGGTAATGCAAACTACACACGCTATCGAGGAAGGTATTGATTGTTTGTAATGCAAGAAAAGTCAAGGATAAATGTATTAAAAGCTCTGTTTGGTGTTTCGTATAACATAATAAAATCATATTTCATTTATACATTAAACAAAATCTATACTTAATGTTGCGTAGAATAATTATCACAAAACGAACTTGAAATTGTGTGTTACACGAGACAACAATAGTGTTGCGTATACTACAAGATAATACAGTGTTGCGTATAGTACAAGCTAATTTTGGTGTAGCGTACAACACAAGACACCAATGAAATTAAAAAAAATTCTCATAAAATCTCGGGTTGTTACAACGACTGTCAGGTTGTGCATGGCCCATTTTACTTGGATGGAGATTCCATCAGACGTGAGCAGCATTGTCGTACGGACATGAGGTGACAGATGTGTGGTGTATTATGTTTTATTTTTGTGATTACAACTCACCCGGAACTTTTAGTAGTGTGCACACAGAGATACTCCATGATAAGGTGGTTTTGGACACTTGTGTGTGTACAGGCCCCCGTAGATGCAGTTTAAGAACTTATGTTGGGGTGCTTGCTGTAGAAAGCCACGTGGGAGGTGAGGAGACTTCAGGTGATAGCATTGAGGCTATCCGGTTGGGGGTAGAGGCTCACCGTAATTTGAGGTCAGATATCGATGTTCCTCTGGATACATTATTTTAGAGCACACATCACTGTCCCTCTAGTTACATGATTTGTGAGGGAGGACATCGCTGACCATCCGACTATTTGTTTGAGGGCAGACATCGTTGTCCCCCCGATTATTTTATTTGAGGACATGCATCATTGTTCCTCTGAGTTACCTCTTGGGTGTGCCTTTAGGACGTATATAATTGAGGAACGTGGTGTCATGAGGCACATTGGGCCAGGTTACATGACAGAGTTTCCGGCGTTTGCCGAAGCAGGTGACACTCCATGGTGGCTGATGAGCACCAGTGGAGTTTATGTTTATTTGGTCATTGTTCTTTTTAGTGCTTTCTTTTTAAATTCATACCTTCATAAACACTTATATTAGGTACACACCATTGGGTGGTATCCTACTAAGATTTGTCTGACACCCTACACGGGCTCTTCAGGATGCATGTAGTCTTTATGGATTTATGTGCAGGAAAGAGGCCAGCTTCAAGAGGTATGTTGTGTTAGTTGTTGCATGGAGATGAAATGAACCTTGAGGACTTACCTAGATAGAGTTACTTTGTTTTATTTTCTTTTCTTGTATCAACATGCTTACTTTTTATAGCTACAGTTGGTTAGCCATTGGCACCTTTTTATATTTAGATATTTATGACATGCTTTGGATGCATGTCTTTTTCCTCAGTTGTAGTTACATGTGATCATCATGCTGTTTTGTTTATTTCCTCTACTATTGTTTATATTTATTTCTTCCGCTATTTTTTGAGATTGAATATGCTTCCGCTCTGCGGGTCTGGTTCGAGTCTGCTGAGTCATTTATTCCGCAACATCTTTAATGTTATACATGGACCAATACCATTATTATTATCCTCCAAGGGGGTATAGCCTCCCCATTATACCAATCAGATCCCCGCTTCTAGTTGATAGCCTATGGCATTCTTAGAGGTGCGCCTATGTTAGTAGCACCCGACCAGTTTAGCACTGTTCGGGTGGCTGTTCTGGTTTGGGTCGTTACAAAGTGGTATCAGGGGAGTTCCTAATTGGGTTTTAGTAGCATTGTTTTACTGAATACTAATGATATTGAGACATATATTTTATTTCTGCTGGATTTACTATTTGGGATATGGTAGAATGGAGATACTTTTTTACTGGAACTAGGTTCTAGATTTTTCTTTGGGGCCTCCAGCCCCAGGTATGAGGGATGGACGAAGTTAACATGTGTGGGAATTGTCGTTTTCTTTTTTCTCAGATTATTGTTTATATGATTTCCTCCTTAGTTGGTCACTTAGTGTGTGAAGTTATTGATTGTGATATGTAACCCATGACCCTGTGTGGTAAGGGCGACATGGAATTTGGCCCGGTATGGAAAGGCTTGTTTTCATGGCTTTCGATGGGCACATTATTAGGGTATTTTTATTTCATAACTGCACGTATTATTTGTGAAGTGATAATACCATGTGAATAAAAATAAATTTTTATTCTTTATATGCAATTAAATGTGAATTGGTGAAATTATTGATATAATTTCTTGTTGATATCATTGTGTTATGCCATGATTTTTATATTTTTAGAATTTCATGTGGTAGGGTAATTGGGTCTGGATCTTATAAGAGAAGGAAAGTAATATAGTTGAGGTGATTTTGATCACCATATATAGGTGAGTACGTTTTAAGTTTGAGGAAAAATTGGTTGTTAGGACGGGCATGGCCCGAGGTAATTTTGATTCTTAGCTCTGTTAGGGGCGAGTAAGGGGTCCATGTGGCCAGGATGTCATGGGGCATGGTTATAGTGGGGGAGAGTAATAGTGGTAGTTGTGTGTTTCCATTTACTTATTTCTTATCTGCGTTGAATATATATTGTTATATATATATAGGTTGTCTGTCCATTTATGGTATTTAGAGGGTTCCTTTTTGGGCGACTCGGATGAAGCGTCAGACGGGACATGGTAGAGTGCAGCAGGTAGAGGATCGGGTTCATGATCTGGTGCAGGCAGAGCAGGGGTCGCGGGTACAGGCTTAGGGACAGGATCGATTTTGTAACACCCGAGACATATATAAGAAATATTTTTTTTATTTTATATAAATCATCAAATAATTCTTTCACTACACACAACACTAGCTTGGCTTGCTTTACACGCAATCATGACCTTCCTTGATAGCTTGCGTCATACGCAATACTGAGTTTCACTAAACAACGATATGCTATTAAAATATTATTAAAACTAGCCGTTATGAATAGTAATAACCACTTTTTGAAATTTTGTAAATTTTATTTTTCAAAATGGAATTCATTTTTGGATTCGGAATATCAAAATTAGCCTAGGGTGAAATTTTGGAATTTTTCTGGAAACTTTCATTATTTGATGAATAGAGAAAACACTGGGTTACTATTTAAAAACCGACTTTTTATTTAAATAATTATTTATTTTATTTAAATTTATTTTAGGTCAAAATTGATACATAATACTTATATATGTTCAATTTAATTCATTGGAGTAATTTTATAATAATTTTAGATATATAAAAATTTTATTGAACTTTTCATCGTCTTTTACCCACCTCCTAGGAGAATTCGCGAATCTACATAAAACTTAATTTTACCACGTCTATGAGTGGAATTTCAAAAATCCGAGAGACATGGTTGATGTTAGTAAGTAAAATGTGGTTCAATGAGATGAAAATAATTTTTGGTGAAAAGTATCTTTTTACTTTTATTTACCACGGTTAAAAGTAAATAGGGTAATTAAGGGTAAAAATGATATTATTATTACCCTAACACATGTCCTAATTCTATTGGATAAGTGTAATTCGACCAAAAGAAACCTTAGAAATAAACTATGACCATTTAGGCCCACTTGGATTAGATTAGGACATTTATTATTAATTTATTTAAAGAAGGGTTAAAATAGTTAAAATCAATTTTTAATAAGTAAATAATTTTTAATATAGGGTTATACATAAGATATATTAGACTATAAATATTCATTATAAATATAAAAATATTTCATACATAATGGTATTTTATTTCTAATTTTTAGACATTAAATATGTTAAATTATTTATGACAAAAATGATGCAGTAATTATCTTATTAATGAAATATTGACATAATTGATGTTATAAATATCTAAATAAATGTAATTTGAGACTTTTTATGAATTAAACTAATTTTAAAAGTTAATATTACTTGTTAGTATTGATTTAATTAACTTTCTTCTAACTAATCATTCAGTTATTATTTTTAAAAAAATCAATTACTAAATAGTGTCAAAATTGACATAAAAATGTTTTTAAAACAAATATTATATTATTAATTGTTAATTTATTCCTAAATTTCTAAGGTTCGTCCAAATGTCTTAGATAAGGTTATATATATTAATATTAAACAACTTGGTGTTCTTTTGGCTTGTTATAGTATGTTTATTAACCTTATAGTGTAAGAACACAAAAAGACATGGTAAAAATAGAATTATCAAACATAAAGTTAAATCTAAATGATAAGATTAAAATTGTAAACTAAACTTGTCCAAATTATATTTGATGAGATTATTTAGACTCATACCCACCTTAGATTCTAAATAAATAAATTTGGATCTATTTAAAACTGAATATGGCTTTATAATAAAATGATATTTTTAGTTTTTCCAAAGGTGCCCCTCTCCTCCCTTATAAAAGGGAACCTCCTCCCTCTCTTCCTCACACCACTATGAGCCTTCATGCTCGGCCACCCCCTACAAATTTCTCCTCTACACTTCTCTAGAAACAATCTAGAGGTCCTGGTCTTCCTCAAAGACCAATATTAGTGCCCAAAAAGGAGGTCTCAAAGAAGCGCTTCAAAGAAGAGGTAATGTCCGTTACCGATTCATTCACCATTATTTCTTCTTTCACTTCTTCTTCATTAGTTGTTTCATTGTGAATTAATAGAATCAGAATCACTCATATACTTATATTTTATTATATTTATGAAACAACCCTATTTCACCATCTACCCATCCTACGGAAAAATAAATCACCGCGCGTGCGTACATACGAAATACCGTCTCTATGATGTGGGGTAATCTATTTTCCACCACCACCTTACTTGGATGGGTATAATGGTGTAAATAATGAATATATATGATTATTTTAAAGTGATATGGATTCTGAAATAGTATACATACACTCCAATACAATTCCATGATCATGGAATTATATCATCGCTCGTGCGTACGTACGGAATACCGTCTCAATGATATGATGCGACTCCTTCTACATGATTTTCATTGAATAATGATTACATAATTGAATTCAGTGAATAAATATGAGATATATTACACTAATACCATTATGGAAATGAGGTATCTATAATCTAAAAATTAGAATAATAATTTATTCGACAAAACACGCATAAGAACAAGAAGTAATAAACACTCGAATAACAAGTAACAATGAAATATTACTAAAAATAAGCTAAGAATATGACCATATATGATATCATAACAATGAGTATGATTCTGTAATAAGTCAATGGAATTATTTAAATCATTATACAGGAGGTTCGGACACTTATGAAGCAAATCCGACCTAAGGTAATGGAAATATCACAATCTCATTTTTATCCGAGATTGTTTAAACTTTGGAATTTACTGGGGTGTATTTTATCATCCACATCCATGTTTCCTCAATATGTAATATTATTTTCATCCACCTACAATTTTTTAAATACAATTTTACCCTTCGGTGAGTTTTTACTAAAATATATGAAATGAATCTTTTGTCGTTTTTCATACGAGGTACTTTTTGACTTTTCCGACAAAAGTACGAGAAGATTGTTTTTTAACTTATACGCCATGAATGGATTTTTAAAACATTATTTCCAAGAAGAATCCTTTACAAGTTTTCAATTTTATTTTTAATCAACTTCTTTTAGTTTATAATTGTATGACATGTTAAGAATGGAAAAGTGTTTTTGAAAAAGAAATGATAGTTTCCTCAAGAATGGAGTTCAAGTGTTTTATCAAAATTATTTTCCATCTAAGACAATAAATGGTTCTGTTTCTATCCCTATTATTACATTCATTTTATTATGTTGTGATGGAATTATTTTTATAAATTCCTTTATCTTATATGAATTGTTTTATGGTGTCACGATGTTTAAGAATCCCATTTTCATTACATGGGTTCTGCTATGATGTATAGTTTATGATTTTGTGGCACAAATAAGAATGGTATCATTATGAGATGGGTGGGACCTATATCTCCCTCCAATTCATTGGGTGATGATTTTATATCTCATGAGATAGACATGGCTGGAACGGCATGATAAACCGGTTCAGTGAAATAGGACTGAAACGAGGAATGAACTCGGTTCAGAAATGGACTTTGTCCACTAAGATAGTCTTGGAAATGAGTCTTGAATAATAAGAAATGATTCTCTATGATTATGTGTGTATGACACAAATCTTCATGTTTTATGTTATGATCATTGTGATTATGTTTCACTGACATGATTTATCCCATGCTATGAAATTATGATCTCTTTTGCAGGGTATGATTTCCAAAATGTTATGATATTATGAATATGATGTGCTTGATATTTATTTTGTTTACCCTTACTGAGCATTTGACCTCACCCTTTTGTATGATTTCTTTCCCCAGGTCAGGAAGAAGGTTATTAAGTAAGATATTCCAAAAGGGACTATAGAGATGATGAAATAAATGGGAGACAGTGTAGACGTTTTATGAACCAGTTGTTTATGTTTCCCAGTTTCTAAAGACACTATACCTATACGGTCCTTTCATGTTTTTGTTATATTTTGTAATAAGTGTAATTCAATTTTGATGTAGTACCAATGTATGTAAAGTATGGGTCGTTATAGTTTTTATCAGAGGAAATTTTTAGTCAACATTGGAAACTAGGATGTGAAATCCATAGTAAGAATCCTAAGGATAATTTAAAGCCTAGAACAAAATCATAGTGTTTTAGAAATGGCAATTAATAACCTAGGATAAGACCTTAAGTGTGAAATTTTATTCTTGATTATGTGGTTTTCCTATTATAATTATTGTTTCTCACACTATTCTTCTTAGTTTTAGTCAATGGCTGGAACCTGAAGGAACCGTGTTAATGAGGAATGCGACGGGCAATGCAATTATTGTCCCCTTGAGCAACCAAATGTTATTGGAGCTGGAATGAAAAATCTTGTAGCCATGCTCACAAAACATTCTCAAGATATGAATCATGCAGGACTTCCAAACGAACAATGGAAGGAGCAACATTCTATTGAATCCTTTATGAGACAGCGTCCACCGTCATTCAGCGGGTTTACAGATCCATTAGTTGCTGAACAATGGATCAGTACTACTGAAAAGATATTTTCAGTTCTTCAATGTTCTGAACATGATAAATTCATCTTAGCAGTGTATCATTTGGAAGGTGATTCTGATCAGTGGTGGAATCTTATCAAGAATACGAGGCCAAGAGATGAAATTGAGTCCATGTAATGGGACGAGTTCAAGAATTTATTTTTCAATAAGTACTTCCCTCGTATTCTCCGAACAAAGATTGAGAAGGAGTTTCATGAACTAAAGCAAAATGACGATGAATATATTGGTACCTATGAAGAAAATTTTACAAGACCTCCAAGGTATGCATCTGGTATTATTATCCAACCTCAGAGTAAGATCGATCGATTCTTTAGTGGCTTAAAACCAAGTCTTCGAAGGGAGTTATCCATAAGGGACTTCAATAGCTACGAGGAAATCGTTCGATGTTCTCTCAAAGTTGAGATGGAGATTGGAGTAACCCATCAGTCATATGGGTTTGATAAGAAGAGGAAAATGGAATTCAAAGGAAAATCTAATGAACACACGGAAAAGAATATGAGTTTTCCCTTATGCTCAATGTGTGGAATGAAACATGGAGGGAGTTTTCTTAAAGGGAAAAGTAAATGTTTCAAATGTGGAATGGAAGGTCATCGGGAATTTGAATGCCGCAATGATGGGAAGAAGATTTCTAGTGATGCGAACAATGAAAAGGCTACATAGAGTGCACCTCCTACACTTCAATGTTACATGTTTAGGGAAATGTGACATTATGCCAATCAATGCCCTAATCCAAGGGTTGTTGATTATGATCGAATTCAACAAACTCTTAAGGATAAATACAAATGTAAGTCACATGCAATTTATATCACTGATGTGGAGTATGATAATGAAGTGGTGAACGGTACAATTACCATCCACTCTAAAGTAGAAAATGTTTTATTTGATTTTGGATCCACCCACTCCTTTATTTCTGAAGAATTTTCTAAGCGTATCATCATATTACCTCAACAATTAGATGTTGATTTAGCTGTGACAACCCCTAATGGAACAACAGTCGCATAAAAAGTTTATAATTCTTTTTCGATTGAAGATTGTGGGAAAGTGCTTCATGAATATCTTGTGATCCTTACTATAGTGGAATTTGATGTGATTCTAGGAATGTATTGACTTTCTCTATATGGAGCTCATATCAATTTCCAAACAAGTGAAGTCACATTTCATATTCCAGATCAATCATTGATCATCTATCGATGCAAGGATGAACATAACCTTCCAGTGGAAATTCCTTCCATCTTATGGCTCTTTATTACACTAAATTAAGTTTATTTATCTCAAATGGTTGGTGAGAAACACACGATTAAAATTTTGCACATTGTACAAGAGTTTGATGATGTCTTTTCGGAGGAGTTTTCGGGTCTTCCACCAAATCGTGATGTTGAGTTATCAATAGAACTCGTACTGGGTTCTTTACCTATTTCAGAGACACCTTATATAATGGCCCCAATTGAGTTGCAGGAATTGAAGAAGCAACTCCAAGAGAATGTTGATAAGGGGTCCATAAGCCCTAGTGCGTCACCTTGGGGAGCACCTGTTCTGTTTGTTAAGAAGAAATATGGATCAATGAGACTCTGCATTGATTATCAAGAACTTAACAAGATCACTATCAAGAACAAATATCCTCTCCTGTGCATTGATGACTTCTTTGACCTACTACGCGGAGCTCAATACTTTTCCAAGATTGATCTTTGTTCAGTGTATCATCAATTAATGGTCAAAAGGGAGGATATACCAAAGAAGGATTTCTGTACAAGGTATGAACACTATGAATTTATAGTGATTCCATTTGGTCTTACTAATGCCCCTGCTATCTTCATGGATTTGATGAATAGAGTCTTTAGAGACTATCTTGATCAGTTTGTGGTAGTCTTTATAGACGATATTCTTTTCTATTCAAAGATCAAGGAAGAACATGTAGATCACTGGATAATTATATTGAAGTCCCTGAGAAAGGATAAGCTTTTTGAAAAATTTACCAAGTCTGAATTTTGGCATCAAAAAGTTTCATTTTTGGGTCACATAATCTCAAAAGAGGGGATATCTGTGGATCCAACAAAAACAGAGGTTGACGAAAGATGGTCGAGACCAACAACAGTAACTGAGATCCGATGTTTTCTTGGTTTGGATTAATATTATCGATATTTTTTGAAAAAAATTTCCCGATTATCTAATCCACTCACCAGGTTGACTCGGAAAGGAGTTATGTTTGTTTGCACGGAGGAATGTGAAGAGAATTTCAAGGAGTTGAAAAGAAGTTTATCCAGTGCACTTGTGCTCACACTTCCTTGTAGTGGAGAAAGTTTTGTGATCTACAGTGATTCATCTAAGAAGGGATTAGGGTGTTTTCTTATGCAAAATGATATGGTGATAGCTTATGACTCACGATAGTTGAAAATCCATGATCAAAATTACCCAACTCATGATTTGGAGTTAGCTGCGGTAATCATTGCATTAAAGATTTGGAGGCATTATCTTTATGGAGAAATGTGTGACATTTATACTGATCATAAAAGTATCAAGTATATTTTCACACAAAAGGATCTGAATATGGGCCAAAGAAGATGGATGGATCTGATTAAGGATTATGACTGCTCAATTCATTACCACCCTGGGAAAGCAAACAAGGTGGAAGATGCATTAAGTAGACAAGACCATGCTAGTTTATCCATGATGAGGATCACAAAAGATCCAATATTTATGGATTTACAATGGATGGATCATGGAATTATAATGAAATGGGAAAAATCATATCTTTCTAAAATGAATTTTCAACCATCTTTACATGTTATTATTAAAGAGGCACATAAAGAAGATATAGAGTTACAAAAGATTGTGAGAAATGTTCCTGAATTAAACCTTGATTGTGATGGGATAATAATGTTCCGGAATCGGGTTTGTGTTTCTCCCATCCCTGAATTAAAGAAGGAGATTCTAGATGAGGCTCATAGTTCTTCATTCTTTATTCATCCTGGAATCACGAAGATGTATAGGGTCTTGAAAGAGTACTTCTGGTGGGATGGCATGAAAAGAGATGTTGCTGAATTTGTCTCTCGATTCTCGGTTTGTCAACAAGTTAAAGCTGAGAGATAGAAGTCTAAGGGTATGTTACAACCATTACCCATACCAGAATGGAAATGGGAAAACATCACTATAGAATTTTTCATAGGACTTCTTAAAACATCCAAAGTAAATAATGTTATCTGGGTCATAGTTGATCATCTTACAATGTCTGTACACTTCATTGTTGTTAGAGAGGATTTGTCTCTGGATCCGCTTTCCAGGATATTTGTAAAGGAAGTGGTAAGATTGCATGGAGTACCACTTTCTATTATATCTGATCGGGATTCGAGGTTTACCTCAATGTTCTGTCAAATTTTTCAGCATACTCTGGATACAGAGTTGAGTTTCAGCACTGCTTATCATCCTCATAAAGACGATCATTCTGAGAGGACAATTGAAACTCTAGAAGATATGGTGAGAGCTTGCTCTATGGATTTCAAAGGTGGTTGGGATCAACCCCAACATTTTGTGGAATTTTCTTATAATAATACCTTTCACTCCAGTATTCTTATGGATCCTTATGAATCTCTCTATAGAAAGAAAGGCAAGACTCCAACTTGCTGGGATGAAGTTGGGGAAAGAATGCTATTGGGACCTGAGCATGTTGATGAGATGTCAAAAAAGGTCCAATCTATTCAACAACACATAAGAGTATCTCAGAGTCTACAAAAAAGGTATGCCGACAACCGAAGAATAGACTTAGAGTTTGAAGTGGGCGATAAGGTGTTCATACGAATATCTCCTTGGAAGAGAGTAATGCGATTTGGAAAGAAGGGAAAGCTGAGCCCTAGGTATATCAGTCCTTTCGAAATACTGGATCGTGTTGGGAAGGTAGCTTACCGATTGGTGCTTCCACCGAATCTCTCTCAAGTTTAGGATGTGTTCCATGATCTCTCCTGAGAAAGTACATACCTGATCCTTCACATGTACTCAGCTCAGATGTTGTACCGCTGGAACAAGATCTTTCTTAAGAAGAACAGCCGATAGAGATTCTTGATCGTAGTGAAAAAGTCCTACGGAACAAGACCACTTGCTTGGTAAAAGTTTTATGAAGGAACCACTAATTAGAAGAAGCTACATGGGATCTTGAAGATATGATTAGGGAGAGGTATCCTCATCTGTTTGTTACAAGTGAGGAATTTTGAGGGCGAAATTTATTTTAAGGGGGGTAGAATGTAACACCCAAGACTGTTATAAGAAATATTTTGTTTTTATTTTATATAAATCATCAATGAAATCTTTCACTACACACAACACTATCTGGTCTTTCTTTACACGCAATCGTGACCTTCCTTGATTTCTTGTGTCGTACGCAATACCGAGTTTCACAAAACAATGATATGCTATTACAATATTATTAAAACTAGCCGTTATGAATAGTAATAACCACTTTATGGAAATTTTTAAATTTTATTTTTCAAAATGGACGTCATTTTTGGATTCGGAATATCGAAATTATCTAGGGAAAAATTTTGGTATTTTTCTGAAAACTTTCAATTTTTGATGAATAGTGAAAACACTGGGTTACTATTTAAAAACCAACTTTTTATTTAAATAATTATTTATTATATTTAAATTTATTTTAGGTCAAAATTGATACATAATACCTATATATGATCAATTTAATTCATTGGATTAATTTTATAATAATTTTAGATATATAATTTCTTTTTGAACTTTTCACCGTCTTTTACCCACATCCTAGGAGAATCTTCAAATTTACATAAAACATAATTTCACCGCTTCTGTGAGTGGAATTTCAAAAATCTGAGAGACACGGTTGATATCAGTATGTAAAATGTGGTTCAATGAGATGAAAATATTTTTTGGTAATAGTAACTTTTTTACTTTTATTTACCACTGTGAAAAGTAAATAGGGTAATTAAGGGTAAATATGATATTATTATTACCCTAACACATGTCCTAATTCTATTGGATAAGTTTAATTAGACCAAAATAACATTAGGAATAAAATATGACCATTTAGGCTCACTTGTATTAGATTAGGACATTTATTATTAATTTATTTAAAGAAGGGTTAAAATAGTTAAAATCAAAGTTTAATAAGAAAATAATTTTTTATTTAGGGTTATACATTAGATATATTCGACTATAAATATTCAATAGAAATATAAAAATATTTCCTACATAATGGTATTTTATTTGTAATTTTTAGACATTATATAATTTAATTTTTTTATGACACAAATATGATGCAGTAATTATCTTATTAATGAAATATTGACATAATTGATGTTATAAATACCCAAATAAATGTAATATGAGAATTGTTATGAATTAAAATAATTGTCTAGGTTAATATGTCATGTTATTATTGATTTAATTAAAATTATTATAACTAATAATTCTGTTATTCTTTTTACAAAAATAAATTACTAAATAGTGTCAAAATTAACATAAAATAGTTTTTAAAAAAAATATTATATTATTAATTTTTATTTTATTCATAAAAATCTAAGGTTTGGCCAAATGACTTATATAATGTTATAAATTTTAATAATAAACAACTAGGGGTTCTTTTGTCTTGTTATAGTATGTTTATTAACCTTATAGTGTAAGAACCCAAAAAGACACGGTAAAAGTAAAATTATCAAAGTTAATGTTAAATCTAAATGATAAGGTTAAAATAGTAAACTAAACTTGTAAAAAATATATTGGATGAGAGGACTTCGACACATACCCACCTTATTTTCGAAATAATTCAATTTTGAGCTATTTAAAACCGAATATGGCTTTATAATAAAATAATATTTTTAGTTTTTCCAAAGGTGCCCCTCTCCTCCCTTATAAAAGGGAGCCTCCTCCCTCTCTTCCTCACCCCACTTTGAGCCTTCATGCTCGGCAAACCCCTGCCAATTTTTCCTTTCCACTTCCCTATAAACATCCTAGAGGTCCTGGTCTTCTTCAAAGAACAATTTTAATGCCCAAAAAGGAGGTCTCAAAGACACGTTTCAAAGAAGAGGTAATGTCCATTACCGATTCTTTCAACTTTATTTCTTCTTTCACTTATTCTTTTTTAATTGTTTCATTATGAGTTAATAACATCAGTTTAACTCAAATACTGATATGTTATTATAAGTATGAAACAACCCAATTTCACCAATTATCCATCCTACGGAAAATGAAATCACCACACGTGCGTACGTACGGAATATCGTCTCCACGGCTTGGTGTAATCTATTTTCCACCACAACCTTAGATGGATTGGTATAATGGTGTAAAGAATAAATATATATGATTATTTTAATGTGATATTGATTATGAAATAGTATACATACACTCCAATACAATTCCACGATCATGGGAACGATATCATCACTCGTGCGTACGTATGGAATACCGTCTCCATGATGTGATGCGACTTGTTATACATGATTTTCATTGCATAATGATTACATAAATGAATTGAGTGAATAAATATGATATGTATTACACTAATACCATTCTATAAATGAGGTATCTATAACCTAAAAATAAGAATAATAATTTATTCGATAAAACACGCATAAGAACAAAAAGTAATAAACAACTGAATACCAAGTATAAATGAAATATTACTAATAAAAAGCTAAGAATATGACCATATATGGTATCATAACAATGAGTATGATTCTAGAATAAGTCAATGAAATTATTTAAATCATTATACAGGAGGTTCAAACACTTACAAAAAAAATTGGACCTAAAGTAAGGGAAATATCACAATCTCATTTTTATCCGAGATGGTTTATACATTGGAATTTACTAGGGTGTATTTTATCATCCGCATCCATGTTTCCTAAATATGTAATATTATTTCCATGCACCTAAAATTTTTTAAATCCAATTTTACCCTTCGGTGAGTTTTTAGTAAAATATATGAATGGAATCTTTTGTCATTTTTCGTACGAGGTTCTTTTTGACTTTTCCGACAAAAGTACAAGAAGAATGTTTTTTAACATATATGGCATGAATGGATTCATAAAACATTATTTCCAAGAAGGTTCCTTTACATGTTTTCAAGTTTATTTTTAATCAAATTCTTTTAGTTTAGAATTGTATGACATGTTAAGAAAGGAAAAGTGTTTTTGAAGTAGAAAGGATATTTTCCTCAAGAATGGAGTTCAAGTGTTTTATCAAAATTATTTTCCATCTAAGATAATAAAGGGTTCTATTTCTATCTCTATTATTACATTGATTTGATTATGTTGTGATGGAATTATTTTTTTGAATTCCTTTATCTTATATGAATTTTTTTATGATGTCACGATGTTTAAGAATCCCATTTTCATTACATGGGCTATTCTATGATGTATGGTTTATGATTTTGTGGCACACATACGAATGGTATCATTATGAGATGGGTGGGACCTATATCTCCTTCCAATACATTGGGTAAAGATTTTATATCTCATGAGATAGACATGGCTGGAACAACATGTTAAACTGGTTCAGTGAAACATGACTGAAACGAGGAATGAACTCAGTTCAAAAATGGACTTTGTCCACTAAGATGGTCTTGGAAATGAGTCTTGACTAATAAGAAATGATTCTTTATGATTATGTGTATATTACACAAAGAATCATGTTTTATGTTATAATTATTGATATTACATTTCAATACCATGATTTATCCCATGTTATGAAATTATGATCTCTTTTCCACGGTAAGATTTCCAAAATGTTATGTTCTTATGAATAGGATGTGATTGATATTTCTTTTGTTTACCCTTACTGAGCATTTGAGATCAACCTTTTGTATGTTTTCTTTCCCCAGATCAGGAATAAGTTTATTAAGTAAGATATGCCAAAAAGGACTATAGATACGATGAAATAAATCGGAGACACTGTAGACGCTTTATGAACCGGTTGTTTATGTTTCTCAGTTTCTAAAGACACTATACCTATACAGTCCTTTGATGGTTTTGTTATATGTTGTAATAAGTGTACTTCAATATTGAAGTACTAACAATGTATGTAAAGAATGGGTCGTTATACAGTTCAGGTTCTATTGCATCCTTAACACCAATCAGGGTTGGCAACGTTCAGACCATGGCTCGACGAGATACTCCGAGCTAGCCAGGTTTGTTTATTGTAGGGGATCGATAGAGGTGCACAGGGTATTGAGCCATCTATGGAATATCTGACACGGGATTTCCAGTCACAGAACATGCCACTTTTTTAGGGTGAGGGTTGTCCGAAGGTGGCTGAGAACTGGATAGAGAGTATGCAGAAGATTTTCGAGCAGCTCAAGATGCCTCCAGGGTGGAGGGTCAAGAAGGCGACATACATGCTGCGAGGGCCGACAAAGATTTGGTGGGATGTATATATTTAGGCTTGCAGGAACAAGGGACTAGCATAGAAGGACTTTGAGGACAGGTTCATTGAGCACTATTACCCAGAGACACTGAGATTAGAGAGAGATCATGAGTCCTTGAGTCTTCAGTGGGGATACATGTCTGTCATGGACTATGCAGCTACATTCACTGAGTTGTCTCTCTTTCTACCCGGTATGGTAGGAGATGACGCAGCTAGGGTGAGGCGCATCGAGGACGACTTACAACACGCCATTTGGATCAAGGTGAATATTTTCAGGCTGATATCTTTTTGGGAGGCGGTGAATTAGGCGATCAATGTGGAGGGAAACCAGAGGGATAGACACCATTTTGGTTAGACAACAGCTTTAGGTGATGGTTTGAACATCATATAGTGAGGACGAGATGAGTTACAATAGGGAAGTCTGGCCAAGGACCCAACTAGACCACCTCGTAGCAGTCCTTCGGTGGTTTTCATTCAGTGTGGACAGCCAGGACATTTGTGGACTCAGTGCGATAGGCCTCCAAAAGAGTTTCCAGCATGCGGACAGGTCAGACAGCTTGAGTGGTTTTGCAGGAAACCTCCTCAGACAGCCGATAGGCAGGGACCCGGGCATATGGTGGCTTCTGGAGTTTTTTCAGGTTCGGTACCTGGAGAGGGTAGCCAAGCATTAGCTTCAAGTGGAGGTCGTGACAGAGACAGTGGTATCTAGATAAGGGGTCAGTGGCCGGTGGTTGGAGCAGCACCACGGAGAGGTTAGGCATCTGGCAGCCGTAAATCAGGCCAGGTGCAAGTTGTAGAACTACCATAGGCTGAGCATGATGGTGAGCCATCGACGGTTAGAGGTACACTGCGGTGTGGTCGTGATTTCCATGTTTCCTTTTTGGAATTACCTTTAGAGGAATGTCCGTTGAGTTCATGTGATGCACATGATCTATGTGGACTGACTAGATGATAGTCAGTGGGATGGCACTATATCGGGTGTGTGAAATATATAAATATAAATATATATATATATATATATATATATATTTGTGTGTGTGTGTGTGTGTGTGTATTTGTATATGTATATGTATGATATGCGTAGCATCAGGTCATTGAGGGTGCGGGTTACTTGAGGTGCCTTGGGAATCATGGCAATAGTGATGTGGGTTACATGAGGTGCCATGGGCATCGGGCCTTCGAGGATGCAGGCTACTTGAGATGCTAGTCACTAGGACCTTGTGGAGGCGGACACCGATGTGGTGCAGGATACATTGGGCATTAGGAAGGACCCAACATCACTAATGAGGTGCAGGTGTGATGATGCATCACAGAAGGATTTTGCCTCCAGAAAACACGTTAGTAAACCTTGTTTGCATTGAGGTTTTTTGGGGTGAGACCTGGTTAGGATATTCTGAAGGTGGGGTTCCACCATGAGGAATTTATTCGGGACTTCTACGACCGGGGAAGTCCAGTTTATGATGAATGGGGTGGTATGTTTGGTGACATCTCCAGGTTTTTTTTTATTGATCGAATGAAATATATGTTAAGGTGGGGAGATTGTAAGTACCTGGGGTTATAGAATGGGTCAAAATCGCCATCCTATTTAAAATTTTGACTTCATTCTGAGGAAACTGGAGAAAATGGGCCGTTTTTGGTAATTTCCAGACTACTCGCCATATATTTTCAAGTATATGCCGTCTATATGTTAAGAATGAACTGGTCGTGTGCTCACTGAGTACATGTTATGTGATGACTATGTAGAAAATTTCTTACAACACATCGTGTAGTTTAGACACGTCGTGTGCCCATGAACATGTGGAAGCCATACATGGAATGTAGGCCTATTTGCCGGGTAAAATCGTTGAGACCAAGTACAAGTCGTGTCCTCCTTGGAAACATTGTGTAGTCTGGTCATGAATGAGGGATATATATGGAATGTAGTTAAGTTGGCTGGGTAGAATCATTTAAAAAAGATACATGTCGTTCCCTCACCGAACATGTCGTGTAGTCAAGATGTGTATGAGAGGAATACATGGTATGTGGTTAAGTCTGTGAGGAAGGGATGTAAAACCATGTACACACCGTGTACCACTAGGTACACATCATGTACTCATGTCGGCAGGTTCTGGAAAGTATGTCGGTGGAATTCCACCCGCCAAATGAATAGTTCAATGACATACACGTCATGTAGTCCTAAAGTACATGTTGTGAAGTTTTTTTTTCATTAAAATGTGAATTACCCTCATATGGAGGCAAAAAACGTATTTTTGGCCGGGTTTCACAAACCAAGCTGTCTGAACATTCTTGTTGCTCCTGGGTCTTCATCCAAGAACCGTTTTGATCACCGATAGATGCGTTGGAACCCCCTCAATAATTCCTCGATTCCTCTTGAGCCATTTTGTTTTATTTCTGTTCTAGAATGAGTTATATGAGTTCGAGTGGTTTGACTCTATTATAGATTTATTGTGTTTTAGACCGTATCAGAGGTTGTTATTGTAGGAGTAGCATTTATCAAGTATCGGGTATGTGGTACATACATCTTTTTGGATTTTCATGGTCATTTGGGTGACGCAGCCTTCAGTGCATTTTCACGTATTTTGAGCAGGACCCGTTTTATATTCTTTTACATATTGTATTGATTGTTGGGCCTATGGGATGCCTTTGGGTATGCCCTGTTACCAATTTTGCTGAGTGGTGCAGGGTCCGAGGTCGTAGTTCATCGAGAAATTTTGGTTGGGGGATTCTGAAATGGTTTTATGAGAATTATAATTCTTTAAACTATTGAGTTTAGTTTATTGAACATGATATAATTTTGTTAGGGGAATTCAAGACTTAAGTTCCGGTATGGGATATCACCTTGCAGAGTGAAAATCAACTGTTTAAAATGTTTTTCCTATTTAGGTTTTCTTTTTAAATAGGTAATATATGTGATTGGTGAATTTTATATGTTGGACCCTTTGGGTGGTTTCGGGCATGGCCCAGATATTGTTGAGTGTTGTTGATCACAGGTTGGGCTGGGCTCGTGTTACATTGGGAGGTTTTGAGTATAGGAATGGTTGTAATGGATGTTGGCTTGAGGCAGTACGACTATCAGGTTGGGCATGGGCCGGGTTACTTGGATGGAGATGCCATCAGTCTCGAGCGGTATGGTCACAGGGACACGAGGTGTCAGATGTTTGGTGGCATGGGAATTATTTTGCTTATTACGGCTCACCCAGAATATTGAGTAGTGTGCACACAGAGATACTCTATAATGAGGAGGTTTTGACCACTCATGTGTGTAGAGGCCCCCATAAATGCAGTTTAGGTACTTTTGTTGCGGGTGATTTCCATAGAAATCCACGAGGTGAGGATCCTTTAGGGGATAGCATTGTGGCTATCGGGTTGGGGGAAGAGGATTTCTATTATTTTGGGGAGGATATTGGTATCACACTAGATACTTTATTTGAGGGTAGATGTCATTGTCCCTTCGGTTACTTGATTTGAGGACAGACACCGCTAACCCTCTAGCTATTTGTTTGAGGGCAGACATCAATGTCCCTTTGGTTATTATATTTGAGGACAAGAATCATTGTTCCTCCATGTTAATTCTTGAGAGTTCCTTCAGGACATCAGTACTTGAGGCATGAGGTTCCATGTGACTCATGGTGCCGGGTTACATGATGGAGATTCTGGCGTTGGCCGAAGTAGGTGACACTCCATGGTGGCTGCAGAGCACCAGTGGATTTTGTGTTTATTTTTGAATTGTTCTATTTACTGCATTCCTAATAAATGCATTAATGCTTAAACAATTATATTAGGTACATACCATTGGGTAGTATCCAACTATGATTTGTCTCACACCCTGCACGGGACCTTCGGGAGGCGTGTAGACTTTATGGATTTATGTGCAGTAAAGAGGCCAGATTCAAGAGTTGTGCTATGTTAGTTTTTTCATGAAGATGGTATGGATCTTGAGGTCTTACCAAGATGGAGTTACTCTGTTTATTTTTCTTGTATCTGCATGCTTACCTTTTGCAGCTAAATATTGTTAGCCATTGGCTCCTTTTTATATTCTGATATGTATGAACTGCTTTGGATGCATGTTTTATTGCTTAGTAGCAGGTACATGTGATCAGAATGTTGTTGTGTTTGTTTCAGCTGCTGTTTTTTATATATATTTCGTATGATGTTTATTGAGATTGAATATGATTCCTCTCTCCAGGTCTAGTTCGAGTCTGCTGAGTCATTTATTCGGATTCATCTTTACTATTATACTTGGACCAGTACCATTATTATTATCCTCATAGAGGGTATAGCCACCCCACTATACATATCAGACACTCGCTGCTAGTCGGCAGCCTTTTGCATTCAGGGAGGTGCACCTAAGGTAGTATCACCCGACCCATTTAGCACTGTTCGAGTGGTTGTTCAGGTCCGAGTCATTACATATTATACCCAAATAATCTCAACATTACCAAACCATTGATATGTTATTATATATTTATCCATCTCCTCAATGTCTATCATATGGTTATGTTCCTGCATTTACATTTTTTGTGTCCTTTTTCTTATGGATTGTCCTAAATATGATTTGAGTACTACTAAAAACCCCAACTCTAGAATCCATGTATTTATGTCTTTATTAACATAATGGCATAAGATATTTAGGATAAATTCAATATGGATTTAATTCTTTTGTTGTATTAACGCACTACATATATATAGGATTCACAATTATATAGAAATTTAAATGTAATAATATAATGAAATTAAATGTTCTATATCCTTGAATACATTCAAAGATTCCATAGTTGTATTCTATGAAAATTAAATAATAAAAGGGTTACATTAAAGGCTCATTAAAAGTTAAGTAACATAGATTTTATGATGATTAAATAATTAATAACAAATGTGTACTAATTCATCATTGAAAAGACAGTCCATTTATTCAATAACATGAACATGAAATGCATACATGGATAATATATAAAAAATTAATCCAAGGATAATAATAACATAATTAATAATGAATTCAATTAATACTTCATATTCAGTGATGTCATGATATCATTACAACCAATTCCATACACTTGGAATGATTAATATATGGGTAGTAATTATAAGGACCCAACCTTAAACAGTACATATTTTTGAATTAAAATGGATAATTCACATTGAGGATCATTTCAGGTTTAGTGTTTTTGAGAATTATGTTTTAACATTTACATAACAACATGAATATTACATGTAGACAATTCTACTCAGTATCAATTTTTTCATAAAATAAAAACATAAAAAAAGATTCATGTCTAGTTCCATGTTTTAGACAACAAGTCTTTTCCATGATACCATACATGACCCTATAATCATTATTTCATGTGAAAAAACATTTCAAAACATGTGATTAGCATAAAAATCACAGTAAAGGTTATAAAATATGGAATGAAACATTATCCCAAATATAAATCTATGAAACCATAATTTTGAATCCTAACATACCTCATGAAATCATAAAATTAATGAATAACACACAAAATTAATAAATCATAAAGGTAACTTATGGAATTCATAACATATTTAAATTATAGCCATCCCAGCTACAAAGGGAGTCACATTTTGAATACCCATCATAGTATATTCCCTAAATCTCTTAGGATAGACATTAACGTTTACCTCCATCACGTTACCCAATTCATTAGAGAGATATCTCAGGCTCACCCACCCTAGGATTATCATGTAAACACCCATATATGTAAACAATTCCCAATAACCATAGTCGTAACACATACCACAAGAATATAGGAAAGATAACATTTCCACATTCCAATCACATTATATCATATCATGATATTGAAAAAAACATTGATTTATCAAATCATTTTCAAAACAATTTAAAAAATTTAATAGAGATATTTTGAGTCAAAGTGTCTCATACCACATTGAAGCATTTAAATAAATTTTCATATGAAAACATTAATGTGCATATAAATAAATCCAAAAAACATTTTTTTTAAAAAGATGACATTAATGATAAATATTTAGAATAATAAATCATTAAACCATTTAAAATGATATTTTAGTTAAAGAGTTTTTAATAAATTGAGAGATGCTTGAATACAAATAATTGAGGAAAAAAATTTAATCAGAACTTCATAATATCATGAGAATAAAAAGATTCATGATATAAGATTCCAAATGATATTATATACACCATATAAGAGTGAGTTGGTGCATGAAAACATTGAAGGTCCAATGGAATGTAAATTGAGATGAAATGCTTTATAAAGACTGTATCATTAGATTATGGACAAATCAATGACATAAATATGTGTGAAAAATAAAAATCCACCAAATATAAGTGGATATTATGTGTAAGACAATCATAGGCTATTCAAACATATTTGTTGAACAACATAATAAAGATGTAGAAGTTTAACCCAAGTAATTGAAATTGGTTGATAAAGATTCCCATACAGAAATTTGACAGCCTAACGATGTCACTTTAAAATTCCAAAAATGATTTTATGAAAGATAAGAAGGTATCTTATCACATGGACATAAAATTTACAGCAATATGGATATATAAGAACATAACCCAACATAAGAAGATGTAAATGAAAATAAGTCCTTTAAAAAGAGAGAAGGGTGAAAAGATCCCTTACCGATTGGGTAACATACAAAACATACACCCCATGAAAGATGGATCATAAAATGAAGATATAAATACCCATAAATTTAAGTATATTACATATCGAACACAATCATGGGAAGTAAAAACTCCACAAAAAATGAAATAGTGGAAAATGTAGCATGAATTCTCATGGGAATAAAAACTGAGATGAAAACCCCTTACCACCTTGTAATCAATTGAGTCGTAAGACCCAAATTTAATTATCATGAAATGAATCACAAAATACCATAAATATAAAGAAAATAAGGATAATATATATCAAATTTCAGTACACAATAAACCATATTAAATAAATAAGTGGTGAACAATGTAAATCTCCCAAAATTAAAAGTTAGATAAGAAACCACCTTACCTCGTGTCCGACATGACTAGTTTGTTCCTTTTTCTTCCATTATAATAAACTAAACATAATTTCTAATTGATTAATAACCTTTTTCAAGTTTCTTATTCTTTTTATATCACATATTACCATTTATAAACATTATTCAATCATTTAAGTTAATAATGGTCGTTTGGTCGATATTTGGTAATTGAGTCAAAATTGGACTTATTATAATTACAAGTTGTCCTTGTGGTCAATAGTCCATTATCACAAAAATTATATTAATGATTTAGATATAATATATATAATATATATCTACTATATATATGTATTAATAATATTACATAACATTTAGAGGTAAGAAGTGAAATGTACCGTTCATGTAGACGATAAGTCGTACTAATGCATGAACACTACTTTCAATTATATTTCATATTTTTATGGAATTAAAACATAATTTTACATAGTTATATTATAATTCCAGTATAATATCATATATAATATCATTAACTTCATCCTTTGTAAGTCCCACATATGGCATTAACGAGTCATATAACATTGAGGGGGTGGTACCACACTTCCTCAAATGAAATTTTCGCGTTTACCCATAATCGAAATCATATTGGTATGCTATAATTGAAAAATATAGAATCATAAAGAAAACATAAAAATAATATCTATATCATATATAAATATAGGTCAATCATAATGGCCACCTGATAGGCGGTAGGAGATAATCAAACAATCATCATTTAATGAGGTGTTTGTTTTCCATCCACAGAAACAATATTTTTTTCAACAATTAGATGGAGGTGAATGTAAGAGCAGTTTGAATACATATCATAACAATATCATAGTATATTTAGGATACTGGTGTATTTATAAAATAAAGGAATAAAAATAGTTTAGTGCTGGAGAAATAAAATAAGAGAAATTAAGTTAAGAGGAATCGTTACTTTTAACTTGGGTAACTCCCTTTGGTTTGAACCAAATAGACTTCTTGAAGTGACTTCTGCCTAAGGTAAGGATTCTAGGAGGATAATAGGCATCTTTAGAGCGTATTTGGGTAGGTTTTGTGCAAGACAAGGGTATTGAGATGTGTGAGGAATGAGTAATAAGTGAGGGGTATTTATAAGGGAGAGGACGTGTTCTTTAAGAAAGAGTGAAAATATTATTTTATTATATAATGATATTCGGTTTCTAAAGGTCCACACTAATTAAAGTCGAAGATATAATGACTACTGGTCGAAATAAAATCATCTAATAACAATTAGACAGGTTTGGGACATTATTTAAATATTTATAATCTTATTTATTTAAATCATTTATTAATGAGGTATGTACTACATCATTATTGTGTCATAAATAATTTAATATATTTTTATTATAAAAATTATTAAAAAATTACCAGGATGTAGGAAATACTTTTAGATTTCCAATTAAAATTTATAGTCGAAAATATATCTTATATAACCCCATGTAAAAATTAATTTACTAAAAGATATTTTTTTGTGTCATTTGTTCCTTTACATTTAATTAATTGATCTAAAGTGTCATTATCACTCTTAATTAGATCCATGGGGTCCTAAAATCTTACCAAATATTACCATGGCCTACCATGACTCATCCAATAAATTTTGGACAAGTTTTAAGGTAATTTTGTATGTTTATGATATTCCTTTTACCTTGAATTACCTTATTAACCTTTAAATGTGGTAAATAAAAGTCAAAATTTACCATTCACCAAAAATTATTTTCATCTTATTGAATCAAATTTTACATATAAATAAAAACCATGTATGTTATATTTTTTAAATTCAATTCACAGAAGTGGTAAAATTTCATTTAAATGAAAATGTCAGTTTTTTAACTACTACTAAGTGATTTCACTTTAAATCTAAAATTGGTGTTTTAAAAAAAATATCAAAAGTTTAGCCAAAGCTATATTTGATATTCAGAATTCAAAAAACGTGTCAATTTTACCAAATTAAAAACATATTTGTCTCATTAATTAATTTAAAATTCATCCCCGTTGTCAAAACAAATAGTGTGTTTCTAAAAAACAATAACTATTAAAAGATTGATACTTGATTATGTCCAATTTCGAAGTGAAATTAATTAAAATGACCAAAATTGGATTAAATGGTAAAAATATATTATAATTTAAATTTAAAAACAATGAAAAATATAATATAACCATATAAATAAATTAGATTAAAAGGCACTTTTGAATTAAAATACAGTATTTTTCACTATTCATCAAAAATGTACATTATCAGAAAAATCCCAAAAATTTACAAATAGTATATTTTGATATCCCAGATCTATAGAATAATTTTATATTGTGAAATATAAAATATTTAAATGGCCAAAACTATATTTAAAGAAGGTTATCCATCAAAAAGTTGTAAATCGACCTTTTAATGATTATTAGGGTATTCATGCTTAAAATTATATTCATTCATATTTTCAGCAACTAACATTTATTGGATAAATGTTGAAAAATTTAACAAACATGTATAATTATTTGTAGTTAGTTCTTTAATTTCCTACCATTACAATGGTGAGGAATTAAGTACCATTTAAAATAATAATATTATATTATTATTATTTCAGTTTAACTCAATATTGTGTGCAACGTAAGATTGCAAAGAAACATGTTATTGTGTATCGTGTACGCCATTGTACATAGAATCCCCTTTAAAGTAAAATTAATATTAAATTTAAAAATATTAATAAATATAAAAATGTCTTACTCATTATTTAACTGGGATGTTACATCCTTGCCCCCTTTTGGTAATTCCATCATCACAATTTTAAAACTGGGCTTGGAAACTTAATTGAATGACCCACATTAGAAAAAGAGTCAATAAATATATCACTTTAATATAAATAAAGTGAAGTACAAAGGACACCCGAGATAACAGATACTATGATTCCATGAAAACATGGATATGGAAGAGAAAAATAAACTATCATGTTCTGATAGAGAGTGATATAAAACATGATTAAGAGAATGTTCACCACCAAATAATCACAAACTTGTGATGGGTTAAAAAATATTTGACTCCACTGTAGGAAAAATTAACAGACAATGTTCTGGTTTTAAGTTACTTTTCATTGATGAATATTTTTAGGATATTAACTAAAAACACATGGAAACATAGTTACATGTCAATTAGACATTCATGATTTTCTAGATTTCTAACACAATGTCATATTTCCACCGAACGATGAGTATTCAGGATGACTTGTTCTCATTAAAAGTTTTATAATCAACTTTGAGAGAATCACATAATCCAAAAAAGATGAACAATAAATTTCACTTGTCTTTTGATATTAACTAAAACCAAAATGGTTAGTATGAGATCATATAATCCCCCAAAAGGATAATCCGTTATAAAAAGAAATACTACTATTAATCTCCAAAATTAAAAAAGGTACCCAAAGTTAAAGAAAGACTACTCAATATACAATTTTCCTTAAAATTAGTAAAATTTATTATGTAATATTGAAACCCAAAACTCAAGAGGATTTAAATCACATAGTATTCCACAGTAAATCGTAATATTTATCACCAAAAACATCAACTACTATTAAAGACTCATACAGAAGTGTAATTAACCTAATAACATGTTCTCTATGATAGGTTAATCGTTTTCATAAATAACCAAAATCACCATATATTATTCCAAAATATTATTTCAACCATTACTCCACAATGTAAATCCCAATGTTTCTATTTTCCTTAAGCATATAGTGTTCCCCAAAGAGAGAATGTAATCCAAAATAACATTTATCACTTAATCACCAAATCATATTCCTATACTACGAATGTCCATTTGATAAAACATATAATCCAAAATAAAAATGTTATTGAGCAATAAAATCATTTAACTAAAAATAATTAATCATACTAACTAGGGACTACACGTAGTCTTGGGGTAGGTGATAAATCCCTATTACACTTTTGATGTTGGTTCGATTATCGCATCTTTATCCGATGTGATGGGTTCTCACAGAGTTTTCGTGTTGTCTTTATTCAAAAAATGTAAAATTTCCTAAAATTCTAAAAAAAGAGAACAATTCCTCAAAAATAACTATAACATAATTTATCCTCAAAGGTTATATAATACATTTTTTCCACACCAAAATGTAATAACCATTTATCGAATCTAAAATATCTATAACACTTTCTCATATGTTAACCATTATGGTTATATCACTTCTAGTTGAATTACACCCTATCCTCTAAGGTTATCTATACTGACCTCTAATAACAACTATAAGGATGCAGCCTTAAACATGACATATTATTTCATTAAATAGATAATTTTCATTGGGGATCTGTTCTGGTTTAGAGTTTTAGTGAATTCGGTCATAATATTTACATAATAACATGAATATTACATATAAAAAATTCTACTCTGTATCAATTTTTATCATAAAAAACTCATAATAAGAGTCATGTCTAGTTTCATGTTTTAGATAGCAAGACTTTCCCTTTGATCCCATCCTTGAACCTATTCATCTTTATGTCCTATGAAATACATTTCAAAACCTAGGATGAGCATAAAAAGCTCAGTAAGCGTTATAAAATAAATAAAAGAAACATTTTCCCAAATAATAATATATGAAACCATTCTTTTCAATCATAACATACGTCCTGAAATCATAATATTTATGAATAACACATAGAAATCCTAAATCATAATGGTAGCATAGAGAATTCATAACAAAATTACAATGTATCTATCACAAATACATAGGGATTCTCATTTGGAATACCCATCAAAATATATACCATAAATCACATAGAAGAAACATTGACGTTTACCCCCATCAAGTTACCTGATGCATTGGAGAGCTATCTCGGGCTCACTCATCCTATGTTTATCACGGATCCACCCGTATATGTAAACAAGTCCCAATAACCATAATCATAACAGATAACACAATCATATACGAAATTTAAAATTTCCACATTCCAATCAAATTATATCAAATCTGGATATTGAAATAAACAATGCTTTATCAAACCATTTATCACATTTACTAAAGAGATTTATGAATCAAAGTGTCCCATACCACATAGAAGCTTTTATATTAATTTTCAATTGAAAACATTAATTTCTATATAAATAAATTCTTAAAACCATTTTATTAAAACATGGGCATTAATGATAAATATTTAGAAGAAAAAATCTTTAAAACATTTAAAATGATATTTTATTTAATGATCTTTTAATAAAATGAGAGACACTTGAATTCAAATAATTGAGGAATAACATTTAATCAGAATGAAAAAATAGAATTAGAATAAAGGGATTCATGATATAATATTCCAAGGACAGTATATACACCATATAAGAATGAATTGGTGCATAACTACATTTTTGTCTTAATGGATTGTAAATTGAGACGAAATCACTAATAAAGACAGTATCCTTAGATTAGGATAAATCAATGACATAATTATGTGTGAAAAATATAAATACACCCAATATGAGTTTATATTAAGTGTAAGACAATCAGAGGATATTTACACATATTTATAGCACAACATAATCAAGAAGTATATGTTTATCCGAAGGAATTTAAATTGGGTGAAGAAGTTTCCCATATAGAAATTCGATAGCCTAACAGTGTCACTTTAAAATTTAGAAAATGAGTTAATTAGAGAGAAAAGGGTATCTCATTACATGAAAATAATATTTATAGAAATATGGATATGTAAGAACATATCCCAACATAAGAATATGTAAATTAAAAGACATAACAAAAACAACTCTTTTAAAAAAATAGAAGTGTGAAATTTTTCCTTACCGATTTGGTAATATAAGAAACATACACCCCATAAAAGAAGGATCATAAAATGAATATGTAAATACACATTAATTTATTTATATTAAACATATAATACAATCATGGGAAGTACATACACCATACAAAATAAAATAGTGGAAAATGTAGCATGAATTCTCACAGGAATAAAAAATTAGATGAAAACCCCTTACCATGTTGTAATCGATTGAGTCGTAAGACAAAAAGTTAATAATACCCAAATTAATCACATAATACCATGAATATAAAGAACTTAAGGACATCCTCATTAGCATAATCAAATTATGTGATGAAGGTTACCTAAAAAATTTTAGGAATGATAAATGTTTATCACACAATTCCTTGGAGAGTTTATTATTTATTCACAGAGACATGAGAATATATAGACACTAAAAGTAGAAGGCCTTAGGAGCTAAGACCTACCTATCCATAGTCGAATGGAAGATCAATATTTGTTATGGAATATAAGAATATGATATTGTAACCTTAGAAACCTATGTGAACATTCAAAGAAAAGATATGTTAAGGATCTTCCAGAGCATAGATTTGATTCTTCAAAAGTTGGTGATCCTTGTTAATATGGAAAGAAACATAAGTAAATCTTTCAATAAATTGGAGAAGTCTCAAATTATGAGTCATTACAGTTACTCTATATGGATCTTTTTAGTCCAACACAAACTATAATTATTGGAGGAAAATATTCTTAATTTTTTCTAGTACATGATTAGACCAGTTTTATGTGGTTCTAGTTTCTAGAAAATAAATATAAAGCCTTTTCATATTTTAAAATGATTTAGTCCCATGAAAAAAATAATAAAAACATCCATTGATATCTATTCATAGTAATCATGGATGAGATTATGAAAATTCTGATTTTTAAACCATATGCTGATAAAAAATAATTTATCACAACTTCTCATCCCCAATAACTCATCAAAATAATTGTGTTGTTGAATGAATAAATTGAATTCTTTAAGACATAACTAGAACTATGTTGAATGAATATTATATTTCTAAACACTTTCATGCTGATGTTTTTACCACTGCTTGTTATAACAAAAATTGAGTTTTAATTAGACCTTTTCCTGACAAAACACCTTGTGAATTGTGGACTAGTCGAAAACCTACACATTATCACTTTAATGATTTCAGATGAAAACTGTTCATTTGTAATACTAAATATATCATGCTCAAATTTGCACCCAAATCCGCTGAAGAAATTTTTAGAGGCTATTCCACTACTTCTCAGGCTTAAAATGTTTTTAACGAAAATAATTGTAGTGTTGAAGAATTAGTTCCTATTAAATATGACGAAAATAATCCTTTTTTAAAACAACACCAACCTACATCCTCAGATGTGTTTTAAAAACCTCATTATCTACCTTTTATAGAAGATTTATCTAATAAGGATAATACCCAAGAAAATATTTCGCAATATTTTTCCCGAAATGATATTATAACTTATGTTGATGAACATGTGTAACAAAACCCAAATAATTTTTTTTATGAATCATCCAAGTGATAGTATCATTGGAGTTGTAAATAAAACATTAAGGACTAGAAGTTCATTATGTAATGAGGTATAACATTTTGCATTTCTTTCCCTCTTAGAATAAAAAAGAACTGATGAGGCATTAGGTGATAATGATTGGATTAATGCCATACAAGATGAGTTAAATGAATTCGAATGTAACAAATTCCGGACCGTGAATGAATATCCTAAGTAAAATTTAGTAATGGTAGTAAAATGGGTTTTCAAAAATAAATGTGATGAAAATAGAATTATAGTAATAAATAAATCTTGAATAGTTTCTAAAAGATATAATCAACAAGAAGAAATAGACTCTGAAGAAACCTATGATCGAGTAAATGTACTTGAAACAATTTGAATTTTACATGCCATTAATGAATTAATTGTTTTCACACATTTTCAAATGGACATAAACTATGATTTCCTTATAGGATATGTTCTAGAGGAAGTTTATGTTGAAGAAACACTTGGATTTGATGAAAAAAATATCCTGAATATTTTTTCAAACATACAAAAGCTTTATGTGGACAAAAAGAAACCCCTAGATATTAATTTGATAGACTTAAATGATTTTTGATAAAAACAAACCATGTTAAGGGAACTGCTGTTCCCACTCTTTTGATAATGAAATATAAGAAAAATTTCTTGATTGTTCCAATATAAGTTGATGAAATTTTGTTTGGATCAACTCACCAATATTTAACTAACTTGTTTTTGAATATCAAGAAATATGAGTTTCAAATGATTATGTAGGGTGAGTTAACATATTTCATAGGTTTTAAAATATCTCAAAAACCAAAAGAAACGTATATATCTCCAAATATGTATATTAAAGATCTTCATAAAAAGAATTGATATGACAACACTAAAAGTATAAGAATGCTAATTTGTACCTCAAGTTATCTTTTTCATGATGAATATGGGAAACCAGTAATTCAAACATTCAAAAGCTTTATATGGACTTAAAGAAAACCCTAGAAATTAAAATGATAGAGTTACATGATTTTTGTTAAAAACCAATTATGTTAAGGGAACTGCAGATCCCACTCTTTTGATAACAAAATATAAGAAAAATTTATTGATTGTTCCAATATATTATTATGACATTATTTTTGGATCCACTCACCAATAATTAACTAACATGTATGTAAATATCAATAAATATGAGTTTGAAATGAGTATGTAGGGTGATTTAACATTTTTCATTGGTTTTAAAATATCTCAAAAAACCAGAAGAAGCTTATATATCTCCAAATATGTATATTAAAGATATTAATAAAAAGAATTGATATGAAAACAGTAAAAGTATAAGAACTCTAATTTTTACCTCAAATTCTCTTGATCATGATGAATATGGGAAAAAAGTAGCTCAAACAAATTTTATATGTATGATATGATGTTTATTATACGTAATAGGTAGTTTATTAGACTTGATATTTTCAGAATGATTATGGGCACGATAACAATCTAATCCAAAGAAATCACATTTAAAAATATTTAAAATAATTATTCTCTATTTTACGTGAACCATTGATTAAGGACTTTTCTATTCTTCTAGAAATTATTTTGTTTAAAAAATCTGATGATAATATTGGAGGATGTAGGATAGATAATAAAAGTACATCTAAAACCTGTCATTTCATATGTAATTCATTAGTTTCTTGAAAATGTAAGAAGCAACCCTCAGTATCACATTCCACTGATAATGTAGAATATGTAGCATCTAGATGTTGTTGTGCTCAAGTGTTGTGGATGCAACACACACTCATAGACTATGGCATGTGTTTTACCAAAAAACAGGTATTGCATGATAATACAAGTGTTATTTTCCTATAAAGAAACCATTCACATCACTCTCGTGTAAAATAGAAAGAACATAAGAATCTATTTTGTAGGGATCACACACTAAAAAAAGATATCAGTCTGTATTTTATAGAAACACAAGATCAACATGCTAATATCTTTACAAAATCATTAACCTCTGATATATTTTAATTCATTAAACCAAATTTTGGAATTTTAACCATAAAGTAGTCTTCCATATTAAATTTTTTTTGAAACATGTCTCCATATCTTAGGAAACTAATTTTCATAGTGGATTAAATTTTCCCCCAATTTTGTTTGTTCTTAATTAATTTTTTTAGGAAAAAAAATCTTTCTTAATAAATTTTCTCAGAACCCAGTGTTTTGTCAATATTAATAATTTTTTTAGAACCCAATATTTTTATCTATTAATCAAATTTTGTGTGAAACCCTAAATTTTTAGAATCCAATATTCTAGATTAAAAAATTACTTTTCTTTAACAAAAAATTATGGATTCTAAGAAGAACCTTTTCATATCTAACAATTCATTTTAATCAGCGTAGAAGGAATGTTTAAATACTTAAATCATCAAAGATGTATTTTTTAATATGTTTATATTTTAATCATGTTTTATGAAAAATCTATCACATTAAATTTCTAAATTATATTTTTCCCTTAAAACATAAATATATTGAAACCTACCAAATCCTTCATTGCACACATCTCAACATTCAGATCAGATTATGTGTTTTTAAATTGTGGGATCAATTCTGTATTTCAAACCATCTCCTCAAAGCCCACATAAATCCCCCCATATTCCTTATATCACATCGGTTCTTCAAATATCTATGATCATAAGCTCTGATCCTCTTCAAATAGGTTGTTTAGTTCTCCATGTTTTCTTATAATCTAGATAACGATTGATTATTCCTCATCGAAATAAATGTCTTCAACAAATAAAATCAAGGATTTTAAAATTTACTGGGAAATATTGGTTGACCCATTTTTTTCTATGTATAATAATTTGATTATAATGAATGTCATGCTGAATGGATGGGAGAGTCTATTTGTAGCTAAGTAGAAGATTTATGATCTTATTTATCCTAACATTCATATAGAAATACTTGACTTAGTTTGTTTTTAGGAGGAATGGAGAAGGGAGGAATTTTTATTTACTGTTATGGGAAAACCTATTCTTTGTCATTCAATATGGCATCAAATATTTATGGAATTTTGTATGAAGGTGAGGAAATTTTCTCCTCTAAGAAGTTTAAAGATAATTCAGAATTATTTGAGAAGGAAAAAAGTAATTGAGTTCCTTGGAATCAAGGGAGTAAAATCACAGAAGATCAACCTTATGTGGATAAATATCAGGATATTAGCCTTTTGGGTACTGTTTGATCTTATTCACAGAAAATGAGACAAGGACTCATTGATGAAAAGTGATATTTTTATATGTGACATTTTGGTTAACCCAAGAGAGAAATATTTTGTTAAGTACATACAATTGGCATTCACCAACAATAATAATGGACTCTAAAGTATCATATTATCATGTATCTAGTGATCTTTTTGAATATCGTTTTTCTTTGTTTAGAATATTTTAAAATAATGTTCCATTTTAATCCCGGAATGTTGAAAATCATGTTGCTGAGTGATGAAACTCAAAGAAGAATGAAATTTGGATTCAATATAAAATCAGGTTTGTATTATTATTATTTTGAAAGTGAAGTTAAAGATTTATTCAAGATAGGGGAAGTAGGATAAACATCTAAGAAAACCCAAAATAAGAGAAAAGAGATGGAACCAGAAACCAATGAAAAATTTAATGTTCTGGAAATACAGTTGATTCCAGAAAATATGAAAAAGAAAAATAAAATTCTTTAAAGAAGTGGTAAAAAATAGGGGATGTGGAAGAAGAGTAAGTAGAAGGGAGGTCAATTCTTTGGTTCAAACCCTACTAAGGCAAAATCCTTGAAATTCTAAATAGCTGAAGAACCTGAAATGTAGGAAAAAGTGATGAAGCTAAAGAAGAAAATGACAGAAGCTGAAATTATTCCAATATAACTCAATGACACTGAAAGGACATATGAACAGATTCAGGTACCAAAATCCTTTCTCCAAGAATAAATTCCTTTAGGTACTCCGGGAAATAAAATGTCAATTTTGAAAACTGTTGTGGATGAATAGATAGTTCAAGACGAATAAGTATAATAAGAACAGTAAGAATAAGACGATGAAAGTGATAATGTGATTATGTATGTGGAATAATATCAAGATAAGTATATTCATTATATGAGATATCAATCCAGACATCTGAGGATGAGTCAATAAAAAATGATTCTCAAGGAAAGGAAGATGGCGGACATGAGGATGTTGATAAACCAACAGATGATGAGCGTAGAAATCATGATTTCATCAAACCAAATGATGTTATGGATGATGTCAAGCATATAGTGGTTGGTGAAGAAAAGATAGTTTAACTCTCTCATAATGATCATGAGTCTCCAAGGGTAGAGAGGATTATTTCCAATGTGGACAAAATAAAAACAGGTTGTTGATGATACGCCTAAGAAAGAAGTTATTGTAAAATCCATGAAGGATTTTGGTGGACCATCCAAGATAAAAGATGAAGAGTTAGAGAATAAATCATCTCCTATAAGGGAATAAAATTTCAAATAATCATCTACGATGGGTTAGGATTTCATTTTTTTAGTCTTTCTTGAAGTTATCGAACATGTCAACTTTGATCCCCATTATTTATTTGATATGTCAGTTTCTTCAACAATATTTCAATGAGAAGGTCGAATTGTTAAGAATGCTCAAGGAAACTTTTTTCTGGCATGAGGTATAGTTCAAAAAATTTCATATTTGTTATTATTCTCAAAAGAGATCATGTATAGAAATAAAAAAATGGTCTAAATGAATTATTGATGCCATGGAAATCTTTGATGACATCAAATATTCAGTAAAATATGATTTTGATAAGTCAGATGATATACTAAAAAAATGTTCACTATATTTTTCTGAAAACCTGAATCATGATCATGTAACCTAGAAGTTGGAGGATAATAATATGAATGGGATGTTAAATTTAGTTTCCATCAATTTAATGAGTGAAAGGGAGTACAGGGAAAAGTTTGAATAAATTTTCAATCACCAAGAAGTGGTAGTAAATTCTCAGGAAGAAATTTTGACCTCTCAAGAAGAAAATATCGAGGACTTAGAAAAGATGATCCATGATCAGGAACTATTTATCTAGGGGTTTGAGGATGAACACAAGGATCTCATGAAGATAAAGGATACCCTGAGAAAGCTCATTCTAAAGTATTAGAAGGGTGAATAATTTTCCACCCAATCTAATCTCTGGTTATTTATTTTCCTTGTCACTCATTTTCCTATCATAATGAAAATTTGTATATCCTTCCATTTTTTGTCATGTATATCACTATCCTTTCAGGTACTATTACTTTTTATCATTCACTCATTCTTTTTTGATAGTCAAAAATGGTGAGAAAAGAATTATCAAATGAATACTAAGTATAAAGAAAAGAATGCCCAATGTAAGGGTGGATTATGTAAATGGGAGTATACTTAAACAAGAAAAATTCACTTCTATATGAAATACAAAATAAGATCATTGGGGATTTCAGAACCAATGGGGGAGATTTTTATATTCATCATGGATTATAAGTAAAGGGATATAAGTTTCTTCATTTATCATTCAAAAATAATAATCTTGATTCATTATTTTTTTGAATCGTTTTTATGATTCCCAAAAGGGGTAGATTTTTGAGTCAATATGGTTTACTTATAAATATTTCATTCCTATATGTTTTGAAAATGACAAAAACATTTTCTTATGGAAAATTGTATTTATATTTGAATTATTTTATTAAAAATGTTTTTTCCCTCTCTAAATGTTTTATCCTTACCCTGCCTTCTAACACCTTATTCAATGTCTTCTCAAAACCATGTCTAACCATTTTTTTACTAAGTCAAAAATTAGGGTCCTTTACAAATCCTTATAATCTTATTTTTTCTTCTTTATTGATTATTTCAGTTTTTTGACACCATGTTATTTGTAATTCAGACTCCGAATTCTCAGAATACAAACTCCAAATTCCTCTAAATTCATAATCCAAATTCCTCAGAATTTAGACTCTAAATTATTTAAAAGGTAGTATCCAAATATCCATGTTTCACTAATATTATTGATTATTTGTTTAGACACCTATTTCCATTTTTATTTACACTCCAATTATTTTAATTTGGTTAAGATGGATCATTATCCATACAAATATTTTTGTCACAATTAAACGATGTCATAAAATTTGATTCTAACTAACCGTTGGTTGAGTGAAACATATACAGGTCCCTCTGAGATTCATGGAAAAATATGAATGTTGATGGAGAGAGAAAAATATTGATATTATTCCTATAAAAAGGAGCTCATTCGAATGCGGCCATTATCTATCTACCTATTTATGATCCTAGAGATTGTATACTTTTAAGAGATTTCTAGAGAAAGAAATACCATTGTGGAATGTGAATTTTATCAACATATTGTTCAAAATTGACCATCTAGTTCATCATGTTAATGCAACTCCTATTGTAGCTGATTCTAATCGAGGGCTTCATGTGATAGGAAGATAATGGTTTAAACTACCTTAAAGATCGAGGTCTTGCAGGGATACCAAGTTGGACTCTGATTTTTTTTATCAAGGGCATACCCTAGTATAGTTCAGATAGAGTTTCTTGAAAGTATAAATCTAAGGACCATTATCCAAAGTTTTTTGATACACTACTCGTTGGGATAAAAGAATTCCAACTTGTTTACATAATTTTTGTTTCATGATTTATTTTTTCTTTATTTTTTTAATGAATGAATGTATAAAATTCTTATAATTTATTTTACATTTACTTAGTATAATAAACAAGATTCTATACAAATTAAGGTAGAATATTTCTCTTTGTAAATTGATCATAAATATTCTTTTTCAGATCTATTTTTTTAGACCCTAATAAAAAACATTTCTCAGTGAAGAACTAAAAGGGTTTTTGAATTTACCTTATTTATCATTGTTAATCATAGTTTGTTCCTTTATGGTTAAAATGAATGTTTTTAAACCTAAATTTAACCCCCTCTATTAGTTGAAAATCTATATATATATATTTTGATCCTTTAAATATGTCACAAAGAGTTATAATGATGTAATTAATGTATATATATATGAGAATAATGAAATTATTATCATCATAAAATTTTTATATATTGGATACTTTATCACAATTAAATTAAATGGAAAATAATAATATTTCTAATTCATATGCTGGGAATATCACCTCCACAATGTGATGTTGTTCATTTTTCATTATCAAATGGAATGGATTATATATATAAGTATTTATAAATAAATAATGAGGTATTTATGATATAATTTTCAGAATGTAATGATAAAATAATACAAACCTTTTTCCATAATGATCTTCAAAAAATGGAAATGGTTCTCTTGTGTAAATGAGCCCTATTCTATACATGATTGCATCATAGTACCATTTTCATATCTATATTTCATGATTAAAATAAATAGTACAATAAATATATAAAATTTATAATTATTTGATAATTATTATTTAGCACTGGATGGAATAAAGTCCTCTTTGACTATATTCAGTATAAAGACGTCTTTTTGAACTTTTGAACAAAATCTAATCAAACTGATGAAATTAACTAAAATGATTATGTAATCGTATATTACATGGTACATAGATAAATAAAATAAATAATGAAAATTAAATAGGCCCTAAATAGAAATAATAAATTAACCTAAGGTCTGATTTTAGGATGATATGGAACATCCATGATGATTCAGATTTGTGGTATGTGAAACATTAACCTAAAACCTCATTTTAAATTTTATAATGATTTATATTCAAAATCATTCTCTTCAAATTCCAATTTTGAAATTATTTAATGATTTTTTATAGAGATAAAAAATAACTATAAAATGAATTTTATACCACATAAAATAAAGATTATTCACACTAGGATATTATTTCATAATATTTTATCTTCTATGAAAAAGATAAAATGAATGTTATATTTTAATATGTACCACTAAAACAAATTTTCTCACCATAGAAATGGTTACATAATGTTTTTTTCATCTATAATATTTCACTACATCTTAAAAGAATACTTGTCCCTCCCTTTTGAGGAATTTTGGTATTGAAAATGGGGTTGTATGAAAAATGGGTTTTTTATATCCAATATTAAATTTCATGTTAGTTTAAAATAGTGTTTTATAGGTAACTATGAGAAATGAACCTCTATAACCCTTATTCGAATTGATATTTACAAGTAGTATCCCATACAAATATGATCTTATGTTGAATCCCATTATTATGTATGATCTTGTGAACATAATATCTCTCTTATTCATTTGTGTAGATGGTATTCCTAAAAGGAATTATGTTTTTAGAATTTATCAACTTCTCTATGATTACCTTTATATTTTCACTGTCTAGAGGTGAATTTGGAACCCTTGTCATGAAATCATTGGTGATGTCATCTCATTTCCACTAATGATTGGGTATCAACTGTAAATGACGAGTAGTCTGCTAGTTTTCAAAAAATATATGAATAAAGGTGGAACAAATAGTATCAAAACTTATTATCTACTACATCATTCCAAGAAACCAGTATAAGATGAATTAGCCCCAATTCATATTAGTTAACTTTCAATGGTATTACCACATAGATTAATGAAATTAACACATAAGATCCTCTTTCATTCTTATAGTTACCCAAATATGACCACATATATACAAGATCATATCTTCATCATTATCCAAACCACGCGTTATATCATCACATAGAAAATGATTCATCATAGAAAATAATTTGGGATATAAATGTTTCATACACTTTATGTGATATATATGTGTGGAATTTAGTTAAAAGGTCTTAATAAATATTTCATTATGATACTCATGATCTTATATATTTATTCAAAATGATGTTCCATGAAAAACCATTCCTTAATAGATTCAAAAAAATATTCATTTATGTTTTATAATATAGAGAATCAGTGACTTCATTTCCCTTACCAAGCATATAAACATGTTCAAAGTGGAAAAATTAAATATAGTTGACCCATGTTAACAATCATAGGTTCACGTATAATTTATTGTATATGTATATAATTATTTTTGAGTCTGTGTATCTATCAATTATTTGTTATATCAAATAATTTATATTTAAATGTAGAGCTTAAACAATAGCTGCTAATATGTGGTAGTGTATCTTGTAATTAAGGTCATGTTCTCCCATCCATCTGAATGTTTATTGAAAATAAACTATTTATCCACTTCATGGATCTGGTAAAATATTTATCTTCTTAATTTTCATTATTACATTCAACTCTTCAAAGGCTTCAACACAAGTTTCATACTATGAAATTTAACATGCTTCCTATTTAACCATGTGTGTGGTGTTTCAAGGAATGAAATTTATGAATGAATTATAGATAATAACAATCTATCCCAATTAATCACCATTTATAAAGGATGTCATTGGTATTCACCCAGAAAACAGAAACTCTCACCTTATCTAGATGTAGATACAAACATACTTATTATAAAATATGTCCTAATATGTGAACATGATCAATCCAAAATGGATTTTTTTAGAATAGAATAGAAAATATTCTATCTATGTGCACTCTTAATAATATCATAGTTTTTGAAATGATCATGCCATTAAAAAAAATAATCATAGAAACATTTGGTGAAAACACACTCAAATCTAACTAGGTATGGGTGGAAAACAAGGTTCATCAAGTCCATTAAAATAGACATCATTTTCATTTAACCTAAATGTATTAAAAGATATCATTATAGTTTATACCTATTTCAAATAAAATTCATGGTATATACGAGACACTTACCCATACCAGATGATAATTTTTCATCAATTCCATCAATGAAATGACCATCAATAAATCAAAATCAACTACTAGGAGCTGTTTTAAATGCTTTCATATTGTTTTATGATGGTTTCCAAAAACTTCCACTAATGTTGGTGTTGGAATCCAAAAAACAATGGTGCCATACATTAATAGTGGTTTTTAGGAAACATCAAAAAACTTTTTTTAGTGATGTTCATTTCATTTTTTCTATGGGTTCCCCTCTAAAAAATACACATGTGATTGTGGTAGTTGAAAACACTACTAAACATACCAATATGTTGTGATAGTTTAATCCAAAAATATAAATTTATTTACATTATAGAGAAGAATTTTAAACAAATTCAAAATAATATTTTCACATATAGAGTGGGGGTTGAAACCATGTCTATATGGAGCTATTCAGAAAAAATATAGCTACAGAAACCACAACCATAGAACATGAAAAAAAATTGTACACTATACAATCCTTAGAAAATGTTCATGTAAAACATAAACATAATCAGAACCTATAATGATAAATTTAAACAATACTGTCATACAAAAAATATGTAATATTAGAAGAATAATAACCAACCCATAATAAATGTGAATAATTTAATGTAATGTTCCACATGATTTTATTTTTATAGCTACGTAATTTATTACTATTAATTTTATCCTTATTCTAGATAAATTATATAAATTAACCCATGTTGGGTGTTTTAAAGTATGTCATGAACAAGTGAACTATGTTATAAAACACTGTTCACCCAATGATAAATTATTGAATTTCATGGTTAAGAAAAAAGTGGTGGCATCCTTGTGAATTAGTTTAAATTTTAATGTGGTTAACAATATAACTGTAGGTATCCTAGAATGTGTAGCATTTGGTTTGGATATTTCTCAATATTATGTTAATCATTGTACTTTTATGTATTATCTTATTATTTTTAATGTACTCATATTTAATAGTGAGTAATTAATTATGTCATAAGACTGTTTATGTGTGGTTTTTATATGGGTTCCTTGTGACATGAGTTAGGTGAGAATTCCAACCATTTGAATTTGATTTTATAGCATGGTTTTGTGGATTGCGTTGGATGGGGATGCCAATGATGTGGGGAACCATGAAGGAAATGTGTGTTTTTTGTTCATGTCGATGATAAACTAGTGAGATATTATGAATCATATTTTGTGTTTTGGATCTTGGATACATTCCATCTAGGGATATGGAAATTGTGATAAATTGGGTTATATGATGAGATAAGGTAAATCATATGAACTATACATTTGAGTAAAATATCATTTCATATCAGCATGCAAATTTATGTTTTATTTAAATTTATATGATGTAATATAATTAGAATATTTTTTTTATAACTATAATGACTCTATTTAGATGTTATTAAAGATCTAAGTTAGAACCAAGAAGAAACATGATTGGAATATGACAAACAAAATAAGGAAAATTATTTATAACATATAATGAAGAACTTCGAGTTCCCACATTCAAACCTTCCTTCATTGGAGGACTTACACTTTCATCATAAAATAAATATATTCCTAGCATCAGATTTCATTTTTTTGACGTAATTTGAAAAATTCACTTCTAAACTAAAATATGTTACGTGTGTCTTTGAAAAGGTAGAAAAAGGACCCTATTATAGATTATATTGACAATAATTTCTAGAAATACTCAATCATTAACCTATAAGGATTATAATTTTATTGCATATGTGACCCAAAAAGAGATTATGATAAATAATGACAAGATATTCCTTGACCCAAACACATATTTGAAATGGTTCTAATATATTTTAAATAATAATTATCACCTTAATATTTTGATATTTATAATATATTAACGTGTACTTGATAACCCCGAAAATACCATCACATAATATCTAATGATGAGATATAAACATTTTGTAGTTAAGGGTGGGGAATCATCAAGTGAAAATATTGATCCAACATGATTTTTCTTGTATTTTACATTAATAAAGTTTATGGTAATATAGTTTTTGTTAATATATATTGTGGAGTAGATTTTTTATGTAGTTTGGTGTTCCCAATAATGTTCATGAGAATTGATTTGCAGGTTCTCTCAATGATGATCCATAAAAAATAATAGTTTATATGATGGAATATGTTTATTCCATTAAAAATACTACATGAAGAATAATATATTGGAATATTGGGTTAGAAATTATATATAGTTTCATCTAGTAGCTGGTAGGTATTCAATATACACATTATACAAGGTCACTGTTTTATATTATTTCATTAGATGAGTTTTATTGTATGAATTAAATTAGAGAAGATGTTTTTTATATATAGTAATTAAAATTTTATCACTACGAATAAACTAGTATATGGTCATGATTATGATATTTTACATATCGACTAATTTTTAGAAGATTTGATATGTTTGTTGAAGAAAATAAATGTTGATGACATACCCCATGGATGATGAGTTCTATTTTTTATTAACTATGGCCATATATAACTTTATTATGACATCTCGTAGAGGAGAGTGAAGATAAAAATATATATGATTCCCATAAAAGAATAATACTAGTAGGATGTCAAGATGCAAGCTAACCTAGATGTTTAGTTATATATGTATAACTTGGTGAATTGCATAGTGGGAGTCAGAACTAAATAAAGATCATAAATGTTTGAATCATACATGTTATTTTGAAATGATCTCTAGGAGGTGGAATTTCAAGGAATACTAAAAAAGAAGACACCATGAATATTTTCATGCAATGTAATTGAAATAGAGATAGTCTATAACAGAAACCACAACATGGTTTCCTAATCACCATATTAATGTTAGTGTACTATATGTTTAGTTATACATAATTATGGAATCACAAGTTGTCCTTAATCTGTACTCATTAGACATTGTTCAACACCATCTATTTCATCATCACTAATCCATACTAATGACACATGTATGACAATGTTCGTGAAAAAATATACACTATTGTATATTTAAAATTAATGAAAAAAAAACAATAACTGTTTGGGTAATAAATGATTATGAAGTTACAGGATTTACCATCCCACTCAATCCATCCATCAACACAATATCATGGAGTAATCATATAGTATTTTTCAAAAATAATTCAATCAATGATTTAGTATGGAAATGGGCGTTTAATATTGATTATTTATGTGATCCTCATGTTCACGGATTATGATCCCCTAAATTAGAATTGTGATTTGAGTTGAAAAAAACTCCCTCTCAACATTTCAAGGTATGGATTAACTATTATTTAGAGTGGATGTTTTTGTAATCCTCGATGGCCTATCAACCACCTCATATTGTAATGGTCCAAAATCCACCTGCACACATGATGAGGATGCATCATACCATGGACCTGACTTAATGGATCATCCTTGGAGATTGAGAAGGACTCTCGAGGAATGTAATCAAATAGTTATTTTATTTTCACCTATATTTCAATCATCTATCATAATTAATGATATACATATAATGAAAGTGACAACTATCAAATAGTTTTTACAATGTAAAAGTAAATAATATCCCATAAAATTTTGTATGATCATTCACATAACTCCCATCATATTTTTTTATAAACATCCACCCAAAATTCTATTTAGGAGAGTTGGTCCATTAAATGAATTTACTATATAGAACAACTATAAATAAAAAATGTAACATATGAAACAGATAATGTCATCATTTAAATATTTAAACTAATGAAACTACTACCACTACCTATTTCTTTATTGAAAAACTATATTAATTAATAGTGAGGGGAATGATTTTTTCAGGTATACATGATGTATTTTTCCTTAAAACAACTTGATTTAAATAACATGTAATTTAATATTAATGAATGAAATGATAAATTCATTTTATATGCATGTTCATAAGTAAAATACGATTAATATAATAATATATATTTTAATACATTGTGATTATAATGATGGTTACTATTAATAAACACAATACACTTCTCTCTAGGTACCCCTTAAGGTACCTTATCATACTTATTTTGAGTGGAAGGTTATTTTCCCTGGAATTATGTCCATATTCTCATTTGAAAACAATTCCACTTCATAACATAAATTTTTACCATCCACTTCCATGCAACAAAATGAATGATGGTAATGTGGAATAAAATCTATATGAACAGATTATTTTTTTAAAATATTATATCATAATTAAATGATGATATTAAATTAAACCATAATATTTTTAAAGTACCTTTATCTTGAAATCAAATACTATATTCTTCCAAGATTATGGAATATACCTCCAGTGGGAATAGATAATCGGAACTATAACTGGCACTACGACTGGCAGAAAAATAATATTGTAAACTAATTCCAGGACACCATTCATGGGGACCCCATTACAGTAAAATAAGATATCTATATTTAATATGACCAGATTATAAACCACAAAAATCATTATATTTATCACTATAGTATCATTGTTTTCATATATTATGGTAAGATATATTGAGAAATAAGAAAATTGAAATCAAATTAATCACATTAATATTTATATTAATAACCTTCACTATTTAATATCATTGAAATAAAACATGAGTGACAAACCATTGCCTCAATACTAAAACTACTCAATGTGGAGGAGATTTCATAGATGCTGATGGGAAGGAGAAGGATGGTGAAACATGTACTATCAGAATGTGGGAGGGTGTGACATATGTTGATAGATGGCATGATAAGGGTGTATTAGATGCATTTGGGATTGAGCCCAATTGATCATCAATTATATGTATAGTCAAGTGAATATCAGTTTAGAGTCAACTGGGGTTAGTCAAACACTTCTCCCATGGCATTCCTCACATTTAATCAAATAAAATTAACTTCAAAACATATATTTCATCAAATTCCTAAAGAAATAATAATTATAAATAATAACTGAAGAATAGTACTAAAAACAAAATAAATATCTCAATGATAATGAATGAAAATGCATATAACACTAGATATTGATAAATTAAAGGATGGATGGACAAACAATCAATTATTACATCAATCATGTCATATTTTTCTCTCCATCATTACAACATATACATTGACATCCATTGAAAGAATAATTTCATCAATATCATAATCGAAATAATAATTTTTTTCTTGCATTCAACAGGATCCAATGTCATTTGTAAAATATTCCACAACATAACCTATATCATAAAATCATCTTTATTTTATGTAAACTATTACACTCCACCCTTCATTGACAACATCTTCTGCATAATATTCCATTTTTTGTTATGATGAAAAGATATATAGCTAATTTAGTTCATATTCTCTAATATCCATTATACAAGTTATGTTCAAATATATAAATTACAATAATCATCTTTTAGTACCCATAGTAATATTGACCCACATTAATTTGAATAATTAAACTAAAAAACGATTGATGTAGTTTAATTAAACAGTATCTGTCAACATTCCATACTATCCCAATTAGATAACTATTAATATTCAACTATTTTGTATTTTCACATCCCCTTCCTGATCGATTGTATGAAATCTATAGCCAGTCACACTGTATGTGTCGAGTTTTCAACATTTTTTAGAGGACCTCATGCACGAACCATCAAATCTTTTGAAATATATTCATGAGTATCAGAATGAAATATCTAAAAAAGCAATATACAATAATAGATTTAAAAAATATATCTTCCAACCAAATATACATATTTAATGAAATATTTTTAAACATACATGACATGAAAACCATTTTGAAAGATCGTAATTAATATCCTTTGTTATATCATTATCATTTAAATTCATTTTAAATTCGTGTAGGATTTTAGATCAACCAAAATGATCGGCCAATGGAAGAATATATTTTTAATTACCCATGTAGTAGTGATATATATATATTTAATCAAAATTTATAAAATGATTGAATATTCTATTAATGTATTCAATATATCTGTAAAAAAATATACGACAACCCTCTGATAAAAAACCATTACGTAAATAAACAATAGGTTGAGATTTATATTTCATGTATGATTTCAAATGTCTATGATTTCTTGAAATATAATTAATGAAATATAATTGTTTATTAAATGAATTGTAAATAATTTTTCAGAAATGTTTAAAAACATATACACTATTTACCTCCCAAATAGATATATCTATTGATAATTTATGAGGACTCTTATGTTAGTTTTCTTGAAAAAAGCACTTTTCAATGGATCATGCCAATTAAAAAATTATGGAGGAAAGATAATCTCCATTGAAAAAAGTGTCAACACATGTATCTCATGATTTTTGTAATGTTCAGATGTTTATATTGTTTTCTCATATATTTTTCTAAAAAATAAGAAAAATTGGAGTACAAATTTGGTAAATATTTCATGAAATTATACAAAAAATTCAAATGGTAGAATCATCTACAACTAAATATGTGAATCAAGACTTTTAAATCCATGTGACATATGATTCATTTTGTAAACACACCTTCTTATGTTACTTATGTACCATAAAATACAACATTCGTTAAAATTATTTGGAATGTATCAATATAAATAAAATTTTTTCATTTCAAATCATTCTGGAACATAATGTCTATTCTCATTTGGCTAGAGATAATGTTTTTTCGTTTTTGTTAGTAAGTCAATATGAGAATTGAGATAATCATTTAAATTTCTTGGATTATTAAGGGATATGAACATCAATTTTTCATAAATTCTTCTCAATGTGTATGGAATCAAGATTATTCTTCACTAAATTAAATTACTAATATATATGTTTAAATAATATACTTTTTTTCATCAATTAATTCATTCTAATTTAACTTGATGATGAATTTTGAACTCATTTACCACTATCATTCAAATTATGTACCTTCCCAATTATTTTTTCAACATATAATGTTTTTCAAATATTTTAAAACTAGTAAGAAACTTTGTAGGTGGTATATAATCCCTAGAACCATTCAATTTTTGCTTGTTCAAAAAAACTGTTTGAGATTCTTGAATAAATATTTATTGACATGAAAATTACCAATTTATACTATAAGGTAGTAATTTTGGAGCCATATTCTTGTTACAAATAGTAAGTTCCAAAACATTGGATGTTTTTCAACCCGATATGTTCCAATGTATAGAGAAGTTACTAATAGAGCACATTAGAGTGTCGTGCATTTTAAACATTGATCTTGAGTATTAATAATATCTCTTAGTACCATTTCATCATAACTCTTATAATTCATCAAATAATGTAATTACATATACATAAATATCATTTCCAAAAAAAATCATGTAATAGTCATCAAAAAGATATAAACATATTTTTCTATACACATCCATGTATGTTGATTTTATGGGATCAAAACAAAGGACTAATTTCTATATGAACTGGTCAATGTCCCAAATGGGATGCATCCAAAAGTAGACAATCTCAATCTCGCATTCACATGATTAGATGATAAATATTTATTTAAGGAATCAAATGTGTTACACAGTTTTCAATCCAATGGATTTCACATTGACCAATAATTACTATTATCTAAAGAAATCTAGTTCATGTGATCATCAGTTTTTGATAACATTAATAATCTATTCATTTATTTTTTAAATGGAATTTAATGAAATAATTTTACAAGTTTTTCCTGTTTATACTTTACCATATGAGTATTTTGTTTTAGAAATTCAACATCACCCATTGAATATCGTCTTGACGAATAAAATTATATCAATATTTTTTGATTTAATCCTCTTACCAACAAAGAAAACAATCATTAATACATGCATTTATTTTTGTATAATTAAAACAAAGATTGTGAACAAAATTTTACATATCATAAAATTATTCAGGGATCATATCTTCATAAAATGAATCATGAGGAAATTTGAATATAATGGACATAAAATTATTTTTTTTCACTTAGGAACTTGATATCATTAATCATTATCATGGAAGAATATTTTTAAAATTTCCATCATAAAAAAAACAACTATCATGTTCCATAATTATCTATATCCTGAAATACATTTTTTTACTTAGTGGTGTTTTTTATTAAATTAGTCTCCACAAAACCAATAATAGGCTACAATGATATGTTACAATCAAGATTTGGTTTTTGTAAAAGCACATAAGATTTAATTGCAAGCTATTATTTGTAATACCCAAATCTAGTTGTTCTGATATTATTTTATGTTGATTTCATTTTCTAAAAATATAAAAATAATCTTTTATAATGTTTTATAATTAATTTCCAATTTTTGATGATTTTGGGAGATTTTTCTATTGATTGAAATCATTTATCAAACTATATTAAATAATAGATTCTTCATGAAAATTCCATTAAAAAATTTGATTAAGGAATTCATTAAATTTCAAATTTTACTAAAAATATTTTCTCTTAAAAAATCTTCTAAATTTATATTTAGAACAGAGACATTGTATTTAAAAATTAAAAGATCAATTATCAAATGAAAAAACTAAAAACTCCTCATAAATCATAACATATTGAAGTGTGTTCCTCAGTAATGGGATCCATATTTTATCCATATATATTATAATGTTCCTACACATTGTAATAAACAAATAATGACCATATTTATTTCTATGCTAGAACATAGATAAATGGAAACGATAAAACCCAACCCAATTGGTTACAAGAAGATTCATATAAGTACTAACAAGTTTAAAGTATAAAAAGTAAATCAATTATTGATAGTACTATGTAAAATAGAATTAAGAGAAAAAATAATAGAATCATTAAGAAAAAACCAACAATGCATCAATAAAAATCATCCCCTCATAGGATCACATGTATCCTTATGAATTAAAATAATCACACTAGGCACAATAGGGTCTCACACAATTATAAAAATTAGTTTCACATAGTGTAATTATGTAATAAATAATGATCTTAAGAAACCAATCCATTTTCAAAATATTTGAAAACAATATTTAAAAAATTATTTGATAATAATTTAACAAACCACACATAGAAAAACAATTTATAAGAAAACTATTTTTATAAAATAAATTTTGAGGGAAATAAACCCCTCTTTAATGGATATCTAATTATGTCGTGCAGTAATTTTGCCAAGACTAAATATTCTCCTTTTTTAAAAATTCAATCCTCCATGAGACTTATAGTCTCAAAACCATATAAAAATGATTAATGCTAATGTACTGTCACTTCCAAAAAATCATACTTATAAAAAAACACACATACTTTATAGATAAAACTTCTATAATGATCCCCTTAAAATAGTTTATTACCCTTATAAAATATATTGGGAATTTTAACAACCACATGGCATGTGACCTACATCTAATCCTTGTCGTCAACCAATTTCAAACAATTTATATAGAAAAATTGGAAATAAATAATGTTCTTATGTTGATACTATGAATATGGTATGTAATAAATTAAAAATGGAATTTTATGAGTAATATATACAATTACCAATTAATTAAATAATTTACCCATAAGAAATATTAATTTCAATATAAACACTGCATATGGAATTAAATACTGAAATCAATACTATAGCAGTAGTATGCTAAGAAATGTATGAGAGGTGAAATAGTTAACAAATGATTCATATTAATAATAATCAAAACCATGTACAAGAGATTGAATATGAATTAACTAATTAATATTATTATTATGAGAAAACGATATAAATGATGGAAAGTTAGACAAATTAACTTCCTAGTAGAAACCTAAACATATGATTAGAGTTCTCAATATATGTGCGTAAATTTTAGTAGTATAATTACATATTTGCGTAAGATTATTATTATGAATCTACCAATTCATAATTTTAGGAATCCAAAAAAATAATGAGATATAAAAACTCATTTTTATGAAATGGTACAATTAATATGAATACAAGAGGTTGTGGATTCATATAAAACAAACACTAATCATAAATAATTATGCATAAACTAGTTCATACATAAAAATAAATTAACATAATAATTCTATAATTATTATATCTTATTGTATTTAATTAATGTTCCATAACAATAAAAATAAGATAATTCTTATTAAAATATATGAAATTATTTCATTTCATATAAACCATTCATTGTAATATATTTTAGACTAACAATTAATAGTACTATTTATGATGATAATGAAGGTGAAAAATAATTATACTCTCCCTAAATGTGTTGTATTGATTGAATAACATCAATTACCAGTATTATCTTCTTTTAATAACATGATATGAATGTTCATTGAATATACCCATCATTGTGTTCTTAAAAAAATATTTAAAACATGAATTTCAAGAAACAAATCCACTTTTTTATTAAGTATAACATAAAAAGAATTTCTAAAAGAGAATGTCATGAATTATTTGACGATTCAATAAAAAATATTTCCTGATATAAAGAGGATACTTTTAAAACCTTATTCCTCTGATGGGTGATGAATAATTGATCTAGTAAATAACCTCCACTACCTAGAAAACTAAAATCCACATCATTAAAAAAATCCCCAATACTTAATCTAATCCCATACTATAATTAAACAATATTATTATACATGGATATTACACAATATTAGATGAAAATTCAATACATTACATATAAAAATGGGGGATGACTGTAATAGTCTATTTCCATTGGAATCATGGATCATATAATTCTAATTTGGTGAATGATCTTAAATAATAGCCATATATATCATTCACTTTTGTAATCATACATAAAACCATTCATTAAACCTATGGAAGGGGTACATATTAAATATGGTGAGTTAAGATGCTCTTTATGGTTAAAAATGAAAGATATAAATTTATTATCTTTTGAATGAATGAGATAAAAAATAAGGGTATATTACCATAAGAATAACATACAATGTTCACACCCAACATATCATGGATCATAATCCTGAGTTATGGAATTAAACATTAACATGAACTAGAAGAATGAATCTTCATCAAAACTCCTTATTGAATCATACATTCTTGTAAAAAAAATTTGAATCATCATAAGCCCAGAAAGAATTTTCACAAGTCAATGTCAACTACAAAGTCTCAAGGATCAGGCCTTATCAACTGTTCCCCTTAATAGATATAGCACATACACTTGTTTCACATAAAATATATAATATAATGGCACGTTTACCTTCAAAAATCATAAGATATATAATTCATTGCCCAATTAATTAAATGGATATATAGGACTAGATCATAAAATAATTAAAAACATACATTTTTCTGCCTCAAGATCATAAATCATTGATCATATCTGAACCTAGGTAACTAAATGAGATTCATAAAAACATCCACCTAACATAACATATCGAAAATAGATATGTTTAATAAGTGTAATTCCATCATAAAAATAAACCATTTATAGAATGAATAACAATGCAACCCTTTTGTCATATACTCATAGAAGAAAAATTAATCCTAAATAATGTACCCATATAAGGAAAATGATTTCCAAATATTAAATTAAATAATCCTAGATGAAAATATCCTTTAAATAATGAAATCATTTTTCTAAAGAGATATGAAATTATAAATGAAAAAACTTTATTTTGAAAAATCAATCTATTCATGAAAACGATGATTCATTGAATTAAATAGTCATTTCGGATGGAATGTATACAAGGGATGTAAATGTTAATGAAACATTAATTCTATTTTCTATATAAGAAAATATATAAATATATATTTTGAAAGAGGAAATAGACATTATTTTCAATCAATTTAGAATAAAGTAAAACATTCAAAAAAATAACATTAAATATTTATGAGAGTGTAGTGAAAATATTTTTCATAAATTATTTTGCAAACATTTACCTGAATGAATAATATTACAAAAATGAGTCTTAAAACAAAATTATCTAGAATGTGGATTAGGTCATGAAATAAACCCTTCCAAATGTACCATAACATTAATGATAAGACCATTAAAATAAAATCATTGTATGTATACACACCACACAAAAGAGACAAGTGGTGAATATATAATAAGTCTTGTTGAAAAAACTGAGACTATAAATTCACTTACCAGAAGGGTTAACATTATATTTTTATATTCTATACATTTATACAATAAAAATAATTTTATTATACATCTACCATGGAACAATATTCATGTATATAGAACAATATATTATTTGATTATAATTTAATATTACTCTCTTTTTAAAAATTCCATATCAATGTTTTGATTCTTGTAATGACTAAAAAGTAAGATATTTTATTAGAAAATAAATTATAATGATAGTGTGAAATCGAAAGGTTTTCCCAAAAAAACAATTAAAAGATACCACATATTCATTAATGGATCACTTAATCTGATTAGAATCATTATCCCAATACAAAATCTAGTGTATAGTGATTACCTGCATGTCTGGATTATCCTTTATGAGGTCTTCAACGTGAAATTTCACTTTTTAAGGCTTTCATGTAAACTTATTGGGTGATATACCTGAATTAAATCCTCTTCATAGTATATGATATTTATTTCAAACCATTAAAATTTCTTATAATTAATTTTCATGATTATTATTCTTCCCAATATTTTTTTTCTTCCTATTGGATGGCATTAATTTCAAGATCCTCCTCCAAAATTTCTTCAACTAAATTCATGGGAAACTCCCGATAATGCTCAGAAATTGGGAATTCCTCCTACTATTACCGAGTTATCACACCGTGGAGGGGAAGAACCACATCATCTATAACATCTTCCTCATCAAAACATTCACAATATTTGTTATCAAAATCTAATTATGTACATTGTGAATTTTTGGATGATATTTCCTCCATTGGTTGGGGTAAATAAGAATAGTCTATTTGAATCTTCCTACTTCTTTTCTAACCCTTACTCCTCCTCTACATCAAAATCCATATTACTATAAGAAATAAAACACTTTCCCCCATGATTTTTCCAAAAGATTCATTACTGGACTCCACCCCAAGAACTCCTTACTCATCCTTGCAATTACCTAACTGGAATGCTTCCACCACCTAGATTGGACATTCATTCATAAATTCCTCAAAGAGGATACCTATCCTAATGGACAGAATCTACTTCCTCGGTTTTGATTTGATGGAAGTCCCACCCCTATCTATTTATTTAAACACTTACAAAAAATGGAAGTCCCTCCTTTAAAATATATTATATTGTTACAAGATCAGTATCTTCCTCCCATGACCCACCGCATCATGTTCTGTCATGCCCTGAAATCAAAAAAATCTCATATGTGGCTACCTTGGGTGTCCATTAACCTTTATAGTCATCCACTTGAGACTCCACTTCCTATTTTATACCATGAATATGAATATTCCCACCATGGTATCCCTCAATAGTGTTGTTTGATAATGAATTGGGAACACCATTAGAGCTTACCACCTCAGTACCCAATGATACTAATGGGACATCAACAGAAAGCCTATGTCATCTTATATATTACCATAATCAACTAAATATATCAAAAAAAGGGTTTGACTATTATATATGTCAATTTCTAAACATTGTATTACATGGGACTATGGAAACACACTACTATGTTTTCCTCATCACACCTTCACCAAAATTAGACAAAAATTCCTTATGCTTCCTCTTTTGTTTCAACCTTCTATTGATCATTAACCTTAATTCCATTATTAATGTAATTTTATGAGCAGACCATTTTCAAAAAAGTACATCAAAATTATATCCATGACTCAAAAATCATAGGTAGCATTAATCTAATCACCCCCACTAAAATCTTAACACAATTCTTATGAATTCTTGGGGGAAACATCTATAAAAATTTAGATAAAAATGTGGTGTAAAACCAACTAAGTTCTACTATCAATGAAAAAATATATACTAACTTTTTTCCCTATAATTTTCATAATAGAAGTGGTTTGAAATGTAATGAAATATTGGGGAAACAATCCCAAATTAATTATATTGGGATGTGGTGCTTCATATAAAAGTAGTATATCCACCTAATGTGATAGAACTGGGAACTATTGTAGCTTATGGGGATGTTGAAGCAAGCCTATACCAGGGCTTCTTATGAATTAAATCTAATCATTATATTCAATTTGATAAGAATACCCACCATATCTCAGTCCTGCAAACCCCACGTCCAAGAAATTAACCTTTCAAAACTATCCCCTGAAAAAAGATTCTTATATAATATTGAAATCAGTGTCTTATTCATAATATTTGATCTTTCATTAAAATACAATTTCAAAATAAAATAATGGGGGAAATATTTTAATTGATCTGGGATATTAGGGATAGGTGTTATTTGAGATAAGGAACAGAGGAAATCTGGGTTAATGAATGGGGAAAAATAGGGGGTATCATTCTCGAAAATTGGAGGAGCCCCCCCCCCCAACTCAATGGGTGAGGGACCTATTTAGTGGACATCTCTGTCATGAAATGAGGCCTCCATTACAGAACCCTATGTTCAGATTATCCCATATAATCAATAACTATATATTTTCATGTAGTAACTGCTTTCTTTCTTTTTTCTATAGTGACTTATTATCATTGGTCCTCTAGAATAGATCATGATTTCATCATCTGATGGATTATAACCATGTTAAAAATTATATATATATATATGTGTATTATATATATATATGTATTCTATATATATATATATATATGTATTCACGGTTATATATAAAAGTTATAGATGTAAAATAAAATAAATCCATCATGTAGAAGGTAGGCTGAACGTATACATGAACACTATTTTATTTTGTTTTTTATATTAAAATAAAGAAACGTATAGGTTATATTATAATAAAAGAAAAATTTTACTATTATATATATCATATATATTCATAAAATTTAACCATATTATGACCCATGTTAGATACAGATAAAAAACGAATCACATCACATCGTGTTGATGGTAAGCCCTACATAAGCATTAGGGATGCTTTCATATAAAAAATAATTAGCTATTAAAATGGTAGATATGATATTATAATTCTAGAGGCATACACTTGTAAAGAGTATCATATAAAAACATTGATCCAATCATTATTTCTAATTATATATAATGTTGATGGATAGTGAGTTGTATCCCTATGTGGGGATGGTAAGTCGTACGTATGCACAAATGATACTTTAACTTTTTTTTCAGTGGGAGAGGGGATATGTAATATTTTATTTATAATAATAATAACATTTCAGAATATTTAGGATATATATTTAATTATTTTATTATACAAATCAAATATTTATAGGACGTATAAAATAGTATAAAAAGACAGTCATTGTTTAGAGTGATTACATATTCTTGGAAACTACTCATTTAGATCTCCTATGAAGGACTCAACAGTTAGGATTTTGGGAATACCAAAACCCATGTAAGGTATATTGTGAAGTGAATAAATAAGTTTTCATATGTTTTTTGACTTATGTGTCTCAATTTGGTGAAATGGAATAAAAGAGTAGGGTTTCTTTATAATAAAGGTAATGGGAACATTGGGAATTTCTCAAAAAATTAAATTATAATAAATTAAATATCAATCCAAATACCTACAAATGGAAATTGATTAATAGATAATGTGTTATTTGGTTAAATACCATTAATAAATATATTTTTTCATTCTTTTCATTATACATTAAAACCCATCTTTTTTATTGAACCTTTGTCAACATATTTTATTTTTAACTGTTGTGACACAATTTTCATATTAAAATGTGTATATTTTTATATTTAAGGTGTGAATTAAACCATAAATGGTAAAATTATGTTATTTTAGAACATAATATATAATATTATTCCTTATTTGTCATATTCTTTATATTATGTAATTTAATAAAACATCACATTCATAAAATATCAATATAGTCAATTATAATACTATTCATTACCTTGACATTAAGAAAATAAATCTAGAAATATAACATCGAACAAATTAATTTAATAAACCCCTGGTATTTCAAATTCACCTCAAATTTTTTGGATTCAACATATGTATTTATAATTATATTTAATTTAATACTTCTAATACCACTTAATTTGTCTTTACAATAAATTAATTATTTCTAAATCATCATTGTGTAATCATTCATGATAATTATTTATTCCCTAATAATTTAAAAAAATTTACAATATGCATGTAACACATTTATATTTCATTATAATAAATATAGATTAGAATATTTTTCATTTAATCCAATATTAAAATTATTACTATTATTAAATGTAAGAGTGTTCCATTTTTTCACTCTATTTGATTTTAATAACAACCATGTCTTTTTTAGGGACATGTGACCATTTAGTTATTCAGTTTATGTACTTATATATTAAGGGTATAGTTTTCTTCAACAAATAACATTTGGAAATGATATAGGTATGTTTTATAATATTTTATAATATTACTTTTTAAACATAATTTCATTATTTTCCCTTTACCATTGTAATATAAATTACAACAGTTAATATTCAAATTTTACAAAAATGAAAGCGGACTAATTACTAAATTTAAATCTTCTTATTCTAAATATGGAATCCATTTTTTATAAATTTTTTTAAAATAATATTTTTAAATTAGTTAAAATTTAATCTTGCATAACAGACCAAACAAAAAGTTTTTTGTGTGAAATCGTTCAAAAGATTAAATGTATTTATATGAATATTCAAAGAAAAAATTATTAAAATGACCAAAATTGGATTAAATACTTATAATATGATCTAGTTATAGATTAAAAGCAATTAATAAAATATATTAACAACAACAAAAAATTCATCGAAAAGTGTATTTTAATTAAAATGCAATATATTTAACTTCACATAAAATGATGAAACATAATAGAAATAATATCAAAAATTACCCCAATGTAAATTTTCATAACATAATTTCTGATAAGAAGTTTAATTTATGAAAAATAATTTATATAAGTGTATAAAACTATATTTAAAATAAAATTCCATCAAAAGCTGTTAAAATTTTCTTCTTATAAAAATATATAATTTATGCTTTAAATTGGATTTTCTCTTATATCATGTCCTAATAAAACATAAGGCAAATGTTAAAATTTATATTTAATATTTATATATATAATAATAAATATAATCCATCATGATCTATTTTTTTGTTTATTGGTATAAAAATATTAGAATACATTTTAATAGTCTTTTAAAAAAACATTTCCTTGTATTTTAAAACGATCACTACATTCGTTTATAATTAATTGGTTGAAGAATTAAATATTTCATTATAATTTTTTTTGAATTAAGTTAATACAATTCATAAAATCCATTTTAATGGATAGTTTATAATTATATTTTTAAAATAATTACAATAATAAAAACACATTCTGTAGAAACTCAGTGTATCTTGTAAAGAATGATAATTTGGTGATATTTGTAGCACAAGTTAAATTGGTGTAGAATATAATATAAGACAGTAAGGAAATTTAATTTATTTGAAAATAAAATAGGTTTATAAATATTGGGTAATAACATTATACCCCCCTTAAGAGTAATTTTACCCCCAAAATATTACATTAAATACATAAAAATAATGACACTTATACCTCATCATATACTCAGGTTAACATACAGTTTCATTAAACTAGTTATTTTCTTCAAAAAATAATAACTCCATGAGTTTTTTTGTGTATAACATTTTTTCTATGATCCTAAATATCTACTGGATTCACCTCAAGATAAGGATATTTATTTAGTGGTACAACCTTTGAGTATAGAATATGGGAAGAACTAGGTATGCACATCCTCATAAGATATTCATGGAACACATCATGAACATGAGAGATATTTTGTGGAATTTCTAAGGGATATGATTCCATTCAACTATGATCAAATGTTTTTTAAATCACATCCTTGAAATTTCAAATTTCACTTTGAATATAAAAGGTTGACGTTTGAGAATTTCATTGTGGGAGTTATGTGTAGTAAAAAGTGACAATTAAAAGTCCTATTAAACTAATATAAATATGAAGTTAAAGAACACCACATAACATGGATTATCACAATGTGAAAACATTTATATGGATGATAATTGCAATTACTATGCTCATAAGAAGATTTCTATAGAACATATTTATTATAATTTCATTAATCACATAATTATAAATATTTTGTGGCCTAATGGGCCATTTCAATAATCTAAAATAAGGGTACAAGGACAATTATTTTTTTTCAAAATACATTCCAATGTTAATGAAATTTCAAAAGAAGATATACTTACCTGATTTAATTATTTTTTTTCATGGTCACATCCATCTGTTGTACATTGAACAATTTATTTTTCTTCTATTACTCCTAAAAATGGGGCTGAAATTATAATTCCCAAATAATTAGTAGACCATAAGTTCAATAATTAGATAATAACTCTTTCCAAATATCTCCGGCTATCATCGCCAAAAAATTGATTATTAAATATCATCCAATATTAATAAATCAAAACATTAATCTATATAACATTATTTTTTGTTTCAGAATATAAAATTTCATATATAGTGTGCCTTATGAACCATACAAAAGAATAAATTCCCACAATTTCTAATTATGGTCACTAAAAATATCATTTATTCCAAAAAACTGATTTATCTATTAATTTTCAAATACTAAACACGTAAAAACAATTACCATGTATCCTCTTGAAAAACGAAAATATCCTAAATTACAATAAAATCATAGTGAAACTACCACACAATAAAAAATAAACACTCTTGTTAAACCATTTATCTAAAAATTATTTTATCTTAATCGATGATATCACAAACCAACTTTTAATCTTATTAGTACAATGGTCATCAATACAATCCCATTTATAATTTAACATCGCTTTATTTCATGAAAACATAATGTGTTTCCATTCCCATAAAAATTTGTTTTCGTTATAAATTACTTTTCTATTAAATTAATTTTCTAGTCCATTGTAACCCTGGAACATATTCTCGTAAGTCATTCTATCCTTATCCATTTCAGAAGTCATAATTTGTTATTCTAATTTCGTAAACAATTAAATTTTATCACTGCATCCCTATGACATTAACAAAGTTACCTCATCCAATTACATAATATGTCCTTTTCACATTTCACCTATGTTGTCATCATCAGATATAATATTACAATTACTTATACATTGTTTCTAATTATCATCATGTGATTTTTACACAAGATATTGATTTTCACAGTGCCCATTGTTTCCAAATTTGATGCATTCAATAATTCATAGTTCCTTAGGAAGTATAAAACTCTCATCAAAATTTTTATTTGAGAATTTCAATTTCCATTTTGTTTCAGATTCAATTAAAAAGTAAAATTATATTTTTATTTCTCAAAGTCATCAATTTGGGTGTTTCTTCCAACCTTCATGGAAATAATGAATCTAAATCAATTTTCCATTGTGCTATCCATTAGCATATTTCTCTATATAATCATTCCATACCATCTTGGTTGAGTGTGAATGTCTTTTAAGGTTCACATTTTTAGTCCTATTCTGTGAAAACTTATTTGGAATGGTCACAATGTCCTTCACTAAATTTTTCATCTCGTTTGATTTATATTTTGAAAATTGTTCCGCATATTCAATATTAACCAAATTACATTTGGTTCACTCGATTGAATAATACAAGATATTATAGCATTAAAAACACTTATCATATTGGAAAAAAACATAACAATGAAACTAACTTATAGAATATTTAAATTATGACACCTTTTTAATCTAGTACATGATAGTCTTGTCCTTCATGACATCCCTATATATAAAATATGAAATATCTTCAAGGTATCCCACTATTTTTTTCTCATTCTAAATTCATAAGGATGATTAATCCTTTGATATCATACATAATATATCAAACCATGATTTTTATACTTGGTTATTAAATCATATTAGATGAGTATTCATTATGTTACCAAACAAAATCCCTAGAACTTTAATAGTTATGTATAATTAGAGATATGGAACATGTTCTTCTAATTTGGTTAGATATATTTATCCTTTAACATTTTTATCATTCCCTTTATTAATCCTACCAAAACAATTTCATTATACCTATAGAAATGATAAATATAAAAAAGGGAGATCTCATATGCTCGGTATTATTAAATATTGAATATGTCAATTTATTATCATATGAAATAATATGATAATAACTATTTGTATGTGATCATTATCATGAAATAAAAATTTCATACCCAACATTTAATTGATCATAATGTAGAGTTATGAGATAAAATATTAACATACACCATTATAAATAAACTACATCATAAATCACTCTTGAACCATATGTTCAAGTCAAAAAATGTTTTTGGAATCATCATTAAAATCAATAACTATTTCATATGTCATGTTCAGCAACCAATACTCATGGATAAGGATATATAAAATTATTTCGAAAATGGATCAACTACGTCGGCTTGATTCCCATCACATATCAAGAACATTGACTTGTTTCCATTAACAATATCGTGGTATATAAATCACTACCTAATGAATTAGAAGGAAATATAGGCACAATCCATCACTTACTGAAAACTATTATTTTTTCTTCTACAACAACATGAATCCTTCACCATCTCAGAATTCATGTAATGAAAGGCGTTTCAAAACACTTTATAATTACATAACACATGGAAATGAAATAGGTTTCTTACGTATCATTACATTAGAAACATAAACCATTCATACAAAGAATAATAATTGTATATTTTCATCATATCCCTACTAAATATAAATTAAACATTAAATAATGTTGTCTTAGTCGTAAAATTGTTTTTATTGATAACTTGAAAAAATTATTGAATAAAAAATAACTATTCCATTATGATGTAGTCTTTTTAAGAACTGAAAATTTATAAACAAAAATAATTTTATTTAGAAATAAACTTGTATTATTTCAAATGGTTCATCAAGGAACTAGGTATTCACGAAGTAATAAATTCTATTTTATTCTATATATGTTTAAAAACAATCCGTTTTTATATTTATATCATAAAAGTAACAAAGATAATTGTTTAGAAAAAAATATTCTTTTCAAATAGTTTTCTAAAAAATAATACATGGTTATAAATAAAATTAAATATTCATATGATATTATTGAAAAACTTTTTTAATACCTATTTCAAAATTATATAAATGAATGATAAATATTCCACAATGGATACTTATAGAAAGAAAATCTCAAATATTTATGAGTGTGAAATAACTCCTACCATTTTATAATTAGTGTAATTATATGGAGAATAAAGGAATGATAGTTATATTGATTTGAAAATATCATAATATTCAGAATATGTCTCAAAAAATTCATTCTTGGAATTTATATACATCACACAAAAGTGGTTATTGGTTAATTGAGAATAAGTCTCACCGAAAGAAATGTGAGAATAGAAATCCCATTTCCTTTTGTCTTGAATTCATTCATATACATTATAACCTCTTGTATAATAAATATAATTTTATTACAAATCTTACACATAACCATGTTCATATATATAATACTATATATTATTTATTTATAACATTATATTACGTGCTTATTGAATGTGCATGTTAATATAATGTCTTGTGTAATAACCATTTTGTTTTTCATACATGTTTTGAATTGTAATCCATGATCCTCTTACATAGATCATGGTTTAATCATATCCAAAAAAATGATATATATATATATATATATACAAATTTATATATATAAATATTATTTATATATTTATTCTTTTTCTTTAATAAAAGTTATAGATCGTAAATAAAATACCCCATTCATAGATACATTACGTAGTATGTATGCATGAACATAGTTTTAATTATTTATAATATTATTATAAAAAAATAATATGATATATTATGATTCCATAATAATTTATATGAATTATATATCATATATATTTATAAAATTTATCCTCATGACAATCCATTTTAAAAATATATATATATAACGAATAACATCGCATCGTGGAGATGGTATGAAATCCGTAGGCACTAGAAATGTTATCATTTCCCAAAATATTAGGTTTTTAAATGGTAAATATGATATTATAAGTCTGGAATTTTAATATTTTAATTAATATCATATAAATACTTTAAAACCAAAAATATTTCACCTCAAAATGATTGTGAAGGAAGTTGACTTGTATTACTACATGGAGACAGTATGTTAAATGTACGCACAAGAAATTCTTTCACATGTTGGTCGATGAGAAATGGGATGTATATTGGTGTGTTAATAATCATAAAAATATTTAAGAATATTTAAACTTAATATTTAATTAATTTAAGATACATATCATCTATTTAGAATTGTTTTAGTAGAGTATAAAAGGAGAGTGATCGGTCAGAGTGAATACCTATTTGCAAATCGGCACGTCTAAATCTCCTCTAAAAGACTATATAGATTGTCCTATTTGAAAAAAATATGCAATATAATGTGTCTAGGAAGTGTAGAAGATAATTTCATAGACATTTTTCAAGCAATAAGTCTCAAATATGGTGAAATGAGATAAGGGAGGAGGTGTCTATTTTTAATGAATGTGAGGGGCTCTTTTAAAATATCTAAAAAGATTAAATTATAATATATTAAATATAAATCCAAATAACTCCAAATGTAATGTAACTAGATGATAATAAGGTATATGGTGAAATTACGTCATGAAATATATATTATACATGTTTTTCAAAATTTTAAACCATAACAATTTTATAAACACATTGTTAAAAACATTTAATTTTAACTGTGGAAACAACTTTTTCACTATTAAAATGTGGATATATTTACTAATTATATGTCAATTAAACTTTGAGTTTTAAATTATTTTTATTTTAGACCATAATTTTTACAGATTTTCCTTATTTAGGTTTTTGTAGTAATTTTAACTAATTTAATACAATAGTATATTCGTAAAATATCATTATTGTAAAATTTGACATTAATCATCACACTGACTTTATGAAAATAAATTTGGTAAGATAACTTCAAAATAATTCATTTAATCAACCCTAATATTTCATATTCAACAATATAATTTTTGTACAACATTATGTCATTCACCTGATCTTTATTTTAAAAAAATTTAGTACCACTTAATATTGATTTTCAATTATTGAATAACTACTACATCATAACTGTGTAGTTGAATATAATAATATTTTCCTAAATAAATATTAAAAATGGATTAAAATAATTTATATAGACAATTTATATTGCATAATAATATATATAGTCGAGAATATCTTATATTTACCCCCAAATTAAAAATTTAATACATATTAAAACGAACACTGTGACATTTTGTCGCTCTCTTTGATTTTAATTAAATCCAACTCCTTTTCATGGAAATATTCCCATAAAATTATTAAATTTATATACTAATGAGATGAATTTTGAATTATCATCATTCAATAAAAAAATTTCAGGTGATAGTGTAGATTTCTAATATTAATTATATTATTTTTAACCCCAATTACATCATTTACTTCGAATAGTTGTAATATAAATTACTACATAAACAATTAATAATGTACAATAATAAAATAGGCATAATAATTATATTTAGAACTTATGATTCGAAATATGTAATCCATTTTTCAAAATTCAATTCACTTAATTTCAAGAAATAAGTTAAAATTAAATAGAAAGATGTGTGAAACAGTAGGTTTTTAATATTAAAACATTCAAAACATGGAAATGTATGTATATCCAAATTCAATATGATATTTATTACAGTAACCTAAATTGGATTAACATAAAAATATTTTATCTTATTATACATTAAAAAAATTTACTATATAATTTAATAGTATCACTTCTTTAGATAAAATTTTTTGTTATAATTAAAATACAATATTATTCACCCTTCATCAAAACATAATATTAAACAAAAAAATGATTCCAATGTCTAATTTTAAACCATTAATTAAAATAATATATTTAAATTACAAATTAAATTTATAAAATTGTAAAAAATAGATAAAAACAAGAGAACCCTCAAAAGGCAGTAAAATTGCATTTTTCATAAAAATATACAATTTATGATGAAATGGGATTTATTATTATATAGTGTATAGATATTATATATGATTAATGTTAAAATTTATATTTAATATTATATATATATATATATCCAAAAAATATTAATTTTTTTAATTTATTGGTATAAAACACACATGTTCACATTTAAATTGTTTTTAGAATATTGTATCCATTTCTTTTAAAATGGGGTTTACAGTAATTTATAATTAATTTATAAAAGAACTATATATACAATTTTAAACCATATGTTTATTATTATATTATTCTTATTCATACCTTTTATTATAATGTCTATGATATAATAGTCATTATTAAATAATTAAAATTATTAAAAAATTGGTTTGTAGAAACTCAAAGTTGTGTGTAAAGGAAGTGATGATGACGATTCATGTATAACAAGAATAACTTGGTGTACTGTATAACATATTAAAGAAATAATATTTAATTAATTATAAAATAAAAAATGGTTTATTAAACAAGGTGTGTTACATAAATACTTTTTGCGGTTCATAAGTGTAAGAAAAATATAGAGAGTGCGAAAGGGAAGAAGAGATAAGATATAAATATGATGAAATAAGGTCTACCAACTGTTATAAATTAAATTGTTACTGGTGAGTCATGGTAGATTATAGGGATGTTGGATGGTGGGGATGACACTTTGGAGAATATGATATAGGTGAAGAGGTAACTAGTGATCTCTTAGGGGGATCAGTGGAAAGTAGAAAGCTGGTAAGGGAGAGGGCTCGGGGTCGCATAGGGGAACAAAATGAAACAGAGATGGTGAGGGAGAGGGATCAGGGGGTCAGTGGGAAGAGGGGAAAAGTATTCACTATTGTGGATGTATGTTCTAGGTTTTTGGGAGAATATGGTGCTTCGTTAAGGGCTCAAGCTCAGTGGGTTGGCTGAAACGAGAGCATTGGTGAGGGCTCTAGATAAACCAAATCACTATTGATGGGGAGTGGGGATGAAGTGGTGGTTAATTCTTAGGGTATGGGGTGGTTCTTCATGGTAAATGGTGAGGATTTAGGAGAACTTTATTTTTTTAATTAATGAATAACATTTATTGATGGTAAATGAAATAATGTTTCTAAACTATTAAAATATTATGTTAGTGGGGGTTTATCAAACCATCGCTAATAATCCACCTCTAAAAACTATTTTTTGTAGTTATTGAATCCTTGGAGTTGGTCAAATAAACTATCTATGTGAGAAAGCTTGTATATGGTATTGATTATAATATAATTCACTAATTATAAATCAAATTACAACATTAATTTGTCATCCCCATCATCAATGAAAATCTACTTAAAACCATTGATAAGAACAACGTTGTATTAAACCGTTAGCTTCTATATCCCCTATATACATCATGAGTTCATAACAATAGGTAGGATTAATACTTCATATAGGTATAGAAATTAGTTCTAGTCCTTGGACATGAATAATGGAATACTCTACCTCTCTATTAGGCCATATCCTATAAAAATGAACAAGAAAAATATCTGAATCGGTCAACTATAGGAGTAAAACTATTATTTCACACTTCATGATCATGAAGAAGAAGACTATAAATAATGACCAAGGCTCCATCCATTTCAGGATTTTTCGGGCCATAAATACATTCTTTTATATCCAATACTCCATTATGAATGTGGATACCACCCTTAGGGGATTTAAAAGACACCATCTAGTGATGAATTTGAATTTGGAATACATAAGTTAATAACTTGTCCATCAGAATAATTATATGAAAAAAGTCATCAAGATGGTAAAAATGTTGTAGAAGAAATGGTATCCACTAATCAAAAGGGATAACTCAATTCATCTATGAACACATAATGATTATACTTATAATAGAGTGTCAATAGTACTAAATGTCATGTCATATACTATCCATTAAATCCAAAAATATATATGAATGTTACACTTATGTTTAAACCAATAGTTTTCACATGTTCAATAAATAAAAATCCCAACATACGTAATATATTTTTCATTTCCCTACATGTCAATAATATGATTCACATAAAGGAAATATAATGATCAACCACTATTGAACTATATCCTGACCTCTAAGAGTATATACACTCTGTTGATGATAAAAATTATTTGTCTAGCATTATCCACCCCATATACCACCTCATCATATAGAGGTGGTGGTACTCCAACTCTCATCATAGTGTAGATCTATAGTTCTTACTCTATATTTTAGATTTGTTTCACATCTTCTCCCCACCATATACTAGTGGAATATTTTTAAAAAAATTCTATTGAAATATTATTAATTCATAGGATTTGTAAAAAAATAGACTTTTTTCACACTAATGCTTCATGTCTCTATACCTCTCAGAATAATGGCATTAAATATATCTATATTCACATACATTATGACATCTATTTCCATCATGATAATTATCTTGTATTCACATCCTATCATAGAAAAAAGAACTCCCAATATATGTTATAAACTAATATTAATTATATCTTCAGATTCCTATCAAATTTCAATGATAGAATGACTTCATTGAATTTTTTTAAAATTCTAGATAATCTAAAGACATAAAACCAATATCATATTTCATACGAAAGCACATCATTCATGTGTCACTATTTGGATATAATTTCACTAGTATGACTCAGTGAAAAGAACTAGAGATCAATTATGTGAGATGAATAGTCTATGAAAGTCATGGTGCCCTTCCACATGTGTGTAAATTCATGTTCATGATTAGATCTAAATTTTTTAGTAAGAAAATTCTTATAAAAGACGTTATTAAATTCCTTCCATAATATACCTCGATGCTGAGATTTAAAATTTAGGATACCCCACCATATCTTATTTAACCCATGATGAATTTAAGTTACATTCAATACCCTTCATTTTAGATTCAACTCTTTATGATGAAAGACAAAAAATGGCCTCAATCCATCACTTTGTATCACGTGGACTAAAATACCTTGGGAATGTATGATGGTAATACTACTAGAAATCCCTTGTAAACTCATACATTATCGGTCTAGTTCATGGAGGCCCCCCTATAGATTGCACAAACTATAAGAAATTATTTTAATGTTCCATATCAATTCCAATTTCATGTATAGATTGTTGTTCAACTAGAGGCTCCAATTGTTTCATTATAATAAGTATAGTTCAAATACCCTAAGTGGGATGCTCATTGACACATTCATGGTACTGATCCCATTTATTTCATGGTGGAATATTAAAAACAAATTCACAAACATATCTCAATATAAACACTCGATAGAAAATATTATAGATAGATAACAAGTATATGCATATGGACAAAAAATAGTGATACACTAACAAACTATTTCTTTTATAGGATCATGTTATAATAAAATATTCCATTTTTTATTCACAAATTTTCTATTCTATGGAGTGTGAGTTTCTTGTTCAGTGGGAAAACAACCATTAATTTGTAAATGGAATCTATATTCTAAGGAAATTGTTTCATAAAAGAATTATCATTTAAATTATTTTTATATATTATATTTCAGATAGATATATTTTTATTCACATTATATTAATAAAAATTATTTTTATGTTATAATTGATATTCCATGATACTATAAGAAACACTTCACATATAGTCTCATGAAATGAAAATTCCACATACAACTATTCGAATATACTGATAACCATATAAAATTAATATATGAAATAATTTTATATATTAAAATTGGAATAAAAATTATTGTTACCAACTTAAATTTATTGATATATAAATAATGTTACACTGATTATTCAATAAATTATTGGTTTGATAATGATCAACCATCATGATATGTGGGAAACCCCAATTTAGTTTAATGAAGAATCATTAAGAAAATTCTTGTTTCCTTATTTTACTACATGAAATTATATAAATTATTTGTATAATAATCAAGGAACATAAAATATGCACCATTAAATATAATTAATATTTCATGTAATATTAATGTCATGTAAATTATTAAGTCCCTATAATGATTCATGAAGAGATTCTACCTTCTCATACACGCAAAATACTAGAGTTCTGTAACCATAAGAAATTTAATAAATCAAATTCACCCCCTAAAAAGAACATATAATATTGTTATACGGTGAAATTCATAATTAAAAATAACATCCCTATAAACTATTTCATTCAAAATATGTGGTTTTTCTACTCCAAGTCATAACTCATTACCTTGTTCTGCAATTTCATATTCCAGTATAATAAAATATAAAATATTTATAAAATTATAGAGAAGTCATTTCATGCATCTTTTTGACAAAATAGTCCAAGTTGACACATAAGTAACCTATCTGAATGGTATCATGAACTCAGGAATGCCTGTAAAGTTTTTAGAGGCTACTGACTTGTAATGAGGCTGTATAATGGTAGTGGAGAGGTTATTCCATATTTATCATAGTAGGAGAAAAAATTTGAAAAAATCATGTAGTTGAATCTATATAATTTAGTAGTGGAATAAGGCATGGTAGGTTGAAAAAAGATTTAAATAATAATAAATAGTCAATATCCATAATTAGTATCTAATGAAGATTATTTCATGTATATAAAAAAACGAACAAGAATGAACAAGAGTAGGAATACATAAAATAAAATTATAATAATAGAAAAAATAGAAAAAAACTATCTAAATGAGAATACCGAGAACTAGACCAGTCATTTGATACCAACCCCAAAACACTAAAGAATTTATAGTTGGGTTCTTCCCTTTATCTCTACATACATCCACAAACTCTATTAGGGTAATCAATAGTGCCCTAAATAGGGTGGGTGAAAAATATTATAGGCCACCATCAATAGTTTATAATACAACATGATCTTATGAATATAATATGTCATAGTGTATATGTCTATTAATAAAGACATGATTAAACTTTAACAATGTTGAGATTAGGGTCCTCAGGGAGCACCTAGCTGACCATATATTCTGAGACCTAATACAGATGTATGTAAACATAAGACCAATTCCCTCATCGTGGGAATTAATGAAGACAGTCTATAAGTGAAACTATTATATTAAATTATTATATAATAAAAATGTGGAATTCGTGACCATTGAAGGGTATTCCCACTCATAGTAACAACAAATCATCTTTAATATAGGTGTAATCATTTAATCTATGTGACAAACTGTATCCATTATACCTTAAATGTCTCAAACTCACTCCAAGGATCATGTCTAATGTAGTCACGGGATACATCTAATTTGGAGCCCAAGAAGACAATCCATATGACCTAGGACATCATGCTAATTCCAAAAAGATAATCATTGAATTAAAATTTCTTAGGATGAATGGGAATCATTAGTGATACAAAAAGTCACTTAATATTATAAAAAATTTATGGAAACTTAGCGTGGTATCTCAGAAATCAATGGAATCAATGAATCGATATAAATCATATGATTTTTCCCATGGAATTTCAGGACTGATATACTTTTCTTCCTCAAGGAAGGACACAAAATTAATGCAATCTAGGTCCCCAAATTGTAGTCACATTTAAATTAAAATGTAAAAATAAACATGGATATTTTTCTTCCTAATTCACATTATTTTAACTCCACAAAGTATAATGATTTACTTATAAATGAAAATGATATAAAATGGGTATTCACACCAATTTATAAAACATACAATTCATTTACATTGTTTATTAGTAAATGGAATACTCAAAACACTGAACAGGTGGCTTAGTCACAACGAAATAATGTTAGTCAGTACAATTAACCCCCCCCCCCCAAAATATGGGTGGTCTGAGTTGACGTTTTCGACATCCAATCAAGTCACAAAGGGCTATGTAATGTCATAGATATTGTCTAAAAAATAAATGTATCTTATTACTCATTTTTGGACAATCTCACAGATTGTTTGGTATGTAGAACAATGGTTCCAAATCATAAATATGCGATTATTAGTGGAAAATTAATATACCACAATGAAAACATTGGTGGTGGATTCATCTATCATCATTATCCTCATATTTCTAATAAAATAAGGAAAAATGTAGAAATTAGAAAAATTCTCAAAAAAATAGTTTATATAAGATTACATAGAATCATCATACAAGAATGAAAAGAAAATTTCTAACATATTCAAGAAGAATATTACACTAATAGATGGGAAATAATGAAACTGATGAAGATCATTACAATGTTCTATTGGAGGGGATATCACAAATACATCAAGATGAAGAATGGAATCTTCCATGTGTGTTACCCTTGTGTGATTGAAATTAGATAATGGGAAAAATATACATAATGGATATTATGAAAAATGATAAAATTTTTATTTTAAAACATGAAAATAGATTGGAAAGACAATTTTTGAAACAATGTACTCGCCATGCCCACATAATATCCAGACGTACACCCTTCACATGGTCCATTTTTATGGTTTGTATATCCATGAAAATAAAAATACCTTTTACTACCTAAAGTCCAAAATATACATTGTTTAGGTTCATAGGTTTTCATTCAATGTGAAAACCATGTGTGGCCCCACTACAATTAATTTCATTTTTTCATGGTTGTGTGTCCTCTGGATAAATGATTCCTAAACCATGCTCCACCTTCTCAAAGAGTTGTGGTTTAGGTTTATGGTTAGTAATAACCATATCGTAACCATGTGTGACACACTTTTCATCAAAAAACATAAACTCATGAACTCAAACCCTATCTAAATGCTCTTATATCCTCTATAACCACAATATAAAATTCTAATAATGAAACGAAATATTTATGTAAAATTTAGAAGGATATGTCCCTAAATTAAATCATTGGATCATACATAAAAAGTCACATATATGTGGGTCAAAAGATTATAAAATATTCCGTATATAATAACATGTGACAACAAGTCAAGTTTCCTAAAAATTTTATTATAATATAACATTTGTAAAGGCCCAGGATTTCATAAACACCATTTTCATCATAATCATAAAACATATATAAAATGGATAATTATGGTATTAATAGATCATATCACCATTAAATAATATGTAACATCAATGGACATCATCATAGATGAAAATTACTTAAAAATATGACATTGAATATTTGATGAGTAAATTACAATTTTCATCATAAAACATGTTCTTCACAATATAAAATATATAAAATATCATGATAATGATTTATTTTAAGATAAAATTTGAAAATATTAATGTAATCATCAATATATTTAGCAATAATGATCTAATGAAATTCCATTCATCCCAGACATTTTAAAACAATTATTCCATTCACAATTTCCAAAAAAAATCAAAAGTACCTCATTCAAAAATGACATGAAGATTCATTTTAAATCATTAAGTAAAATTTATGGCATGGGTTGAAATGAATTTAAAAATACCAATATATTTTTATATTTATTTCTTAAAACGTTTTATAAAATATATATATAGAAGAAAAAATATTTAAAGGAGAGAAAAAATATAATTGTTTTGCTATAAAATCATTATTTTTTAATTCATATGTAAGGAATTAGAGGAATGTAAATGGAAGACATGTATTTTCAATATAAAAATTAATGGATAAAAATTTCATGAGATTATTGAGTGGAAGATCAAATTTCATCCTCGAAATCTTAGTTATACACAATCTTAGTAATCAATAAGTTTGTTATTTAAAACCCTTACTACATTTATAAAATATGAATTGCATACCACTTGAAATAATTAAAAAAATTAAAAATTAAATATAATGAATATTTATTAATATTAAATATAAAATATCTAAATTTATTTACTTACACATTATAAAATTAAATAGTTTTATTGCATAACATTATTCTCAAAGAATGAAAATTGAGCCAATAAGTCATTACCTCTTTCATAAACTCTGAATCATAACCTCTGAAAAGAGATAAAATAATATATAGATGTAAATATATTTATTTTCAATCATAGGAATTATATAATCTATTCATAGGCACTCTATACAAAAAAATTAAATAATTAGTGAATATGGCATATGTGTCACATAAATAAATATAAGAAGAGAAACTCTTACCTCAAGATCGAATTAATTCAAAAGAACTATAACATATTATAAAATAAATGCAAATTCATCATAAATATACATTATAATGACTTAATTTATTATAATTTTATTTATTATAAACTTAAAAAAATTTAACACATATTTACCAGTATTTCTTTATTCAAATAATACTTTTTGTTGTTGTTATTTGTATCATTTCATATGATAATTTTGGTTCATTAATTCGGGACCAAGTAAATTCATCAAGGTTCCATGATCTTCAGAATTTTAATCATGATGTCAATATAATATATATTTGTTTTTTATATATTCACAGTATTCCCTAAAGAATAGAAAATTAATTTTAATTACACCATTCATGGATACAATATGTTTTTGGGGAGCATGGAAGTTGTTTTTTCATTATAAGGATTAGTAAGAAAGAAATAAAAAATATTTCACATTTATTGAATAATTATTATATAAAATATGATATATATATTCATTAAAGCTATAATTATTACCAACTATCTAAATTGTAAATGATAAATCTCACATCACATCAATGAAGTGGTATTGTATATTTTTTCACGAGCGACGATACAATATTCTGTTGGATAATAGGGTAAGATGATAGATATGATATACTAATTAAAAAATAATATTTATATAATAGAATTTATATATAAACATTGAACCAATAATGACAATCATATAAAATTGATTGTGATGGTTACTGAAGTGAATCACTACATGGTTACAGTTGGTTATACGTATACAGAAACATTACATTCACTTCCCAATTGAGGAAAAATATGCTGAATAATGGTAGAATCATAATGAATAAAATTTATGTAGAATAAGTATATATAATTTGGTATTATATTAATAATATCATATAATCAAGGGTTTTATAAGTAAAAATATGATTAAAGAGATCAGTTAAGAAAATCACATTGTATTCAGTAATCCACTTTTAGACCCATCTTAGATATTCTTTGAATTAAATTTTAAGAATAAATCCACCTTAAATTATGGTATAAAAAAATTAAGAAGATTATTTTTTAGGTTTTGGATGAGATAGAATGACCAATGCGGTGTAATGAAGTGCAAGGAGGGTTCCCTTTTATATGATAGGGGAGGGGCTCTCATGTAATTTCATAAAATAATCTATTGTTATTTTCATTCCAAATTCTTCAAAATGGAAATAGATTTAATGATAAAGTTTTTTTAGTATAATTTCAATATTCTAAAAAACATGGACATTTTATGTTATTTTTTAACATTATTTTATGTTAAACCTTTTATTTATCAAATTATAACCATAACCATAGAAACAATTTTGCTCATTTTAAAGGGTTGTAACATTACATATATTTTAACATCTCAATCAATAAATTCCCATGGTATGAGATTTTATATAATTTATAATTACTATTATAATTTAAATATTGTTTTCTGATTTCTATATAATTTAATAAATTATATATTATCATTAAATATCATCAATTCCAATTTCACTATATTAATTTGATTAGATATTTAAATCGCCATGAAAAATATAAAAATAAAATTTATTACTTTATAAAATCATAATATTTTATATTTATCTTAAAAATCAAGTGACACTATGAATAAAAAAATAAACATTATAATTTTAAAAATTAAATCTTTTAATTTTAAACTAATTGGATAAATAAGATATAGATATTTCATTAGAATTTTAGGTTATTATATTTTCACTAAAAATTAATATTAAAATTTATTGATAAAACATTTTATTCAAATTTCTTAAGAATAATTTAAATTTATATTTTCCAATTTTAATCCATTTTAGAAAAAATAATATTCATTAAATTCAATAGACTTCCATTTTGGAATTTTCATTAATAAAAAAATCTAAATATCATTAATATGGGTAAATAGAAAAAAAAATTATATGTATAAGAATTTTGGATGATTATGATCAAATTTAGTAAATTAAAAGAAATTTTGGAATGATTTCGAATGATATTGAGTCATTACATCATTATTTTGACCATGTTTTACACTTATTACTAGTATGAGGGTGATGCATATTTACCAGGTTACTAATCATAATGACCAAAATAAAAGAGAATGATTTACTAATTTTGAATCATATAATTCCAAAAAAATAGATTTTCTCAATATTCTATTTCTAAAAAAGAAAAAAATAATGAAATAGAAAAATTCAAAACTGAACAATTTTCTTTACTAATAATGTCTTTTTATGGTTAATTTTTTTATAACAAATACAACCAAAAAATTGATTACAATGAAAATAATTAGACTATTTTTAATATAATATAAATATTGTAATATATTATGAAATTTAAAATAAAATTTTTGTTTTTAAATTCATTAATAAAATATATATCATCCAATAAAAACAATTATTATTTCCAAATCAATGAAAAATAAAATATTTCAATAAATTTTAAAATGTTCTCTGTAAGAAAATATTAGAAATTTTCAATATAATTTATATTAATATTTATAAATTTTTTATAAAATTTTAAATATATAATTATATATTTTTATCACAAAAAGAAACAGAAACATCTTTGAAGAAAGATAGAATATTTAATAATAAAATTAAATTTTTATAAAATGTGTTCTTATTTATTAAGAGTTAATCAAATAAATTATTGATTAAATCCTTTAGAAAAATATGAAAAGGATATTAATCATATTCATGATTTCTAATTTAATTGGATTTTTCATAATGGTCACAAAATAAAAATACTTCATTATTAGTTTAAGTATGGCGTTGCGTGTTATATTCGCTATTAAACAAAGTGTTATTTTAAAATATCTAGATTATTTCACCCCTCCAACATTTAACAAATTATATCCTAGCAGTTTGAACATGCTCAAGGTAAAAATGTATTTGTTATTTTTAAATTATATTATTGAAAACTAAAATAAGAATAAGGGTTAATAAAAAATCATCGATAAAAGAGGGAAGATGAAATACAAAGGCCATGTGTAATAACACAAAAATAAGTTTTCAAATATGTAATAATTATTTTGAAGGGAAAATATGGATATTGTAGAAAATAATAATGAATGAATAATTATGAGGATTGATATATACCATTGATCACAACATGATAAATGATCATGGGAAATCTATCATCCAAAACACCATAAATCAATATTTTTTTGAAAAATAGCATCCATACATATGAAATTGTCATAATAGGGTAATATTTCATTGTAATATATTTTTCCCCATTGTTTAGGAATTCCTCAAATTTTCAGATAGTTAACTTAAGAAAATTTATATACTTGACTTCTTTCCATATTATAAACATAATTTCATCCTATGGTTTCACTTAGATTAATATTCACATCAACTTTTACTCAATGAAATGAATATTCAAGATAAATATTCCATAGATAAAACAATAAAGTTAAAATTTATTATGTTATAATAACAAAAAAATAATTACATGTCATTCCCCTTACTTGAAATATTTACTAACAGCAAAAAAAAAATCCCGCATGTTATTTAATATGATAAATCATACATTACCCTCAAACAATATTTATAGATGATTGACTAAAATAATTACAAAATTTGTTATCCCTAAAACTCTTCCAAAATATGTTTGAAAATATAGAAAAACCATAAATTTATAAATAATGTCCGTAAATTTCTAAAATAAATATAATGTTATTTCCCAAACAATATAATGTTTCTTTAATTGTAACATACAAATATGTGAAAAAATATATAAAATTTTATCATAGAACTTGGTAATAACATGAGTTACCTTAAATCGTCAATGAAAAAATAAATGATTGAATAAATTTACTCTCTCCAAATTCAATAATTAATTTCATGGATTGTTGAATATATTTATTGATTCTAAAATTGTATTAAAATATATCGAGCAGAACATATACCACATTGTCCTAAAACTGGTATTTTGTTCAGAGGCCATAAATATTATCCAATTATCATTATCAATGAAATCTATATCTTAGTTTAATATATTTATTTATGAAAATATTCATTTATAAAAAAATAAATTTCATGAAATCTTGTTTTTTTTAAATACCATTAATTAATTTTCCCTTGGTCATTAGATTCTTTCAAATATTGGTGAAAATCCATAAAATGATATATAGAACAATATTTAATGATTTTATGAATATTTTAACCAGAATACCATCGATAAAGATACAACTACAAAATAATTATTTTATTTCAATTCATAAACACAATAAAATTATTACACATCCTTTTAATCCATTATCTAAGCTTTATCATCACATTCTTTAATACCTCAATTATTTCATATATCATTAATAGTATCTTCCTTCATCTACTATCAAACATTTTCTCATGATTATTTATTATCCTATTTATTATTCTTAAACATAATATATGGATTTTGAAAATGCCTAAATTTTTTGTATTTAAAAAATTCCATCGTCGATGATGCCTTAGGGAAAAATAATTCTCACCTATTGTGTTGACCATGAATTTCATTTTTCCTCAAAAATTTCATACTCTATATCCATATTTTCCACACCTAAAAACATCTTATTGAACTGTGATATTTCCATGGTTGTTTCTACCATCTTACATTACAAGTAGAAAATTTAAATACTGCTCCGTCAATGTACATCATGAAACAATATATTCAACTTCATAGGTGTGTTTTGAAACTCTCCTAATTTGACATATTTCATTAAAAAATATGATAAATGATTCATAAATTTCTCAATGATTCTCATTTCAAAATCACTTTGTCATGGTTTTTCATATTGGAAACCATTCCATTATAAATAAAATTATATGGTAACTAAATTTATCTTTTATCCATCCAATGACTAAAACCAAAAACCATATTTTTGGAATCATTAATTATAGTTAAAAACCATATAATCATGAAAAATAATATATAAATTTTTAAAATAATGATACCTTCCATTCAATATATGACACATTAGGTTTATCCTTGTTATTAAGATATTATAATCAATTAAAATATATCATAGTTGTTCATAAAGAAACTTTGAATTAACCCAACTATATCACTATTGAATAAAACACAAGATAAACAATAAGGGAAGCTTCATTGTGTACTAGAATGATCTATTGGATATACTGAAAAACTTATTTTTAGGTTACTTAACTAGAATGATTCTGATCCAAAACCACATAATCCTGTAATATCTAGAAAGTATTTAATTTTAATGAACACCTTATAATCCTTTCATTAAAAATATCATAATTTTTTATCCTATAAATAGACTTATCCTTTGCTTCACAACAATGTTCCTTAGTATTAATCTATAATGACCAATTAATATGTACTCTTTTATAAACTATAGTGACTCAATCATTTCATACATGACTATTACTTCATAGTTGGTGAATGTTCTATACATAGTAGTATTATCTATTCTATAATCGTATAATTTTTTTGCGTAATTGGAATCTTTGATATATAACCAATTTGTTTGTTAGAGATCGAATTCATCACCAACTAATTTCTTATTATTTATAAACCTTCAATATCATATAATATTTAAAACCATTTTTCATAATAAATGGAATTAAAACATAAGTAATGTTAAACTTTGATGCTCAGTAGTGGTAAAAAGAAAGATATCTAGGATCACTTACACACAGCCTGATCACATGTTTAGGATAAAATGATATTTTAATTTTAAATCCATACACTGAATATCAATGATCATAATCATAAATCTTGTGATAAGTATTTTATATCTATAACAAATGATTCATAATTAAATAAAAAATAATGAGTGATGAGATCATAACATTTATGCAATATATAAGTTTTTTCATACACGTAACCATACAAAATCATTTCATTAGTAGTAAATTATCTCTACCAAGACCATAATAGTGTATCAGTTTTACTCTCTTTTATGCCATATAAGACATGGTTCATTACCAATATAAAAATAGAGTATATTTTCCCTTACTAAAATGGGTTTACTCAACATCCAGTCAGGATTATATCAAAATATTTCCATAACAAGCCCATGCATGATAAGATTATTTAATTAAATTCAAAACTATAAACTAATGAATATTAAACACATGTACTGAAAAAATACATAACACATTCATCATATCATAAATCATAAGAAATAAATTGGTTTCAAAAAAAATTTCTTTATAGTATCACCCATGGAAAAATTAAGTCTGTCATAAATAATTTTTAATTAAAATCATCACCCATTGGTAGAATAAATTTGTATGGTATCATTAGATCATATAATCAAAAATTAATTACTATATTCAAATTATATCATATAAGAGAAAATATCCATTAATTTATCACTTGGAATATTTCATGAGTAAAAAACCATATTCACATTGAAATCAATTATTCAAAATAAAAAAAATTCAAAAATATTAATGAAACTGTTTTATTTTTTAAATAAATATTAATTGGTATATGTTTATTGAAACACTGAGAAGCTATTGTGGTGTGAAGTTAATTTCATAGTCGGTATACTAAAAAATGTGTCTTTAAAAATTTCATTAAATTTTTAAAAAAATACCTCATTCAGAAAATGAAATGAATATATAATTTAAATAATTTCTTATAAATTAACACATGGGAAAAAATGTCATTAAATGAATATTATCCATTATTCAATGAAAACCTGAAACAAATTTGTAAAACATGTATATAGAGTAAAATTAATTTTCTACTAAAGAGGGAAACAATTTCATTTTATAATATAAACAATATTTTTATCTCAAGGTCAATTAAACTGAGGAAAATTAAAGGAAAACATATATTGTAAATATATAACCATAGTGGTAGGAAATTTATAAGGTCCATTATAGGAATATAATGGAATTTCATCATCAAATAAATATTTATAAAAAATATTGAAAAATAATATGAGTGTAACATATAACCCCTACTTCTTTGGTACGTTTTGAATTATAAGACCCTTACAATAATAAAAAATGAATCATTATATATCATGAATATAAATAATTTCATTATATCATTTAAAAATTAATTACATACACCTTGTAAATTAATATGGTTTCATAACATAACTTATGTATCAAAGAAAAAAATTTCAGATGATGAAACCTTACGCTTCAAAAATATATTAATCAAAACCTAATGAAGGGAAAATTAAATTGATATTTAAATAAAAATAATTTTAATTAGAATAATTATAAAATTAATTCATGGGTTTATTTTACACCATTTATGGTAAGTATTTTGGTAATAAGGCGTATGTCTCACAAATTTAAAAGTGGTATGTCAAACCCTCACATTAGGAGATTCATCTAAATATTTCAATATAAAATTATATTAAATTAAAAAATACTATAATTAAATAATTGAATCATTTAAATAGATATAATATAATATATGACCAACAAATAACATTTCATAAATAATTTTTTAGTAATTCCTTTCTTAAATCATCATTCATGTGTTCAAATGGATTCATTTTTAAGGAGAATTATGTTTTGATAAATCCAATAATTTTTAATTGATTATTATTAACGAATCTAAATTTTTTATTAATGAAAATAATATAATATATATTCATTATACATACATAAACAGTCATCCAAAATGGATAAATATATAAAATTTATTTCAGAGATCGTGGAGAATGAACGTTGGGTGTTTTCGTGAATGTTGTTTTACATTTCGACCAACGAAATGAAATAAAAGTAAATAATAATTATCCTTTGAAAAATAATTATTAAAACATATATGGTAACAAAATAACGATATATATATGTATTACCATCCATGTAATACTAAAATGAAAAATAAATCACATCATTTTTTGGATGTGCTAGTCTACTGGTATGGAGTAGTGACAATATCAATTTCCCACATATTACTGACTATGAATATATAAATGAAATTTTAATTATAAAATTATAATTATTTCATATATATACTAGTTAATAATTAAACACATCATAATTACCATCCACGATTTTTGGTTATGTAAAATGAATTCTTATGGTAAATGGAATGGTAGCTCTGATGAAGTCATGAGTGATACATTCGCTCTCAATTGGATTGGAATGATGTTGAATAAAGAATATTTCTCAATAATGATTACATTTTTGTATCATTATATTAATGATATTATTAAAGTATGAGAAATATCACATATTTATAGGAATTTAATTAAGAAAAAATTTGAATCGGCTGAGTAATGTGATTTCATCTTCTTCAATATTACTCCATTAGATCCCTTAATAAAGACCCTTGGAATTTTATTTTATAGAGAATAGTACATATAATTAATGAATAAGGATATTAAAAATATAATATGGTTTTTTTTGGTCACCCATTATGGATTTATATTTGGTAATTTATACAATGGAGGGCTTCCCTTTTATATCATAGGGGAGGGGACCAATTGTAATTTCAATAAAGATTAAAATATAATAAATATGATCCCAATTTTTAAAAAAAAAATACAAATGAACTCATAAAAATGATTTTATTTTTCTAAAATACCACAATAAAATAATATTTTAAATGTTTCAGGTGTAGATTTAAACCATCGTTTTTTTAACCCATTAGTTAACCAATTTTAACATTTATTGCATTAATGAATTTCTCACTCCTAAAGTGTTATAAATTTATGTTTAATATAACAATGGAATAATAAATGGAATATTTATTTCATTTTAAGCCATTTATAATCCTAAATCTCGACTATTAATATTTTTTATTATTTTTATTTAATATCACAAAATATTATTTGACAGAATGTTTAGTAATATATTTTTGACTCTATTCATTTAATTTAATTGAAATGACGTTGTGCGATAGATAAAATTATTTTACAATCCTTTCAAAATATCCTAAAATGTAATATATGACTATGAAATTATTTTATTACCACATTTCTTCCATATTATATTATTTTTGATAAAATTAAAAACATTTATTTTATTTTTCAAATAATATAATTAATGTGGGGTCGGCCTCACAAAAGAATATGAGGTAAATGTTCTGTATTTAAAAATTATGAATAAATTAAAATGTTGAAAATTATTATTTCATATTCCAAATAAATATTTAGAACATAACATATCATAATTTTACAATTATTTAAAAATGATAGATCTATTTGTGTCAAGAGAGTGACATTTTTGAGTTTTCCATATGTAAAATTTATTAATATCATTATCATGGAAAAATGTATGAAAAATTTGATATAGTATTCTTTTGGGTGGATAATGGTCAAAATAGTACAATAAAATTATATTATGGTACATTTTGGGTTGATTTTAGGAGCATACACTAATGTTTTAACTATTTTCTTACACATTTTACCTTTAACGGCGTGACAAATATTTTCCATGATTTTTTTATATTAATAAAATTAAAGGGTCATATTAAAATATTTTTTTAATAGCGAATTCCATATTTGGAAGCCATTTCTCGTGATTTAGTTTTTGAAATTGGTATAAATTAATTTAATATGAAAATTAAGAATACAATGAAAAATAGTTTTTTTCCCAAAAGAAGTATTTTTATGTATAATTATTTTAAAAAAATGTAAAACAATCATTAAAAGAACATTATTATATTATTATTAACAAAAATATAAATAATGTTAAATTTTATCCATTTTAAACTAAAAAATTACTTGTTATATTTTTGAATAAAAAATATAGTTTCTAAAGACAGTTTTCATTTTTCCATATTAATTTAATAATCACTCATTTTTTATAATTATCCATATTGAACTCCTATATTTATTTCACATGTTTTTTAAAAAACTATATATAATTTTTTGAAATAAAATTTATAAAATTTTAAAACGTTAATAACCTTGTTTTTTCAAAGAAACCATCAAAATAAATTTTTTTAAAAAAATGTATTTTGAAAGACTAAATTAATATTAATAAATAATAGGTGTATGTTTATTATGAATTATTCCAAAAAAAATTATTTTGCAGATCCTTTTTATATAACCCGTATTTATTTTAATCATATTTATACCCAAATATTTAATTAGATGTTGTATAATGGTGATAAAATAATAATATTTTATTAATTAATTATGTTCAATATTGTTAGTTTTTTAGGCTATGTAACATTGATTTATTTTAAAATATATGAGTTTTACATTTTTTGGGTTTTCAAATACATTTATTTGGATTGAATTCTCTAGTAAAATAGAAATATTACCTCAATAAATGAATAATGAAATTTCATTCCAAAACCATTGTTTGATGTATAAAGGAAATATTGACATACAAAAATATCCTATAATTATATGTGGAATCGTTTTTCATATAAATATTATTATCATACTCATGTATTAGTAAATTGTTCTTGTGGTTTTTGATTTAATTTCAGTTTATCATTATATGGTAGATTTAATATATAAGGTAGTTATATTGAATTTTAATAGTGAGTTTGAATTTATATTATAGAATGAGTTCACACCTTTGATAACATGTCAGGATGTTGTACAAGGACTCATCCTTAAAGGATAAATATTCAAGTATTTTTCAACTAGAATTCTTAGTGAAGGATCATTTCATTTTATAGTTTTAGAGAATTATGAAATACATTTAGAAGGTAGAACCACACATTATATGTGATCATTAATACTCGGTATCCACTTTTTCCACCAAAGGAAACCCTTTTAAAATAATACATGAATTATTTTCATGACACATCATCAAAAATTTCATCAAAGTATCTTATTTTTCATTAGTAATTTAAGACATATGAAAATCAATTTAAAACATGCGAAGGGAGAAATGGTCCATATGGGACAAAATGAAAGAAATAATTAGTCTTGTGGAAGCAAGATACACTATTTAATACATTTTCATAGATTCTTATTAAGAAGCATATAAAATCAAGCTGGTGACATTGGAAATTATTACCATATCACCCTTACAATCACCCTTAAAACATGAATAAACATATGGTTGACTAACACCTTTTGAATACCCAATGCATTAGTTACTTATAATGGGGATAACCATTATTATAAGCTATATCGGGGTAGACCATATTTCATAATCTATAATTGGGATCAACCCTTCGTATAATCAATATGAAGATCACTCATGAGATATAATGGGGCTGAACTATTCGAATAAGATATATGCGGATCACCCATTAAATATAAAAGTACCAGCACATATAATATTAGAATTTTGATATTGGTACTCATAAAAATTCCTTTTCATTCAAAAGATAACCAATACATTTTAAAAAAATGGAAATATTTATAAAATATACTTTTGTACTAATGTGTCCCAAATCAATTTGAAACTATTATAACAATTTTTAAGAGATAAAAATTTAAAACATTCATTTACGAATAAAAATATCCACAATAGAATTTTGAAAACATGGACTTGAATGAGAAACATTTAGATGATTAAATCTTAAAAACACTCACAATAATGTTTTAGTTTAGGAGCCTCATACCACATTGAACTTTTAAAATAAAATCCACATGAAAGTAGAACATTATAAAAAAATTAAATTAGACCAGTTGATATAAAATATGGATATAGAATGTCAAAGGGGATATATATATACACATTATCAAATAATAACGATGTATATAATCATGAAATGACTCAATGAAAGGATATTGAGATGAAATCCATTAACTTAAGTCTGACTCATCACGTACAATCATTATCTTCAGGAAGAATAGACTTTTTTATAATTATTTCCATCCTTCATAGACATTATAATGTTTATTATTCCTTTAATATGACTATTATCATGTCATAAAAATTACATAATTATTTATGTTCACATCAGGTATTTTGCTGATATTTGGCACTCTAGTAGAAAATGAACATGGTATGATGTCAACAGACAATGAGGTCATAAGTATATCAAATCCAAAATATTATTCATGACATAATAATGAATTTTTTATATCAATTATACCTTTAAATCCATTCATTAAATATTTATACTAATAATGAACAATTTTAAAATCATGCGGATAGTAAATCATACATACGCATGAGTAACACCTTCATTTTTCATTGATCATTATGAAAAGAATATTTGTAATTTTTTATCATTCCATAATCATCCTAAATTAATTAATAACATATTTGTAATTTAAATATACTTATACACATATCATATATGTTTTATAGGATTCACATCACTTCGTGGAGGTGATAGTTTACATTAATGCATGAATGATGTCATCATTTTTATTTTCCCAGCAAATTAGAATTTAATTGATGTATTTTAAATATTTAATGATTAATATTCCATGAATATCACATATTAATATAAATTCTATCTTTACAACTTTTCTTTAAATATGGTTATGAAAAATTATCTATATCGGTTCACAAGACGGTAGTACACTATACAAATGAATGAAAAGATCATTTCACATTTGATGAAATAGAAAATAGAATCAATTGATGATATTAACATAATAACATCTTAGTATATTTATGATATTTTTGTTATTATTTCATCATAGTTGGAGGATATTTTAGGGATGTGGAAAAAGATATAAAAGAGATATACTTAAATAAAATGATACCTCTTGTTTGGTTGATCACCTATGATGAACACCATAACACCAATAATAAGGTTGTTATGACTAAATTACTCACACAATAATTTTTCTAGGGATTAAATGAGTTCTTTTAGGAAGATCCTATCAAATCCAAATGTTTTTTCTTGTTTTAATAATAGAAGGGAATTGTATCTTTTTTATAGGAAATGAGAGGGGCGCTATTTAAATTATTAAAATTATTAAATAAATATAAATTAATTTTTTATTCCATATAGTCCCAAACTGATTTATTAATATGTTAAATTTATTTTTGGTATTATCCCAATCAATGATGTAAAAATAAATAGGTGTTGATTATTTTGTAATCATTATCTTATTGTTTTAACCCCTTTTAACTCTTACATTTTATTAAGTAATTTAACAATTGAGGGTGAAAATAAAAATAAAATCATAAAAAAGTCTAATGGATGAGAAATTAATCTAATTTTTAGGCTTATATTAAAATTTTGGCCTAATCCAATTTTTTTAGAAATTCGTTGACATTTAATTAAATAATTTATATTTAAAAAGTCGAATTATGTATCTTTTGACACTATTCATTACATGACTTTTTTAAAATATAATAAAAGCATGAATCCTTTTAAAAAATATATTAAATAAATTCTAACAAGTCATATTCTTCTATAATATTCTTTGGTGGAATCTACTATTTCAAATTATTTAAATTTTTATATTATCAATAACATTTATTTGATTCATTCTTCAACAAATATATTACTCTATCGTCATTGTAGCATAATTAAATTTAAATATTTTCCTTAGAAAATTATAAATAAATTACCATGATTTAGTTAATATTATTATCTTTATAAGTATTATTCATAATCTAAAATATTACTTATATAAGACCATATTAAATAATTTTAGTAAGAAGAGACATATTTATGAGATATTTTCATTTACATTAAAATAAAAGTTATAAATTTCATAACCACTGTGAATTGGATTACAAATGTAACATTATCATTCCAAGTATATTAATAGTTGATAATAGCTCATGAAATTTGATTATAAAAAATTTTAGTGTAATTATTATAATGTTATAATATTAATTTAAAATTTAATTACCTTATTTACCTAATTATTGTGGTAAATGAAATACAGAAGAAGATATTAATTGAAAATTATTTTGATCCAATTAGAAAACATTTTTTATACTTAATACATCCATGTATTTATGTTTTTCAAAACTCAATTCCAATAAGTGTTAAATTTACATTTAATGTTAATCCTGTTAGTGTGGATAGAAGGCCTGTAAAAGAGACGTTCAAAAATTTCAATAAATTTTCAGATAAAATATCAAAATAAAAATTTCATCTAATTAACTAAATTAAATTAATACATGTACTATGATATATGGTGTAATTAAAAATCATTTTAATTTATAATAGTTATTTAAATTAAAATTCAGTTTTTAAATATAATGCATTATTTTTATTATTCTTTAAATAATTGTTGTTTTCAGAAAATACCAATATTTTATTAAAAGTAAAGTTTCATACTGCACTTCTAAATAAAGAGTCATTTTTTAAATATTACATAGAAAATTTTCAAAATCTATATTTATAAACGGTTATCCATCAGAAGGTGGTAAAAATTCCTTTTATAATTGATATATTATTTTATGCTTAAAATTGGATTTATTCAAATTTTATACCACTAAAATTTATTAGTTTAATGTAAAATCATTTAGGAAAAATAATATTGTTAGTTATATTCTTTCATTTCGATACAATATCTTGGTGATAACTACCACATAGAATTATATTATTAATGATATATTATTTTTGGTATAAATCAGTCTTGTGTGGCACATTATATTTCGGAGAAACCTATTGTTTTTGTGATGATTATGCTATTAGAAAAACATATATTTTAAGATAAAACCAGTATTTAAATCATAAATATTAATAGATTCGAAAAATTATTATTCTATAACTTCATGGGTTGTTACATCATTCACAACTTTTCGGAATTTTGGCCTACAAATTTTAAATTTGGGCTCTTTAACTAAGGTTTCCCATTTATAAATTAAAACAATAAAATCCAACATTGAAAAGAATTCATCAATTGTTTCACATTAACAAGAATGGATGTGGAGTACAATGGTAACCTAATATAGAAAATATTGGGATTTTTTTCTGAAAAAAATTGATATGGAAGAAAAGATAACCATAATGTTCTGATTGGGAATGATTGAATAAATTTTCAGGAAAAATATATCAATCACAAAGCTATAAATTTGTGACTTGGTAAACATTCATTAACATCAAAGTATGAAATATAAATAGAAAACGTCTTCTTAAATATTCTTCATCATAATGCTGAATAATTACTTTATTTCTATGACTATGAGCATATGAAAATATATTTACATGAAAGAAGAGTTTCATCCTTTAATCAATTTCCACCTCAATCATGTATTTGTTCTCAAATGGTGGGGATTCAAGTTGAATAATCTTCTATAAATTAACATCATCCATGAAATTATAATTATCCATCTCATCATTCATGAATAATTATCCAAAATCTATATAGTTGGGATAATAAAAAAATAAACCATTGGATGATGAAAAAAATATATAATATAAAATATTCAATATATAATAACAAATATTAATCATGGACCATTTGAAAAAACGATTATAATTTAAATTACTAAAAAATATAATAATGATGATTAAATCCCAAAAATAAGGATGATTTAATCAAATAACAATCCATGATATATTCTAAAATTTAACACCAAACAACATCAACCACTCTTAATATCTCATTACAAAATGTAATTATCCAAATGACATATTCTCTGTGATATGTTAATCATTTCCATAATCAACCTACTTCCACAAAAGTCGAAAACTGAAATCATAGATTCATCCAAAATATAATTTAACCACTACGCCTCAATTAAAATCACGTAGTATTCTATTTACCTTAATCATATAATGTTCTTAAAATATTTAATGTCTTTCAAAATTAACTTTATCACTTAATCTAAATATTATTTTCCAATACCAAGGATATCCATTTGATAAAACATATGTTTCTGAAATCAAATTTTTCTTATTTCATCAACTATTTTAACAAAAAATAAAAAGTAATACTATCCTCAAAATTTACATACTCCAGTGGTGGGTGATAAGGCCTTGGTGCACTTCTGTTGTGGGTTTGATTCCCATGACCTTATTCGACGCGATAGGTTTTCAAACGGTCTGTGGGTTTCCATTTTTCAAAAAATGTATAATTCTTATAATATTTATACAATTATATATTCCTCTTAAATAACATATCACAACCCGCCTTCACAGAAATGAGGGAAGGGAAAACAGATTACCATTCCATTCCTTCTTTATGTTGAATGATAGATAATGACCCCCAAAACCTGCATTCAATAGGTCCCGGAGTGGCGACCACCACCAGGGGTATAGAATCTCACACAAAATGGAAGGTGTTACCCTTTTTATTTTTATAGGAACGAGAGATAAGATAGAAACCCCAACAATATAAAAGTTGAAATTAATGGTAAAGCCAAAAATAACCCTTTCCCATATGCATGTTCAACAGTAAATGATACAAGCCACAAAACTCCAAAGGTAAAGTACCAAGAAAAATAAAAACGACAACAGCAACTGCCCGGAGGTCTGTGCTAGATTGGCCCCGTACGATCCCTAAAGACCACCTGGAATCCTGAATGCAGTTTTATATACGTAGGGTGAGGATACAAGTACACTTAGTTGGGAAATCCAAAGCCTCTCGTGCACAAGTGGAGAGACATTCTAATTTCTTTTGAGAAAAGAAACACTGAAACACCTAGCAAGTGAACTATCCACCAAGCCTCATCAAGGCAAACTCCCCAAATAACACAGGGCAAGTAAAGTATTGTAATATCACATTGATATTTGGGTACCCCGCGCCACATTACCACTGGTTATTGAGACATCTTATGCATCGAACCAATCCAGCCATTCTCATCGCAGTCCCACTACCAATCCCCGTCCACACACACCTAGGCCATAACCTCACCGCAGTCCCAATACCAAACCACACCCATAGGCATCTGGGCCATAACCTCATTGAAGTCCCACTACCAAACCCCCCCATAGACACCTGGCCCACAACCACCACGTGTAACCACACCCACAAACACATGTGTCAGAACAACTACATCCATTCCCGAAGACACCTCGGCCTCATCCCGAATACACATGGTAATCAACTAGCCGGCACACACCTGGGTTAACCACCACAACTACCCAGTCTGAAGATTCATGGGATAATAATGGACTTCAATCCATTACATCCTACCCGAAAAGTCTTGGTCTATTCGGGAAAGGGAGGAGAAAATGAGCTAATAACCAGCCACTAATAGGAGTGTCGGGAAAAACAACCTCCCCCGTGAAATTGGGGGGGGGGGGTGTTCGACCGTAAATTGCTCAACTTTGGTGGTGTTTGAATAAGAAACATAAATGCTACAGATAAATGTATAGGTAAAAAACACTCATCCCCACCTTGGGGTTCCAAAACCTAAGCACAACACCTTTGTTACTATTCATTCATAAAAGAAGCCACGAAACTCACGGCCAAGTCACAACTCATTCCAAATCTAATTCCCCATTCAAAACTTCTTGTTTTCATGTTCATGTGATCCCATTTATGTTAATTCTGTACTACCGGGAAACTAAGAGGCATAAACACGAGCTATGAAAATAGAAACAGTCAAACAGTAATTTAAGCATTCACACACGGTTCTCAATTAAAGTTACAACAACAAGAAGGGAAATATTGAGATCTCTGAAATAACTTGAACAAAATAAAACCTCAAAAAATGGGGTAAGTGAGATCCCTCAAATTACTGAAACCAAAGCATTCCCAGAGACACAGGACCATTTCCCCAAAACATGGAACCAACGATTTCTCCACAATGGAGGATCCCACCCAAGTTCATGTCACAGCAGAGCAACCACACTACATCACTCACAACCAAAAACCATACCACAACTGAGGATCCCACCCTCACCAACATCATCACATAAGAAATCAAATAGAACAATACTCCTACTACCAAAATAGAGTAGGGAAACATCCAGGTTCAACACATCATTCATTAGGTTATTCTCTCTGTTTGTCAAAAGGGGTGATCACACAATGATTCTTGTTTTACAGAACATCCATTTAACTAGCTGAGTTTAATTCATTAACCAAAATCCATGTTATGTCATTTAATCATTATTTAAGACATGCTTCATTAGTGCGAATGGAAAGACCACCAACGACCATGATTTCTAGTGAGAATAGGCCCATACAATTCACAAAACATAGAAACATAAAAGATTACATTAGAACATCGATCACGCCCTCCCCTATTCATTATTTAAAGGTCCATTAATTATCTTCATTATGTTTGGTTTCATCAATTCCCATAGAGACACAAGTTATCTCACCCTGCATAATACACAGAAAAGAAAGGCGAATAAAAAAAATCCTTACTTGATTTTTCAAAGATTGATATTTTTCACCACGTGCCAAGAACAGGGGGAAAGCACGACTTGCAGGGGAGGAATTCCAGGGACTCCAAGGGGTGCAGAAATCTCCTGTAGAAGTGCACCACAAGCCACAGGAAGAAGGGACTCCAGGCGCACCGAGCGGGAGAACGAAGCCGGCCAAAAGGAAGAAGAGGAAAAGAACTTCTCGTGCGATATATAGATAAGATATAGTTGTTACGGGATATGGAAATATTGAACGCCTGGAAAGTCGGATCATGGTTTCCCACGTGGTTTGGCAGTTACGCACGATGGCATTAAGTTGTTATTTAATATCCCCCATCAGGGAGGTTTATCTGGATTTTTTTTAATTAAATATGGGCTTTAAATGGCCTTGAAAGGGGTATGAAATCATCTTTACGTCAAAAGATACATTGTAGGAGCGGAAAAGTCGGGAACTGGAAAAAAGAACGAAGAGGACACGGTGCCACTGTCACGGTGTCACCCTCATGGTGCCACCATCACGGTGTCACCCTCCTGGTGCCACCGTCACGAAGCCACTTTCTTGGTGGATCCTTATTTTTGGAATAGTAATGGCCAGAGGTTCCATGACATTATATCAGATACCTCTCAAACTATTCTCTCCTTCAAGAATTAAAACCAGACCTAAAGGAAGGAGAGGGGGCCCGAAAAACCACCTTGACAGATTCCTCTCAATAGTAGACCTAAACAATTACAATTATACTGCTCCTCTCCCCTAAGAAACCAGGAAACATACAAGGGTCAAGCATCCCAGTCATATGTGTTGGGGGTATCTTCTTCTATGTCAAGATATTATCCGCATTGGGTGGCACTGTCTCATCTGCACAAGTTTAACCACATCTGCCTTAATGCATCTTGATTAGCGATCGGGTACTCCCCTCCCCATCGCCAGGACATTTCACACACATTCAGAGAATAAGGAAAACCACATCCTTCACAACCAACATGGTAAAGCATTCTGTCACAAACAAGTACAAACAGAACATCACAAAGCTCAAAAAAACTAACGGTATTGGGCATGAATCTGTGCTTCCCATTCATAGGTACTCTCCTCATGCCTGCTATGCCTCCACAATGCATGAACCAAAGGAATGGTTTTTCCATGAAGAACCTTCTCCTCATGATCCTAGATCATCACTGGTCACTCCACGAATGTTGTATCGTCTTCGATATCTAGCTCTCCCCAGACAGGGACATGTGAATAGTCGTGTAGATATCATCGTAGCTGGGACACATGGAAGACGCCTTGCATCCTTTGTAGTTGTGCTGGCTACGCAAGCTGGTATGCCACCTCCCCAGCCTGCTGCAACACCTTGAAGGGTCCGACGAATCTGGGGGAAATCTTACTTCCACTGTCGAACCTCCACTGCCCACATAGAGGGGAAACCTTCAACAACACGTGGTTTCCAACCTTGAACTCCAAGGGTCTCCTCCAATCGTCGGCAAATGACTTCTTCCGGCCCTAAGCCGCCTTCATCCTCTCTCGTATAAGGTGAACCTTCTCTGTCATGCTCTGCACCACCTATGGGCTAGGAACACATGTTTCCCCAACTTCTGCTCAGCACACGGATGAGCAACATGACCTCCCATACAAGGCTTCGAACGGAGCCATGACAATGGTATAATGGTAGATATTATTGTAAGAAAACTCAACCAGAGGAAAGTGTCGCTCCCACAATCCCCCAAAATCTAGAATACATTACCAGAGCATGCCCTCCAATGTCTCGATGGTGAGCTATGTCTGTCTATCTGTCTGGGGATAGAAGGCAGTGCTAAGTCGTATCTGGTTGCCAAAAGCAAGATGCAATACCCTCCAGATTCGTGAGGTAATCCGTGCATCCCTATTCGAGACTATGGACCTCAGAACTCCTTGTAACCGCACTACCTCATTTACATACCTTTGTGCTAAAGAATCCATTGTTCCCAACTCCTTAATCACCATAATGTGGGTCGATTTCATCATCCAATCAACCATTACCCAGATAGTGTCGCATCCCCCTTGAACCTTGGGTAGCCCCATGACGAAATCCATCGATATGTCATCCCACTTCCAGTCAGGAACATCTAGAGGTTGCAACAGGACGCTTGGGACATGGTGTTCAGCCTCAACCTACCGACAGAATAGGCCGTTTGTTACAAACTCTTCTACTGCCCATTTTACCTCAGTCCACCAAAACTATCTCTGCAGTACCTGGCACATGTAGGAAACTCTCGGGTGCACCGCTAGGGGTGAGTTGTGGAATTAACCATGAACACTCTCACGCATCGCCTCCATAACGAACAACTTTCCTTGGAAAAGCATCTACTTCTGACCATCCTCTGTCCACCCTTCCGGAGCATCACCTTGGTTAACCTGGTCCCACACCACTTAGCTTTCTGAGTCTCCCCACTAAGACTCTTCTACCTACCGTAACAGAGAAGACTTTACTATCATCTGATACATGCAACCTCTACCACCATCCATTCTTGCATCCTGGTGTATGGAATCCAACTCCTCCATTGCCTTCCAAGTATCTAACAACTCTCGAACCACATACTTCTGTGACTTCTTTATCATGGCATTAGCCACCACATTCCCCTTTCCCGAGGTGTAGGAAATCTTGAAGTCGTAGTCTTGAAGGAATTCCATCCACCTTTGATGCCGCAAGTTCAGGTCCTGCTGGTAGAATACATACTTCAAGATCTTATGTTCGGTGAAGACCATGAAGTACTCCCCGATGATGTAGTGCCGCCAAAACATTAGTGTAAACATGACCGCTGCAAGCTCCAGATCATGGGTGGAATAGATACGCTCATGGGGACGTAACTGCCTAGACCCATAGAAGACCACCCCTTGCTACTGTAATAACACACATATGTGGCCTTTCCATGAAGCATCACAGAACACCTCATATGCTGCCCCTTTTTCTAGAAACCTCAGCACTGGGGTACTAACCAACTTCTCCTTCAGATAACTAAAGGCCGCCTCACATTGCTCATCCCACATGAAAGCTTGGTCCTTCTTGGTCAATTATGTCAAAGGTGCTGCAACTCGGGAGAAGTTGGGAACGAACCTCCGGTAGTAACCCGCCAGACCAAGGAAACTATGAACCTCTGCCACGTTATTGGGTGCTGCCCAAGAAACAACTGCCTCGACCATCGGTGGATCCACTGTTATCCCCTGCTCAGACACCACATGCCCAAGGAAGTGCACTTCCCATGTACAGAACATGCACTTGGACAACTTCCCATAGAGTTGGTGCCATCAGAGGACCTCTAAAACCGTTCTCAAATGCTCAGCGTGATCCTCCTCTGATCTTTATTAGATCAAGATGTAATCAATAAACACCACTAATAACCAGTCCAGATATTACTGGATGACGGAGTTCATGAGCACCATGAAGACAGATAGAGCGTTCATGATGCCGAATGACATGACCACAAACTGAAAGATCCCATATCTACACCCGAAGTCCGTCTTCGAGACGTCGCCGTCTTTCACCATCAACTGGTTATATCCTGACTGCATAGAAATCTTAGAGAACCATCATTCCCCCTTCAACAGGTCATAGATAATGACTATCCTTGGAAGAGGGTAGTGATTCTTGACCATTACTTGATTCAGTATCCGGTAGTCTATGCACAGCCAGAGACCACCATCTTCCTTCCTCGTGAACAAGGATGGAGCACCCTATGGTGATGCACTTGGTCGAAAAAAACCCTTCTTCATCAGATCGTGAATCTGAATCCGCAACACCTGTAGCTCCGAAGGTGCCATCTGATAGGGGTCCATCGAAATCAGATGAGCACCAGGTTTCATGTCAATCCCAAACTCGATGTCACCTCAAGGGGGTAGAGTTGTCACCTACTAAGGGAAGATTTCCATAAACTCACTGACTACCCATAGAACTTCTACCATCTCAGCATCCACCGACTATACTGATAGCTCAACTAAAAAGGAGAAGAGGGGTTCCCATCACATGATGCTCCCTTGGAAACTTTGCTCGTCGATAAAAGTCACCTGTCGGCCGCCCACTTCTAAAAACACAACCCTTCCTCGGAAGCAGTCAATGACGTCACATACAGAGAATAGCCGGTAAATGCTTAGGATGAAATCGTATCTTTGTATCTACAACAGTAGAATATCCCTGATTGAATGATGTGGCCCTATCATCAGTTTTCATTCTCAACAAACGTAGAACATGTCGGACTGACCACCGACTGGTGTGCTCAGCACCAGGGGAACTATAAGTCTCTCAGCGTCTAAACCCAGAGCATGGTCTAGACTGGGTGTAACAAAGGAGTGTGAAGCTCCTGTATCGAACAAAGCATATGCAAGGGTACTAAACAAGCTGATCATACCTTGAATGATTTCTGGCCCTGTTGGAACTGCTGCCTCCGTGGTGTGAAACTTCCCACACCCAGCTCCTCTGCCACTCGGCTATCAGCCACCCACCACCCCCTAGACCATGCCCATGTCAGGGTCCCTATGGAGAGCCATAAGGTCGGCCTCCTCCTGCAATGTATTCCCTCGGCGGAGCGGGAGCCCACTGCCCCTGCTGTTGCTGTTGAATGGGCTTGCCTAGGAAATTCTGCTGCTGAGGTGGGTGCTAGACCCGCCCACCCCCATCGTATTGTACTCTGTCTGGGCATTGGTTTCGAAGGTGACCATGGATTCCACATATGAAGCATCTCGGCCATGGGCCTGAAGGAAAAGTGTGACGGTCGGATGGTCGGAACTGGAACGGCTGAGGCATACTCCCTGGTGGTTAAAACCAAGAGGGTCCTGATGTTGGAGGTATGCTACTAACATCCATCCCCTTTGACGAGCCCAACTAGATCCCCTCTCATTACACACCTCCCAGCATGTGCATCCTCTCCACTACTTCAGCTTTCTTCTTCACCTCTATGTATGTCGGTAGGGTGAAGGGAGTAACAGTGTACTGAAGATAATGTCAAAGTGCCTCCTCTAAACGTCTCGGCCGAGACTCCTCATCTGAAAAGAGGTCTGTAATGAAGCGAATAAGATCCATGAACATGATCCCCAACTCTCTCACTGACATAATCCCTTGCTTTAGGGAGAGTATCTCCTGCCTCTTCTTGACCTTCATCGTGGAAGAGAGGAATTCCACCCTGAACTCCTTCTCGAAGTCGGCCCACACAACCTCATCTTCATTCTTCTCTCCAATATAAAGTTTCCACCACTGAAGCGTTGCTCCACATATCTGGATGATGGCCAGAGGAACCCAGTACTCCGTCGGAGCTAGAATCAGGCCAAAAGATATCATAGTTCCTCAAGCCATATCTCTATCTCCATATCTGGGGTGATTCACATGTACTTCCTAAGGGTCTGTCGTTGAAAGACTCAAAGTGTCTTCTACCACTGATCATCCTCCTCCTCTCAGTCGGTCCTCTACTGATTGGCCACGTCAACCTCCTGGGCCTCGATCGCCCGTACTACTCGTGGTCACCTCTGAAGGGACATAGATGCAATGAAAACAAGTAATGCATAATCCCGAGTAGTGCAGAATATTGATCTTAAATTTAATTAGAATTATTTATTTATTTTGAATCACCAAGACACTAATGAAACCTAAGAACACAAGTCATTATGATGCATGTACCTTTCCTAGGGTCTCTACCCTGTGATAAGTGTAGCCTCACATGGTTGTTCGTTAAGTCCAGAGTCCTTGCATCGGATAATGGGGGGCCCCTAAAATCATGTGTCCTACCCAGTCTTCCCTGGCCTAATTCACACACCATGGTCACCCAACACTGTCTCCCTACCACCCCATGGAATCCTCACTATGAAAAACTCTACACTCCATCCTACCTCTCAACCTCACTCCTCTAATACCATTCAGTCTTGACTATCCTTCACCAAAAGGAGGGAAGGGACAAAATATTGCAAGGCCCTTCCTTCTTTAAGTTGAAGGAGAGATAATGACCCCCAAATCCCTTCTTCAATAGTTCTCTTAGTGGCGACCATCACCAAGGGTATAGAATCTCACACAAAATAGAAGGCATTACCCTTTTTATTTTTATAAGATTGAGAGATAAGATAACAACCCCAACAATACCAAAGTTGAAGGTAAAGGTAAAGAAAAAAATTAACCCATTCCCATATCCATGTTCAATAGTAAATGATTTATGCCACAAAACAACAAAGGTAATGTTCCATGAAAAAGGAAAATGACAACATCAATAGCCCCGAGGTCCGAGCTAGTATAGACCCACACGATCCCTAAAGTCCTCCGGGAAACCTAAAAGTTGTTATATATACGTAGGGTGATCATACAGGTACACTCAGTAGGGAAAACCAAAGACTCTCATGAACAAGTGGAGAGGCATTCAAAATCTCTTTGAGAAAATAAAAACAAAAACACCTAGTAAGGGAACTATCCACCCAAGCCTCACCAAGGCACACTCCCCAAATAACGCAAGGCAAGTAAAGTATAGTAATAGCACATCAATATTTGGGTACCTTGTTCCACTTTCCTGCTAGTTATTGAAGACATCCTATGCATAGAACTAATCCATCCATTCTCATCGTAGTCCCACATCCAAACCCCACCCGCAGACACCTGGGATATAACCTCACAGTTGTCCCATTGCCAAACCTCGCCCACAGACACCTAGGCCATAACCTTACTGTAGTTCCACTGCCCAACCCTACCCATAGACACCTAGGCCACAACCACCACGTGTAACCATGCCCGCAAACACCTGGGTCAGAATAACTACTGCCACGCCTGAAGACACCTAGGCCTCATCCCGAAGACATATGGGAAACAACCTGCCTGCAAACACCTGGGCCAACCACCACAACTACCCTGCCTGATGATTCATGGTCTAATAATGGACTTAAAGCCATTATAGCATGCCCAATAAGTCTTGGACTATTCGAGAAAGGGAGTATAAAAGGAGATAATACCCATCAACTCATAGTTCTATTGGAAAAAACACCCTCCCCCATGAAATGGGGGGGGTGTTCAGTACTAAATTTCTCAAATTGGGTGGGGCGTGAATAAGAAATATAAAAACTATAGATATATGTATAGGTAACGTACACTCATCCCAACCTAGGGGTTCCAAAACCTAACCACAACACCCTTATTTCTATTCATTCATAAAATAAAACACGACACTCACGACCAAGTCACAACTCATTCCCAAACTAATTCCCCATTAAAAAATTCTTGTATTTATGTTCATGTGATCCTATTTAGGTGAATTATGCACTATCGGGAAACTAAAATGCATTAACATGAGCCAGGAAAAGAGAAACATCCAAACAACAATTTAAGCATTCACACCTGGTTCTCTATTAATGTTACCACAACAAGAAGGGGATTAGTGAGATCCCTCAAAGTACTGGAACCAATGAAAACCAATGAAAAGGGGGGGTAAGTGTGATCCCTCTAAGTACTTGAACCAAAGAAAACCTGGAGACACAGCCCCATGTCCCCAAAACCAAGAACCCATGATTTCTCAACCATAAAGGATCCCACCCGAGTTTATGTCACAGTAGAGCAACCACGCAGCTTCACTCACAACCAACAACCGTGCCACAAAAGAGGATCACATCCTCACCCACATCCACCCATAGGAAATCAAATAGATCATCATGCCTACTACCAAAACAGAGCATGGAAACATCCAGGTTCAACACAACATTAATTAGGTTCCTCTCTCTTTTTTTATCTGGGGTTATCACAGAGGGATTCTTGTTTCACTGAACATCCATTTAACCAGCTGAGTTTAAGTGATTAAACAAATTCTATGTTATGTCATGTAATCATCATATAATACAAGTTTCATTAGTTCACAGGGAAAGACCACCAATAGCCATGATTTCTAGGGAGCATAGGCCCACACAATTCACAACACATATCAACATAAAAGAGTACAATAGAACATCGATCACACCCCCCTCATTCATTATTTAAAGATGCATTCATTATCATCATTATATTTGGTTTCATCAAATCCCATAGGGACAAAAGCGTACCCACCCCAAATGATACACAAAAAAGGGAGGTTAAGGAAAACATCTGTACTTTATTGATCAAATATCAATGTTTTTCACCACATGCCCGGAACGGGGGAAACCGTGACTTGCATGGGAGGAATTATATGGAATCCAAGGGGTGCAGAAAGATCTAGCAGAGGCTCACCACAAGCCACAAGAAGAAGGGACTCCAAGCACACCAGGGGGGAGAACAAAACCGGCCAAAAGGAATAAAAGAAAAAGAACTTCACGTGCGATATATAGATATGATCTTGTTGTTACGAGATATGGTAATTTTGAACGCCTGGAATGTCGGATCGTGGTTTCCAACGTGGTTTGGAATTTAAGCATAATGGTATTATGTTTTTATTTAATATCCCCAATCGAGGAGGTTTCTTGGGATTTTTAGGAATTAATTATGGGATTTAAATGGCCTTAAAAGAGGTATTAAATCATATTTACATCAAAAGATACTTTGTGGGAGCGAAAAAGTCAGGAACCGGAAAAAAGAACGAAGAGGACACAATGTCACCATCATGGTGTCACCCTCACGGTGCCACCATCACGGTGCCACTTTCTTGGTGGAACCTTATTTTTTGCAAATTAATGGCCATGGGGTCCGTGCCATTACATAAACATAACATGTTTAAACCCCAACATTATCCTAATACATTTCATCTTCCGTCACATAATGTAATAACCCATAATTTCATAAAAGGTGAGTGTATCTAAAAATAATGTTAGTCACCTTAAAATTCCATAACATAAATCCTCAAAATAGATAGTAAGACATTAAACATTTAATAAACCATTTAATTATAAAGACATGATGAAATATATTACACTTAAGAAATCATCAGAGTATAAAAAACATTCCAAACCGTCACATGATACCAACTAGAAGGACACACCATTAAATGTTACATATTATAGTATTTTTGAACTAGAATACACAGTCAAAGATATATTCATTTTAGAGTTTTAGTGAATTATAAAAAATTTTACTAGGTAGACCAATACATTGTATGTGGATAGTTATACTCATCATTTTATTTTCCACTAAAGGAACCCCTTTTAAAATAAAACAAGGCATTTTTTCATGACATATCATTCGTAGAAGTTATATCGGGGTCACCCATTAAATTTTCATGTACCAACATATATACTATTTCCATTTTTAATATGTCACTCAAAAAATATCATTTCCATTCATAAGACAACAAATATTTTTTTTAAAACCCATTTTTAAAATTTAAATATGAGTTTTTTACTCAATATGTCTAATACCACATTGAAAATCTTAAAATTATATTAATGACATAACATTTCAAATAATTTATTCCCATATAAATAAATCCATGAAATAATTTTTTAAGACATTTACATGAATGATAAGTATTTAGAAGAATATATCTATAGATAACATACAAAATGTTTTAGTTAAAGAGACTCATACCACTTTGAAAATTTACATTATAAGACATATAAAATTATAATATTTAATAAAACATTGAATAATATTAGTATAGATAAAATATAGACACTAAAAGTCAAAGAGGATGTATAAGAACATAAAAAAAGAAAAATGTTTAATGTCATCTTGAAATGTCTCAATTAATGAATATTGTGACAAAATCCCTTCCATGAAGTCAACCCATCACATATAATCCTTATATTAATGAATAATAAAAATATGAGAATTATTAAAATTATAAATAACTTGTATAATTTTTGTTATTTCTTTTATCTGACTGTTATCACGTCATAAAAATTACATAATTATTTATCATCACATATTGCATTTTGTTGATAATTGGTACTCAATTCGAAAATAGGTGTGAAAAGATGTCAATATAACATGAGGTCAGAAGCCCAGAATCTCCAAAATAATATTTATGAAATTATAATAATTTTTTATATCAATAATACCTTTAAATTCAGTCATTAAATATGAATATGATAAATTAACAATGTTACAATCCTAGAGATGGTAAGTCGTACGTATGCATGAGTTACGTCTACATTTTTCATTTATTATTATGGAAGGAATGTATATAATGTATTATATTTTTATAATGATAATAAAAACATTATTTTTATATCAATAATTTAAATATAATTATAAATATATATCATAATATTGTATTAGTGAATAAAACGTAAGTACATCTCTTCATAGAAGTGATCGTTCATAGGTACGCACTAACGACATTATGATTTTTATGTGCACAGAAAGTAAGAAATTAATTGATATATTATTATATAATATTGAATAATAGGTTATTATTGTAAAATATTGAAATTAATACCTCTTGTTATACCAATAATCTATTTTTTTGATGAAAAATAAACAATTTAGGTTTGCGAGGTGGTATTCCATCGGACGCATGAACGAAATTTTCATTTCCTATTTCATGAAACTGGAGATGGAATTTGGTTATGATATTATCATAATAATATCATAGTATACCAAGGTAAATATATATATTATTTCATATTGGTTAAAGGAGATTAAAAGGATGTTGAAGAAGAAATAATATAGGAATACTAAAAGAAAACGATACCTCATCTTTGGTTGATCACCCTTGAAGAACACCTTTACACATCCAAGTCAGGTGTTCTAACTAAAATAAGGAAGAAAGAATTTGTGAAGGGAATCTAGAACACATATGGGTTGAACATGGAAGAAATTTTTTTGGGAAGTGTGAGTAATAGAGAGGAATGGCATCCCTTTCTAGGAGGGGGAGGTGTACTCATGGAATAATTAATAGAATGAAATTAATATTATATTTTTTTGATTACAACTAGTCTAAAAATAATTAATTTTTAAATATATTATGATTTTTGGTCTATTATATATCATACAATTAAATTTTAACAAGTTTTAACTATTGTTTAATTCTTATATTATGGATTTAACCTATTATAATTCGTGCATTTTATCATGTAATTTACAATTTGAGGGTTAAAATAATTACAAAGTCATGAAAGACGAAAACATAATAATTAATTAAAAAAAATTCTCGAATTATATCCTATTTTTGTCCAAGTATATTTTTATAAATGTTATATCATTTAATTTAATATTTTATATCTTAAAATAAGAATAATGTGTATTTTGAAACTATAAATTGCACGATTTTTTTAAAACAATATCACAACAACTTGATTACATCTAAAACCCTATATTATCTCAATACTAACATGAAATATTCATCTATAAAAGTCATAGATGGAATCAAATATTTCAAATATTATTTATTTTAAAATTATTATTATAATTTATTAGATTCTTTCTCAAATAAATCAATTATCTCATCATCATTGTGTCATAATTAAATTTAATTATTTAGTACCTAAAATGTATAACTAAACAAAAATAATTTAGTTTATATTTTTAGCATTCTATGGACTATTATTAGTTTAAAATATTACTTACATTACCCCATATGAAAAAAAAATTTAGTAAAAAAAGTCATATTTATGAAATAATTGTATTTATATTAAATTAATAGTTATAAATTTCATAATCACTCCCAAGTGTCTTCCAAAGGTCACAATTTCATCTAAATTATATTCATGGTATATAAACAATAATCCAATACGATTAGAAAAAGGTTTAGTGTAATGAAAATATTTTTCACTTAATAATTCTTCACTAAAACATGTGGTGTATTTAAAACCCTCATGGATACCTTACGATGTAACCTTTATTAGTACCTTATTGTGTAACCATCATAGTTACACTTGAAGTAACCTCATGGTTGTCCTCCAACTTACACAAACCCATTTTATTGGATGTAAATATAGGTACCACCCTTCATCATAAACAATATCTATGAACCAGACCATAATTATAAGACATGAATAAATCTATAATAAAATTAAGTTTAAATTTGGTAGAACAAATTTTTAAAATGGGCTTTTAACAGAAAATACCATTAAAATTATCATTTAATTTAATTGAGACTTAATAGAGTGGGTGTAAAAATTTTATACACTAAAAATACACATTATAAAACATAATTTAAAAAAAAATTCACACATATAGTTTTAATTCCACATAATTAATAATGTATAAGGTTTACCAGAAGAATGGAAATTGGGTATAAAATCCATTTAACTTGAATTTTTTTAAATTGATACGCGTTCAATCAAATTGTTGAATAGTGATAAGGGGGGTATTGATATATTATAGAAATATTTTAATTTTTATAACACATTAGATGAAATTTCATAAATTTTTTTCACAGTAAAATTATTATTATTTTGTACCATCCATTGTTTCATGTGAGTTCTTTACATGACTTCCATGGCCGGTTTTTTATTTCATGTCTTGTCCATATGGAAATGAAATTCCATAATTTAAATGATATTGTATTAATATTTTTTATAATATTAAATAATTAGATAAATTATCTTGGTTATATGATATGATTATTAATCATTTGATAAATCTTTATAAATACCTATATATATCATTTTTGCAGTTCCTTGATAATCACAAACTAGTTTCCATATATAAAAAAATAGTATGTATATATGTTAACTCTTGAACATGAAATAGTATATGTCAAGGAGTTTAAAAAAATTAAAACATTATTTTTTTATAACAATTTTTGAAGGATGTAATGGAAATTGAAAACACATTATCCACAATTTTGGTAAATTGGCACATCAAAGAAGATGTTTTTAAATTTATAATAAGAGTAAGAGTAGAGGAATAATAATGATGATTTTTGTCCATATACATGATAACATTCAGAATATATAGTATTCTAGATGATTCAAACCTATTGGATAAAGGGAGGGGAACTGATTGTATGAATAAAAATGGATTGAAAAGAATAAATAAGAAAATAAAATTGGATTCTTACCTTCTGATCTCTTCCCCTTGATATCGTCCATAAGGTCTATGGTTTTCTACTTTTGGTTATACCAACATGACATAATCATGGGGAAGATCCTAGAGAAGGGTATATAAAAGAACATAGACAAGTCTATAGGCATGAGTCGTGTGAGAGTAAGAAGGGGTGAGGGTAATATTTATAGTGGAGGATATGATGGGGTTTCAAATTATATTAATCATTAGTTTAATATTTTTTCTCAAGACTATGAATATTATTGATTCATGTTTCCACAAAAAGGTTATAAGTACATGTGAATTCGAACCAATATCCATTTACATCATCCATGTCTCAATAATAATGCATCAATTCATTTTGTTATCATATTTTGTAATTATCGAATTTCACTATTCAAAAAAAAATCATGTATTTGAGAAAACTCACAAAAATTAAACATAAAAATTTTCAACATGTAGAATTACAAAATTAAATCCATTTTTTGAAAATAATTTCCTTAATATGCTAAATTTAGTTTTTAAATAAAACAATATATTATTCATAAAATTACATTTTAATAACTATAACTGATTTTATATCACCTGGAAAAAATAATAAAGATACAATTATCATATAACCTTATGAAAATAAAATAATAAGATGATTTTCTATTAATAAGGGTCGTATTAATATTCATATTACTATTCATTATTGGATGTTACTGTTGACCAAATGATCATTTTTGTTATATCAGACTCCAAATAACATACTGACCACTATCGTAGATATATGTTTTTCAAAAATAAAAACACAGAAGTGGAAAAATTATGTTTAATGGCTCAATTATAAATTCCATGTATTACTCATTAGTTCATTTAATTAAATAATTTTCCATTTAAAATCTTGGGATTTTACATTCTACCCCCCTTTAATGAATTTGGTCAATGAAATTTGTTCATTGTACTATCAATTATGAATGAACATATTGATAATTATGTAAAATTATGATATTATATGTAAATAATTATTTAGATGATCCAAATTAAATATTATCAAAAAAATTCTTCTAAAAAATGACATCCTCTAAACTAAAATGTCATCTATATCGTTCATCTGATACCAACTGTAATGATCTGAACCCACACATCTAGATTTAGTACTAACAAATGTAATGTATTTTTTTAATATAAAAATATATAGTACATTTTACAGTCGATGAACTCTTCTGGTATAGTTTCTGGATAATTATACAACAACTTATATACTGTTATTTAAAGTTTACAAAAATAATTACAAAATATGTAATTGTGTTCTTCTGAATTAGCACTATAATTATTTTGTCAAAAACATGCTTCCATTTATATTGAGGATCTTTTCAAATTCAATGTTTTATAGAATATAAATATAATAAATACATAACATTCCATATTAATATATTGTATATACAATAAATATAGTTTCAATTTATTCCAAAATGTAAACATTTCAAATAAAATATGATTTATTAGACAAATCCTCATAACATTTAATGTGTCTTCCAAGATTGTATTAAAAATCATTATAACATCAAAAATTAATTTAAAAAAAGGGATTAGTGCAAAATATTTTTAAGGGATATAGATAGAAGGAATTAAAACATTAGTCCAAGAGTACCTGTAATCGTTTGTAATCATTTTCAAAATTTAATACTTGATACCCATATATACCTACTTTTTGAAACATGATAATTCCCTAAGAAATAAAAAAACATAATGAACCTATGTGTATCTCTAAATGTATATTAAGAAATTATATAAATATTATTGTAACACACTTGGCAACATTAGGAATTAAATCCTCATGGATACCTTATAATGTAAATCCCATGACTACCTTATTATGTTACCATCGTAGTTACACGTGGAGTATCCATAAGTCAGAATTCCAAAAAATAGATAAACAATGCATTAAAGAGAGATATAGGCCCCACAAATTTTGATAAAAAAATCTCATGAACCAAAAAAACATACAACATGAATAATTTCATAAAAACATTTCTTGGGATTTTTGAAAAACATAATTGTAAATGAGGATTTTTAAAGAAACCTCCAAACAAATATCATATAATAGAATTGAGACTTAATAGAGTGGATGTATTATGTATATACACTATAAATAAAGATAATTAGATAAAATATAACCAATATTTATTACACAAAAAATTTGAATAATTCATAATTACTGATGTTTAAGGTTTACCCAATGAATGAAAATTGGGTTATGAATTCCCTTACCTCAGGTCTGTATAGCATTAAAACATGTTTAAGCCTTCATTATAATTGTTAAAATATTGTTATTAATATCTTACATAAACATATTCATGTTTATAAAACATTATATGACAATTTCAAAACTTCATTTCACAAGTTAATTATTAGTATTTTGTTCCTCCAATTGTTTGGGTTGCGTTCTTTACATGACTTCCATGGCCAGTTTTGTATTTTATTTCCTTGTCATATATAAATTAAATTACTAAAGATGAATGAAAAAGTATTCATGTTTTTTAATAATAATAAATTATTCAATAAATCATTTTGGTTTTATGATATGAGGATGAATAATTCAATAAATCTTTAGTTTTATTCATTTATATCAATTTTTGTGGTTCTTCGATAATCAAGAACACGTTTCACCATATAACCTATTATAATGTAAATATGTTATATCCAGAACATGTAAGGGGATATTTCATAAAAATTAATATCTGTTTTAAACATTATAATGGTTTTATATCTTGTTTTTAGGAATTTAATGGAAATTTTATAATCATCATCCCTGATTTTGGTAAATCCTTACATCAGGAACGCTGTTTTTATTTTTTAATAAGTGAAAGAGAAGAGGAAAAATGATGATGAGTTTATTTCCATATACATGATAGATTCTTGAATATATATGATAATAGAGAAATTATAACTCTTGGATAATAATATGAGAAGGGAGTATATGAAAATTAAATGAGTTTAAAAGAAAACATAAGAAAATGAAAAAGGATTCTTACCTTTTGATCTCTTCCCATTGAGATCCTCTTTAAGGCCTTTGGTTTTGGACTTTTGGTGAGACCAGAATGTCTTTGACATGGGTAAGTTCCTCAAGGAGATTATATGGTTGATCATATACATGTATCAATGCATGAGTGTTTTGAGAGGAAGAGGGGGTGAGGGTGGTATTTATAGTGGACGAGAGGAGGGGTTTAACATTATTTTAATCATTAGTTTAATATTTCTGCAAATACTATGAATATTAATTATTCATGTGACCCAAAAATTTAATAAGTGCATGTGAGTTCGAACCAATGACCATTTACATCATCAACGACACAATAATGCTAAATAAATTCATTTATTTATCATATTTTGTAATTTTCAAATTTCATTATTCACCAAAAGTTCAATTATTTCAGAAAAATATAAAAAAGTCAGGCCAATAATTTTTTGATGTTTAGAATTAAAAAATGAATAATATTCTAAGAAAATAATTTTATAAATAGGATTAATTTAAATTTTAAATAAAACCAAATTTTATTCCAAATATAAAAAATTTAACACTATAAACTATTTTATATCACCTTCCAAAATTAAAAAATATCAAATTATATTATAAACATAAGAAAATAAAATAATAATTTTATTTAATATTCCTAATAGTAATATTTATATTCATATTACAATATAGATGTGTATTTTACTATTCACCAAAAAAATCTAGTTGGTTCTATTAGACTCCAAATAACATACGGATCACAATAGTAGTTGTCAGTTTTTTGAAATTCAAAACACAGAAGTGGAAAAATTATGTTTAATGGATAGATTATAAATTCCACATCGTAATAATTATTTCATTTAATCACATATTTGTTCTATTTAAAATCTCAGGATGTTACGATTTTGGTAAATTTTATAATATTAATATATTAATTTACCTTTAATTACAATATTTACCCTTTTAATGTGGTAAATAATATACTAATGTACTATTCCCAAAAAATTATTTAGATATAATCAGAAAAACATTTTATAATAATTACAATCATATATTATTATTTTTTAAAATTTAATTCACAGAAGCAGTAAAATTATGTTTAATGTTAATCCCACAAATGTGACTAGAACTTGGGTAAAATAGATGATCAAAGATGTGAATAAATTTTCATAACCAATTTTAGTATAAAAATTATTCCAATAAACAAAAATTGATTTATAAATGTACTATTCATATATTATTACTCTTAAAATCATTTTTATGTATAATAATTATTTAAATGAAAAATCAGATTTAAACTATAATGTAGTATTTTTTTTCAATATTCATTAAAAATTTAATCTTTTTAGAAAAATATCATAAATTCAACCAACGTAAATTTTTATGTCTCAATCCCAAATATAAAATTCATATTTTAACATATATAATATCATAGTTTCAAAAACTAGATTTAAAAACGTATCACCATCAAAAGGAGGTAAAACAAACATTTCAAAATGTTAAATTATTTTATGCTTAAATTAGAATTAATCTCAATTAAATACTATAAAATTTATTGGATGAATTAAAGAATATTAAATAAATATAATAAAATTATTTATATTAATTCACACAAATAAAAATACTATATAATTATATCCATTTAAAATTATATTATTAATAATATATTATTTTTTGTTATAACTCAGAATTGATTGAAACATAAGATTTCAGAGAAAACTGTTGTTGCATGTGGAGTAAAATATCATATATATAATTTCAGATAAGGAAAAACCACTCTATAAATCAAAAATATTATTATACATGACAGTTGATTATTGAATAATAACCTAGGAAGTTAAATGTTGAGACACTGATTAATGATGTTAATGTATGTTATCATTATCATATTTTCTAATGGGTAATTTGTTCATATTAAAGAGGTGTTTGTATTAAATTAATATATAGATGTATTTTTTGATGAGTTACTATGTGTTATTTTAGACCAAGAGTTTGAACACACTATTGAAATTGTTCTTTAATATAAAATAATTCCAATATCCATTTACCAAAAGGATAAATGGCAGTTATTAGAATTGAAAAATGGTTAATATTGGTTATAGATACAGGTTTTATTCATCCTATAACTTAAACATTGGTTGTTTTTATATTTTATTAAAAAGAAGGAAACTTATTTCATTTTCTTCATTGATTATAAGACACATAATAAAATTATTTTTCCTAATCAATATTTATTGTCACATATATATAGAATATTTAATCAGCATCATGGAATAAAAAAAATATAATGATTTCCTTGAAGACAAGATATCATCATTTGAATTTTATGGGAGAATAAACAAAAATTATTAATTTGTTTATCGAATCATTCTAAACATATTTTTAAATTCTTTATTAAACATAAATAACCTACATGGACAATCCCAAAGATCATGAGACCTACTGTCAATTGAAGACTATGGTTACATTATTCAAAAGAATCATAAAACACATAATCTATATATTATTCTACATAATTGGATCATAAAATCCATTTTGAGATACTTAAACATCATATGATAACATGGTAGAATACATAATGAAATGTGTGAGATAAAAATCCACATAAGGGAATAATCATAATTAGAAAACATAACATACGTGTCAAAGTTATAACATGATATCATGAAGTAAAAGTCCCATGGTTAAACACATGGAATCATGAAATAAATAACAAGGTATCATAAGTTCATGGATTCATATGATATGTGCAAAAAATATTTATCATGAAATAAGGATGAGTCATGGATTATTACACATAAAATATCACATTGTGTATAATGTCCCATTAGGATAATGTTTAATCCCAAATCATATCATTGTTTCCTCATTAGACTAATACATTATACAATACATTGGAGCGATATCATGTGAGGAACGAAATAAAATATTAATGAAATATGTGAGTTAAATAATAGAAGTCAATTTTAATGAATAACATAAATTTACCGAAGGAATAAAACTGTTTTTTAAAATCCTAATTCAATTAATAATTAAAAGTCATTTCATAATGAAAGAATTTGTGAAATTATAATAAGGAATGTATTACCCCATTAAATGATGATGTAATAATACAAATATATATGTGATAAAAATATATAATGATTTTATAAGTATTCCATAAAATTAATTTTACAGATAATGTGAGTTATATAGAGAATGTTCACAACCAGAAAAAAAATAGTGGATCATAGTGATCCCTTAGCGCATTAATAATTTGTCTTGTGTATTCATTATCATAATATATAATAAAATAATAAAAAATATTTACAATATGAAGAAACTTCATCATTTTTATTATTCTTTCAATTTAATTCATTTCCATGTTAAATTCTATTACGTAACCATTTAATTTCATATCGGACGATTTAACAATAAATCGATCATATTTCCAAAAATTACTATTGTAAGTAATATAAAGTATAATATATATTAAGGTAAACATGACATAATAATAACTTTTGAACATATTTTATACTTTTTAAACTGGCCATCAATCATAGTTCTGAAAAAATGAGTTATATTACAATCTGGGAGACGATATGTCGTTCATAAGCATAAATAATGTATATATTTTACTAATCTCATTATGATAATTTAGTAAGTGTTATTTTATATTTATATAATTTTTATTATATTAAAAATATCATATTTTTCTTGTTGTATCCTTACACATTCCATCCATGAGATGCGATAATAAATTTGAGTCACAATGCATTGGGAGGCTATATTATGTTGAACACATGAACAACATTATAATTTATTCAATGGATAGCAGGCTAATAAATTATATAATATATTTTTTTCAAAAATATTATTACCTAATTATTATCCTATATAAACATAATTTTTTTATATTACATTCATTGTAAACAACAAAGTAAAAGTGAATAATATCACTTTATGAGGTAGTAGTCCACCGCACACATGAGTGACATTATCTTATTATAGACAGAATGTTTTGTAAGAAGAAATATGTTATATTATTATTCTATAAGTATGCTTATATTATAAATATTATATATGTTTATATATATTAAATAAATCATTATATCCATCAGTGAGAAGTAGTGAATGAAACTGAATTACATCAGCCCGCATGGAAATAGTCTGTCATACACACAATAAATGATTTTTGTTCCTATTTTAAAGAGGTTTATATAGTTTTATATTATTACTATTAAAAAAATTAAATTTATTTTTAATAAATACATATTATTACACGATTAGGGTTTTAAACTATTTTATGTAGGTGGAAGAATAAATAAAATAAAACCCTTTGTTAAGGGTGTTACCAAATATTTGGAAAAACTCTTTATGTTTTCACAAAAATAATTTCATGGATGGATTTATGATAAAAAATGCCTATAGGATGTGTTCATGGAATTAGAGATATTTATTTTGATTTGAGTTTTCTAAAATAGTCGGGTTTTTATTTATGAAGTTGAGAGAATATGGGGTAGACGATAATACCTGGGGGAGGATACACATGGATGTTTATAAAAGAATGAATTAAAACCATGTTTTTTTAAATTTATTATGACTAAAAAAATTTCCATTTTTGAAACAAAGATGAATTAAAATTGAAATATTGACAAACAAAATAATTCATACTTTATTGGGTTATTTATTTTACCAGTAATGGTTTTAACAACTTAGTAAACATGTATTTACCTTACCTAAGGTAAATAATTTTCTATTTCATTGTTAATTTTGATAAATAACATTGTCGATATTATTTGATTGAAAAATTATGTTGATTAAAAATATAGATAAATTTATCCATATAATACCCATTGGAGTGGAATAATTTATTTTAAAATTAAACCCCCATTTTGGTAGAAAAATGGATTTCAATAAATGATTTTTTATGGAAAATATGATTTCCTCTTCAGTATATTAAAATTAATGATATTTAAATAGGTTTAAATTAATATCTATATATATAAACTATAAATTAAATTTAAATCATTTATCATTATAATTTATTTTAATTATTTCATTTTGAGAAACATTATTGACTATAAAATTGTATTTTTTTTAATCTCAAAAAATAAAAATATTCTAAAATATTGTATAATGATAAAATGAAATTAATAAAATAAATTTTATATAAATAATTCTAAATTTAAATTTAAATGAAATATAAGAATAAAGGTACTTAATTTTAAAAAATTAATTGAAATTTTATAAAAACTATATTTTCTAAACATTCACTAAAAATTTTCATTTTATGAAATTTTAATATAACAATAAGAAATTATATATATGTTGATTTACATTTTTTTTAATTTTATAATATTTTACTTCAAAAATTTTATAAAAATAAATACATTATTATATAATCAAAATCAATAAAAATTAATTTTAAAATTAATTTTTTTATTATAAAAAATTAGTGTTTATACATAAGTGTTTATAATAAAATTTTTATTGGTTAGTGTATTAATATAAGACTCATTATGTATTTAATCCAACTAATTCCCAAATAATTTATATCAAACTTATAATAGTCTTATTTTAATATTACAGGCCATCTTTGTTTTAGTTTTGTGTGTTGCATACTCTATTAGACAATTTTTTCTAATTAACGAACATGGAATGCCACATTGTCACCCCATTTAATAATTTCACCCTCATAATTTTATAATATAAAATACTATGAAAAAATGTAAGGTTATATCTAAATCATCACATGTTCTAGTTTCCATGTTTCTTCATTAATATTGTTGTTTTCATATATTACATTGAGATAGGAATGTTTTCCTATTCCATGGCACTTTTTCTCTACAATCTATGACCTTCACCAGATGCTCCTCATATGAAATTTATTTCTATAATGGTATCACATATGACCTTATTAAATTTGAGGGTTTTGTTACATACTTACATAATATGGATACATGGAACACATCACGTAATTGAGATAGGGTAGGTTGGACTACATCCTTGTTGGCTGTTTCTCTGTAACTAACGTTTCACTTTAATAAATTAATACATTAAAATCAAACTTCGAAAAGGAGTCCTCAATTTTTTCACTATAATAGAATGAATGTGGAGTTCAATGGTCATCTGATATAACACATACTGGGATTTTCTGTATGAAAAAATTGATATTGAAGAAAAACTAACCATCATGTTCTGTTTGAGAATGATAGAAAACATTATCCTGAAAAATATAACAATCACGATGCTATAAATTTGTGATTGGTTAAACATTTATTGACCTCATAATTAGAAATGTAAATAGAAAACGTTTTTTAGGATCCTCTTTCATAAAGATGAAAAATTATTTTACTTTATTGACTATGCGCATATGAAAATATATTTACAAGACAAGTATATTTTCACTATTTAATCAATTTCCACCACAACCACATTTTTTATCAAACAGTGAGGATTCAAGTTTAAACAGCTACAATAAAATAACATAATCTATAAAATTATAATTATCATATTCTACATTCCTGACAAATAAATAAAAATCAATATTTTTGGGATAATAAAAAAAACCCATTAGGTGATGAAAAAAAATTAATATCTAAAATTCATTTGTAATACTGAATATTCAACATTGTCCATTCAAAAATACTTATCCTTTAAATTCAACAAAAATATAATAATGATGATTAAATCCCAAAAAAAGGAACATTTAGTCAAATAATAATCAATGTTCTATTTCAAAATTTAACACCAAATAACATTAACCACTCTTAATGTCGCATTACAAAATGTAATTATATAATTACATATTCTCCATGATAGGTTAATCATTTCCATAAAGAACCTATATCCAGGTATGTCTAAAAATGAAATCATAGATTCTTCCAAAATACAATTCCACTACTACACCTCACTTAAAATCACATAGTATTCTACTTATATTAATCATATAATGGACCCAAAATTGTTAGCAGCTTCCAAAATAACATTTATCACTTAATCTGAAAATCATTTTTTAATACCAAAGATATCCATTTGATAACACATAAGTTCTCGAAACCAACTTATTCTTATTTTATAAAATATCTTAACTAAAAATAAAGTGTCATACTAACCAAGGACATCACGTAAGCCAGTGGTGGGTGATAATTCCCTTTTTCACTTCACTTGTGGGTTAGATTATCGTGGCCCTGTCTGATGTGATAGGCTTTTATATGGACTGTGGATTTCCCTTTTTCAAAAAATTTATACTTCTTATAATAGTCCTAAATTATTTTATTCCTCCTAAATACCTATAAAATGTTTTTAACTCAATATTTGTCTCGTACATTTCATTTTCCATCTCATAATAAAAAAACCCAATTGAAAGAGGAATATCTCTAAAAATAACGTTAGTTGCTTTAAAATCTCATAACATAAATCCTCAAAAGGGATAGTAAGACATTAAACATATTTTCAACCTTAAAATTATAAATCTATAATGATATCAATTACTCATACGAAATCATCATTGTATATAAAGTATTTTAAACTATCCTATGATACAAACTAAACATATACACCGTCAAATGTTAAATATTATAGTGTTTTTAACAATAATTCACATTCATGGATATATTCAATATATAGTTTTAAGGGTTTAGAAAAACCTTTTACTAGGTAGACACATACATTTAATTTGGATAGTTATACTACATATTCTCTTTTTCTACTAAAGGATCCCATTTTAAAATAACACATGACTTCTTTTCTGGACACATCATTAATACTTTCATCAAGGTATCTTATTTTATTTCCCAAACCAATGAAATGTGAAAAATAATTAATACAAGGTATGATCACAAAAGCACGGAATGGGACACAATGAAATTAAATATGTCTTCCTATAAAAAAATGAAAACCCATTAAAAATAATTTCATAAAAACATAATAGAAAGAATAAAAAATCATGTAGGATCCTTTGGACCTAATTACCAAATCACCCTTACATTAATCATAAATAATGGAATAAACAAACAACAGACATCCACCTTTATAATACCCAATGAATTAAATAGATATAATGGGGCTTACCCTTGATATATTCTACATTAGCCTCACCTATTTTTCTTTATTTATAATAGGGATCAACTATTCGTAGAAGCTATATCAGGATCACCCATTAAATTTTCATGTACCAAAACATATAAGAATTAAATTTTTAACCTTTCACTCATTTAATATCATTTACATTTATAATATAACCAATCCATTTTCAAAAACAAGTTTTAGAAATATAAAAATGAGATTTTTGTCTCCAAAGGTCCCATACCACTTTGAAACTATTAAAAGTATATTATTGATGTAAAATTTCAAAAAATTTATTCAAATAAATATAAATCCATGAAATCAGTTTGAAAACATATACATGAATGAGAAATATTTAGAAGAATAAATCTTTCAAACACTAAAAAAATTATTTTAGTAAGGGAAACTGATACCACTGTGATCATTTACATTATAAGACATATGAATGTAGTAAATTTTACAAAACATTTAATAATATGAGTATAGACATAATATAGATATGGAAATTAAATGGGGATGTATAATCCCCATATAAAATAATAAAGTTTCGTATCATCATGAAATGTCTCAATGAAAGGTGACTGAGACAAAATCTCGTACCTTAAGTTCGAACCATCACATATAATATTTATATTCATGAATAATAAAAATATGCTAATTATTTAAAATATTAATAATGTGTATAATTTTTATTATTTCATTTATATAAATATTATCATGTCAAAAAAATTCATAATTATATATGTTCACAAAGAGAATTTTGTTGATAATCGATACTCAATTCGAAAATATACCTGGTAGGATGTTAATAGTCTAGGAGGACATAAGTACATAATTTCCAAAATATTATTCATGACATAATAATAATTTTATTATTTCAATTATACATATAAATCTAGTCATTAAATATGTATATTAATAATATACAATGTTCCAATCATGGAGACTGTAAGCCGTACCAACACATGAGTAACTTATTCATTTTCCACTTATAATTATGGAACAAAAGTTAGTTCTGTTTTATATTTATATAATTATAATAAAAAAATTAATATCATATTCATAATTTAGATATGATTATATATATATGAAGTGCCCAGATCAGTGTGAATCACTGAGAGGGGGAGGGGGTGAATCAGTGATCCCTTAAAACTTTTTACTAATTGATTCCTTATCAATTAAACCTCTATGGCTTGTTAAGGCCTCGATCCACTCTTCTTGTATCTCTCAACCTTTCCCGGATAATGCAGTAATGAAAAGGCGCAGGACACAAGGATTTACAAGGTTCGGCACCAAAGGCCTACATCCTTGCCATGCTCTCCCAGCATGGATTATCCATTATAACCTGTTAAAATTACAATGGTCGATACGGAGTCCCACTGTATCTCTCATGAGTCCCACAGGAAGGTCTTTATACTGCTTCACACAGTGTTACCAGAGTCCCACTGGCCTGCTCCAGAATCCCACTGAAGACTTCTTCTCCCTGAGTCCCACAGGGTCTTCTCTTGGCTCCTCGAGTCACACGAGTAGCTCTTCTTCACTTTAAGCTTCTTCAAGTATCTTCAGCAGTCTGGGATAAAGACTGCTGGCCTTGATCTGTACCTCTGATCACTTGTGATGATCAGGTCTTCTCGTCTTGCTCAGGATTTATCTCCCTCTTCAAAGGATGACTTCGCTTCTCTCCTACTACTGAATACTCAGAAAAATGATGTCTTTAACTTCAGTCTGGTCCAGTCTTAGTTCACCTATACTTCATGCACTGAGTGCATGGCAACTCTGCATCCTCATGCACTGACTGCATGGCCTTCTCAAATATTTCAAGAACCATCAAGTCTTGGACAACTCAAATGCACACCACTGATTTATCTTTGGTCACGTGTGCACGTGCATGCATGCATGCATGCACTCTCCTCTTTCTCTTCTTGGTGCAGTAAACCCACAAAGGGTGTAGTCACTTTAAGCACACACACCTTCTTCCTCCTTCACACACTTTATCCAATTTGTTTACACACTTAGAGTGTGTTCTACTTTAGTGTGGGTCACTCCTTATTTTACTTCTAGGTGTTTACACTTTTAGTGCACACACTAGGTTCGGCCTTTTAGTTCTTTTGCACACACAAATTCCTATGGCCTTCTTCCCTTCTTGTGCACACACCTAGGCTTCGTCCAACTTCTTGCTCACTTTGCACACACACTTAATGAGTGTGGTCTTCTAACCACTTGGCACACACTTGGCCTTCCACTTTATCTTGCACACAAAAGGCACTATGCCTCGGGTCTTCTTAGTGTGGTCTTCTAACCACTTGGCACACACTTGGCCTTCCACTTTATCTTGCACACAAAAGGCACTATGCCTCGGGTCTTCTTGCTTTGCACACCTACTGCCCGTAGGGTGTTCTTCCTTCACTTTGCACACAAGCACAAGGCTCGGCCTTCTCAATGTTCACATAAGAGGGACTGCCTCGGGTCCTCTTCTCCACATGGCACACACAACACCAAGTGTGAACTCCACTGTTCTTAAAGAGCCGCGCAAGCACAATGGGTGAAAGGGCCGTGCAAGGGTGTGGCCTCTACTGTCTTCAAATGCCGCACAAGACCTCAAGGAGGCAAGGCAGTCGCGGGCGCGCAAGCTCCTCCTGTCGCGGGGCGCGCAAGTGCAACACCCGCGGGCACTTCCTCTTGCCGCACAAGGGTGCGGGCAGAGAGGGAACAAGCCTCGGGCGCGCAGAGTGTTGCGGCCATGAGGTCTTCCTGCCACGCAAAGGATTAGCGCGCAGGGGACTTCAGCCACGCCAATCTTTGCGCGGCGGCTTCTTCTTCGCGAGGCAGAGGCACACACGGGACTCCGAGTTTTCAACAAAGGATCAGCAAGCTTCTCTGTGCTTCGGGCTCTCCTTTTATAGGCAGAGGAATCCTCAAAACATCCGCGGGATACAATCTTTGAATCCCCGAAGTTTTCGGGTATTTCAAGATTCTATGAATCTTCTTTTTCTTTTTATTTCACGCGGGTTCTTTCCATATTTTTCGCTCCTTCTCATGCATGCACATGAAACCGCATGCATGGCCTCTGTTTGGCCCATCCCATGCAAAACATGAACACCGTGTGGCCTCGGCACTTCGTTTGCCTTCGGCCTTCATCGAATTTCTCCACTGGTAGCATGCAAGCTCATTTTAAAGCATGGATGTGTTCGTTGTGGTCGGACGAGGTCAATGGAGACTTCGGATCAAACTATGGTGGCCGGGAGCTCGAAAACAGGTCGTCGGGGAGGCTCTGGTTCAGCGGGAGACGTCGGGTGGCTTCGGGGTGGCTCGACAAAGGAGATGAGCCGGGAGCCGTTGGATCGGCCGATCGAAATACATCGGACGGCCTGGATCAGATCGCCTCGCCGCGGATCAGATGTGTGGCCGAGATCTGGCGCGCGATCGATCGTGCGGCCAGGATCGCTCCTGCGGAAAAATTCCGCGTCCCACATCGAAACGGGCTCCTGTTTTTCCGCGGTTTATTACCCTGGCGCTGCCCGCTACTCGCCAGTTGAACTTCCCCCTACACGGTGCCGCCCCGCACTGTGTTCTCCCTGCGGGCGCACTCTGCGCCCACTCTCGCCTCTGCGGGCGCGCAACTAGCGCCCACTATTCACCTCGGGCGCGCGGGTTTCACCACCGCGTGTCCTCGGGGGCTTACACACGGCCCCCTGCCGCGCTCCTCCGGGCGTGCCCCAGGCGCCCATGCGGTGTCCTACGGGTGCGCCCCTGCCTCAAGGATGCTGCCCTGACCTTGAGGGTTCCCCATGGGCGTGGTGACCTTGAGTCCCAAAAGTGCCTTGGGTGATGACCCTCGGCTGGCCTCCTTGGTGGCTTATTTTTTGCTTAAATATACACTATGTATACAAAGTACTAAGAGTAAAATGCCAAATGCCAAATGCCACAACTCTAAGACATCCTTCTACATTTCTTCCCTTCTCTTCTTCATTAGGATTCCTCAAATCTCCTCAACATATATTCATTACTTAGGAGTGAATTCTTGAAGGTTCTTCATCAACCGAACTCCTGAATCAAATAACTTCTTCAATTCTCTTTGTTGATCTAATCAGAGATCAAATTGGAACTTCTTCAAATTCACATGCACTAAATGATAGTGCATGGACTTCTTTAATCCACTTCATCCACTTAGAAGTTGTGGATGGATCTCTTGCTTCTCCTCATGCATTGTCAATACAATACATGGTCTTCTAACATTGTTGTGACTTTGTATCATCAGGATACAAGTTCTATGAACTTAAAGATCAGCTCAACAATCGTCAGATGTCCATGGAGAATGTTTCAACCATATTCTCCAATGCCACTTAGTGAATCTCCTAAGTGACATTCCTCTAAGTTCCATGGCCATTCTCCATTCTTTACCAACACCATCACAACCTTTGTCATTCACATCTTGACATTCCTTGACTTCCATTCATTCCAAGACAACTTCATGCCTCATTGACAACAAATGCAACACAGTGCACTTCAATCTCCCCCTTTGTATTTGTTGTCAATAAACTCCTTCAGCACATATGAATGGGTCAATATGTGTGCCAATATTTTCTCCCCCTTATTGGCAATCAAATGCAAAGGTGTGGTGTGGTTCACTTTCAAAAATATCTTCCTCCCTTTGAATAGCATCTTCTTGAAAATCACTAAGAGAGGGATGATGCCACATGTTCTCTTTAGCAAAGAACCTTTAGTAAATCAGCTCTAAGTCTACTTGGGCTAACCCGGTGTAGAAAACAAGAGTGATATGACCATGATTTTTCAATGCTGTCCACATTTCACTATACATGTGAGATCATGCTTTAGGGGTTTGAAATTTTTCAGATATAACAATGAATTGCTAAATCCTGCACATACATCACAAAACTCATTAGAAAGTTCAGGTACAAAGATAAAGCTCCCCCATTCATCCATTTTCTTAAGATGATATTAATCTCAGAACATCATCTTCTTCAGATTTTCTCCCCCTCAAGGGGTGCACTCCATTCAATCCAAACCATCCTCCTGTTGAGAATGATCATCATCTTCAATTCCCTGTAATGTTAGCACATGTAAATACCAATAGTATAAGGGAATAAGATGGAACCTCCTTGGTTCATCAATGTGAACAACAAGGTTGAGAAGATTCTCTCAACCGAGATGTCCCATTTTCACCATTCTTCACACTTGCACATATGATCTTCTTTGATGTTTGTGCTGGTGTGGATCTCATCACATCTTCATGTGAAATCTTCTTCTTCCCTTTTGCCTTAGCAATTTCCAGAACTTTATCTTCAGCTCTCTGCAGATATTTGGCAAGTTGCAACTGATTTGGCCATATGATTAACGAGTCATTTGGAAGTGTGGCCTCAGTTCTGGAAGTTTCACATGGTTCCTTTGATGCTGTCAAGCTACCTCTCTTAGGCAACTTGTTTTCAATCAATCCCTTCTGCTTCTTTTGGATTGATTGTCTGTTTGAGTCCAGTCTGCTTCTATTGAATTTCATTGCTTCTTTACAAAGATCCATGATATGTCCTTTCTTTCCACAGTAGAAGCATTTCTTGGTGGTCCTTCTGGATGCATCACCCTTCTTGGACTCAGACTCCAAGGACTTCTCTTTATTTCTCAAGCACTTCTTGGGAGCATTTTCTACTTTCTTCTTACTTCCCAAGGAATCTTTTTGAGCCAGGTTCTGTGATCTTTTCTTCTTTTGAGATCTGGATACAGTTGGAGACTGATATGTATCAACTCTTTGACCACTTTTGCAACCATCCCAGATGTTGTCAAATAATCCAAATCTATTTGCAGTAAACAGATGTCTCTGGACCTGTGGATGTTGATTCCTTCCTTCTGGCTTGCTCCCCCTTGGCATGAGCTTCCTTTGAGCTTTGACATTTAGTGGATTGTACCAACAATACTTTGCACAGTGCCCATACTTATTACAACACCAACATTGACCCACAAATCTTGACTTCTTCAGTCCTTCTGTTTGTTGGGTACTTGTTTTGAATTGTTGTGCTGCTTCAGGAGAGCTTTCTTTCTTCATTGTCTTCATCCATACTTGTTTGGAATTATTCTTCCATCCTGCACTTTTTGTGGAAACACAATTAGAAGCATGAGTACAAGATGGTATGGATGGTACCTTCTTTTTAGAAGATGTTTCCCTTTCATTAGAGGATGTCTTTCTTTTAGAATCATCCTTCTCAAAGCGTACTTGAGTAGCAACATTTCTCCTTTCAGTTGACTGGGAGGCTTTGGCTTTGGGTGATTGCAGATTTTTCAATATCACCTCCAGTTCAAAGCATTTCATGTTGAGGGAGTTCTTCTCATCCTCAACCAATCTTAGCCTACCTTCCCAATTCTGTTTCAGCTGTTCTAACTGGTCTTCATGCCCCTTTTTTATTTCATGCAATGAGTTGTCAAGCTCCTTCACCATTTTGACTTTGTCTTCGAGTTGAGCATCTCTGACATTCATTGATACTCTGTGCAATTTTTCAAGTGCATGGAAAACTTCTTTGACCATTACTTTAAATAAATCTTTCTCAGAAAGGCTTCTTTGAAATTCTTCAGTAGTGTCTTCATATCTTTCATTGCAAAGAGATACTGTTTCATCTTTAGCCTTCACCAGCTTTCTGAGAGTGTTGGTTATGCCAACCCTTTTAGCCAGCTGATCTTCCATAGCATTGGCTTCTTCTTCTAACTGTGATTTTTCTTCATGAAGATCATGGATGCCTGTAGCTATACACTTTTCCACTTCCATGGGAACTGTCTTCTGAAGATATTTGAGTTCACTCTGAAGATCATTCATTGTTTCAACTTCATCACAGCTAGGACATGCTTTCTTCATCTTCTTGGCCTGTTTCTTCTTTCTATTTTTCTGAGTCTTGGCAGATATCTCCATTTGAGGCTGGTCACTCATTTCCTCAAATCTGCACTTCATAAAGACTCCCTTGGATCTTTTAGAGGTAACCTTCCTCTGATACCAATTGAAGTGCCCAGATCAGTGTGAATCACTGAGAGGGGGAGGGGGTGAATCAGTGATCCCTTAAAACTTTTTACTAATTGATTCCTTATCAATTAAACCTCTATGGCTTGTTAAGGCCTCGATCCACTCTTCTTGTATCTCTCAACCTTTCCCGGATAATGCAGTAATGAAAAGGCACAGGACACAAGGATTTACAAGGTTCGGCACCAAAGGCCTACATCCATGCCATGCTCTCCCAGCATGGATTCTCCATTATAACCTGTTAAAATTACAATGGTCGATACAGAGTCCCACTGTATCTCTCCTGAGTCCCAAAGGAGGGTCTTTATACTTCTTCACACAGTGTTACCAGAGTCCCACTGGCCTGCTCCAGAATCCCACTGAAGACTTCTTCTCCCTGAGTCCCACAGGGTCTTCTCTTGGCTCCTCGAGTCACACGAGTAGCTCTTCTTCACTTTAAGCTTCTTCAAGTATCTTCAGCAGTCTGGGATAAAGACTGCTGGCCTTGCTCTGTACCTCTGATCACTTGTGATGATCAGGTCTTCTCGTCTTGCTCAGGATTTATCTCCTTCTTCAAAGGATGACCTGGCATCTCTCCTACTACTGAATACTCAGACAAATGATGTCTTTAACTTCAGTCTGGTCCAGTATCAGTTCACCTCTACTTCATGCACTGAGTGCATGGCAACTCTGCATCCTCATGCACTGACTGCATGGCCTTCTCAAATTCTTCAAGAACCTTCAAGTCTTGGACAACTCAAATGCACACCACTGATTTATCTTTGTTCACGTGTGCACGTGCATGCATGCATGCATGCACTCTCCTCTTTCTATTCTTGGTGCAGTAAACCCACAAAGGGTGTAGTCACTTTAAGCACACACACCTTCTTCCTCCTTCACACACTTTATCCAATTTGTTCACACACTTAGAGTGTGTTCTACTTTAGTGTGGGTCACTCCTTATTTTACTTCTAGGTGTATACACTTTTAGTGCACACACTAGGTTCGGCCTTTTAGTTCTTTTGCACACACAAATGCCTATGGCCTTCTTCCCTTCTTGTGCACACACCTAGGCTTCGGCCAACTTCTTGCTCACTTTGCACACACACTTAATGAGTGTGGTCTTCTAACCACTTGGCAAACACTTGGCCTTCCACTTTATCTTGCACACAGAAGGCACTATGCCTCGGGTCTTCTTAGTGTGGTCTTCTAACCACTTGGCACACACTTGGCCTTCCACTTTATCTTGCACACAAAAGGCACTATGCCTCGGGTCTTCTTGCTTTGCACACCTACTGCCCGTAGGGTGTTCTTCCTTCACTTTGCACACAAGCACAAGGCTCGGCCTTCTCAATGTTCACATAAGAGGGACTGCCTCGAGTCCTCTTCTCCACTTGGCACACACAACACCAAGTGTGAACTCCACTGTTCTTCAAGAGCCGCGCAAGCACAATGGGTGAAAGGGCCGTGCAAGGGTGTGGCATCTACTGTCTTCAAATGCCGCGCAAGACCTCAAGGAGGCAAGGAAGTCGCGGGCGCGCAAGCTCCTCCTGCCGCGGGGCGCGCAAGTGCAACACCCGCGGGCACTTCCTCTTGCCGCACATGGGTGCGGGCAGAGAGGGAACAAGCCTCGGGCGCACAGAGTGTTGCGGCCACGAGGTCTTCCTGCCGCGCAAAGTATTAGCGCGCAGGGGACTTCAGCCACGCAAATCTTTGCATGGCGGCTTATTCTTCGCGAGGCAGAGGCACAGGCGGGACTCCGAGTTTTCAACAAAGTATCAGCAAGCTTCTCTGTGCTTCGGGCTCTCCTTTTATAGGCAGAGGAATCCTCAAAACATCCGCGGGATACAATCTTTGAATCCCCGATGTTTTCGGGTATTTCTAGATTCTGTGAGTCTTGTTTTTCTTTTTATTTCACGCGGGTTATTTCCATATTTTTCGCTCTTTCTCATGCATGCACATGAAACCGCATGCATGGCCTCTGTTTGGCCCATCCCATGCAAAACATGAACACCGTGTGGACTCGGCACTTTGTTTGCCTTCGGCCTTCATCGAATTTCTCCACTGGTAGCATGCAAGCTCATTTTAAAGCATGGATGTGTTCGTTGTGGTCGGACGAGCTCAATGGAGTCTTCGGATCAAACTATGGTGGCCGGGAGCTCGAAAACAGGTCGTCGGGGAGGCTCTGGTTCAGCGGGAGACGTCGGGTGGCTTCGGGGTGGCTCGACGAAGGAGATGAGCCGGGAGCTGTTGGATCGGCCGATCGAAATACATCGGACGGCCTGGATCAGATCGCCTCGCCGCGGATCAGATGTGCGGCCGAGATCTGGCGCGCGATCGATCGTGCGGCCAGGATCGCTCCTGCGGAAAAATTCCGCGTCCCACATCCAAACGGGCTCCTGTTTTTCCGCGGTTTATTACCCTGGCGCTGCCCGCTACTCGCCAGTTGAACTTCCCCCTCCACGGTGCCGCCCCGCACCGTGTTCTCCCTGCGGGCGCGCTCTGCGCCCACTCTCGCCTCTGCGGGCGCACAACTAGCGCCCACTATTCACCTCGGGCGCGCGGGTTTCACCACCGCGTGTCCTCGAGGGCTTACACACGGCCCCCTTCCGCGCTCCTCCGGGCATGCCCCAGGCGCCCATGCGGTGTCCTACGGGTGTGCCCCTGCCTCAAGGATGCTGCCCTAGCCTTGAGGGTTCCCCATGGGCGTGGTGACCTTGAGTCCCACAAGTGCCTTGGGTGATGACCCTCGGCTGGCCTCCTTGGTGGCATATTTTTTGCTTAAATATACACTAAGTATACAAAGTACTAAGTGTAAAATTCCAAATGCCAAATTCCACAACTCTAAGACATCCTTCTACATTTCTTCCCTTCTCTTCTTCATTAGGATTCCTCAAATCTCCTCAACATATATTCATTACTTACGAGTGAATTCTTGAAGGTTCTTCATCAACCGAACTCCTGAATCAAATAACTTCTTCAATTCTCTTTGTTGATCTAATCAGAGATCAAATTGGAACTTCTTCAAATTCACATGCACTAAATGATAGTGCATGGACTTCTTTAATCCACTTCATCCACTTAGAAGTTGTGGATGGATCTCTTGCTTCTCCTCATGCATTGTCAATACAATACATGGTCTTCTAACATTGTTGTGACTTTTTATCATCAGGATACAAGTTCTATGAACTTAAAGATCAGCTCAACAATCGTCAGATGTCCATGGAGAATGTTTCAACCATATTCTCCAATGCCACTCAGTGAATCTCCTAAGTGACATTACTCAAAGTTCCATGGCCATTCTCCATTCTTTACCAACACCATCACAACCTTTGTCATTCACATCTTGACATTCCTTGACTTCCATTCATTCCAAGACAACTTCATGCCTCATTGACAACAAATACAACACAGTGCACTTCAATATATCATAAATGTGTTTTAGTGATGAAAAAGGACGAAAATCTCTTCTTTGATGTGATCGTTCACAGGTATTCACTAACAAAGTCATCATTTTAATTTCCATGGAATGTTATAAGGTAACTGTTATATTATCATATTATAATAACTAATATGTTATTAATGTAAAATATTGACATTAATTCCACCTGTTTAACCAATATTTCATTCCGGTGATGAAAAAAACTATATCGACTTGCGAGGCGGTATTCTGCCATACACTTGAATGAAATATTCATTTATTGTTTTATAAAACTGGATATGGATTTAGGTTATTATATTAACGTAATAAAATATTGGTATATCAGGGTTAATATAAAAATTATTTCATCTTGGATGGAGGATATTTGATGAATGTGGAATAATAAATAAAATAGAAATACAAAAAGGAAATGATACCTCAACTTCGGTTGATAACCCTTGAAGAACACCTTAATACATCTAATTAGAGTATTGTGCATAAAATAAGGGTTATAGAATGTATAAATATATTGTAGGAATAGTTACGAGTTAAACTTGAATGATCCAAAATGTTTTCGAAGCGTGAGTAATAGAGATGAATGGGATCCATTTTATAGTAGAGTGGAGAGCTACTCATAGAATCATTAAAAGTATTATATATATATATAAATTTATTATATTTTAAAACTGGTCCCAAAATAAATTATTTGGAATATATGATGATTTTGGGTCTACTCTATATCATCCAACTAAAATTAAACAAGTTGTAAATGTTTTTTAAAACCAATCTATTGGTTTTAACCCCTTTTAACCGTAACATTTTCTCATGTAATTTATAATTTGAGGGTAAAAATATTTTCCAAATCATGATAAAAGAGAAATGAATGATTAATTAATGAAATTTATAGCCTTATCTCATCTTTTATCCCAATTTTTTTTTTTAAAATTATAAAAAATTTAATTAAATATTTTATATTTTAAAATATGAATAATATCTATTTTGAAATAATTCATTACATGATTTTTTTAGAAGGAATATCACAAAAATTTGATTACATATAAAAAACTACATTATCTCAACACTAACATGTCTTATACATCCATAATATTCATGGATGAAATCTAAAATTTGAAATATTATTTATTTTAAAATTATTATTAACATTTATTTGATTCTTTATTAAATAAATCTATTATTGCATCATCATTTTTTTATAATTATATTTAATTATTTAGTACCTAAAATTTATAAATAAATTACAATGATGTAGTACATCTTTTCATATTTCTATGGAATATTTGTAGTAGAAATTATTACTTATATAACCCCATAAGAAAAATGTTCTTTTAAGATGAGACATACTTATGAAATATTTGTATTTACATTAAATTAATATTTATATATGTCATAATAATACCCATGTATCGTCCAAATGACACAATGTCATCCCAATGATATTCATGGACTTTAATAAATATTCCAAAATGATTAGGACAATGGTTACTCCAATGAAATTAACCGTCACTTCTAGATTCATTACAAAAACATGTTTTTTATTTTTTAAATCGAAAAATACAATGCACATTATACAATTAAGGATTTATTATAATATATTTTACAGATAATTAGATAAAAAATAACATAAAATGAATTAGAGTTTACAAATATAATTACAAAATATCTAAATGGGTTCATCTGAATTGGCACCTTAACTATCCATTAATCTTCTAAAGAATCCGTTAATTTTTTTTAACATCTTAGGAAGAGAAAAAAAGATCAGTAAGGGATATAAAAAGAATCAAATAAAAACCTAGTACTTGAATTCTTGTAAATGTATGAAATAATTTCCAAAAAGTCATACTTGACACTCAGGTATAGTTACTTTGTTAAACATGAGATTTTTAGAAGATTTTTCCAAAACATAAAGAATATAAATAGCACAGTAATGGTATATTAATGGATTAATTACATAATAATGTAACCTTATTGTCAAATTTATAATTTTAACCCTCATGGAAACCTTATAATGTAACCATCATTACTACCTTTTTGTGTAACCATCACAGTTACACTTGGAGGAACCATACAGTTGACCTCCAATAAACACATACCCAATGAATTGGAGGTATATATAGGTACCAAACATCATCATGAACAATTTCTAAGAACCATACCATAATTATAAAACATCAATAAATCCCAAATAAAATCATTTTTTAATTTTGAAAAAAAAATTAAAGAGGATTTTAAAAGAAAATCCCATTACAAATATCGTATAATGTATGTGAGACGTAATAGAGTGGGCATAATATTTAAGTAAACTATAAAAACATAATTAAACATAATATAAAAATATTAATCTCAAAAATTACTTTAATACAACATAATTAATGAATAATAAGTTTAACCCAAGGGATGGAAATTGGTTTAAGAATTCACTTTCCTCGTGTTTTTCTTAATTCAAACGTGTTTAAAAATCATATTTAATGGATAAAAGAGTGTAACTGAAATCTACCAGAAATAAATTAATTTTTATAAAACATTATATGATCATATCATATCTTTATTTATCCTTTAATTTATTATTATTTTGTTCCATACATTGTTTCGTGTGCATTCTTTACATGATTTCCATGGTTGATTTTGTATTTGATTTCTTTTTCATATGGAATTTAAATTCCATAGGTGTAATAAAATGGTATTAATAATTTTTAAGAGTATTAAATAATTCAATAAATAATTTTGGTTATATGATATGAGGATTAATCATTAGATAAATATTTTGTGAAATAAATTTAGATTATTTTGGCAGTTCCTTGATAGTCACAAAGTAGTTTCAATATATAACATAATTTTATGTTTATATGATAACTCTAGAATCTGAAAGAGTATGTAAAGGACCCTTTAAAATATTTTTAAACCATTAAAATTCTTTTATGACCAGTTTTTAAAGAAGTAATTGAAATTGAAAACACATCCTCTACGATTTTGGTAGATTCACACATCATGGACGATGCTTTTTAATTTTTGAATAAGGGGAAGAGGAGAGGATGAATAATGAGGAATTTTTTCCATATACTTGAAAAAATACATAATATGTATTATTATATAGGTTTCATACATCTTGGATAAGGGGAGGGGAAGGGATTATATGAATAGAAAAATGATTGAAAATAAAACATAACAAAATGATTGTTGATTCTTACCTCTTGATCTCTTCTCCTTGATATCATCTAAAAGGCATGTGGTTTTGGCCTTTTGGTTATACCATCATGTATTTGACATGGGGAAGATCCTTGAGAATGGAATTTGGAAGAACATAGGAAATGATCAATGCATGAGTTGTGTGAGAGTTAGAGGGGGTGAGGGTGATATTTATAGTGGAGGAGAAGATGGGGTTTCACAATATTATAATCATTAGATTAATATTTTTGGTCATGACTATTAATCGACTTAATTCATGTAACCCAAAAAATTAATAAGTTTATGTTACATTGAACCAATATCCATTTACATCATCCATGACTCAATAATGATGTAGAAATTAATTTTTCAACTATATTTCTTAATTAGCGAATTTACCTATTCACCATAAATTCAAGTATTCTGAAAACTCGCAAAAATTCACCCTAATCATGTTTTGAAATATTGAATTCCAAAATTAAATTGATTTCTTTAAAATAATTGTTTTTAAAAAATTAATTTAAATTTTAAATAAAACTACATTCTATTCAAAAAATAATATTTTTATAACTATAACATATTTTTATCACCTTGAAAAAGCAATCAAAATATCATTATCATATACCCTTAAGAAAATAAATTATTAATATTATTTAATATTAATATGGGTAATATTAATATTCATATTAAAATTCATAAGTGTGTGTTACTACGCACCAAAAAATCATGTATGTTCTCTTAGATTCCAAATGACATATTAATCACAATCGTAGATGTATGTTTTTCAAAATTCAAAACACATAAGTGTAAAAATTAAGTTTAATGGCTAGATTATAAATTCCATGTTATACTCAGTAGTTCACTAAAACATATAGTTTTATATTTAATTTCTCAACATGTTACATTCTACCCCCTTAAATGAAATGTGCCATTGAAATTAGTTCATTTTAATTATAATTATGAATTCACATATTGATAATATTGAAAAATTATATTATTATGTGTACTTAATTAAGTAGATGTTCAAAATTAAATATCATCTCTAAAATATTTCTGAAAAAATGGCATCATCTAATCTCCAATATCATCCAAACTGTTCCTCTAATACAAACTATAAAGACCTTAACCCACACATCTAGATTCACTATTGAAACATATAGTGTATTTTTTTAATAGATAAATACATAGTACATTATACAATCGATGATCATTTCTGGTCAAGGTTCTAGAGAAATAGACAACAACTTTTATATAGTGAATCAATTTTTACAAAAATAATTACCAAATATCTAATTGTGATCATCAGAATTATCACTATTATTATTTATTCAATTAATAACATACTTTTATATTTAAGATATTTTCAGGTTCGTATTTTTATAGAATTTTGATATAATACATATATAACATTCAACATTCATATTGAGCATATACCAAAAAAATATAATCCATTTCTTCCAAAATATAAAACATTTCAAATAAAAATGATTTATTTGACAAATCTCTATAAAATTTAACTTGTTGTCCTTCATTTTCTAACACATATTTATAACCTAAGAAGATAATTTAAAAACAAGGGATGAGTGAAAAATCTCAGTAAGGGATATAAAATGATGGAAATAAAACATTAGTCTAGGAATACTTGTAAATGTGTGAAATCATTTTCAAAAACTCATACTTGACACCAATATATACAAATATATTGAAACATGAGAATTCCACAGGACTTCCAAAAACCATAATGAACATAAATATAACCATAAATGTATATTGAGACATTACTAACATAATATTGTAACCCACTCATCTACCTAATGATTTTAACCATCATGGATACCTTATAATGTAACCCTCACAACTACCATATTGTGTAACCATCGTAGTTACACTTGGAGGGACCATACGACCAACATCCAACATACACATAAAAATTGCATTTGAGGGAGATATAGGTCCCAAAGGTAATCATAAAAAATTCCTAATAAGCAGAACAAAATCAAACAATATGAATATTTTCATAAAAACATTTCTTGTAAATTTTGTAAAACAGAATTTTAAAAGAGGATTTTGAAGGAAACCCCTCTAAAGAAATCATATAATATAAGTGAGACATAATAGAGTGGAATTATTATGTATATAAATTTTAAATAACCTAATTAAATCAAATATGACTAAAATTAATCACACAAACAATTTTAATACAATATATTTAATGAAGTAAAAGGTTTAACAAAAGAATTGGAATTGGGTTATGAATTCCCTTAACTACGGTCTGTCTTGAATAAAACAAGTTTAAACCTCTTGTATAATGGTTAAATAATATTATTAATATCTTACAAAAACATGTTCTTGTTTATAACACCATATATGATCATTTGATAACTTCATTTCACCATTTAATTATTAGTATTTTGTTTCTTCTTTTGTTTTTGGTATATTCTTTACATGATTTCCATGACCAGTTTTGTATTTGATTTCCTTATCATATGTAAATTAAATTAAAGATTTTTAATGAGTAGGTATTAATTTTTTTCAGAATATTAAATGATTCCATAAATTATTTTGTCTTTATGATATGAGGATGAATCATTAGATAAGTCTTTAGTTATATTCATCTATATCATTTTTGCAGTTCTTTGATAATCATGAACTTTTTTTATTATATAACAAATTATAATGTAAACTTTTAACTCCAAAACATGAAAGGGGATATTTCATTCACATTAAAATCTTATTCAACCATTAAAATAGTTTTATATCCAGTTTTTAAGGATGTAATAGAAATTTTAAACACATCATCCACGATTTTCATAAATTTGTACATCACGGACGGTGTTTTTATTTTTTGAATAAGAGGAAGATGAGAGGAAGAGTGATGATTCTTTTTATTCCATATACATGATAACATCCAGTATATATAGTATTATAGAGCTTTTATAATTCTTGGATAATGAGGTGGGAAGGGAGTATAAGCAAATAAATGGAATTGAAAAGAAAACATACGAAAATGAAAAAGGATTCTTACCACTTGGTGTCTTCACATTGAGATCCTCTTTAAGGCCTTTGGTCTTAGGATTTTGGTGAGACAAGAATTTCATTGTGGTTTGGAGAGCCTCATAAAGTTTATTTGGTCTATAATAGACAAGGATCAAGCCTTGAGTGTTGTAAGAGGAAGATGGGCCATAACTGTATTTATAGTGGATGAGAGGAGGAGTTTTACATTATTTTAATCATTATTATATTTTTTGAAAATACTATGAATAGTCTTGATTCATGTGACCCATATTATTAATAAGTGAATGGGAGTTCTATAAAATGGACATTTACATCATCCATGACGCAACAATGTTGCAGAAATTCATTTATTCCTTATATTTTGTAATTATCCAATTTCACTATTGAGAAATTTTCATGTATTTCAGAGAAATCTCAAAAAATCAAGAAATAATTTTTTGACGTATATGAATACAAAATGAACTCTATTTTTTGAAACAAATTTTATAAATATGATTAATAAATTTTTAACTAAAATCGAATTGTATTCCAAAAATAACAATTTTAAAACTATTACAGATTTTATATCACCTTCAAAAATTAATAATGATAATATTATATTATGAAATTAAGAAAATTATATACTAATTTTATTTACTACTCATAATTTCAATATTAAAATTCATATTAATATACAAAATGGAATGTTACTATTCACTAAAAAATATAGTTTGTTCTATTCGACTCCAAATAACTTACTGATCACAATCATAGATATCTATTTTTTGAGATTCAAAACATAGAAGTAAAAAATTGTGATTAATGGATAGATAAAAAATTCCACATAGTAGTAATTAGGTCATTTAAGCACATAGTGTTTCATTTTAAAATATCTGGATGTTATGGTTAGGGTTTATTTTATAATATTATTATATTAATTTTACATTTAATTTTCTTTACTTATCATTTTACTATGTTAAATAAAATACCAATGTTACTATTATAAAAAAATTATCTTGATCATATTAGAAAAAACATTTCATACTAATTAGAACCATGTATTACTATTTTTCAAAATTTAATTCATAGAAGCTGTAAAATTATGATTATTGTTAATCCCACATAGGAGACTAGAATGTGTGTAAAAGTGGCATTCAAAGATGCCAAAAAAAATTTATATCTAAATTCATATAAAAATTATTCCAATGAACTAAAATGGAATAATACATGTACAATTTATAAATTATCTATCTTAAAATCATTTTAATGTATAATAAGTATTTAAATGATAAGTCACACTTTAACTAAAATGTAGTAATTTCACTATTCATTAAAAAAATAATCTTTATAGAAAAATAACATAAATTCAACCAATATAAATATTAATGTCCCTCTTCCAAATAAAAATTTTATATTTTTAAATATAATATATCATAGTTTCAAAATTTTGATTTAAAAAGGTATCATCATCAATATGAGGTAAAACAAACCTTTCAAAATTTTAAAGTATTTGATGTTTAAATTGTTTTTATTCTAAATTAAATACTCTAAAATTTAGTGAATTACTGTAAAAAAAATAAAAAATATAATAGTATTATTTATATTAATTCACACTAATACAAATACTAGGTAATTACAACCACATAAAATTATATTATTAATAATATCTTATTCTTTTGGTATAAAAAAATCTTTTGTCCAACATAATATTTCCAAGAAACATGTTGTTGCATGTTGGGTATTTATCAGACATATAATCTATATTAAATCAAACCAACTGTATAATTCGTGAATATTATTAGATATGAATAAGTTTTATTCTATAATTACTCAGGATGTTACATTTTGAGACACTGATTAATGTTGTTAATGTATCCCATCATTATAATATTTTTTAAAAGGGGGAATTATTTCATATTTGAATGGTGTTTATATTAAATTAATATAGGGATGTTTTTTTGATGATTCACCTAGTGTTATTATAGACCAGATATTTGAACCCACTATTGACATTTTTCTTGAATCTAAAAAAAATTCAATATCAATTTACATAATGGTCCCTTCATACTATTAGAATTGAAAAAATAGTTAATACAAATGATTTATAGGGGTTTTATTCATCCTATTACTTCACCTTAGGTTGTTTCTATATTTTTACTAAAATGAACTTCCAATATTTCATTTTATTCATTGATTATATAGAACATAATAAAATCATTTTTTTTTTGAATTTGTATCTATTGGAACATATATATAGAATATTTAATCAGCATCGTGGAATAAAATAAATTTTAATGATTAAATTGATGTCTAGATATTATCATTTGAATTTGAGGGGATAAGAAATAATAATTAATATTATGGTTATTGAATACTTTTAAACAAATTATTACATTATTTATTAAACATAAATACCTTACATGGAAAATACCAAAGATCATGATACCTACTGACATTTGAAGACTATGATTATATAATTAAAAATGATCTTAAAACATGGAATCCATACATTATTTTCCATAATTAAATCATAAAATACATTTTGACATACTGAATAATCATGAGATAACATGGTAGAATATATAATGAAATGTGTGATCTAAAAAATCAACTAAGGGAATACTCATAATATGAAAACATAACATACGTGTCAATGTTATAACATGATTTCATAATGTAAATGTCTGATGTTTAACCACATGGAATCATGAAAAAAATAACATGGTGTCATAAGATCATGGAAAAATAGGAAATGTGCCGAATATTTATCACATTACATAAATAAGAGTCCTGGATTATAAGAGATAACATATCACATTGTTTATAAAGTCACATTATGATAATGATTAATCCCAAATCCTGTATGTGTTTCCTCAATAGACTAATGAATTATCAAATTCATTGAAGTGAATTCATGGGGTGTATAATAAAATTTTCATGAAATATGTGTGTTAAATAATATAAATTGATTTAAATGAGTAATATAAAATTAATTGAGGAATAAAAATGTGTTTTAAAAAATTACTTATCATAATTATTAAAGGGTGTTTCATAATTCAGAAATTTGTGAAATGATTATAAGTAATGTTTTACCGTATTAAATTATGATGTATTAATATAGGTATAAATTTAATAAAAAAATATAATGTTTCTAGAAGTATTCCAAAAATTAATTTTATAGATAAAATTTGTTATAGAGAGAATGCTAAGAACCTGAAAGAAATTGTGGTTCCAAGAGATCCCTTAGCTCATGAACGATTTGTCTCGTCTGTTAATTATCATCCTATATAATAAAATAATGCAAAATATTTACATAATGAATAAACCTCGTCATTTTTATTATTCATTATATTTAATTTATTAACATGTAATATTATATTACTTAACCAATTATTTCCATATCGGATAGTTTAATGATAAATGGATCATATTTCCAAAATTACAATTGAATTTTATCTAATGTACAATATGAAATTAATTAATCCTTTATATAAAGTTAAACTTGAAAAACTAATAATTTTTAAACATAATTTATAATTTTTAAACCGACTATTAAACATATTTATGAAATATGAATTATGTTACAATTTGGGAGGCAATATGTCGTATGTAAGCATTAATAATGTATATATTTATAAAAGATAATAACGAAAAGATTGTACGTGTTATTTTATATTTATAGAATTTTTATTCATTAATAAGTATCATTGTTTTCAGGATGTAAACATACACATTTTATCCTTGATATGATATAATAAAAATGAGTCACAATGCTTTGTGAGGCTATAGTTTGTTGTACACACGAACAACACAATTATTTATTCAATGGATGGTACGCTTTTAAATTATATAATAGATTTTCTTCCAAAAAGACTACTATGTCATCATTATCACTTATAAACGTAAAATTAATTTTTATTACATTTCTTATAATAAATAAAGTAACAGTGAATCATATTGCTTCATGAGGTAGTGCTCCACTGCACACAAGAATGACATTATCATATTATAGACATATTGTTATGTAAGAAGGTATATTTGAAATTATAATTTTATATGTATAATTATATTATAAATATCATATTTATATATATTTTATATAATTGATTATATCCTTGTAGGAGAAGCAGTGAAAGAAACTGAATTACGTAAGTCCATAAGGGGATAGTCTATTGTACACACAATAAATGATTTCATTTCATTTATTAAAGAGGAGTATGTAGTTTTATTCTATGAACATTAAATGCAAAAAAAAATTTATATTGAATAAATTTTTCTTATTAAGAAATCATGGTTTAAAAATATTTTAAATAGGTGGAAGAATAAAAAAACTCATTTGCTAAGCATGTTACTTATTATTTGGAAAACCACATCAGGTCAGCCAAAAAATAATTTCTAGGATGGATTTATGATAAAATAATACCCTATAGGATGAGGTTAGGCAATGAAGAAATTGAATTGTGTTATAATTTTCAAAATAAGTGGTATTTTAATGTGTGAAGAGGAGATAATAGGGAGTGGATGGTTATAATTGGGGGGAGGATACACTTTGATGTTTAGAAAAGAATGAATTACAAAAATGTTTTTTCCATTTATAATTACTCAAAAAATTTCCATTTTAGAATCCAATATGCATTAAAATTTAAATATTTACGTAAAATATGATTCATACATTGTTGGGTCATTTTTTTAACACTAATTATTTTTAGAAACTAGTAAACCTGTTTTTACCTTACCCAAGGTAAATAGTTTTTTATTTTTTCAATATAAAATTTGATAAATAACATTGTTGACATTATTTGATTTAAAAATGATGTTGATTAAAAATATATATTCATTTATCCATATTATACCAATTGTTGTGGAATAATTTATTTTAAAATAAAACCCCCATTCATATCGAAAAATGGATTTCCGTAAATGATTTAGTATGTAAATAATGATTCCATATTTATTATATTAAAAATAATTATATTTAAATTGGTTTAAATTAATATATATATATATACTATAAATTCACTTTAAATCATTTATCATTAGAAGTTATTTTAATTATTTCATTCAGATAGACATTATGCCCTATAAAATAGTTATATGATTTTTTTGAAGTTGAAATATAAACATATTATAAAATATATTTTTATGATGAAATATAATTAATAAATTTAATTTTATATAAAAAAATAAATCTCATTTTAAATTTAAATTAAATTATAAGAATAATGGGTCTTATTTTATCAAAAATGTATAGAAATTTTTAAAAAACTATATTTTCTCAATATTCACTTAAAATTTACATTTTTTGAAAAATTAATTTCACCATAATAAAGTCTGTATATGATGACTTAATAATTGATGTTAATTTTATAATATTTTACTTAAAAACTTGTCAAAAAATAAATTATATATTATTTCATAAAAATAAATAAAATTAAATTATAAAATAAATTTTCTTATTAAAAAATATGGGCTTATACCTAAGTGTTTATAATAAATTTTTTATTGGATAGTATATTAATATAAAAATCATAATGTATTTAATCATATTGATTCCCAAATAATTTATAAATTCATTTTAATGGTCTTATTTTAATATTACTGGTTAGTTTTGTTTTAGTCTTGTGTCACATAATCTATTAGACATTGTTTTTTGATTAAATAATGTGGAGTGTTAAATTATCACCCCATTTAGTAATTTCACCCTCTTAATTTTGTATTAAAAAAATACAGTGAAAAAATGTGTGTGTATATCTAATTCATCACATGTTCCAGCTCCCATGTTTCATCAGTAAACTTGTTATTTCTCTCTAGCACAATGATAATGAATGTTTCTTTATTCCATGGATTGTTTTCTCTACTATATATCACCATCACCAGATTCCTCTTGGATGAAATGGATTTATCTAATGGTATCAGATATGACATTAGAAAATTTGTGGGTTCTGTTATGTACTTACTCAATAGGGATACATGAAACACATCCCGTAATTGAGATAGGGTAGATTGAAGTACATTATCGTTGGTCGCTGATCTAATGAGATTATGGATATAAATGGGGATGAAATATCTTCGACTACGATTTCTCCATATTCTAATCATACTAGAATTATGAAACATGGGGATACATAAAGGAAAAAACTACACCCACAGTCAAAATACATGAATCTTTGACCAATGTATTCTAAGATCTACTATCAAGATTGAGATAAATTCATGTGATGTTGAATGGTTTGGACCTTATCTATCATCTCTTAGAATGAATAGTCACATCAGCTTCCATTATCTTTCAAAATATTATCACTTCAATGCTCAACATCTCATCCCATATATAGCCTCATTATAATATTTTAATGGAATCATTGGTTATATGATAACCTTACAAGGGGAGCATGTTGATCCCAACATCATTAAAAGTACATTGAAATGATATTAGCATATCCTATATACTTTAAGTGGTTATCTTCATCTGACCATCCTTCTCAGGGTAATAAATAGTAGTAAAACTATGATCTATATCCAACACAGTCTAAAGACATCCCTAAAACCATTAGGAATACCATAGATCCTAAATAGACACCATAGTGTGTCTCAGTCTTTACAATCATACCACATCCATTATGTATGAAATAGGGAGTTGGTCAAGAGTGAAATATTCCTTGAGGGAAATTAATTTTTTGACTTTGTATAGTGATCTAAAACCAAAAAGATGTCGTTATAAGATTGTCTTGTTTCGGGGGTCCTATGACAAGATCCAGGGTTCTTTTTTCAAATTTTGATAATGGTATGGAAAATATTTCTGTAATTCCCTTAGACATATAACATTGAGACATTTCCTATTGACATAAAAATCATTGAGATGCAAATTATGAAATCTTCATCATCATGATACGCTACTAGATGTTTTACATCAAATTTATATATATATATTAGTTCTTCCCAGATGAATAGTGGATGACTATTTTGGGAAAACTATCCCAAATATCCATCTTCATCTCTCTTTTTTATGACAAACATATTAAGGTTCTTATACTTTTACCTCAAACTTTAACACAATTGAACTCTGGAATATTTATTATGGTATTCTGTAGGAACTCATCAAATTTATAGGCCTAATTGATCTGATAAAAAATGGATGGTTGTGAATTTATTTTAGAATGGAATGATGAATTTTTATTTACTCTTACTATATACATTATTTTCAAATATAATATTATTAGATCCTTCTCAATTCTATAATTGATAAAATTTATAGATCATCGATGTTTATATTATCTTCCATATTGTTTTCAATTAAAGGATGATAATAGAATAACTATTTATAGTCCATGATCTAAAACAACCACCTTCTTTGACACATGTTAATATATATTTTAGTCATATATAACCCATATATATTTCACACATATTACCATCAAGATATTTAACTATATATTCAATTAAAATAATAATAAAACTAATGTTATTTCATGTGTGGGATAGATATTATCATTAATATTCATCTTCCATAAAGAATAGGATATTTGTATATCATTCTAAATTATATCTCTATCCAATCCCTTATTTTAAGCATCAATGTGAACTACAAAAAGTTTATGGATTGAGGGCATTATAAGTACTGATTTTTTATAATCTTATTTTAATCTACATAATGATCTCTTTCAATTAACTAGTCAATAAAGTCATTACTATCTTCCAAATTATATGGACAATGGGATTGAAAAACAAATAATATCCCTCATAAATAATTAGGGATACCGTGCTAATGTATGAAAAATGATGATCATTGGACTAGATACTATTGTATTATACTCCTCGAGTTCATTTCCATTAAAGGATTACCAGATATACCTTTTCTTTTTATAATATTCCTTATTAATGATACATCTTTCATCCAGAAAAAATTAAAATATTTTACATAATTCCATTTCTTTTGTCTAGTCATTAGCATATTATTCCAATTCACCATAAATATTCTCCATGGTTTTGGATAAAATCAGAAAACATCTATAAATTTTACTAATAACATATTATGGTATTATTCAAATACATTATTCATCATGTCCAAAATAAATTCAGATAATTGGTCTGTCTGAGAGAAGTCATTATCAACTAATAGTGTACCAAAATTTTTGAAAGGAAATATTTGTAATATAATCATTCTTATCCCATAATGGGTGATATTATGACAAAGGATCATCATTATTTGAAGATGTGGCTCTAAAAAGTTCATAGAATCCGTGGAATTGGAGACTTATCCTTTATCATGATATTATTGAGTGTCTAATCATGAATGTAGAAGAACATTGACCCATAATTATTATTTTTGAGGAGGACCATCACATCCCATAGAGAAGCACTCGGGTTTATAAAACCCTTTCCTGTATTATATTATAACATATACATCATCATTTAAGACTCATCCTTTGAAATACTATAAGAATTCATCGATATGGGAAACGATCTAGGTATATGTTCTATAGAGAAATCAACCACGTGGTTATAGGGAAGACCATAAATCTCTTTGGGGGAATGCATCAGTATAATCCCTCGCAAAGGAAATATATTTAATCAGGATTCATTGCATTATCCTGATTATTTAGACTAGACATGATTAATCATAAAACTGTAATATCCATGAATTAATTGATTATTTTTTATGATATTTATCTTCATTCATACAAATGTATAGAATCATAGGTTGAGTTAGGAAATTATGAGTTATCTACCTCTCCATATAATTAATGTTTGATTTATTTATGTACATCCAATTCATTCCCAATGTAGAATAAAAAATCACTAAAGTATGTGAAACATGATTTAATGGAATATTTACACTACTAAAATTGAAAAAGGAGGAATTTTATATATAGGATGAAACCATGGTTCCTTTTTCATTCTGATAGATATTTCAACCCCCATATTTTTTGGTTGTGAATGAACTGTTATACTAACCATTCATGATATAGAATAATGTGTAGAACAAGAATATAAATGTTTTTTCCCTATTCATTACATTATATCATTCATACGTACCAACACCTCTTGGTCAATATCCACCCAACTCTTAATAATAACATATTATTTTTCTTAAAATCGTAGGTGTTATTATCAAATATTGTCCCCAAAAACCCTTGGCTTAGGGAATTGTCTTTCATACTTCCCATGTTCTATATAATTTAATTACTATACAGAATTTGTAATATTTATCCAAAATATATTTTAATTTTAATTATTAATGGGATTCTTAATATACATATGAAACTTATTATCCTAATGGAAATCGTTTCCACACATAAATAATCTCCCTGTTACCCTTTTTTTGTTTTGGAGATTTATCTTCCCTCACATTGGACATGTAAGATGTATGTTTTTCATTCCTCCATGAGTATTATATATTGATACATCTAAATATAACATCATTTTATTTTTCTGGTCTCCAAAACCATGGGACCATAATGAATCAAAAATATCCATTCTAAAATTTATGGAACAATAGAAAATATATATATATATATATATGAAAGTATGGAATTTGTAGTGATTTCCATAGACTCATATTTAACCCAAAAATGAATAAGTATAACCTGCTTTTGGTGTTGATGATAAGGTTGATGGTGTACTATTGAATCAATGTGATGCTTTTCCCATAAGCCTCGATAGACATATCTTCTTCCATAATTAATCATAGTAACTCCGACTATATTTTAAAATAATATTTCAGGGAATTTATTTATTGAAAAAAAATACTCGACATACACCCATTAATTAGAATAAATATATCTTTTATTACATTGTGTTCTAGATCATATTCCACAACTTAGTAGCTTCTCCCCTAATGTGATAAAAGTCCAACACACCATTTTATTCCTATATTCATTAGAGGATACATAATATCTTATCAATGGATATACTAATTTTTTAGATATGAGAGGATTTTAATAACCACTAATGGTATTAGTACTTTTTCACATATAATATTTTATTGCAACTTGATACATGTAAGAGATATTATGGAATTCTATATGATTCATGTTATTATTCATAACTTCTGCAAGTTCATCCATTTCGACCATGAATTTATTTGATCATACACCTTTAATATTTTGTATATCATTGGGGAGATCATTATATTTCCTACCATATTGGTTTTTATGAAATTTTCACATAACCCCTTCCTCTAAAAAGGTGAAAAATGATTGTAATACATTAACATGTTAAAATAAAAATGGAAACATGTAATCACGGGAGGAATAAATTTTAAATGATGTTGAAATCCTCACTTATGTGTCCATATTATTCAACCATGAAATGCATAACAATTTCAATATAATGTTTTCTATTCTCATTTTATAATGACAACCATAAATTTCTATCATGAATTTGATAATATCTAAATCATATCCACTTGATGTGTCAAATTGGATGTATGGTAAGGCCAATTTTCATGTACTAGGTAATGCTTGAGTCAATCTCAAAATTTCATTGTCAGATTTATTACCCATATACATCCATTGTTCAACTATGTTCACATATAGTAACTATAAAGGGATTTAATTTATCTGAAATCACATGATATATACTTAACCATGATTAATGAATATTTTTTATTCATGGTATTATCCTTATATATTTCCCTAGGGTTCCCACTAAAGAGTTCTCAAACTACGTTAAAATTATCACTAATCCTTGGATTAGATTGCAAATATAAAACACCAGTAAGATTAAGAAATTATGTAATTATTTATTAAACATAAATATCATACCACGGAAATGTATGTGTCTATCAGGCCATGTGTATTATGAATATTAGGTTCATGGGACATAAATGTAACATAATCCAATGAATCATTATTATATTCCCTATAATGTGAAAATAAAATATATTGGATCTTCTAAAAATACATGGTATAACATGGGGAATACACATTGAAAGTTTAGAGATAATGATACATTTTAGGGAATAAACATGGTAAGGAAACATAAAATGTGTGTCAACGGTGTAACATGATTACATAATAGAGAAGGATAATTTTTTACCATATAAAATTATAAAATATAGATCATTTTATAATAATATCATGGAACCATATGAATTTTGGAAGAAAAAATAACATTATAGAACATGTTTCTTGTTTAACTTCTATTAAAATACGACATGATCTATAATGTCCTATAATGGATTCAGTATACTACATAATCCCATACATGATGAATTATAATAAAAAACTATTACCCAATTCATTGGAGAACAATTATTGTGAACGTTTAATAATTTTTGTAGTATAAAATGTCTTTGAAATAAAGTAATTAAATCACAGGAAAAAACATAATAATAACAAATGGAAATAAAATGTGTTTCATAATCATGCATTATTTCATAATCAAATGAAATGTTTTAATGAATGGTTTTGAAAAATGGTAATTTATAATTTATTACTACTTAAAAAGAAGAGACAATAATATAGGTATATATTTGAGATTGATATATATGTAAAATAATATTTACAATCATTCACTAAAATTTATGAGATATATAATGTGAATAAGAGATATATATTTTATAACCCATATGAATGGGTGCTTTAGAGAGATTCCCTACCTCAATCATGATTTTCTATTTGTATTCATCATCTCCAAGAATAATAAACATATTGTCACGACCCGTCCTTGGGGCCTGTTTCGTGACTACCTCATGCCTGCCTTCCATAGGCCAGGGGCTGACGAATAGAACCAAAGGCATAAATCCCAATAAAAGGGAAGGCATTTCCTTTACAAAACGAAGACACACACAAACAGAGTACAAGGAGAAGCCACACTAAGAAAAGCAGTATAACAAATGTGGTGAAAGTACAAGGGGCCAGAAATACAAGCCCAAAAGAAAGATACAGCTACAAATGAATGTAAATAAAAACTCAAAGACAACAGCTTGAAGATAGAATCAGATCCTAGGGCATCCACCTCAGATCTTACCTGAAGGGTAGGTACTGATATCCTCCTCAACTCTCTCACCCTCCGACCTTCTCTGAGTATCGTCTCATCATTTAGTCCACCTCTAGGTACTGACTTGTCGTGAGGTCCACCTATGGGTTCCGTCCAATCCTCGAACACTCGATTCCAGTCAGTGATGTCTGGCGTCTGCATCCAACACAACGAGGTGCGGACGTAGCCCATGCAAGGGTGAGTATACGATACTCAGTTGGGACCCTGAGACCCTCAAGGTCTCACTAAATCCAAGAAGGATAAACAAAATCAATGTTCTCAACAGATAACCCTTACTTATGTATAAGTCCATACTTATACCTAATTTATCATGTAACCCATCTCAGCTACATGGTTTCACACAGATATGAAGTCGATAGATAACCACTACTTATGTATATGCCCATACATATACGTAAGTTATCTAGTAACCCATATTAATCATGAGGAAAAAACAAAGGTCATTGACTTAGCTCAAACCAGGATTTTCATTATCAAAACCGAAACTGCTGAAGAGCTGCATCTCGGACGAGTATAGTGAACCTGTCACGACTCTGAGGTATTTCTCACTAACCTAAGAATGCGGAGGTACTCCTCCTATCGAGTGCCGTGGGTCAGCCACCTAAACACAGTAGTGCTTTCCACAGGGGTTTTCCAACCCCTAATGGCGTGTAGAGGTCCTCTTTTTGTTGAGTACCACGGGTCTGCCACCCAAACACAGTAGTGCTCCCCACCGTGGATCTAGCACCCAAACACAGTAGTGCTCCCCGCTGGGCTATACAAGTCACTCCAGCTTGAATCAGACAAGCAGTCTTCAGATCTCAGCCAGCTACACGGTCTTCGTACTCCATAAGCACATCTCCGAGAGGGCCCGCTCCATGAGCTACTAGTCCATTCTAAAATTATCCCAAAGTCTCATGAATATGTATCTCAAAGGACCGCCTCATCATAGGTGTCATAATGCAATAGATGGTGTGTCAATCGGACGCCCAACCTGTGAGTTATTAGCCTTTTAGTCCCGATGTCCCAGTTAGTTTCCTGTACAAACCAACCCAACCATATCTCCACTGTACCATGAACTAAAATAGGGTATACTAAAGGGTCCTTTTCTCAATGTGATCACCAATTCCGCTGACGGATCGTCAAACAGACGTCTGGTCTGAAAGTTATCGGCTTTTCCGTTCCAGGGGCCCGATTGGATTTTGGGTACAATCCAACCCAACCATATTACAACGACATACAAACCTCAGGTGAATTATGCCAAAATATATGTCTCACAGAAAAGAATCCATGAAGTTGACAGGACATCTATCGGACGTCCAGAGCTCAAGTTATAAGCGTTTCTGCTCCGAGGGCCCGATTGGATTAAGGTTCGAACCAACCCGGCCATACCCAAAGTTCTCTTAAACCATGAGTGTAATATACCGAAACAACCATCTTGATCCAAGGATCCCAATGCAACTGACGGGGCGTCGATCGAAGTTACATATCCCTTGTTATGGGCGTTTGAATTGATCTGTCAAGAAATAGGGGGTATGGTCCAGATTCGACCCGGCCCAGTACCCCCTGGGTCGGCCCGAACCGGGGCGACCCGACCCTAGTTCGGGTTCGGCCCGTTAGGACGCGGCCCAGCCCGGCTGGCGCGATCCGGCCCAGCCGGCTTTGCCCAGCCCGGCACGGGCGGTCCGGCCCAGCGTGGGCCGCGGCTCGGCTCGTGGTCGCGCTGGACACGAAGTGGGGCGTTGTTCCCCCCGTTTGACCGCAAAACGGTGCGGCTTTTTTTGAAACCCCCACAAAACCCGGAATGACATTGTCGTTCTGGTCCGTCGTGGTGGTTTTCTCCGGCGGCGTGCCACTGCCTCTCTCCGCGGGCTACTGGATGCGCACCGGTGGTCCGTTTCAGCCACCGTCTGTGCCTAAGGTCATTAAGAGACCCAAGATTCACTACGGAGTCTTCAAATAATCATTGCTTCCTGTTTCGTCATCGCTCGTCGATCCGCACATCAAAAAACAATCTGCGGAGGGTTATCAGGCCGGGTTTGTTCAGCCCGCTCCCTCCGCGTCAGGTGTTATCAAATGGCTGTCATTAAAACACATGCTATTAATATCGACGAGGGTATAAATTATTCAACTAAAAATTATACTAACATCATTCTAATAAATGCTTTATCCTGTGAGATTAAATCACTCGAAAGAGTATTAAACAAGATTCCCCTACGTTTTCCCCTCTATCAAATATTCCCAACGAGAAAACAAATTCTTTCGCAGATCCACATAATATTGAGTTGATCCGCGTTCTTTGTTTTATAAGGTAAGAAACATGGGTTTGTTAACAATCACAAATTAATCCCCTACCTCGAGTCGTTCGTCGTTCTTTGACGATAACGTGTAAGGGAAAGGATGTCGGTTCATTGATGTCGTCGCATGGTAAGAGGTGATGATGATGATGGTCGTTGGCGCTCGTCGCTTTCGTCATTTTAGGAGTGTACCTGAAGAAGAATTGATGTCTCCTCTCTATTCATTCTATGAAGAGGATAGAGGTTGGATCTTCATTCCTCGCCGGAGGTTTGGTGTTCTTCAACGATGGAGGAAAACCCCTCTTCCTTCAAAAAGTTCTCTCTCAAGAGGTTTCTCCCAACAATATATTTTCTACGGAAAATATTACTGGTAAAGTGTTAAATTCATCTTGAAAATTGTTATTAATGATTCCAAGGATTATAAAGAAGATTTCGTAGTATGCTAGTATTATCCATCAAAATAATAAATAAGTTTCTTTTTATATATATTGATGGTTATTTGAAAGAAGTTGGTTGTTTTTCGATTCAAGTTGATTTTATAACTAAATATACATGGTGAAAATTGAAACCCTTAGTGTTGAATGACCCTACACATTATCTTCAATAGAATTAATTATTTATATGCAACTATATAGTAATATTTTATATAATGTAAAATGTAAAATATATTTTGGTCATAAAATCATAAGGTACATATTTATGGAAAAAAAATTGAACATGAGGTAGTTAATATTTTTAAAACTAATAATGGATTATTGTTGAATAATTTACAAGAATCCACATAGAAAAAACAAGGTTGATGTTTTATTAAAACGAAAATATGATTCATCCATAGATATGATACATTTGAAACAAGATCCAATGGATAATTATTTATTGATTATTAAGAAAAAAATTATGAATGATGTAATTCCATATCCGTTGGTTAATATGACATTGTACTTAAAATTTTAAGATGGAGTAATGAATTATTATATGGAAGAATCTGGAGAGTATAGATTTATAGATTTTGTTATAAAAGATATTCTACAAAAAAGTAACATCGAAAAAGATGGTGTTATGAAAATTGAAAACAAGTTTTTTCTTCCATGTGATTCACTACAGAATTATTAATTGTGAATTAAAGCTCCTTGAACACTGTTTTTTGGTCACCCTATTAGAATTAATATATATTCTGACATTTAGTAATATTGTTTGTGGGAAGAAATGGAAAATTTTTATTATGTTTTTACCATGAAATATTTAAATTGTTAATAGTTTTATATTGTATGAACTATACTGATTGGGATTCATTAATAATGACTAGTATTAAATTGATGTGATTGAATATATACATTTATTTCATGGTGATATTATCGAATAAATCATGAGGTTATAAATTAATTTGTGTAATTATTAAATAATTGAAAAATTATATGAATTTAATTCTTATTAAATATAATATTACCTTATAATGTGTTTATATATTGTACATTAAATTAATATTCAAATACAATGGATTCCCTCATGATACTTTATATTAATTTTATCACATTATAATAAAAAATTAATGGAAGCAACTTCATATTTTTCTAGGTACTATGTTATGTTATCGTAGGACATTTGATTATAAATCTGATGGATGGTTAAATATTAAAATAAAACATTGCACGATATTACATAGAATTACTCATTGGACTAAAGGGGAATTTAGGATCAACATCATTCCTGGGTGAATTTTTTTTATAATAATAATTTCTATTCAGTTATATTGATGGAACCATTTGAAAAATTATATGAAAAGTGTTTTCAGACTTTTGTATGATGAAAAAATTTGGTGTAAAAAAATTGAAAGGAATATAAATATAATAATAAATTTTTATGAAGGTAAATACGAATCCTCATAACAGTATGTAAAATTATAGTTTTAATAAGATTTATTTAGGTAACAATCAATGAGATCATTTGTTTTATATAGGTGATAGTTACATTCATAAAATAATTCTGATGAAAGGTGTGTTTTGATTGGATAAAAATGAACAAATTATACCATGCTTTAGAGGTCCACAATAAATTATATATAAGGGTGGATTAGTTTATTACCATGTATATTTTCTGATGAGTTTATCTCAGGAACATGATATGTGTCATGATTAATTGTAATATAAATATAGAGTTGATCCATTAAATGGTTTGATCCATGAGGTGGTACAATTAGGAGAGAGTATTTATTATGTGTAAAATTTTATAAATATTCTCTATCAAATATATCATGTGTATTGAAATAAAAAATTAACATTGTTATGAGTTAATGAAAAAACCTTATGATGGAATAAAACCCTGGGAACATAAAAAGGACATGTGGTAAATACTATCCATATATCTATGAGTGTGGAATAAAATTTTGAGAATGATTTTTTTTAAAAGTGGAAGAGTGTGACTTCATATGTATATTTAATAGAAACAAAAATATCTAATTCAATTAATATTAGATATTGTATATAATATATAAATATTTTTTATAATAATTTTATTTATTATTAAAATGACCAAACAATTTTATTATTTTAAATATATTGTTATGAATTTGTTATGAAATATTATAAAAAAAATTTCTAAATTTTATTGTCATGGAATGATAAAATAGAGTTAATATTTATATAAAAAATTCAAACATATCTTCGTATGAATTAAATATATCTTTCAAAAAACATTGATATTTGAGTGAACATTGAAAATATTAATTTTTGCAACATCGCCATTTTTTATATAAATAATGTAATATAAAAGTTCCAATTTATTTTTTGATTTATTTTTATAAAAACTATTTTATATTTTATTTTATACAATATAATTAATTACATAATATTATAAATTATATTTATATTTTTTATAAGTAATTTTTATGCTAAAAAAACTTTATGTGAAAAAATTGTTTTAATATAATTTTGTGTTCTTGTATTGAAATCAATTTCTAAAACTTTTACATATTCAATAATGAAAATTATATTTATTATTAGTGAAAATTATTACAAAATTTAATAATTTATTCAATTATATTTTTGTCCATAATGAATAGTAATAATTGTAATAAAATAGAACCAAGTAAAAGTTAAAACAGGTTAATTATGAATAAAAATTTTAAGCATGTCCAAAAAAATCATCATAAATATTATTTTATAAAATATATTTGACCCTTAATACATATTATCCTAAAATTTAAAATTCATTTCCCACATTACGACGAATTTTACTCTATATAATTTTAAAATGAAAAATAATTACTAATAAGAACTCTCGTAACATATAAAAGTGAACCCATAATCATCTCTCATTCACTCCACAAGATCCTTTTACATAAAAAACCCTACCCAAATACCATTCCCAAAATTCACTAAATTTAATTTAATCTAAGGTCTCACTAATGGACCGAACAGTGAGGGCATATCATGTATGAAAATTGTGGTTTTCAAATTAGAGGTATAACTCTTAACCATGTGTTTTTGGGTATATCTCCTCTTCAACCTGCATAAAATATTATTTTACAATTAACAAAATATGTATCTTTCATATAATTAAATTAATTTTACTGATTATAATCCTCGTGTTAATATCCTCTTCTATACTGTTGGTCTTGAATAATTCGCTTGTTCGCACTAACTGACTAACACCTTTACCATAAAATTTTCTAGTTTATCCCCCAAACATCATGATATTAGATATTACAATGAATATAATGAATATATATGAATTCATATAAAATTTTTAATTATGGAAATATAATATATTTCATACCTTCTTATTCTTCCATCTGCTATAAAATCCGAATTTTACTCATGCTCACATGTAGACATCCACCGACCCGAAGCGATGTGATTTGTTTACATGTCTTCCTTCAAGGGATGATTATAAAATTTTATTTCAAGTATTAAAACTATAATTATTTCATTATTAATATTATGGAGATGATTGAATGATGAATATGTTGACCATTGTTGACCTAGAAATGATGGTTTCAGATTGTGAAATGATTGTACTCGTAACATCGAATAAGAATATATCTAATTTAGTAAAAATATATGACAAAGTAATTTATTTAATAAATTTTTTAGTAAAACTAAAATTTCATTAATTTCTTTGGAAATGATAAAAAATTAATATATGTTTTTTATATAGGATATAAAATATATGTATTGCTAGTGGGACTCGAGTTTGGAGATTATTCATTATAAAATCATTAAAAAGATTAAAAATAATCATTTTACTTTTCTTCTATATACATTTTCTTTTATATGGTTATAGTTATAAATTAATATACTAAAATATATTTTCATTTTCATTTTCAACAATTTTTTACTTTATTTATTAGGATTTTCAAATGTTTAATTTTTACCATTTATAAAAATGCGTGTTTTTTGTATTTTTACAGATATGCCAATTGAATAATTTTTTATGGTATATGACATGAATTAAATTTCACAAAAATCATTAATTTTATTCCTTATGTATCATTAAATACAATTTTTCATGGTTTTCAGATGGGAATAATATTTCTAGTTCATCTGGGCAATTTTGGATTAAAAATTTAATTAAAGAAAATGTATTTCAATCCTTATTTGAACATGATGGCCGAAGATATTTTATGTATATTATATAAAAATAATAATTTATGAAACTTTATGATGGAAATTATAGATCCTTTTTATATGTATTTTTGGTAAAATTGGTAATTTCCTATGATTATGGGTTAGGATAATATATCACTCCATTGCAATGTGTGATAATTTTGTTCACTGGGAAATATAATTTTGTGTAAACATTTTAGTTATTTGATTTGAAATAATTTATCAATATTAATTGTAAGAGTGATAGAAATAATAAATCTCATGGTGCCAACATTAAATTTCTATTCCTAACATTATCTTATCATTAATGTCTTTTATTTTATAATATAGGTTAATATACTTATGTGTGAAAGAATGTTTATACTCATTTTAACTCTGAAATGTATATTTTTCAAGAACATGTTTTCATGAGTTATAAATTATTGTATGTAACTCTCATGAATATAATTTTAAATTTATTATTTTTTATAATATATTTTATGAAAATATATCTAGTTGATGATGATTAAAAATATAAGAAATTTTTATTTTTTACCAAAATAATTTTTTGGATTCCATATTTTTATAAATGGACTAAATATTTTCATTATTTTTTATTCAATAATTATATATTTGAGATAATCCCAATTTTTAAAATTTTATTCAACGGGCATAAGAATGATTAATAACAATATAATGGTATATCTCTCTTTTATGAGAATTTTTCTTTAATGAAGAGAACATGTTTTGAAAGAAACATGTGTAAAATATTTAAAATCCCAATTTTTCAAAATAATGTATATTGAGTGGATTTTTACAATTTATATTGTAAGGATTCTATGAGTATGGGTTTTTATAAATATAATAATTTCAAACCCGTATTTATTTTAATTGTGTGAAAATATTAAATCCACTCAAATAAACTTAGAGTTATAGGTTGTTCAATTTTTATTCTGTTATACCTGAACTAGTGACTGGAATTCTATATAATCACTATAGATTACATTAACATCTCATATTCTTATATAACTACCAAAAAAATTATATCGATGTCAATAGTGGTCCATATCCATGTTCCACAAACCCTTCGAGAGTGCTCTGTATCCACGACCACCATCAACTAGCTAGTACATATTCAAAGATAAGTTGATTAACATAAATATGTACCCTTATAAATACTATATGTAACATCCTATGTAATGATATAATAATTCCATTTCATAAATATTAATATGAATTACCTAGTTCTAATATTTTTCAAATTATTAATTAAATTTGAAATCAAAAAATAACACGTGATAGAAAACTCTTTTTTACATGGTTCTATTTAAATTTATAATTTAAAATTTAATGAATTTTATTTTCGAAATTTGAAACAATGTTTATATATAATAATACAAAATTTTCCCTTAGTTTTTATTTTGGGTTTATTGGTAAATATTGATCATTATGTGAATAGTAAAAATAATTATATTTGGGAAAAACATCATTCTATGGATGATTTTTCTTATAATAATAGTTTTAATTGTAATAAAAATTTGGCACCATTTGAAGAGATATATATATAGGTTTCATAAATAATGTATTTGGGATACTTAAGTAGAAAAAAAGTGCACAGTAATATAGTTGGTAGGGGAAACTATGGAGATGAAATATATAATTTTGTAACATATGAGGACATATCAGATAACAATGAAATGTTATGGGGATCAACAATAGAATTGTCCTTCCTTCGAGGTAGGTTTCATGTCTTTATAAAGTTTTCACTATAGAAAACAATTATCTATTTTGTTAAGAAAATAGAGGTTATGTATTTGGTTCATTAGAGTTTATGATATCTATTTTAATGATGCTTAATTTTCCTAATTAGTTACTTTTCCCCTAAGTTAATCTCATGTAAACAATTAATTTCATGTTTTTATGTCAAGAAAATACATACCAGATTCATATCATATATTTATATAAATGAATTAATTCAGTTGGAAGAGAATATATCTTATGAGGAGCATCCAGTTTAGAATCATCAAAATAGAATGATTTTTTTTATGAATAAGGTGACTCACTTAGATAAGGTTATATAGAAACCCCATATTGTTGATAATGAATAATGGGAATCAAAACATTATTAGAATAGAATATACAACATCTTGATTAATAATTGAATAAAATTAAGAGGAATAAATTTCTAATAGATTGGAAACTATAAAAAACCAAGGTAATTATAGACTAAATAATTATTATATTAATTAATTTAAATTATTTATATATATTATTTATAAAAATACTAATTAATTTTTAATTCAGAAAGATATTAATTATAATCAAACACCATTTATATAAGGTTATATTTATTATATTATGTTATAAATTTTAAAATATTTCTATCATATATTATATCATATTATGAATATTAATCTCTAGTACGTTTTTTGAATTTTTAAAAAATAATTATTTTTCACTGAGTAGAGAACAATTATGATTTTTGTAAAAAGATTTATTTTATTATTGATAAATTATATATTTTTATAGTCACAATATGTTTCGAATATGATTTAATATAAAACAAAAATTAATAATTTTTAATTAATCCACTTAATAACTTATTAATCAACATTATATATATTTTTTGTAAATGAAAATTATGGTTTAAAAAATGTTTTTTTTAAAATCTTTTAAATTTTTTATGATTATTCCATTTAAATTAATTAAATTACGATCCAATTGCGAATTTTTTAAAATAAATTTTCCCAATTTATATCTTTATTTATTAATTATTTTTCGTAATAATATTATTATTAATCAAATATTTAACATAAAATCATTATTTTCTTAGGAAATACTAATCTTGAAAGCCATATTTTACATCCTACCTAGTGATTGAAAAGTATATGAATTTAATTTTATAAAATGGATTAAAATTTTGGGATTATAATAATTTAAATTTTAAAATAAGGAAAACATAAATTTTCACTTAATGAATAGTGAAAATAATAAAAAAATAGTGGATACAGAAAAAAATGTATTTACCTAGGTTTTAAAATAAAAATATGTCGGTTAAAATTACCAAAAACACAATATAAAATATATTTTATAGAAATATATCACCTGATAAATTATATTATTGATTATTATCTTTTTATGTATCCTTCAATAATTAATATAATTTTTCTTGAATTCTAATTTTTTATAGAAATTACATGTATCCCTCCCCTCCCACTTATAATATGCCACCCACTCACCAAATATATTCACACCATCAAAAAATAGTAGATCAGAATATACCTGACAAAATTACTTCTCTAATTACCCCCTACCATCCCATAATACTTATTTTTATCATAATGTCAACCATAGATGGGCTTTGGTGCAAATGAGACGAAGTTGGTTGAAAAAGTGGGAACTTTTATCAACAAGTATTTTTTTTATTTCATCCAAAACAACATTAAATTATTCAAAATTATTTAATATATAATGTATATAGTATCCACCATATAATTATATGTTATTATATTAATTTAACAACATACATAAATTTTCTCTTCCCACAAATGGGAAAAAAATCATCATTCGTGTGCATGGAGAACTACTGGGTCCCGAACCAATGTCATTAAATTTTCAATTAACAACTCTATTAGTTGAGTATTATTATTATAATTAAGTATAAATATTATATTTATTAAATAAATTTAAAAATCTATCAACACATCAAATATGTCGTTATCAAATTCCACTCTAAAAGGGATATGAATGAATCGTTTGTCTGTATGGCCGAAAATCGCCTTACAAAGTGATGTGATTCATTTTCACTAATGATTTTTATATAATATAATAAGTTTCAATATAATTTATATAATTTATATAAATTTATTAATTATGATATTAATGAAATATTCATCATTCGGAATGTACTATATTAATTTTTGTTCTTTCTTTGTCACTCAATTACAAATGATAATGTCATTCATGAACATGTGGAATACCACTTTCATGAAGTGATGTGACTCTATTTTCATCACCACACCAAATTGATGATATTTATACTTTTTTAATTAATTAATGTTATTATCAAAATTCTATAAAGATGATATTTTACCTTCCTATATTCCATAATGATCACTGAAAAATTGAAATGTTACCCATGCATAGTTAGGACATAACATCTATACGATTGTAACAAAATTCATTTAAAAACACCATATTTAATTAAAGGTATTAAAATTTTAATTCATGTATTAATGTAATAAATATTTCAGGATTATAACAATTTGTATTCTTAAATAATTATCTCATTTACTGTATTGAACCATACAATGTCGTTTTTGACACAGATGTCGAATATCGTCTCATCATCTGAACTACATTTAATTGATTATGTAATTGTTAAAAACATGAAAATATGTAAAGTAAAATTAATAATTAACATGAAAAATGTGCTTAATAGAGTAAATAATTAATATATATTGATTATTTTGGCTGATAAAGACACACATGAAAAGTCAAACCCAATGTAAGATATTTGCATCTCACTTTTTACTTGTTTGAAACACATGTCATATTCACCTCCAATGTCATTTATGTGGTTTATATAGTTTCCACGAATGAATTTATTTATTATTAACAAAATATTTATTTGGATTTTCATATCAATTTGAGGATTCTCTTTAATGGGTATTGCAGTTCAAAATTAACCAAATTATTAATGTGCATCTTCTCAATTCCCATTCATTGATTCATATTTTGATGTTATACACCTATAATAATTTATTAGGTCAATATACATTGTTATGTTATATTACTTCTAAATTTTTATTTTATTTATATATTTTCTCATTTTGTTCTTTATGGGGAGCCTATAATTCAAATATTTACAAAGTGGAGATGGACTTTTCATTAAAAAAACTCTTTTAATGGATTCTTTCAAACTTTTTTTCTATAACCATGTTTTAAAAATTATTCTATTAAAATTATTACATGGACATAAAATATTTTTAAATTTATAATTAAATCTATTTTTTACTTTTTTTCAAATGTTTTTGAAAGAAATCATTTTAAGGGTTTTATCTGAAATGTATTGAAAATTTAAAAAAGGAATGTCATATTCTAATTATACATGGTGAAAAACAATTTATCCACTGCCATAGATATTATTTGAGATATGGATTCCATTACAAGACACCAATTTTTCTTCTTTTAAAATCCCTCTATTACTTTTATTGTGTATTTTAATATTTAATGTATTTAATGAAATCGGTATTTTGATATCCAAAAGTGGGTTTTATATGAGTTTATAAGTGTATTTAAAATGTTTTAGGATGCAAAATAAAAATCATAACATGTTTAATCAATGTTCTGGGTACTGTAAAATATATATGATGTGTGAAACGTGATATCATTCTGTAATATTGATATAGTATATATAATGGAAATACCAAGACAATGATCCATTGTATTGGGTAATGATTATGTTCTTTGGAGATTTATATTGGAAGTCAATGGAATTTTTATTAAAAATTTAAAGGTGTTAAAGATGTATTATTATTGTGTGCCATGATGCCCCATGGTAAATATATAAGATTTTTATTAGATTAATGATTTTTCTTGGAAGTGATTTTTTTGGAAGGTAAAATAAATGCCCTTTTTAAAATAATTATAATTCAATTAATGGGTTTAATGTTATTTTTTTTAAATGTTTTTTTGTATTTTCTTGTTCTTAAATGGAATAATGATTTTAATATATTTATTTCCATTACTATGATTTTTGTTCTTGAAACTTATTTTTAAAATGTTTTTCATATTGTTTGAGGATGTTTAATTGCACAGAAGGGGAAAATTAGAAAATTTTGAACTGTGTTGATGAAAAATTAATGTTTTTTATGAAAAATTTATATGGTTGGATGAATGGATACTACATATAAGTATCCACATTGTATTATATTTTTTTATTAATGATTTATTACCTTATTCTCTAATAATACAAACATAAATGTATCCTCAATGTGAATGAAATTAAATTATTAACTAATAGTCAGGATTAATTAATAATTAAGGCTATGTTATTATACTAAAACATCTATGATAGAAACCAAAATGTTGGTGAACATGAAATAATTACAATTATCCATTGAATGATCATTTATAAAAATTCGTTAAATAAATCCTACACCTCAAATCAATAACAATTAAAAAAACAATATTTACATGAATAAGAATCATTATAACGTAATGTAATATAAATATACCTCTATGGGAGATTTTACAATCCCAAATGGAGATATTAACTTTAAGGGGTTAAATTTGGGGTCTCAAATTTTATAAAAAATATATTTCAAGGATATAATTGAGGCTTCGATTAATATATTAGTATGCTAATCCATTTAACACCACATGAAATCTCATATCATGAAGTCCATTTTAAAAAATTATATCTAATCATATATAAAAACGTTTAAATCCAAAACCTATATTCATTTTATGAAATAAATAAATATTTCCATTGATTTATTTAAAAAAACTCTATATAAACCATGATTCCCACATTTTCATGATTGATATAGTGTGAATTCCATTAATTGTAAAGATAAAACATAAACAGGCATCTTAATAATATTTTAAAAGTCATATATTGTGAAAAACACATCAAAAAACTATAAAACCATAAAATGCAGTTATTCCATGTGATAATTTATTTAAAACATCAATGAAATCCATAACCAATATCACATATATGTGTTATTTAAAAATTGGAATTATAAATAATAATGAATTCAATGACATGAAATTTAAGGTAATTAAAAAAAATATTTACCATCAATCTACTGGATATCCTGTTGGATGTAATTTCCTTCGTTGGATAAAATCCAAATAACAAAAAAAGGAAACTACTCAATCCCTTAAATTTATAAATGCATGGGATATGCCACTATATACCCTAAATGAATCCATTTTCACTTGTAATGTTCTTATTATGATACTTTTTATGGGAGGGGTGACAGTGAATATTTATAAAATAACCACAAGAAATAAAAGACAGAAGCCTAGAAAATGAAGAATAATAATGGAGAGGACCTACCTATAATGAACAAAAAAATAGATGAATAAATAGGGTAAATGGTAAGGGTAGATAAATAAAACTATGAGCAATAAAAATTATATTTTACATTTTAATTAAAATGTAATACTGACATGTTCAGACTGCAAATTTTGGTAAGTCATGCAAAAACAAAGCAGCTCACACTAGGCATTCATATCACACTCCCAAAATTTAGACACATAGATTACTGAACCATGTGAAAACCATATAAAATGACCATTTAATTAAATAAATTATTGTTTAATGGAAACACAATTGATTTCCTAGGAACATCTGTGATCCATCTTCCAACACTCCAAAGAAAAAAAGGCATGAATAATTTCTGCTAGCTTCTTGGTGATTTGGACCAAACACTACTCCACCCATGTATGTAAAACCATGAATGGAAAACATGAATTTAAATATCTGACTCCTTGATTCATCATCATTTTATATATTAAACTATTTACCTATGATATATTTATTTAAATTTCTATTTTCTACTAAAAAATAAAATAAAAGATAAATATAACCAAAAAATATAATAAAATTTCATAATAGTGACATGATGGTGTAGCTTTTTATCTAATATAAATGAAAAAAACACATAATATAAAATGTTATATTATAATATATATCATTCATACGTAGTATTTAGGGTATATCTCTAACTTTTTCCCCTATTGATCTTTACAAAATTTAGGAAATCTTCTATTAAAAAAACAAATTTTTTATCTTAAAATATGTCATGTGATAAAGAGTTGTAATTGGTAATGTTGTGTCCATAAAATTTCATGCACATATGAAATAAAAAATATCATATTTCAAACTAATTGATAGATACCATGAGAGACTATGAATCAAATGGTTTTCTCTATTAAAATTGTGGAATATTGTAACAAACTACATGAAAAATAACTTAGCTACCATAATATGATGTTTCCAACCCATGATAAAATGTATCAAAATGGAATATTCAATACTCCCCTCTTATATTAAAATATTTACATCCACCACCTATGCATACATTAATCATTTTTTCCTAAAAGGATGTCTCAAGTTATATATTTTCTTTCTAAAGGAACCATCAGGGCATGCTCATCTTAACCAAATATATTAATTATAACATATGACATACCTTGGAACATAAAGATCGTTTAGAAAAAAAATACAATGAATATTAACTTCATGAGTTTTCCCATCATGCATATTAACTTTTTTATTCATATATTACTAAGTGATGGTTCTTTCACTCCCTTAAATTGAAAACATATTTATTATTGTAAAGACTAATGTTGGGGGGAAATATAATATATGAATACACATTCAATCTATTACCAAAAAAATAGAATGATGTTTAAAATAATTTAAACTAATATTTAATTAAAATTAACAATTCTTGATGAATTTAGATACAAAATGATGAGATTTATTGAAAATATATCATTATGATTTCCCAATATTTTTACCAAAAAAAGTCCCTCAATCCCAATAATGAAGGAAAACTGATTATTTATTATCTAATATTTGAATCAAGTTTCAACCATCCTCTACCCTATAGAAAATAATCAACAAAATGAATCAACAAGAATGTTATCAGATTTCTTATATAGAAATTAACTGATCATTTATTCATATTTTTTATTTCCATTTCCTAACAGACAATACACTAGTACCTCTAATTTTTTACACTGGTTTATGACTCCAAAATAACAGATGAACATAAATATAAACATCAATACAAATACAAATATCTTTGTAAAACTCAAACATTAATTACCCATAGAAGACCCACTAAGTAAAATAATAATGAAAATTACTCTCCCTAATCCTACATATAATATGTCTATTTCAATTGAATACCATTAATATGAAACACATATAAGCTGATTGGAATGTTTCCATGGACTTTTAATAAATAAATAAATTGAAATATATATAATATATATACAATTGAAAAACATACGCATAATTTTAAATTAATTATTTAATATATTCAAATGTGGAAACACTCTACATGAAATAAATAATACATAATATGTCCAAAAACATAATATGAAAATAGCATATCATATATTAAATTCATTTTAGGGAAATACACACATTAATTAAACACCAAGATCTATAAGAAAAAATCATTATCCAAGAAAACATAAATGATCATTGATGAGCATTCTATATAAACAAATATTATTATATCCATGGCCACCATTAACTCCCAATAAAAATTATATGGATGCACATATATAAGTACATCAATTAAAAATTTCCCATGTAGGGGTGGTAATTATAAAATTGTATGAAATCCCAAAAGATATGAATTCCAAATGGAAGTCATTAATTAAAAATAATCAATTAAAATTAAAACAAAATAAATATTGTAACCATATTGTTTAACTTCATCTAGGTATAAACTAGCTCATTTTTCACCTAGGAGATTATCTCAAACTCATGGACTTGAAGTTATTACATTTGAGCACAAGCTTATCTCAAGTGCTTGAGGACCTCAATATTTATGTTTAGATTACTAATGGAAACTATAACTGAACTCAACAAAAAAGTTTATCTCTATAAATAAAAATTAACATGAATGATGAAAAAAAGAAATCATTTCTAAAAAAGAACACCATTAGCCCTAAAATATTATATATAGTCAACTTAGGGATCACTGTACATCAGGAATCTATGACTCATGATGGAATGTCGAAAAATCATAATGCTTGATAACAAATTTTATAACTTAATAACATGTAAGGAAATTTCCGAACTCTAATAACATTAGTTTGGATCAAAATTAATTGAGTGTAAATATATATTAAAAAATTCTATTACTATTTTAATTAGAAAATGTTTGATCTCACAATGTAGAACCCAACGACTCAATAACTCAATAAAAAATTAAACATTATAAATATAATTTATATAGGATGTCCTTGTGTTGTAGTCTCATTGATAAAACTACAAGTATTACTATAAAACATTATAATCGATGATATAAAATAGAAAACATTGGGAATCACACATTAACTAGTTTATTATATTATTACATTGAAATATTATTCAGGACTAATATATTTATCATATCCTACCCAATTTTTCATGTTATTCTATTATCATACTATTTTATCTATGTAAAATCCTTTAGAAATAAAAAATTATCGATTTTGACTACTAAATCGGTCAACTTATCAACCAAATGAATGTATTAGATGTAGTCACCCAAGCTAGGTATGAATACAAATTACATCATTTCTTATGAATTTTCATTATTTCACACAACAAATCACACCGCTAAACTATATGGTTTAGTGACTTTAGAGACTACATATTATCATCATATTTTACAACATCATTAACATATCCCATATAAAATAGTCTCCCCTGACACCCATTTTTTCATATAATATGTAAAAATCAATGTCATATACTAGGGAATTTAAAGACGAGAATGGGTGACCTAAAATTGTCATTTAGAATAATCAAGAGAGTATACAGATAAAGTACATAATTGTGTTTAATATATACATGTGGTTATGAGAGCAAAATAATGTTTCTTATTAATGAATACGATAATTATACAAAACAAATCATAGATTATAAATTATCAGTCAATAAATATGATCATGGGATCATAAAAGTACTATCACTGATTAAATAAACACTTTTCATGCCTTGTAATAATGGTGATATAATAATAAAAAATAAAATCTCAACTTTATCTCATTAAATAGCTTTGGATAGTGAAATAGTAATGTATAGATTATTATTGGCCTCTAAAAAGCTTTTCTCCCTAAGATAGTGGGTCAATCGAGGTAAATGAAAAATTAATGATAACATATTCTAATGGTTTTACTCTATAAATATTATTAAGTGTTATCTATTCCCATAATATATATGAATGTGATGAAATTTTTAAATAGAATCATTTGACATTTTAGTAGGTTCATCCAAACTGGATACAGTTGAGATCATGCTTAGTAATTCTCAGTAGAACCTAAAAAATGAAGCTAACTTTCATTTTATTATATAGTTTATAGTGAAACAAATGACACTCCTAGTCTAAGACAACGAAAATAAGAAATATAAAAACTCTAAAAATTATGTGTAATGAATATCACCCCCCTCAAATATACATATTCTATAAAAAATATTATTGGAGGTTAAACCTATAATTTAATATATATTTTCTCCACCAACTTCAATTTGAGTAATTTCTCATGAACACCTATGGATTTGAACTATAAGAACACCCCTCCCCCTATGCCTTGATTTTCTATGAGAAATTCAAAAACCCCCACATTTTGTTTCTTCGATTAACATGACTAATAACTACTAAAAAATTTCAACCTCTCCATCTTTTTCATGTCATCTCCAATCATCTAATTTTCATTAAAAACATATTCCAATCATTATCACATAAATTATGGATTCCCATTCATGGACTATATCCACACTATTTCAAATGTTATTCTCACAATAAAAAACAATAATTTCAAAACATTTAAATAACTTATCAAATATTATATTAAAACCCCATTATCATGAATTGAACGAACCTCCACACATTGTGGGTCACCCACGATGGAATGCGATGTGGGAATTTTTGTTCTAGTATTACTTCATCATGAATAATTAAATTTAATAAAATATGTTTTCTTGAAAATCCCTTGACTATTTCCTTGATTTTAGTAAATATATGAAAAATAAATTTGAATGGTGATGATATATATAAAATGATACATATTTACTATATCTAGAATAATCTATGATTCATTATCACATAAACAGTTGTCGTCTTTTAGAAAAATAATATGTCTATTCTATCATAATACCACATATATATATAATCTTTTTACTACTATGTTTTTGGATCCGTGTAAAATTCAAATATGTGGTCCTTTTGGTTTTTGAGTTCCTTTATTTAATTTAATCCTTTTATATAGAAATTTTTTTAGATAAATAAATTATTAGATGTTGAAAATTTTTTTAACCTTGAAAAATTCATCATACCAAGGATTTTCATAACTTACCCATTCATGTGTAAAATTCCATAAATTTGTATAATTCGTTAATGGTGATTATTCTCATATATATTTCCTTCCTATATTCAATTATTTACATGTGGGTAATTTTATTTTATATTAAAAAATCATAGAATGCTAGATTGCAATAAATTCAACAAACTAGATTTATATATCATCATACAAGGACAACATTTTCTCTAAATATAGAGAGAGAATGACTATACGAAATATTTCATTCACAATATTTTAAAGCAATCAATATCCCAATTTTAATTTTCCAATGATCACTCCCTTTGGGTTTAATGAATATCCAATAATTAATATGTCTTTTGAACTATATTGAAATTTTTGAATCACCCAGATCTAATCATGAGTAAATGTAAACAATATTAGCTTAAAAGACTGTAATAATTAAATAGAAATCTCCAAATCTAAAAAAATTTCCTCCATGCTCAGTATGGAAACAACAGTTTAATTTAATGATTACAATAAGAAAATATCCTTTAGCATTATTTAATGTTTTCACATCCTACCATAACTTCATCCAAAAAAAACAATTCCCCCTAATTCAATAGTCAAGTAATCTACCCATTAGTGGATGGTTAATTACTCAATAGAATCATTTTCATTACCTAAACTATTCGGTTGGTGAAACTAGTCATATGACTCCATGTGTCTCCTTTAATAATTTGGGCTCACTCCTAGAACACCCAATCTTATTTTAATGTCCTAAAAATATTTTTAAGGAAAATCCCCACATGGAAAAACATCTTCCCTTAGTGTTATCGGTCCTCACGCACTGAAACTATACTTACCATCATTATATGTAACCCATAATGATAATACTCTGTTTTATGACCTATTGACTATGGTCTTATAATCATAGAGTTCATGAAATAAATTTTTACCTTTTTAACATGGATTTTAACATTATGTCCTTTATATCTGACTTTTCTAGGCATGTTACACACTCCACAATTTAAGGCACAACACCATCATGGTAGACCTCACATCTTAAACACATGCATTTCCTATAACTCCTCATTATTTAATGATGTTTTTTTCTATAATTAAATTTTATTTATTTAATAGATTTAATTACATGAAACACAATGATAAAGTATACTAAAATATATTATTAAAATGTTATTACATATTGTAATAGTTATTACCTAGACATTAGATTTGTGTGGGTGATTGAGACTAAATAAATTTTCAAAAATTTATAGTTTAAATATTTCCAAAGAAACATCTTTTGTTATTAGAGTATTAGAATATAAAATAAAAAATAATTTAAATATAAAATTTAATGTTGTTTAAGAAAAAATAATTAAACTACAAAATGTAATTTTTTTAAAATAAATTTTATTGAATGTTTTAAAAATGCATTAATTTTTTTAGTTATTAAATTACTATAAATACAATTTTATGCTTAAAAATGCATTTTTTATAAAAAAAATGTATTTATTCACATTTTTTGAAATATATTAAAATGAATTTCTTACACTTGTAGAGATTTAATCTTGAAATTCAGGTTAAATATTTTGAATTCAGAAGATAATATTTATTGTATATGTATCATTAACTTCTTATCTATATGAATAGTAACCACGTTAAATATTTTTCATCTCAATTACTGTAAAATAAGGTTAAAATCATGAAATAAGTATTTAATATTTAATTAACACTTTAATTTATCATATTGGATGAGTGAATCTCTACCATGTGCATCCATTTTTTTAATATATGTAATTTCCTATCCATTTCACTATGATAATGAAAATTATTTTTTTTAGAAAAAGAAGACCCCAAAATATCACAATATTGACATTAAAATTACTAAATTTTGTAAGTAAGGATAAAATGAAGATATCCTTTGTTAAATGTTTATAGGATATAAAAATTAATTATATTATCATTGTAATTTGTTTCAAATTTTTATTTATGGAATAATTACCTTAAATTCATATACAATGATGACACAATGCTTGTGAAAGCAGTTAAAAAGGCCTATAAATTATATAAAAGACACAATAAATTAATAGGGCGACTTGTAACACTACTAGATTTTAAAACAATTTAATTATGTTTTATGCTGTATATGAAAATCAACACTATTCTTAAACAAACAACAAAAAACCATTATTTGAAGATCAAAATTATTACATAGACATAGAATTGGAAGGTATGAATATAAAAAATAAATTATGATATATATAAATATATATGTCTGGATCATCAAATATGTATTGATTAATTCTTAAGAAAAAATAAATATATTTTAAGTGAATATATATTATTCTTATAAGATACATTTCGTTAAAAAAATAATTATGAAAAAATATTATATTTAAATTTGGAAATTATATAAATTTTTGAATATAAATTAACAATATATTTTTAACCTCCATATCAAATTTATCATAGGGTTAATTTCTAATATTTTAATGAATTGTTTTTTATTGAAAAGTGAGATATACTATTTTTTGTAAAAAAATAGTCATTTTTATTTCTGGAATGTAAAAATATAATTTCATAAATATTTATTCAAAATTATAAATTTGGTGTTATTTACATTAAATAATCATACAGTATTTTTATGAATATATTTTATGTTTGATTTAGGTATGAAAAAAAATTCGACGTAAATAGGAATTTTTATGATGAAGTAATACTATTTCTATGCACAATTGTTATTTCATAATTAAATAAATTTATCACTATTGGGGAGGGATTGAAATTATGTTTACATATATTATAAAAAATAAAATATTTTAACTTCAATATAATATTTTTTTAGTTTTTTCATAACATTAAATATGATTTTATGATTAAAAATTAATTTTTCTAAAATGTGGGTTTCATCATATCTTTCAATATTATAGTAAAATAACATTATTAAACATATAGAAAATGATTCTTGAAAAGGGTGTATTTATTTAGAATTAGGTGGTTCAATTTTATTACATATTATCTTTCAATTTCTGGTCAATATAAATAGTAACTAACCAAAAATGATTCACTATTTTGATGTTTAAATTTGGGTAATCTATGTTATAAGTAAGTGATAAGCTCATTATATTCCATTTGATTTCTTATTATTTGATGGGAATTCTACCCTTATCACCTTACTCTCTACAATTATTTAATTTTATAAATTTTACATATAAATGGGATATATAATATTTAATGTAATAAAAAATTCAAAAACTCACAGACTTACTTCTAAAAATATATTTTTATCCACATATTGAAAAAATTCATGTTTTGAAAAAATCGAACTAACTATTTTGAAAATAATGATATTATTTTCATGATATATAATTTAATATAATATTTTCTGTTAAATAATTTCCTTATATTCTTACGAAATAATGAATCTTTATTTCTTCAACTAATACTAAAATATATCAAATGATTTTAAAAATGTTAACAGTAATATAACATGAATGTGTTTAGAGTCAGTCATATTTTGTATGTGAATATAACATATTTACAATGTGTTATTGGATTATATTCATATTCAAAATTTTCATTATATATTTTAGGAATATTTAAATAAAATTTTAAAATTGATATTAAGTATATTCAATCAATTGAATATTTTATTAAGATATTCAAAAATCCTAAAAATTTTGGAACGATACATCAATGTTGGGATTTTGTTGAAAACATAACACCATTACTGTGTGTGGACCAATCATCACTTTATTTTTAAAATTGTAACCCATTAATAGAAAACAAGAGGTTACATGGGTTATTTATAAAAAGGGTTAAATAAGGGGTTATGGAAAAATATAATGTTTAGTACCCCAGATAAACCAATCGAAATTGTATTATTTTGTGGAATTTTCACACCAACCTACATTATAATTATATTCAATAAAATTTAGAATAATTATTCATGAGAATGATTTTCAAATATTCAAATATTTTTTTAAAATTCCAATACTAACCCTCCCCTCTATTTTAGATGAGAGCCTCTCATTTATATTATTTATGCTACTCGGGACCTTCTAACTTAGCTGAAAAATTATAAAGTAAGTAATGTACCTCCATAGAAAAATACCAGATTTTTTAGGATTTTATGATTACTAACCATAATGTCCATATGTAAATATCTAAAAGAGTTGTTTCATATTATAGATTTCTAGAGTTCTTTTGAAATTTTTCATACTCGATGTAAGGGTTAAACATCTCCAATTGTCTACTTTGGGAAATATGTTTTTTTATGAATGTATCTCGATTTATGAGGGGTATATACTACCATATTACATTATATATCATTATAGTACAAATGATCAAGATTTTTTGTGTTTTGATTAATTATATTTATTCATAGATTTTATATTACCATAAATGTGTTGGTCTTATGTTACATCCTTGCTGATTATTAGGATTTTTTATGATTATGTTTCTGATGAAAAACAATATGATATATTTCAATATAAATACTCTTATTTTATTATCCTCTATTTTTTCATGAGAATAAATTTTATCCTCTCATTTCCACACATTAAAGGCTCCATGTTCCAAAAAATTTATTTTTAAGGAAAACTGGACTTATTTCTCTCTTATGATAAAGATATTTTTTTGTCTATATTGATGTTTTTTAACAAATATGTATGAATTTTTAAATATTATAATATTATTTTTTTTAAAATTCATTTGTACCCATGATTGTCTTTTTAATAAAAGGGATTAAAAGGAATAAACTAATTGATTATTTATCAATGGAAATTTTTCCTTTTTACAATATTCTAAAATAAATGATATTATTCATGTTATATGGAAGGAAAAAAAATTTACTACCACCATAAAAACTCAATAATTTGATGATTTATATTCATTTTTACATATAGATATCCAAATAATTTATTTTCTTTAATATATTTGTGACTTTTATATATTAAATATTCTAATTAATATCAACAAGATATTTTTACTTGATAATTACTCAATATGACCATTTAATGAAAATTTCATATGAGATAACATCATTTTTTCCTTATGATTTACTAGTTTTATGATCCGAGGATAAAAAAATTATTATTTCACTAGTTTGTTTATGATTATAGTGATGACTATTATTGAATCATGTTTAGTTTCACCCATTATGTTGTATGATTATTGATTTATTATCATATAACATAGCTTTGAATTTATTAGGTTTATGGGTTGGGTGGGCCAAAATTTATATTTCCCATCAAATAATTGGATAAATATAGAAAATTTATTTAGTACATATGATTGACATTAACCTTATTTAGTGTTCAAAATATCATGTGTGGACTAGGTTTTCATGTCCATAAGATTAAGGATGGGCATTGATATCATGTTTGTGTTATTTTGTGTGGACCAGGATTTTATATCCCAAATTTTATACATGGACCTATCATTCATGACCACAAGTTTATGTAGAGCCATGGCATTCATGTTAATATGATTAAGCATATAATGAGGATTTATGTAAATAAAATTATTCTTGGACCTAACAGTCATGTACAAATGATCATGCATTTACATGGATAACATTTCGATAATATAGATTGTGGATCTATATTTTATATCCATAAGTTTATGAGTGGAATGATCTATCATTTCCGTATGTTTATTTGTGGACATATATTTCATTTCTATATGTTTATACATGAAGCTATTTTCCAGTTCCATAAGATTATGTGTACTAAAAAAGGATAATATAGGGAGAATGTTGAATCCCACCACCTTCTAGGGTTTCCATGGCCTAAGAATGGCCTCAGAACACTTCCCAACCCCTCCCGAGAGGGGGAGGGGTCGATCGGGATTGATTTCCTCCATTTATTTTTCTCCTCTCATAGATCCTATGAATCTCCCATCATTACCTATAATCAACCTCACCCCCAATGTCCCCTCGTTTGTTGAGGGACTCCCGATGCTATCGTTAACAGGAAAGTGGTTCTCTGATGCAGTGGCCCTCCATAAAAACTCTCTCGTGGCCTGCTTTGGACGGAATAGTTCATCTCTGGACACCTTCTACTACTTCGTATCCAAGTCCTAGTGTTTCAACCACCACACTATTGATTGGATTTTGGATCCTCGGCCCTTTCTTATTTGATACGCGATTGAGGATGACCAAATCACCACATGGACTATCAACAAACATACCTGCAACAGAGATCGCTTCTTCCTCTTCCGATTGTCCAACAACTTTCATTTTAGGCGTGATCCTCCGACGACTCCAATTTGATTAAGCTTCCCCAGTCTTCCACTTCCATTCCAAAACCCCTACATACTTTCAATGCTTGGTAATATGGTGGGTATGTTATTATATTTTGACAACTGATCTCGATCCCTCTACCATCAAATTTATCCACAGATCTGTGTGGAGGTCGATGTTTCTAAACCACTAGTTGATTTTGTGTAGATGGAGATTGAGAACGAGTACAAAATAAAAAGTGGGTTATATTTAATTATTGGACCAATTTCTATTGTTTCTATGGTTTTCTGGGCCATCTCATATAGGCTTTCAAGAGTGGGAAAGGAGTTGATTCCATAGGTATAGTCAGCGAAGGTGAGGAAAATGTTACTATGAATACTAAATCATATGCGGTTGCTTTATCCTCCCCTGTGAGTGGAAATCTGGAAGATGCTGGAGCAAAGGGTGGACACACAATCTCATCCCCAGTGTGACAGAATAGACCCTCAAGGTATAATACAAGAATTCTTGGATCAGTATCTCTAAGGATTGGAGGAAGTTCTCTCCCGTAGTTGACTCATAGTGTTGATGGGGTTGAGGAAAATAGCGAATAGACCAAGCTCAATCACTAGAAGGCCAAGTGTAGGAGTCCATCCACTACTGAGGAAGCAGCCTTATAAGATACCATTCTGTCTCCCCTAGTGTCGGAAGAAGAGGATAAAGTTAAGAAGATCTAACACGATATGATGTCAAATGTTAAGTTAAATCTCATTGTTGTTGGGGACTATTCAGTTCATGCCGGCTTGAAGACCAAGACCTAGAGAGATTACTCATACCACCCCAAACCGATGATTACCCGATGTGATGGAAAATTTATATAGTTTAGGAAGCCTGAACAACCCCCCTTCAATGACAAGGTGGATGAGTCTAATGGTTACAAGCATGAGGATCCAAATCGGTCAATGGACATAGTCTCATTGGAGGATGTACATGAGGAGAAAAGGAAGGAAAAGGATGACCTGGAGCATCTCCTATATTTTGAGGAAGATATTGCAGATAATCATTTTACTATCGACGTTCCAACAAGGGAAGCTATTGGAATGTATGTTATATCACTACAAGTTGACCATAATTAGGAGAAATTTGGATAGATTAGAAAGAAAAACTAGATCATGGCTTATGAAATCAATGAGAAGAAAATAAAACTGGATGAATACATTCAATCATGGGATAGGATGGCCAACCACTTCGAGGATCTCATCAAACACAACCCAGATTCAAAGGTAAATTCTATCGCATGGAGCATACAAAGGGTGTTTAATTCAACACTATTAATGATTTTTGGGAACATTTTGTTAACCTCTTATGTGTTTTGACATGTGGTTGGATTTTACTATGGTTATTTCACTTTCCATCAAAGTTACCTCTTTTCTAAACATTTATATTTGATGGATAAGATTATGTGTGGACCTGACTTTCATGTATTTAATATTATAAATGGATATAGATTTATTTTAATAGGTTTATTTGTGGAACTAGGTTTCTTTTCCATAATATTATGAATGAAAATGTGATTCAATTATATAAATTTATATAACTGATAGATTTCTGGTCCTTAACAAGATGAAAGAACTTGTTTCTATTTATTGATGTGAAAAATATTATAAGAATATGTTTTTTTCAATTACTATTTCAATATTATGATCTCCTGGATTAGGTTCTTTGATTAATTTATGATTCATGTCTTATTAACTATCATGATTTATTTTATGACTCAGGATTATGATTTTTTTATGTATGGAATGGTATTCAAATGATATGATGTTTTTTTCATAATTTTAAACTAATTTTATATTGTCATATCTATTTTTTACCCATAGTGATCATCTAAAGAAAATTGTTATTGTGTTTTTCCCCATGATATAAAGAAAAATCATATATATGATGTCTCTAGGAGGGGTTCACTTAATTAATAACTTAGTGGAATATTTATAATATATTTTAATAACTTGTTTTTTATTGTATCCACATTTCGATATTTCAATAAATTATTATGGTTATTTTGTGTATCATATGGATATATATTTAACATTCATCCATTATTTTGTGATATCCAAGTATGAAAATTACAAATTGTAATTGATAGTATTAGATAGTTGTCAACCCATGGATACTAGGGGGGAAAACATTATTGAGAACCCTATATAAATATTTATATGTATTAGAGAACATTCTAATTATATGGTAAAGAAGAGATTATGTTTTTTCCCTTCGAATACATCCATAACTGGACACTATTAGTGGAAATTATTTTTTAATAGATGCATATAGGTGTAATAACCCTATAATAGTTAGTAGAATATATATCAACCATCAAACGAGTCATGATAAATGTTCCCTTACTGCGTGCTTGGATTGAAAATCCTAGTAGATATGTTTCCGTAAATTTACAATTTCTTTAGAAACAATTATGAGGGATACATAATGATGATGAAGATGAATGAAAATTGTTAAAGGTAAAATTTAATAAACAAATTTTTATGATTAAACCATCTTATGAATGATTTGTATTGATCATTGTTTTGTATAAGACAATTTTCTTGGCCTCAGTCAATAATAAGACCCAATGAGAAATATTTAAACACTGATTGTGATGTAAATTGTGTTGATAATGATAAACCAAATGGAAATTTTATGGGAGTAAAAGATATTTTTATTTACATATAATTAGTTATATTGGTATATTATTAATAAATAGTGTCATATAAAACACTCATAATCAACACTGAAGGGTAGAATTTGGTTTGTTTAGAGATTTGGTGGTGAAGAAAATTATATAATGAACTCTCAATTTACCTCATGTTAAAAATGTAGTCTGATAAACATATGGTAATGAAATAAAAGAACAAAAAAATTCTTTATTTATGTGAAACAACATCATATTGTTATGAATTTATGATCAATTCATCATATAATGTGTGGGAATATTGAAATTTTCCAAGATAATGCATGAATCTAATTCTTAACATCTATATAAAAGAATGACCTAGGTTATACCAATTGTTGAGGTGAATTTATTGATGTGTTGGTATATTGGAATTCAATAATGATGCTTTAGAGGTGTTATATAAGTGAAATTTTGGATATAAGTATCGTGAAAAATGTAAGGATTGTTCCACAACATTTTAATTTGATAACATTAAAACATATATTTTATGGTTTCAATAACCAAGAAAAATTATTTATTAGAAGGATGATAAATCATAGTTTAGATGAACAATTGATTTTAATTGGTAAATAAATGGCATATTGTTGGTTACCTTTAAATTGGATAATAATTTGATGAAAATGTGATTTAGTCATATTTGAGGAATTTTATTTCGTTTTTGGATTTATAGAATATATTTGATAGTTTCTTGTTTGGAATAATGATTGTATTAGTTTATAAAACTAAATATTCTCTCATATAATGTTTATTAGAGAAACATATATAGCATTGTGAATTTATTATTCAAGGTTGATCATAAGTGTAAAGTAATCAACGACCATTTAGATGATTTCAGTGAAGGTTATTTGATGTTATTTGAATATTTAACTAGATTTTTTTAAGAATACACTAATGAGGGTTAAATAAAATTTTATTTTAGTAAGTAATATGATTTTATGGTAATTATTGTTTATCTTATAGTTGGATTTAGATAAATTTGTTAGTTGAAAAGTGATTCATTTAAAATGTGATACTTTATGAAATAATTAGGGTCATGTTTAGAATTAACATTTATATAGAATATTAATTTTTTATGATATGTTGGTGGTGTTAACTAAATTAGAATAATACATAATGAATTTTCATGGTTGTTTGTGATTTTTTGGATTATTTTTAATTAGGTTAAGGTATATTTAACACCTAGGTTTAACAAGTGATTACACTGTAATTTGTTTTTAAAGAATATAACAATTTTTTGATGATATATGTTGAATGTTTATACAGATCCGTTTAGTTTAAAATAATATATAATTTCAATGTTGTTTTCATAATATAGGGTGTATAATTATTTATTGAGTAAAACCATGGGTATTGTTAATAATTATTTGGAGATTAATTATTTTTAGTAATTATTTTAAATTGTTTTCACAATTTATAATTTTTATTAATGCATAATGATATCAGGTATATATTGTTAAACATTTTTATCCAATTGTAATCTCTTTTATAGAATAAAGAACGTAAAAATCATATTGAAAATCATTCATTTGTTAAAACAAACTAATTGTGATGAAAATTTATCAAAGGGAGAAATTCTATATTACATGTAAATATATATATTTATGTTATTAGTATAGATGGTAATTGTATTACTCAAATCTAAGAATAGTATATTGAAAAATTTATGTTTTATTATTTCAATAAATTTTAATGATTTGATTGTCCTTTTCACATCTCATCAATTTATGGATTATTGTTCATTAACTGTATCATTCTCACTAACATTCATATGATCATTTTTTGTCTATCTCCCTCTATTATGTGTAAATTATATTTTTAATGAATTTAAATATTTTCACATCCCAATAATGATTTCAAAGGTCAAAACCCTTATATTTATTATTCTAGATGAAATTTTTATTTTTATTTCTCTCTATTAAATACTAATTTTTAATAACCCTTTTTAAGATGTCAGGATATAATTAAAGGAATTTCTAAATATGAAACCATTGATGTATAGCAAATTTTTAAAATATAAGGTCTAAATTAATTTAATGGGGGTAATAATTTAACATTCCATGATTTTAAATAAAATTTATATTTGATAGTGTATACGAAACATAATACTAATCTGAAACAAAACATGTAATATTATTATTTATTTATCCAAATTATAACCTAATCATTTATTTTTTTAATTGAAAAAATAATAATCATATAATGAAATATAAAAAAATATAGCCATTAGTGACTAAATATTTATTGATCAATTGTTATGAAATAATAAATCCATTTAAAAAAAATTTATAATATAATTAAAAAATTAATTTCTTACAAAAAAATACTATATGAAAAGATCTTATATTAATTTTCAATCACATTTTAAATCTGTATTTTATAAAATTAACTATATTTTATAAATCTCCATATCTAAATTCTCATATGGATATTATCTTCGACTTTTTTGAGAAGATTGATTTTTCAGTGAAAACATAAAAATAAATACTTTTATGGAAAAATGTATTTTTTTCAACCATGTAAAATGATTGATTTTTATTAAATGGTGTCAAATAAAGAAAATAAAATTATATTTCTAATAATCCAATTGTTTAAATTGGAATAAATATTATAAATTAATTTTTTGTTAAACAATATTTTATCATCAAACACATTTTTTCATGAAAAGTATTTTTATGTGAGCATTGTGTTTTATCACAATAAAATATATTCAATAAATTTGGAGAATTATGATATTGAAATTTATATATTATATAATCAATCAAATATTTTAATATTTATATATAATTTTATCTAGCCAATGGATGTGATGAAATGTAATATATTTCTTAAAGGTTATTTTTTTAAAAAAAAACTTCGTCAGGTTTTTTACAATTATTTTAAAATTAATATATTATAATAATTGAAATTTTATCTTGGAAAATGGATTTGATATATTGAATATGGATATTAAAATTTAATAAATATTACACTTTTATTTTCTATCAATCCGAATACTAACATTGGTATACGTTATTACCTCTATAAATGGAAAATCTGGTTAATCTTGGTTAAAGCTATGTTATATGGTCATAATGTTCAATATTAACTCTTATTGTGTAATTAATATTATAATGTTACAACGTATGGATATAAAATTGTTATTAATGTATACATGTCCCTAAAACGAACTATATAACATTTAATATAAAAAAATACAAAATGTAACTCTATTACGTTGAAATATATATTATTTTCCCACATAGGGACATGATCATGTTACGAATGAAACAAAATGTAAATTTTGAGAATAATGAAATTAATATCTTGAAGTAAATTTATATTTTATTTTAATTATTAATATAATTATCATAACATCTTATGAACCGTTGATGTAATATTTCATAATTTATTAAAACATATAACCCATGAATTTAAAAATATTTAAATTTATATAATTTTAATGAGTTTCAATGTTTAAAGAAAATTATGGTGAGTATGAAATATTATAATTTTTTTGATAGATTATATTAAAATTAAAAACGTTCAATATTTTTTATTTTAAGTCAAAATAATTTATGATTGTAAAAATAAATATTTTTGAAATTTTATAAAAAAAATATATTATTATATTATTTATATATCATAAATATGGTGAATGTAGGAAAATATCATAATAATTGGTTGGTAAGGTTATCCCATGGAAATTTGTTATTAAATTATAACTTTATTTGGAAAATGGAAACATTTAATGTGTAAAAAATTCATTATTGATGATATTGTATAAAATTTAAATTAACGAGAAAAACAAAAAGTCATATTTTTTAACACCTTATTAACCTGAATAAATTTTATTTTTTAAGGGTGATCAAACCCATTATACCTTATATTAGAATCCAAATGCATTTATATAAATTTTTCATTTGACTTAAATTATTATGTTTTAATCATTTAAGAAATGTCACGACCCATCCTTGGGGCCAGTGTCGTGACTACCCCAAGCCCGCCTTCCATAGGTCAGGGGATGGCGACATGCACCAAAGGCATAAATCCCAAAAAAAAGGAAGGCATTGCCTTTATGAGAAGAAAGCTCACACAAACTGAGTACAAAAAGAATATACACTAAGTAAAGAAGTATAAAAAACGTGTTGAAAGTACGAGGGGCTGGGAATACAAGCCCAAAAGAATGAAACAGCTACAACTGAAAGTAATGTACAACTCAAAGGATAGAAGGTGAAAGGTGACAAGCAGCTCCTGGATCATCCTCTGGGTTCGTACCTAAAGGGTAGGTACAAATGTCATCCTTAGCCCTCCACGTCTCTCCGTCTTCTCCGGGTACCGACTCGTCATGAGATCCACCTCCGGGTAAGGACTCGTCATGAGATCCACCTCTAGGTACCGACTCGTCGTGAGATCCACCTCCGGGTATCGTCCATCTCTACAAGCCTCAACCATGATTAGTGATGTCTGTCGTCTGCAACCAACACAACGAGGTGCAGAAAATTTCATGTAGGGGTGAGTATATGATTCTCAGTAGGGACCCCGAGACCCTCAAGTTCTCACTAAATCCAACAGGGATAATCATAAAGAATGTTCTCAATAGATAACCCTTACTTAGGTATAAGTGTATACTTATCCATAAATTACCAAGTAACCCATCTCAGCCACGGGGTATCATACAAATAAGAATTTGACGGATAACCACTACTTAGGTATATGCCCATACATATAAGTAAGTTATCTTGTAACCCATCTCAATATTGAGGAAAACACAAAGGTCAATGACTCAACTCAAACCAGGATATTCATTATCAAAATTGTAACTGCTGAAGAGCTCCGTCTCTGATGAGTACACTGATCCTGTCACGCCTCCGAGGTACTGCCAACTAACCTAAGACTGCTGAGTTACTCCTCCTGTCGAGTACCGCGGGTCAGCCACCTCACAAAGTAGTGCTCCTCCGCCTTGGTTCTACCACCTCACACAGTATTTCTCCCCCTCATAGCCTATATAAGTACTCTTCCGGTTGAGTATCGGGGTTCTGCCACCTCACAAAGTACTTCTCCTCCTCCATGGGTCTAACACCTCAGAAAGTAGTGCTCCCCACTTGGCTATGCATGACACTCTAAATCAAATCGGACTAGCAGTCATCTAGTCTCAGCCAGCTACACGGTCTCCGTACTCTATATGCTCATCTCCAGGAGGGTCCTCTCCACGAGCTACAGGTCAATACTCAAAGTATCAAAAAGTTCCACGAAGAAGTATCTCAAAGGACTGCCTCGTCGTAGGGGTCTCAACGCAGTGTCAATCGGACGCCCGGTCTGTGAGTTATTAGTCTTTTCGTCCCAGGGGCCCGGTTGGTTTCTGGGATGAACCAACCCGTCCGTATCTAAACTATACCCCGAAATCACATAAGGTATACTCATAGGGACCGTTTCTCAATGTGATCACAAACATTGCTTACAGTTTGTCAAATGGACGTTCGGTCTGAAAGTTATCGACTTTTCTGTTACAGGGGCCCGATTGGATTTTAGGTACAATCATACCCGGCCATACACCAACTACGTCCAAACCTCAGGTGATAAATACCAAAAGATCTGTCTCACCAAAAGGAATCCAACAAAGTTGACGGCACGTCATTCGAACGTCCGGAACTCAAGCTATAACCGTTCCCGCTCCGAGGGCAATATTGGTTTCGGGTTTGAAGCAACCCGGCCATACCCAAAGTACTTTGAAACCTTTAGTGTAATATACCGAAACGAACACCTTGATCCAAGGATCATGTCGAAACTGGCGGTGCGCCAATATGATGTCCATATCCCAAGTTACGGGCATTTGATCAAATCTGCCCGCTTTTAGGGGGTTTGGGCCCGGACCGACCCGGCCCAAGACCCCCTGGATCGGCCCGAACCGGGTCGACCATACCTGGGTCCGGGTCCGGCCCACTTGGGCGCGGCCTGACCCAGTGTCGCGGCCCGACCCAGGGGCTGGGCGCCCTTGCCCATCGCGAGCAGACCAGCTCGGTTGGGCGCTCAGTCTACGACCGAGCGGCACAAAGGGGGGGGGGGGGCGCTGCCCCTGGCCTTGTAACGGCGGACCCACATTGGGGGACTGCCTGTCCACTGCTCGGAGATATGACCACATGAATTCTTAATGGCCGGCCCGGTTGGCCGGCGGGTGCCGCCGTCGCGGGACCCCGCAGTTCTACCCCCCTATCGCCGGCGACCGGTTTATCCATCCGCCTCCAGGTCTTCTGCCGCGACCAAAGGGCCACGACTCTTGATGCTCCGGTGGTCAGGGAGTTCGGCCTCCCCCTGTCGCTGACCGCCGCGACCTTAGGCCTCGGTAATTCTTGGACCGGCATGGCGCGTCGGCGCCGCACCCCTCCTCAGCGGCCCCTGCTCCGGCAACGGCCTCTTTCCTCCTTAACGGCGTGGCGCGACAGCACCACACTCCTTCACCACGGTTCCCTCGTTTTGGTATGGTGCGACGGCACCACGCCGTCTCCGTTACAATCCACAACGAAGGACAACAGTAAAAAGAAAGGAGGGTCGTCCGTGTTTGTGCGGTCCGACCCCCTCGCATTAATTGATAGAAAGTGGCTAAAACATTAACGATGATCGCCCAAATATTCACGAACATAAAATCAAACCCCTACCTCGTGCTCGTCGCACGTTGGCGGAGTCGTAGAAAGAAGATGACGAAGAAAATCATTAGTCGTTTATGCCACACGTCCCCAATTCTGAGCCGCGTCGATTCGTTGATGATGTTGCGGAGGATAGATTTCTGGGGAAGGAAGGTCGAAGAAGAATCGTGTGGAAGATCGTTGTTGGCGTTCTTCACATTCTTCGTTGGAGAGGATTTGATTTCCCCAAGTGATGGGCATCGCAATACTTTACCAGCGCTTCGTCTCTTGGTCAAGCCATCCCAAAACCTTCTCCCAAACTCGCTATATATAGGAGAGGGGAAGAGGTATGTAACCATCATTGAATTTATGACAGTTCATTTATTTCGAACCTTCCTAAATTCCAACGATGAAGTTACTTAATTTAAAAAGGGGGTCGGGCGAATAAAATTATATTGGCACAATTTAAGAGTTTCGTTGACACTACTTATGAGTGGAGGATTCCAAGAAGTTTGCCCCACATAGCCTGCATCAAAACTTATGACAGGAATCAATTTTTATGTTGACATATAAAAATAATTGATAGAAATTAATTTCACGTCGACACATAAAATTAAATCATAGCAAATAATTTTTATGTCGACCCATAAAGTTAACTAACAACAATTAATTTTACGTCAACTCATAAAATTAATTGATATCAATTAATTTTACGTCGACACATAAAATTAACTGAAAATAATTAATTTTACGTCGACCCATAAAATTAATTGAGTGAAATTAATTTTACGTCGACTTATATAATTAATTGATGGGGGTTTGAGAGGTTTCTTCTCCCTCCCCATTAAATGGGGGGTTAGGGTGTGGCGGTTCCACCACCAACTCCCAAGTGGCACTTATAACCACTTTATCCGCACTGCATGTGTTTAAAAAAATAAAATAAAATATTCACTTATTTAATTTTATTAACCCACGTAAAACACCAAAAAATATCATTCATACCCGATCATCCGCTTTTGAGGTGAAAGTCTTCTAAAGAATATATCGGCACTACAAGTTCAACGGTGCCCTCAGAATTCGATTCTGAGCACCGGTTCAAATGTTATAACACGTCACTCGTACGTTTACTAAACGTACCCGAAAAAAATGTTCGGAAAATTATTATCAGTCACCCTCGACCCACTACGGTCATGGTTTGGCTTTGACTAGGATAGAAATGCCTCAACAAACTCAACGGTACTCTTGGATTTTCAATTCGAGTTACCGTTTAGAAGTTATGAATTTTACAATAAAATAATTGTCCCTTAATTATTTTATTTACGGCCAAATACTAACTTTCTCTGGTGGCTTGCGCCGAACAAAGTTAGTATCTACATAAAAGAATAATACCCTAACGAGTTCAGCGGTGGTCTCCGATTTTTAATCTGAGTTACCGTTTGTGTGTTATAAGCATTTGAAAAATAAAATAACTTATTTAATTATTTTATTTACGGTTATGCCATTTTCAGGTTTTCTCACAGGAGGCATGCGCCGACTAAACTTAAGTCACGCCTATGGTAAAACAACCATCCTCAGCACAATGGTGTCCTCAGATTTTTGATCTGAGTAACCGTTTAAGAGTTATTTCTCTTTTTCAGGAAAACTGCTTACGCGTGTTAATTTAAGCTTAACAAAACATCAGAAAAATATTACGGGCACAACGGGCTTCAGAATCAGGTGCCGTCAGAAACTGAGTACTCGTAAAATTCCAAACAATATAAAAAATTAATTTCCCTTGAAAGTTTCTAGTGTTTACATTACTCCCACCTCAGGGATTTACGTCCCTATAAAGCTTCATCAAAAACTAGGAAAACAAAGTGCGTATTGTGCACGTATCTGAGCCTCCCACTCCCATGATCTCTCTTGTAGGTTCTCGTGCTTCCATATGATGTGTACTAGAGGAATCGACCATCCACATAGGACCTGATACTGTCGATCCTCGATATCCACCGGGACCTCCGCAATAGTCGCCTCGTCATCGATGTCCAGTTCCCCATGGTCGATGATATGCGTCGGGTCATGCACGTATCTCCTCAGTTGAGATACGTGGAAAAAACGTCATGCACCTGGTGCAACTGAGGAGGATTGGTCAAGCGGTAAACCACCTCGCCTACCCTATTGAGGACCTAGAAGGGTCCGATGAAGCGCGGAGATAACTTTCCGCCCCGTCCAAAACTCCGTAATCCACGTCGAGTTGAGACCCGTAAGAAAATGTGGTCACCATCCACGAACTCTAGTGGTCTCCGCCTACTGGATGTCATGAAACTTCTCTGGTCCAACAATAGCTACTAAGATTTCTTCATTGCTGATAACATAAATCTGGTCTCATCCCCTGGATGAACCTCATTCTTTGCCTAATACAGTCAATCCCAACATGGATGATACTAATCCCTACCAAGGATGACGTCGTAAGGCCTCGATGCTACTACCAAGAGATCAAACTGTTACTCTCGCCTCCAAGGGTTGAGTCACACTTTCAGCATCAGTGTGTGGTCACTGGGCCTCTTCCAGTAGGTATCTCAAAAGTGTGGGTCAAGCCAACACTTTTCAACCGGGTCCTATCAGTATCAACAAAACAGATGGACAGGAAAGAAAATATCACAATGATAAGTTTCTTTTATTAATACAGCTCCAAGTACGAAGACACAAATAAAACAACAACATGGAAATAGAAGTAAAAGGGAAAAAGGAATCCACTAGTTCTGCTCCTATCCACCGGCTTCCGGAGTTCTAATGCCTTGTCCACTGCTCGGTTGTTGCTCAAGCACTCGCCGCTGCTTCTGTCTTGGTGGATCCTCCAATTCCTGCTGATCAACTGTGCGGGGGGTCGGACAGTCACTTGCTAGGTGACCCTTCCTGCCGCTTTCATAACACTTCATGCTCCTCATATGGCTTGCTCTGTTTTGTGTGCCTCTCACAACCAAACCTCTATCCCGAAGTCGCCCACCTGCTGGTCTGGTCCTCTTGGACCCCTGTATCATCTTTCTACTTCCTACAGATGACTCAACTACTTTTGGAAAATCCTACGACAAAGGCAAAAACTCCTGAGCATGATCAGAGTGTAGAGTCACTGGTATGAACTCCACCCTGAAGAAGGTCTCAAATTCTCCCCATGTGAAGGTCATCTCATCCCAAAATTGAAGCATCCATCTACACCATCTACCTACTGCTGCCTGAAGGAGGCTGGAAGCAAAGATCACCATGAAGTCCACTAGCGTACCCACTATCCTGAAAACTCCAACCACAGTTTCTATCCAATCCTCATCCACATTTGGGTACATATCTACTTGAAAACCGAGTGGCCTCTGGCACTGGAACTCGTGCAGCGCGCTCAAACGGCGTGCATCGCCTACTACTGGGGCTGGTGGCATCAGTGGCCCAACGTATGGTAGTATCACTGGCGCCTCCGTTGGTGCCTCAACTGTAAGAGGGCCCTCTACAGAGGCCTCTTCGCTCTGCAGGCTATCAGTACGTACATCACTATGGGATCTAGCTGGTCGTCCGTGGAAAGACATCCTGAATAAAACATACGTCACACGGTCAAACGATTATACCTGGTGAGCTGACATGGATTGAGCTGTTTGAAGTGAAAAAACATATGAAGACACACACACAATTAGTGTTTTCATGAACTGATTTGGAAATTAGAGGTCAGGGTCCTGGTTTATGGATATTTCGGACGCCCGCACCATCAGTGGACTCCGTGAACATAAAACCACACCCAATACTCTTAATACTATTGCATCATAGAAAAGAAATATCCGAGTTATAATTTCTGTGGTAGAACCAAATCTTATGATACCAATTTTTCACGACCCATCCTCGGGGCCCGTGCCGTGACTACCCCAAGCCCGCCTTTCATAGGCCAGGGGCTGGCGACTATCACCAAAGGCGTAAATATCAAAAAAAAGGAAGCCATTGCCTTTATGAAACGAAAGCACACACAAACAGAGTACAAGAAGAAGCTACACTAAGTAAAGCAGTATAACAAACGTTCTAAAAGTACGAGGGGCCAAAAATACAACCCCAAAGGAAAGATACAGCTACAACTGAAAGTAAAGAACAAATCAAAGGACAACAGCTGAAAGGTGACAAGAAGCTCATGGATCATCCTCCGGGTTCATGCCTAAAGTGTAGGTACAAATGTCATCCTCAGGCCTCCACGTATGTCTTTCTCCTCCGGGTACCAACTCTTCGTGAGATCCACCTCCGGGTACAGACTCGTCATGAGATCCACCTCCGGGTACCGACTCGTCATGATATCCACCTCCGGGTATCGTCCAGCTCTACAAGCCTCAACCATGATCAGTGATGTCTGTATTCTACAACCAACACAACGAGGTGCGGCAAAGCCCGTTCAAGGGTGAGTATACGATACTCAGTAGGGACCACATGACCCTCAATGTCTCACTAAATCCAACAAGCATAATCACAATGAACATTCTCAACAGATAACCCTTACATAGGTATGAGCCCATAATTATACCTATGTTACAATGTAACCCATCTCAGCCACGAGGTATCACATAGATGTGAAGTCGACGGATAACCACTACTTAGGTATATGCCCATACAAATACGTAAGTTATCTAGTAACCCATCTCAATAATTAGAAAACACAAAGGTCAATGACTCAGCTCAAACCATGATTTTCATTATCAAAACCGTAACTACTGAAGAGCTCCATCTCTAACAAGTACAGTGATCCTGTCACGACTCCGAGGTACTGCTCACTAACCTAAGACTGCTGAGGTACTCCTCTTGTCGAGTACTGTGGGTCATCCACCTCACAAAGTAGTGCTCCTCCTCCCTCGGTCTGCCACCTCACACAGTAGTGCTCCCCCTCATAGCCTACAGAGGTACTCCTCCTGTCTAGTACCGCGGGTCTGCCACCTCACAAATTAGTGCTCCTCTACTATGGGTCTTCCACCTCACAATGTTGTGCACCCCACTGGGCTATGCAAGTCACTCTGAATCAAATCGGACAAGCAGTCATCAGGTCTCATCCAGCTACACAGTCTCCGTACTCTGTACGCTCGTCGCCGGGAGGGTCCGCTCCACGAGCTACAGGTCGATACTCCAATCATCACAAAGTCTCATGAAAAAGTATCTCAAAGGACCGCCTCATCATAGGGGTATCAACACAGTAGACGGTGCGTCAATAGGATGCCCTGTCTGTGAGTTATTAGCCTTTTCGTCCCGGGGGCCCGGTTGGTTTCATGTACGAACCAACTAGACCGTATCTAAACTGTAACCCGAACTCACATAGGGTATTTTCATAGAGACTGTTTCTCAACGTGATCACCAAAGTCGTTGACGGTTCGTCAAACAAACGTCCGGTCTGAAAGTTATCGGCTTTTCCGTTCCAGGGGCCCGGTTGGATTTTGGGTACAATCCAACCAAGCCATACTCTAACTAAGTCCAATCCTCAGGTGATTTATACCAAAATATCCATCTCACCAAAAGGAATCCATCAAAGTTGACGACACACCATTTGGTCTTCCAAAACTCAAGCTATAAGCGTTTCCGTTCCGAGGGCCCAGTTAGTTTCTGCTTCGAACCAACCAGGTTGTACTCAAAGTTTTCCAAAACCATGAGTGTAATATACCTAAACGACCGTCTTGATCCAAGGATCATGTATCAACTGACGGCGCACCAATAGGAGGTCCATATCCCATGTTACTGGCGTTTGAACGAATATGCCTGCTTTTAGGGGGTTTTGGGCCCAGGCCGACCCGCCCCAAGACCCCATGGGTCGGCCTGAACCGGTTCGACCCGAACCGGGTCCGGGTCCGGCGCAATTGGGCACGGCCCAGCCCAGTGGGTGCAGCCAAGCCTAGCGGGCGGCCTGGCCCTGCGGTCGGGCGCCCTGGCCCTGCACGAGCGGCCCGACTCAGTTGGGTGCTTTGTCTGCGACCGAGCGGCGCGAAGGGGGGGCACTGCCCCCTCGCCTTGTAACGGAAGCCCCACGTGGGGGGACCGCCTGTCCACTACTGGAGGTTACAACCCCTAGAATTTTGAATGGTCGGCCCGTTTGGCCGGTCGGTGCCTCCGCCGCGGGACCCCACGATCCTACCCCCCCAAGTGCCAGCGGCCGGTTTATCCAACCACCTCCAGGTCTTCCGCCGCGGCCAAAGGGAAGCAACTCTGGATGCTCTTTCAGCCGGGGAGTCCGGGCACCCCCTATCGGGGACCGCCGTGGCCTTAGGCCGCGTTCGTTCTTCGACCGGCACGGCGCGTCGGCGTTGTGCCTCTCCGCCACGGCCCGCCGCGACCGGAGCCCTTCAAGATGCTCCGGCGGCGCGATGGCGCCACGCCCCTCCGCCACGAACCCTTCTCTGGGCGCGGCCTATTTCGGCCTTAACGGTGCGGCGCAATGGTGTCGCGCTCCTTCACCATGGTTCCCTAGTTTCTGCATGGTGCGAAGGCACCGCGCCGTCTCTATTCCAATCCACAACGAAGGACAACAGTAAAAAGGGAGGAGGGTCGTCCGTGTTTGTGCGGTCTTTCCCCCTCCCGTAAATCGATAGCAAGCGGCTAAAAGATTAACGATGAACTCCCAAATATTCACGAACATAAAATCAAACCCCTACCTCTTGCTAGTTGCTCGTTGGCGGAGTCGCAGAGGGAAGACAATGAAGACCATCTTTCGTCGCGTCTGCCACACGTCCCCAATTCCGAGTTGTGTCGGGTTCATTGACGATGTTGCGGAGGATTGGTTTCTAGGGAAGGAAGGTCGAAGAAGAATCATGTGGAAGACCGTCGTTGGCATTCGTCACGTTCTTCGTTGGAGGGGATATGATTTCCCCAAGTGTTGGGTGTCGCAATAATTTACCAGCGCTTCAACGCTTGGTGAAGCCGTCCTAAAACCTTCTCCCAAGCTCCCTATATATAGGAGAGGGGGAAAGGTATGTGACCATCATTGAATTTATGACGGTTCATTTATTTTGAACCATCCTAAATTCAAACGATGTGGTTACTTAATTTAAAAAGGGGGTTGGGCAAATAAAATTGCATTGGCACAATTTAAGAGGTGCGTTGACAATACATAAGAGTGGAGGATTCCAAGAAGTTTCCCCCACATAGCCTGCGTCAAAACATATGACACAAATCAATTTTTATGTTGATATATAAAATTAATTGATAGAAATTAATTTCATGTCGACACATAAAATTAAATCACACCAATTAATTTTTACGCCGACCCATAAAATTAACTGACAGCAATTGATTTTATGTTAAATCATAAAATTAATTGAGAGCAATTAATTTTACGTCGACACATAAAACTAACTGACAACAATTAATTTTACGTCGACCAATAAAATTAATTGAGTGCAATTAATTTTACGTCGACATTTAAAATTAATTGATGGGGGGTTTGAGAGGTTTCATCTCCATCCCCATTAAATGGGGGTTTAGGGTGTGGCGGTTCCACCACCAACTCCCAAGTGGAGCTTCTAACCACTTTATCCGCACTGCATGTGTTTTACAAAATAAAACAAATTATTCACTTATTTTATTTTATTATCCCACATAAAACCCAAAAAACTAAATTTCATACCCGATCATCCATTTTGAGGTGAAAGTCTTTGTAGGTGAATATCGACACTGCGAGTTCAACGGTACCCACAAGAATTCGATTCCGAGCACCGGTTCAAAAGTTATAAAATGTCGCTCGTACGTTTACTGAACGTACCCGAAACAATGTTCGGAAAATTATTAGCAGTCACCCTCGACCCAATGCGGTCATGGTTAGGCTCTTCCTAGGATGAACATGCCCCAACAAACTCAACGGTACTCACGGATTTTGAATTCGAGTTACCGTTTAGATGTTATGAATTTTAAAATAAAATAATTGTCAATTAATTATTTTATTTACGGCGAAAAACTAACGTTCTCAGGTGGCTTGCACCGTAAAAAGTTAGTATCTTCTTAAAGGAAAAATACCCTCATGAGTTCAGCATTGGTCTCAGATTTTTTATCAGAGTTACCGTTTTTGAGTTATAAGCATTTGAAAAATAAAATAACTTATTTAATTATTTTATTTAGGGTAATTCCATTTTCAGGTTTTCTCACAGGAGGCCTGAAACGACTAAACTTAAGTAACTCCTAGGATAAACCCTCCATCCTGAGTACAACGGTGTCCTCGGATTTCTTATCTGCGTAACCGTTTAAGTGTTATTACACTGTTTTAGGAAAACTGCTTACGCGTGTTAATTTATGCTTAACAAAACATTAGAAAATTATTCCGGGAACACCGGGCCTCAGAATCTGGTGTCGTCAAGAAACTACGTACTCATAAAATTATAAAGAATAAAAAAATCCCTTGAAATTTATGGGTCTTTACAATAAATCCCAAGAGTTTTTTCTTCTCAATTATACAAGTGAACGACTCATTTCTATTCTTAACAACACATTGAGCATTCTAATATAAAAAATCCAACAAAATTATCTTATTAACTCCAATATAATGATTTTAAAGGTTCCACACTTCTATAATTACAATTTTTAGAGTCATTAATAGGATATCTAATTAATTTTTTTCAATAAAAAGTAAGATTGAGTTCATTCCATGAAAGTAATCTTTAGGAAATGGTTTATCCTAGAAAATTGCCTTATTCATGAAATATTTTATAATATAAACCTATATTTATTTATGATTTATATGTACTAACCATTTACATGTTATATCAGGATTATCCTCATAATGATGATATTTATTGTTACTTTTTATGTTCAAGTTTTCTATAGCTTACATTACCAAAACACTACATGTTTTAAGTTACAACCTCATTGTTTATCAATGATATTTATGATTATTTTTGTAATGATGACATATTATGATATAATTCTCAATAAAGACATGAAATTGTTTTTCTCTCTATTTATTTTCTCATAATACATATTATCCTATCATATTTCTCACTTTAGGTACTAAATATACACGATGAACATCCTAAGTGAAAAAAAAATTGATTTTATTTTCCACAAAAAATATTTTTTCATCCATTTGTAGTTTTTATTATTATTTTTTGTAATTTGTTTATACTACTCTATGATTTTTTAGATTCAATTAGTCAAATTTTCTGAATTTCTATGAAATGATTTAAAATGATTATTCATTTGATCTTCTATTAATCGGGATGTTTTTACATTTAAAAAATGTGAATAGAATGTATTATTTTTTAATTATAATTAACAAATAGAATTATTCATCCACATGACCCTACTATAAATTGACAATTCACAATAAAAATATTCTATGGTTATTTTAAAACAAATTTATTTCATTAGTATTTGTGACAATTTTTTATTTTAATTTTGTGATTTCTATGATACAAAGATATTTTCATCAATAAATTATAAGACTAATATATTATTGAAATGTTCATCTAAGGGGACATACTGTGATGTTAAATAGGATTTAAAAATTTTATGCTTAGGGGATAACAACATTTTTTTCTCTAGATCGGTAATGATTATGATGATTAAATGGTTATAAAACCCATTTTTTCACTAGTACTGATATAAGATTGTTGTTTTTAGATCTTTTTGCACACTTATGAAAAAGAAATTATGTGTTGTGTGGTCCTAGAATTATATATCACTCCAATAAATTTGGTTAATATGCATAAGTCTGGTTGTAAATTTTTTATGTGCAAACCTGGTCTCATGATAGGAATCGCCTGCCTGGGACTTGTTATTATGTCTGTTAGAGTAAGAGTGGGCCTAAAAAATATTTTAAGAAGATTAAGTGTGGACCTATATTTCATGTCCATGAGTTTATTTATTAGTCTATTTTCCATGTACATAATATTATGTGTGGACCTAGATATTGTGTCCATATGATTAATCATGGAATGGATTTCATGTCTATATGTTTATTCATGGACCTAGATTTAATGTCTATTAGTATATTCATGGAATTTGTTATAATTTCCATAATATTTCACACATACTTAGATTTTAGGACCTTTCGTTTCGGTAAAGAGCAGAATTTCATCTCCAGAAGTTTATTAATAGAACTGCATTTCATGTATATATTATTTTTTGTGGACCTGGATTACATAACCAAAAGATTATTCTTGAATATTATATTCAAATTAATAATTTTATGCATGGACCAAGATTCATGTCGATAAGTTTAGGTAGGGACAAGGCCTTTATCTCTAAATAACTCAACATGAACCTTGATTTCGTATCCATAATTTAATTAAATGGCCTAATTTCCTTTCCTTAACATAATGAGTGAACTTGTATTTATTTATACATGTTCATAATATTTCAGGATTTTGTTTTTTCCACATTCATATGTCCATTTTATTCTCTAATTATTTATTTTCACTAATTACATTTTGATTCATTTCTTTTTGAAAAATCATGAAATATTCCATGATGAATGATTATTAACATTGATATGCATGGTATGGTTTCAAAATGTTAAGATCATGGTTCCATTCTCTTATTCTAATTTCATATTGTTTTCTCCTAAGTTTACCTCTAATACGAATATGACTACCCCCTTTATAAGGATTTCATCTGCCCAATATATGAACAATTTTTTTATGATGTACCTTAGAAACGTGACAGATATGAAGTAATATGAGGGGGTGGAATTAATATTTTATTAACACATATTTTATGTATCCATGTTTCCTATGAAACTGAACCATTACAGTTCTAGAGTGGATCATAATGGTATGTATTGAACATTCATCAATTAAGATGTGATATCAATGTATGAAAATTAATGTTCATTATATGATTTATTGTTACCATTTCATTTTATAGATAAAAGAAACATTTTATGTATATTTTAAATGATTATATTAAAAAAAGTTTGATATAATTTTGTAATCAAGGTAAATTTAAATTAATAGGATTATAATTGACAAAAAGTTATTTTATAAAAACGTTTAATTTGTAAAATTATTTAAAATTCCTAATAATCATGAAATTTAAAAATTAGGATGATAAATGGTCAAAAAATCACCTATATCCATTTATCTGATAATAATTACCTTATAAATGAAATTTTAACAGAATTATATCGGAAAAACTTCTTTATCACAATTGAGGTTAAAATCATTTAATAAAGGGGATATACACAAATATTAGGTTTAAAATGAATTCAATAATACAAAACATTATTTTTATTATAAAATATATATTTTATATTATTTTTATCAGATTTATATTCATTTTTTATCATTTTTATTGAATATTAATTTATTATATCTCTATCATTTTAGTAATTCAACTTGTGTCCATTGCCTCCCTTTTAATATAACACCATTTATCGCTTTTTCTACACCACTATGATCCATATATATCAAGAAACCCTTCTCAATAAAATTATAACCTAATATATATAAAATAAATTATATAATACAATATTCATAAAAGAATAATTCAAGGGAATATAAAAATGGATCTAAAGGAGGTCTAATGAAGAGGTAACCATCTTTCCCGACCTCTTTAACTGTATTTATTATTAAAACTCCACTAAATATATGATATTCATAATAAAATAATATCATCAATATCCTAAATATTATAATATGGTATTATAATTATTAAACAAGCATTATCCACCATCCTTTCATCAAATTGGTTGTGATGTTATCACTCATGTGTACAGTTGGACTTCTACCTCATCGTAGTGATATAATTAATTTTTCATCACCATATTTCATTGAAAGTTAATAAAATCAAATTGATGATGTCTTAGAAATATGTAATAATTATCCTTCTTGGATTTTAATATCATATGTACCTTCATAGAGTACATTTCATTGTAAAATGATTACATTTATTAGGTTTACGCGTGGACAACAACATATACAAATTATTTTGATTTTATTTTTATTTCTTCATTACATGTATGATAATAAGGGTATATTAAATGAATATATACGGTATATATGATATAATAATTATTTTAACAAATTTAAATATTATATATCATTATTACATTCTATCCATCAAAAAGTGAAATCAATGTTCGAGCATTTGTGGGGCTTATTATATTTGTGATTGGTGTAATTCCATTTTACCTCTCTATAAAATATGGATGAATTTAAATTTAATATATAAAACATATATATGTTATTTATATCATTATTCAAATTTTATATATGATTGATCCTCCGAGAGATAATATGGTTATGAATAGTATGACAAAAACTTCTATGAAAAAAAAATCACCTAGAAAAGACAATTTCCATAAAGAATTACTATTCAATAATTCTTGAAATGTTATTAGTGACTCATATATTATATTATATGTATAAAAAATTATTATATATATATATATATATTTAATAATTTTTTGAAAATATATTATCGATATTTTGCAGTAGGTGGAACATGAGTTATAGTTTTATGTTATAATTTTATTTTTTCACAAGGTATGTTTATGATTGGGTTATCAAAGGTAAAATTTCTTGATATACCACCCAATAATCCCATTAATATTATTCTCACCTACTAATTTTTTAAAATTACATATTTCATTTAATTTTTCTGTATTATTTTACTGAATACAATGATGGGATAGTTTTATTGAAAAATGATTTTATTTCTCTCCCCACTGAAAATTACATTTTCATCCAATTTTCTGTTTTGTCAGGGAAATAAATAATTAATTTAATATTTTAAAATGTATGTTCAAACGATTACAACCCAAATTTAATTTTTAAAAAATGAAGAGAAATCTATATAAAATTTTCTAAATGATAAAAATTTGACTTCATACTAAATATGTCAATGGATTCATTATTTTCATGTACACTAAAACAATACATGTTTTCACAATCATAAAATATCATTGATTTTAATATTACATTAAAATATTTTAGGGTAATTTTTTAGAAATGTGTTTGTTATTAATTAATTTGTTTTTTGAATTTAAAAATGTGATTCTAATGTTAAAAGGATAATTTTATAAAGTAATATTATACGTGACATTTTCATGTGATTTTCATTTATGTTAAAATAATTTATCATTATTTATAATTTTAGAGGGATATTATCGAATTTAAAAAAAATATTATTTATCTTTAAATTTTATTATGTTCATTATGATATCTTTATGAATCTCTCTAATTGTTCTTGGGTTTTTTGATGGTGAATAATAGAAAATATTATTAAAAATTCTTATTTTCTATGGGTTGTTGTATATAATGAATGATTAATTATCATATGGTACAAATATTAGTGGAATATGAAAAAAAATTATGGGTGGTAACATAATTAGATTTCTTCCAACTCATTAAGTTAAGATAGATAGATTATAAGAAAATAAGGACAATAATGTGGAGTAAAACCAATCCAATATGATAATATTGAAAATGTTAATTTTATATGTAATTGATTATCTATACTTATGAGTATGCGAGAAACTAACATCTTATACTAATTGAATTCCCTAATGTCTCATGTTCATTAATTTCCGTATAATTTATTCCATTTGAACATCCCCATTTCAATCTATTACTCTAGATTATTATTTTTCACATACAAGGTTTTCATAAAAGATGTTAATATCATGTTCATGTTTGTTTATTCATATGTTAGATTTATTTTATTAATATCTCCCTTTATTCAATTATTGATCTTCTTATATCATCCTTTCCTATTGTTCCTTTCTCTAAGATTTGTTGAATTGGTTTCGATAGGATATGTATTTGTTGGATGCTGCATCAGAAGAAATTGTAGATAATGAATATCTCTTATGAACATTTTTTAAATATCCATGATTCTAAGAAAATTAATCTATATATTATAGAATGGACCCTAATGCAATGTAACTAATATATATCTATTAAGATGTAATTTCTATATATGATATATCTGGTTCAATGTATTTGGTGTGAGTGAAATGTTTAGTTACCTTTTAAATCTATGATGAGAAATGATTTCTGAGAACCATGATGAAAAGTATATGTATATAATAATATAAAAATTTATATGTACTTATCATTAATGAACTTTTTTAGAAAATGTGATTCATAGATTGATAATAAGGTGTATTGATTTAGATATCCTATAAAAAATAATAATGGTTCTGTGTTTTCCCACTATGATTTTCATTTATCTAATAATGAATTTTTTTACTCCTAGAACCTGAAGGAACATTATTAATGAAGAATATGATAAAAACCTTATTACAATATATAAAAATTTATGTTATGGGAATTCTAAGAAAAACTATTATTTTTATAATTATTCATAATTTTCATGATATGGATCATTATGAGCTACATAACATTCAATGGTGGGAACATCATTATATTAAGTCCTTTATAAGGAAAAATCCAGTTTTTTGTGGGTCTGATTATAAAATATCTCTTGATCAATGGATTATTTCGAATAATATTTTATTTTATATTATCTAAAATAATTAACATGAATCATTATTTTGGCTGTTAATCATTTGTACAATAATGTTGATCAATTTTGGAATATTCTCAATAATATTAGTAAACAATATGAAATTGACTACATAGAGTGGGATGATTTTAGAAGGATATTTCTCAATAATTAGATTCCTCATATTCATCTTATAAAAAATGGAGTTGGAATTAATTGATTTAATGAAGGGGATATTGAATCTGTTAATACCTATGAGGTAAATTATAAATATCTTGTGAGGTGAAATTATATGTAATAATTAAACATAAAAGTAATATTGATTGATTCGTTTGTGGAATATAATGAATTCACCATATTATTTTTGAGATAATTGAACTCATTCGATATGAATAAAGTGTTTAATGTTCTATTAATGGGTATATACATATTGGAGTTTCCCATTCAATTCATGTATTTGATAAGAAAATATTTACGGAATTCAGAGGAAAATCTAAAACCCATGTATAGATGAATATGAGCATTACATTATGCTCAAAGGGTCGATGGAAACATGAAGGAAATAATTTAAAGGATATAAGTATATGATTTAGTTGTTTAAATGACGTGAATCAAGAAATTTATTGTTGATGTGATAGGAAAAACAAGTTATCTATTGATGGAGAAAAAACCCATGATGCTACCAACCATACTAGTGTGTTTTAAACTAAATGATTATGGTAATTTTTATGTTTACTGCTCAAATTTGACAGCTACTTATAATTATCGACATCATTTAACACTTAATACTATAGTTAATGGGATGAATCATGTGATCACTATTGTAGATGTGGATAAAAATGAACTAAATGGTAGACATACCATTCACTCTAGAAATAATAATGTCTTATTTTATTTTTGGTCATCCCAATAGTTTATGTATTTAAAAATTTATATTTGCATCAAAATACAATGGAAATAATTAATGATGAATTAGTAGATAAAAATCATATTCTTTAGGATCAATGATCATGTATATGATTCTATGTCAATTTATTTTTATTGGAATATAGTTCCATAGAATCTTATTATTCATCAAATAGTTGATATTCAATGTAATCATTATCATGGATTGGATTTATTTACATAAATCCCACATCAATATATATGGATGGGATGTCACATTTGTTATTATGAACCAACCAAAGATTTTATATTGCTGTAATGATAAATATGATCATCTAATTGTAAATACATCTATTTTAGGAGTCTTAATTCCTATTTAAAATAGGTTTGTTTCACAAATTGTTGGGGACAATCAGAACATAAAAAATATTCATATTTCATAATAACTTATTGAAGAATTTTTAAGAAGAATTTCTAAGACATCCTATAAATCTTGAAGTTGAGTTTCCCATAAAATCTATTCATTGTACTTGTAACATCATATGTAAAAATAGAATAATACGTTTTCCTTAATTATTCATATTTTTGAATTAAATATTAACTTTACTTTAATGGGGTTGATATACTCGATGGCATACCTGATACACTACGACGAGTTTCTTGGAAATCTTATGTTGCACCCAAATAATATAATATTATTATTTAAAATGGTAGTTAACATATAGTCGTTGTATTTTAGGGAATTAATATAACTAACTACAACTTGATTATACATGTTTTTTACATGTTTTTACATTTATCCAATAAAATTTAGAGGCTTAAAATGTTAATGAATCTAATTCTAATCATAATTTACCTTAAGAGGTTGATTTACCGCCTTTTGATGGTGAACAATTTTTAAATCTAGTCATAGTCACTTTTTTATGTTCTATTTTACCAAATAAATTTCTTTTTTAGATTTTTGATATCAAAATTCACTTTGGGAATTTTTTTTTTATTTTTCTGATAAAATTCATTTTTTATGAGTAGTGAAAAATACTCTCTTTCAATTCAAAAGTGCCTTTTCGTAAAATTTATTTATATGGTTATATTACTTTTTTATTTATTTTTAATGTGAAATTATATTATTTTTTTACCATTTAATCCAATTTTGGTCATTGAAATAAGTTTCACTTTGAAATTAGACCTAAAAAAGTTTCAATCTTTTGATAGTTATTGTTTCATAAAAACACGCTATCTATTTTGATAACGAGAATTAATTTTAAATTAATTAATCCAAAATATATGTTTTGAATTTGTTAAAATATAAATTATTTTTGAATTCTGAATATCAAATATAGCTTAGGCAGAATTTTTGGTATTTTTCTAAAAAACATCAATTTTGGATGAATAGTGAAACCACTAACTCATAGTTAAAAAACTGCCTTTTTCCTTCAAATGAAATTATATCACTTCTGTGGATTGAATTTAGAAAATCTGACATACATGGTTTTTATTAGTATGTAAAATGTATTTCAACAAGATTAACATTAATTTTTGTGAATAGTAACATTTGACTTTTATTTACCGCGGTTAAAGGTAAATAGGGTAAATTAAGGTAAAAAGAATATTATAATAATTAAAAATTATGATAACAATTGTACTAACCTTATTGGTTGAGTCATTTTTGACCATTTAATCTTTGAGTCAATTTTGGGACCCCATGGAGCCACATGGGAGTGATAATGACACATTATTTTAATTAACTTAAAGTAATGGAAAAAATGACAAAAACAAATATCTTTCAGCAAATTAATTTTTACAATTGGATATATAAGTTATCCATTTGACTATAAATATTTGTTTTAAATATAAAAATATTTCCTACATCATGGTTTTTTTATAATTTTTATTCATCAAATAAATAAAATTATTTATAACACAATAATGGTGTAGTATTTTCATCATTAATAAATTATTTAAATAAAAAAGATTATAAATATTATAACAATATCCCAGACTTGCCCAATTATTATTGGATTATTTTATTAAGACCATTAGACATATTATCTTAATTTTTATAATTTTTGGACCTTTAAAAACCGAATATCATTATATACTAAAATAATATTTTCACACTTTCCTAAAGAGCCCCTCCTCCCCTAATTAAAATCCCTCACTTCAAACCCATTCCTCACAACTCTAAAGCCTCTTGGCTCATCCATCCACTACCGATGTAATCTCTCAAGATCTATATCCTCCCTTTAGATTCCTTAACTTAGGAATAAGGCACTTCAATAAGTCCTTTTGTTTCAAACCAAAGGGAGTTACCCAAGTTTTAGGTAACGATTTCTCTTAACTTATTTTATTTTATTTTACTTCTACAACCCCTAAACTCTGTTTATTACATTATTTAATAACAAACCCAGTACCCTAAATATACTAGGATGTTGTTATGTAAATAATTATAACTACACTTATACACACCTCCATCTAATGTGTGATGAACATATAGTTCCTATGAATGGAAAACTAACACCTCATGAAACGATGATTTTTCGATTATCACCTACTGTCTCTCATGGTGGCCATAAAGGTAAAACTATATTTATATAAGTTATATATTATTTTTATGTTTTTTTATTCTTCTGTATTTTTCTTTTATAGCATACCTTTATGGTTTCCATTATGGGTAAACACGATAATTTAATTTGAGGAAGTGCAGACTATCGGCCCCTCAACGTTATATGACTCGTTAATTCCATATGTGGGACACATAAAGGCTGGAGTTAATGATGTTATAAATTATATTATACATGAATTATAATTAACTTATATATAATTATGTTTTAATTCAATTAAAATAATAAATAGAAATGGATGTAGCGTTCATGCGTACGTACGGCTTACCATCTCCGTGAATGGTGCATTTAATTTCTTACCATAAAATGTTCTTTAATATTATAAATACATGTATATACTATATATATATGATATATATGATATCTAAATCATGAATATCATTTTGGATATAATGAACTTTAGACCATGTGAACAACATGTAATTATAAGAAGCCCATTTTTGACTCAAGTACCAAATATCGACAAAAGAATCGTTATTAGCATAAATGATTACATAATGTTTATAACATGGTACTAGGTGACATAAAAGGAATAATAACCATGAAAAGGGTTCTTAAGTAAGTTTAAATTATCTTTAGTTTATTATTCTTGAGATTAAATAATGAATGTGTCAAATCGGACACGAGGTAAGGGACTTCATCTCAATCTCTTTTTATTTAGGAATATTTTGTTTTAATACATGAATTTCTTTTATACGCTATATAAACACCTTTTAAATTTTTTTCTTTAAATGGTAATATTTTTCTATGAAGAGTTTTACTAAATGACAAAAAATAATTTTTATTTTAACGTTCGTAGTAATAATGACATTTTCGCCACTGCAAGTATTATTTGATCTTTGGCTTCCACAATAAGTCATAATGTTTTTTAAAGGAAAATAAACACTATATACTCTTTTATGTATTTTGGAATTGAAAAATGATTTGATAATGGGGTTTTTATGTGAATATGTTTAAATGATATATTGTTTTTTAAATTTGGAAATGATATCTTTCCATTATGTTTTTTAAGTGTTACGAATATGTTATGATTTTTGGGAATTGTTACTTATACGGGTGGTTTTGTGATAAACCTTGCGATGGTGAGCCCGAGATAGCTCCTAAATTCATTGGGTAACGTGACTAAGGTAAACATTAATTTTTCTCCTAATAGATTTATGGAATATACTATGATGGGTATTCCAAATGTAACACCCTACGTAGTTGTGATGGCTATAATGTAAGTATAATATGAATGCCAAAAGTTAACTTTTTGATTTTTGTTTTCTATTTCTTATTCATAAATAATATTATTTTATGAGGTATGTTAAAGAGATTACATTATGTATGAAATGATGAACTAATGTTTTCTTTCATTGTTTATAATCCTTACTGATCTTTTTATGCACATCCCAAGTTTTGAAATGTTTTTAACAGGACCTAAATATTAATAGGGTCTAGGATGGGATCATGGAAATTTAATTCTGTCTAAAACATGAGACTATATATAACTCTTTTTTTCAAATGTTTTAATTTTATGAAAAAATGGAAACTTAGTAGAATAGTGTACCTTTTAATTTTTGAGATGTAATGTAATAGTTATGGACAAATTCTCAAAAACTCTAAACCTAATAATATCCTCAATGTAAATTATTCATTTAATTCATGATTGTGTAATGTTTATTGTTGGGTCCTTATAGTTGGTATCAGAGGTCGGTTGAAATAAATTTAAGAGTTATGGTATTGTTAAATTAATACCCATAAATTAATTTATGTTATCATTGAAATGATATAGCATTTACAGATTACCATCATGCTTCTCCTAAGATATTTCAGTGTTCAGAATGGTTTTCTTGTAGAGGTAACAGGGAAGCTATGCTGGGATAACAGAAGGAGGAAGACAACCTTCCAAATTAGAGACTTGAGATGGTCAGAATCGGATCTGAACAATTTGTTACGGTGATGGAACAATTGACTCAGGCTATAAATGGTGGTGGTATCCATGCATAATATCTGCCAAATCAACCACAGAGGAACCTATCAGTAGTGCAGCATTTCATGAGGCAACATACCCATCATTCAGAGTACCATATGACCCTATGCTAGCAGAAGGGTGGATTAAAGCACTGAAGAAATTTTTTTATTTCATCAGGTGTTCAGAACATCAAAAGGATAGTCTTTTTGTTTACAGTATTGAAGGTGAAGAAGATCAGTGGTGGTCGATGGTGAAAAATATTAGGGATAGTGAGGACATTGATGCTCTTGATTGGAATGAATTCAAAGTTATGTTTCTTGAGAAATATTATCCGAAGGTGGTTCGTCATAGGATGAAAAACAATTTCTAGAAATGAAGCATTAGGATGTATCAATGGATGATTATGAATAAAAATTAACTCTACTGGAAAGGTATGTTCCAAATTTCATACAAGATATTAATAGTAAAATCAAAAAAAAATTACTAAGGATTAATGCCAATGTATTGAAGTGATTTAGCTTCTCGTGTGTTCAAAAGATAGGAAAAACATTTTTGTTGTGCGGAGAAGGTGGAAATGGATTTTTTCGATGATCATGTGTTTTTGAAAAACAACAGAATAAGAGGTCAAGGTGGCCGACAAAAGGGAAAAACTCTTCAAAAAAGTATGATGGTAAGAAATTTATGTTTACAGATTGTGAAAACTATCGTAAAAAGAAATGATGGGGAATGCCTTTTGAATTTTGGTAAGTGTTACCAATATGGTAAAATAGGACATAAGGCTCATAATTTCACTGAAAATGATCATGGTAATGGTAACAAAAAATATGATTTACAGTTAGTAAAGTGTTTTCAGTTCAATGAAATGAGTCATTATGAAAATGAGTGTCCAATGAAGAACTCAGCGGAAGGAAATCAGCTAGACTACAAGAAAAATGTGGTGGTGAATCCCTCATCAACTACTTCATCTGATGTTGGGCCATCAAATGAAGTAGTATTAGTTAGAATTTTTTTTGTTTAGATTATTAAAATGTGTTTTTTGATTAAGGTTCTACTCACACTTTCATTTCTGATAATTTTTCTAGTAAATTGTGAATTCCATATCAAGATATGAATCATGAAATTAGGGTAAAAACACTAGGGGGTAGTTTTGAAACAAAAAAAATACAAGAACCTTCATGTCCTTTTGTGTGGAAGGAATCTACCTACTAACATTTTTGTTTAGCCTCTTGTAGAGATTGATGGTGTTTTTTGTATGGATTAGACTTATATTTATCATGCTATGATTGACTGTAGAGTTAATGTGGTTTATTTTTAGTAATATTTTCTGTTTTTGTACAATAATGAACCCTTTCTTATGGTAACATATCATGAAGCTGTGAAAATAGCAAAATATTGAAATGAATGTTACCTAACACGTATTGCTGAACCATACCTGCTAGTACTTGATGCTCTTCCTTCACTTGCTGACAAGTGTGGAACTGAGAGACAAACTCTTCTACTGCTTTCTCCTTTCCCGGCCACCAGTGATGTCGTCAGAGATCATAGTATATCTTCTACACTCTTGGATGTACAGCTATAGGGGATGTGTGGAACTCCCTCAACACATCCTCTTGATGTGACACACATACCATGGTACATCTTCTAAAAAGGATGTTGTGCTCACCACCTTTAGAAAAACCATCAGGGGACTATCTCATGGGCATATAAGGAGGTCAAGTCTCACAGTCAGTGTCCCCACACTGTGCCTCCCTGACTCGCTGAATAAGTGGGGGAGTGACTATATGAGATGGAAGAAAAAATGCTCCATCCCGATCCACAAAGGATATAAGAAAAACGGCCAGCTACTCCATCACCTCATCTAGCAGGTGTATAACAGATCTCCTCCTATGTGAATCTGCTACAACATTCACATTCCCAGTAGTATAGTCTATCTCGAAGTCATAGTCCTGGAGGAACTCAAGGCAGCTTCGCTCTCTCAGGTTCAAGTCCTTCTGCGAGAAGATATACCTGAGACTCTTGAGATCATAGTACACTATAAAATGATCACCCATCAAGTAATGTCACCACACCATTAATGGGAAGACCACTGCTACTAACTATAGGTCATAAGTGGCGTAGTTGTGCTCATGTAGACTCAGCTGTTGAGAACCATATGCGATCACTTCTTGCTTCTGCATCCGGAAACATCCAAGCTCGGTCCCTAATGTGGTGTGGTAAACTACGTACCCTACGAACTCCTCTGGTATCCTCAAGATGGGGGAACTATTCAGCCTCTTCCTCACCTTTTAAAAACTCTATGGGCATCTCTCTAACCACACGAAGGGTTTCCCCTTCTTTGCCAATACTGATAGTGGTGCTGTAACTCTGAAGAAATCCGGAAAATATCTCAGTTAGTATCTTGCAAAACACAGGAAAATCCATACCATTGTCACACTCCTGGGTGGCTCCCAAGAAAGTACCACCTCAATCTTCACTGGATCTACTGCAACTCCAACCTTTTATATGACATGTACCAGAATGTGTACCTCTCAGATCTAGTACTAGATATTCAAGAGAGTACCATAAAGTCGGTGCTCTTGTAGTGTGTCCAGTACAATCTGGAAATGATAGGCATCCTCCTCCTCAGTAGTCGAGTAGATCAGTATGCCGTCGATGAAGCCTACTAAAATGAGATCAAGGTATGGATGAATGATCTTCTTCATGAGTCTCATGAACACTACTGGAGCATTGGTTACACCGAACGGCTTAATCAAGATCTCCTAGTGTCCATACCGACATTTCAACACCATCTTCTTCACATCCTCGTCTCCTACACGGAGCTGCAGACAGCCTGATCTGAGGTCTATCATCGAGAACCACCGTTCTCGCTTCACCATATCAAAGAGGTCCTCAATCCTCAAGAGTGGGTACTTTTTTATCATGATCACCAGGTTCATGTGCCAATAGTCGACACAAATTCTCAAACTCCCATTCACCTTCTTGGCGAACAAAATCAGGGATGCACAAGGAGAAACACTTGGCCGAATGAACCCCTTCCCTTGTAAGTCCTCCAGCTATACCCAGAGCTCACTAAGCTAGGCGGGAGCCATCCGATACACTATTGTAGAGATCGGAACCGTTTCGGGGTTCAATTTAATGAAAAAGTCCACCACTCTGTGGGGAGGTAGACCCGGAACATCAATATGGAAGACATCCGCGTTTGGGTCCACCACTATTGGATAACTCTGACTCTCTACGTCAACTTCTATGAGGGTAAGGCTAGAAACCTGGTGAGTTATCGGCTTCACTCTCCTCTGGTTAAGTCCATCATTTGCTGTAAAGGCTCCCTTCTCACCGGTGAAGGTAAACCTGGTCCCATCCGTGCAGACACATCGCACTTGGTGCCTAATACAATAAATATGTGCATGGACTGTAGATAACCATTCCATACCCAAGATGATATCGTGAGGCCTCGATGCCACTACAAGGAGATCCCAACCGAAGCTCTCATCTCCAAGAGTATGCTCACACTACCAGTACTAGTGCGTAATCGTCGAATCTTCTCCAGTAGTTGTATCTATCTATAAAGATCGATCCAAAAGGTCCGTCGGAATATCCGAGTTCCAAATGAGGGAAGAGGAAATAAAATAATGATCGGCATGAGTTTCTATAAGTACTACAACTACTGTAGAGTAGACATAGATCATACCTCGTATCATCTACAGAGCGTCGTGATCGTAGGGCTCACCTACTTGGATCTGAGCTCGCCCCTATACTCGTGCTCCCTACAGTTGAGGTGGAACTCCTGGTGGTAGTGGTGATAAAATCTCGAATCGTTTCCCACATCCTGTTGCACTGCTAGCTCCTCTACCACGTCAGCCTGCGGACCTCCTCGGTCGAACTTTTTTCTCTGCATGGGTTTTCCTTCAACCATCTATGCATCATCTGTACAGAGGTTCGGATAGTCACGAGCAATTTGACCCTGCCCGCCGCAAGTGTAACCCTGCCTGCTGCTACCAGGACTATCTTTTCCTCGGGTGCCCCTCACAACTGACCTTTAATCCTGCAGTCGTCCACCTATTGGTCATGTCCTATTGGACCTCCGCGACATCTATCTGCTACTATCTTCAGAAGACATTGCTACATGATGTCTGGTGGTGGGTCTCAATACTGGTGACTACATAGAAAGAAAACACTCCACTATGAGTGCTTGATCTAACACCCCCGCCTGCGTCGAGATGCTAAGAAAAATCATTGAAGTCCTGATATCTTTCCTGAGCCCCTATTCGAGGATCTGGGCCTTGAAGAATGTGACTCGCACCATTTCAGTGAAGTAGCATGAGAGGTCAGTGAACTTCACTGAGTACTGATCTACAGTCATGATGCCCTGTTGCTGATGAATAAGCTCTTGTATGCGCATTGTGTGAAGAGTCACTGTGACAAACTATGCCCGAAACCATCTCTCAATGTTTGGCTTGAGAAGCGTCACCTCGTTGTGAGCCTGGAGTATCATGCTCCTCCATATTATTGATGCATCCTATAGAAGATTGGTGTCAAATTTCGCCATGAGATTGGTCAGTGTCCCTTCCATTCATAAGACTCTCACCAAAGCCTCTAGCCAATCCTTGGCAACCTATGGGTGCATCTCTCCCCTGAACCTATGTGGCCTCTAGAGATATAACTCATGCAACACGCTCAAGTTGTGTGCAACCCCTACTATTGGGGCTAGTGGTATTAGTGGGCCAATGGGTAATGGTATAACTAGTGCGTCTATTGGATGAGGACCCTACACCGAGGCCTTATCGCTCGGTGGGCTATCTGTGTGTACTATATTTGGAAACCTAGATGGTTGTTTGAGTGGAAGCATCCTAAAAATAAATAGGTGTTCCATGATCAATAAGTTATACCTAGTCAGTTGACTCAAAATATCACAAAAAAAACTCCGGAAAACACACACACAATCAGTGGTTTCGTGCACTAAGTCTGAAATCAGAAGTCAAGGTCCTGGTCTATGGATATATCGGCCACCACACCAACACTGGATTCCCTAAACTAGAATACACACTCACTAAAATAAATAATATTTCCGTTTAAATAAATATTAGAGTCCTATGTTCACCGATAGAACAAACTCCTTTGATAGCAATTTTTCAGGACCCGTCACCTGGTGCCCTTGCCGTGACAACCCCAGGCCCGCCTACTGTAGGCCAGGGGATGACGACTAGCACCGAAAGGCGTATTCTCTAAAACTGGGAAGGCATTTACATTATAACCATTAAACACACACTACCAAGAAAACATCATGATACGTACACAAGTAAACTTTATAGGAAAAACAATGCAGAATTTTAAAAGGGGCCAGAATACAACCCGAACAGTAATAGTACAAGTAAAACTGAAACACAATAACACAGAAGAAAAAAAAGGAAGCTATTGGGTCGTCCTCAGAGTTTCATACATGAAAGGTAGGTACAGATCACCTCCTCAGCACTCCACGTCTAAACGTCTCCTCTGCGTACCATCACACCATATGGTCCACCTCCGAGCACCATCTAGCACTGGTAACCTCAGCCTCGATCAGCGTTGTTCGACGTCTACAACAAACACAATAAGGATCAGGCATAGCCCATGCAGGGGTGAGTATAACAATACTATTTAGGGAGCCCGAGACCCTCATGGTCTCACAAAATCCACCAAGGATAAACCACAAGGCATGAAATCAACTGACAACCCTACTTAGGTATATCCCATATATATACCTATGTTATCAAGTATAACCATATCAATTATGAGAAAAAAATAGAGTCCTACTCAAAGACCAAAGATCAAATGTTCCACAATGGAAGGAATACCACGAAGGTATGTACCACACAGGTACGCCACACGGAAGAATACCACCAAGGTATTACCACGTAGGAAAGTACCACATGGTACAAACTCAGCTCACACCAGGAATTTCATAGGAACAGTAGTAGAGATGATTAGATGTAACTATTTAATTATCATACAATGTTAAGAGGTAGACCCATTAAGGATCGCTATTCATTATCAGACCCACGTAGGATCGTAGTACAACGTTAGTATGTCGTTAGAACCACATAGGATCTATAGGTGCTTACCCACATAGGATCGCTCGGTGCTGAACCACACAGGATCGCTCAGTGCATACCCACACTGGATCGCTCGGTGTTGACCCACACATGATCTCTAGGTGCTGACCCACACAGGATAACTTGGGGATGACCCACACAGGATCGCTCGTTGTTGAACCACATAGAATTGATATTCATTCTTCACATCATAGCCAGTTACATGGTTCCCACACTACGTGTGCTCATCTCCCGGAGGGTCTGTTCCTCAAGCCACTAGTCGATACTCCAAATGCCATGAAGCCCCACTAAATTGTAACTCGATGGACCACCAAGACATAGGGGTCTCAACGCAACAAAAAGTACGTCAATCTGACGCCCGATCTATATGTTAATAGCCTTTTAGTCCTGAAGGCCAGGTTGGATTCATGCTCGATCCAACCTAACTGTATCCCCACATTATCCAAATCTCAAGTGGGGTATAACAAAGATAAAACTCACTCTAAGGTTTATAGAGCCATTAACGGTTTTTCAAACGGATGCCAGGTACCAATGTTATGGCCGATAGAGCAAAAAGCTCGTATCTGGTCTGCCTCGGGTCTGACCCAGTCAAACCGACCCGACCCTCTGGGTCTGGTTTGGGCTGACCCGCACTATGTCCTGCCCGGCCCGCAGGGTTCGTCCTGGCGCGCGTAGGGCAGAGCGGGGGCTGCGAATTGGCATGACCACACGAGGGCGGCGCTGAGGCCAGGAGGGTGGTGCGGAGGCCGTGACGGCGGCATAGAGGCCGCGAGGGCGGTGTAGAGGCGTTTACCACGCCATGGAGGCTGCGAGGGCGGCGCGGAGGCCGCGAGGGCGGCACATAGGCCTCATGGGCGGTGCGTAGACCGCGTCGACGGTGAGGACGTGGGGTCCACAATGTGTTGAGTAGCAGTAGGCGCCGTAAGGCGGTGAGGATCCACATGGGCCACTGAGGGTCGCAGGGAGGCGATGCCACGGGGGACGCGGAGGTCCATGAGCCAGCGAGGTTGTGGGAAGCATGTGGATGCGGGGAGGCAGAGACCATGAGCTATTTGAGGCCACATGCATGCCGTGTAGAGAGGTCGAGCGTCGTACCTTCCTCGGAGGCCGGTTTGACCCACTACCCTCCAATTTTCTTCTTCTTCATAGCTATCCGTGGTGTTGTCCCTGGTTCTCGAGTTACACCGTTACCAAACGTCGGCACCAGCCACCATCACCATCTCACAGAACACACAAAAGAACCATAATGTTTTTGGAGGGTTCGGACCATGTATGTTTGGCTCATACCCTCCGCATTAGGTCGGTAGCAAGCGGTTCATGGGGAATGATTCAATTTGAGAGGAAAAATTAACATTGATCAATTTTAAACACACCCCTACCTCGTTTGGATCAGTTTATGATTGACCGAGGGTGAGACAGATTGGCGTTTGTCAATCACAAAACAAGCCTCCTCCAACGACGTTAGTGAGTAGAGTAAAAATATGAAGTCGGTATCGACGACATTTCCTTGATCTTCAGTTCGTTCGTCTTTGGAGATCCTTCGACGTTGTTTGGAGAAAGATTCATCGAAGGAGAAGAGTTCTTCTTTGGCATTCTTCATTGGAGATGCTCTTCCACATGTTCTCGCCTATCATTTCCCAACCCTAAAATCCATTCTCAATGGATGAGGTGGAAACATAAAAAATGATTTATCATTTTAATTTATGGGACCATTATGATGGAATCATTTAATTGTAATAATTAATCAGAGTGTCTGACACAATTAAAGTGGGTGATGTTCAAGAGACTTCCCCATATTTAAGTGGGAGGTTCAAGGGTTGATTGGTCCCCACCATTGAATTAAAATGTTGGGGGATTATGCTCGAGTGGTCCCCACCACCATAACTCATGTGGGAGGTTTTATTTCAGGTGGTCCCCACCATTATAACATCCACATGGGAGGTTTCAACAAAAAAAATGGATAATTTTTTTTTTATTCTTCCACAAAAACCCCAAAATCGCACTTTCACCCTCGACCAACTGCAATCGAGGTGAAGGACTCCCTGAGATAATAATGGTGCTACGAGTTCATCGGTGCCCTCATATTTCAATTCCGAGCACCAGTTCAAATGTTAAAAAACACGCTCGCACGTTTATTGAACGTACATGAAAAAAAGTTCATAAATTCTTTCAATACACCCCAAGCATCGGAATCACGCGCCGCCAATTTTCATGGACATGCAAAATTCACATATAATTAAAATAAATACATTGAATTTCTAGGTATTTACAAAAATATTATTTCATCCTTGACATGTATTGGTAGTAATCGGTGCAGGCTATCGTGGATTCATTTAGGAGGCAGGTTGTGTTCTTCAATGTGGATGTAGAGCCAGTGGTGTTCGTTAGTGAGCAAGACCCTCAAATGGGTTAGAGGCATTTTCCAAAATTTTCATACATGATGGATGTGCTGATGCTGATTTCATCAGAGGTTCAGTAGTGGGAATTTCCTAGGGTGGTAGAGGAGTACCATAGGGTCTTTCCAGAAGTGGTTGTAGCATTACCCCCTCGATGAGAGATCAATTTTGGGACCGAGCTATAACTATGAGAAACTCATATCACTATGTCTCTATATAAGATGACCCATTCTGAGTGATGACAGTTACCTTTACATCTTGATGGTCTTTTATGGTTTGGTTTTGTTCGGCCTAGAGTGTCACCGTGGGACACACTGGTTTTGTTCGCAAATAAGGATGATGGATGTTTGCAGTTTCTTATCGATTATCATCGCTTAAACTATGTGACGATGAACAATCGCTATCCTATTCTACATAATGATGAATTATTTGATCAACTAAAAGTTGCATGTCGTATCTCCAAGATTGAATTTTGGTCAAGATATCATCAGATGCGTGTGAAGGATGAGGATATCATGATGTTGACTTTTTGTTGTCGTCATGGGAATTTTGTGTTCGTTGTAATGCCATTCAGCATGAAAAATTATCCATTTTTGTTCATGGGATTGATAAATGTTGTGTTCGATGATTTCCTAGACATGTTCATGGTGGTTTTCATCAACAACATCTATGTGTACTCTATTCCCAAGGAGGAGCATGCAGAGCATCTAAATGCCGATTTGGGAGTTCTTCGTCAACATCAGCTATTTTGGAGTGGTTAAAGTTTCAGTTTTAAGCTCGATAAGTCTGTTTCGTGGGGCTTGTAGTTTCACAACATGGAGTGACTATGGATCCATAAAATATATAAGCAGTTGTGTCTTGGGAATCCCCAAATACACTTCCAGATGTGTGAAGTATCCATGGTCTCATAGGCTACTACAGGAGGTTCGTAGCTGATTTCACTCTTGTTGTGACTCCTATGATTTCTTTGACCATGAAGGATCAGGCGTTCATTTGGACTGATCAGTGTCAGGTAGTTTTTGAGTATCTAAAGGAGAGGTTAGTAAGTTCTTCATTTCTCTGTCTTCCAGCAGAGGGAATTTTGTTTGATGTTTTCTATGTTTCATCACATCTAGGGTTTGGTTGTGTTCTCATGCAGTAATGATCAGTTGTTTCATATGGGTCTCGGAAGTTTCATCCCCATGAACATAACTACACCACCCATGATCTGGAGTTGGCATTCATGGGGTTTTCTTTGATGTTTTGGATACATTACCTCATTTGAGAGCGGTTTGGGGTTTCACCGATCATAAGAGTTTGAGGTATGTTTTCTCCCAATGTGACTTGATCTTATGATATTTTCGATGGATGGGGTTCTTAAAAGAATAAAACTTTGAGATATCATTTACACCTATAAAAGAGAATGATGTAGCTAGTGCGCTGAGTCGAAGGTCAAGTAGTGATACTATGTGTGAATCTGGTGATTCTTGTAGAGTAATTGAATAACTGTTAGCATTACATCTCGATATGGGTGATGTTGGGGTTAGAGGATGTCATTTCTAGATGACGCTGTAGTCATATCTAGTGTAGCAGGTGGAAGAGTCCCAGTTACGGGATCTTGAGGTAGAGGTCTGGAGAGTCCAAGTGGTTTATAGAAAGGCCACTGACGGTTGGTCAAAAGATGAACAAATCCAAGTTTTGTATCACGGAAGGTTATTTGTTCCTTTTATATTGAACATGACAGTTCTTAGAGAGTTACATAGTTCTCCTTTAATGGTGTATCCTTGCGTTAAAATTATGTACCGAGCCTTGAGAATTCAGTTTTGGTGGCAGGGGCTAAAGCATGTAGATGCGGATTTTGTGTCTCGATGTTTGGTTGGACATAAGGTGAAGGTCGAACAATGTGTTCTAGGTGGTTTTCTCCAGCCATTAAATGTTCCTCATTGGATGTGGGAGAACATCTTAATGAGATTTGTTACTATTTTTCCTTGAGATCCGGGGGGACATGATGCTATTTGTGTGGTAGTGGACCATTTAATGAAATCATCCCACTTTATAGTAATCAATGAGTTGATCTCAGTGGAACATTTGTCGAGGGAGTACCTGGAGGAGGTGGTGAGAAATCATGGACTCCCAAGGATGGTCATTTCTAATTGAGATCCTCTATTTACCTCTAGGGTGTGGAAAGGTATCCAGCATTCTATTCATTCTCAGCTATGACTTTTCACTGATTTTCACCATTAGAGAGACTATCATATAGAGCGTACCATCCAGACTCTTGAAGACATGTTGTGATTTTGTGTCTTAGATTTTGGATGTTCAAGGATGTGGCACTTACCCTTGGGGGAGTTCGCTTATAAAAATAGTTTTCAATCCACCATTAGTATGGCGCCGTTTCAAGCCTTGTATGGACAGCCATGCCATTCTTCGTTGTGCTAGACTGGGGTCGTAGATTCAGCAATTCTCAGACTGAAACTAGAGTAGAATACAACAGAGATGGTTTAGGTGATTCGTGAGAGGATGGAGACAGTGCATGATCATTAGAAATCATTTGTTGGTCAAAGGCGAATACCCTTATAGTCTTATGTAGGGGATCTCATGTTTTTTATGGTGACTCCCTATCATGGGAAATGAAGTTTTGGTCATGGTATTAAGATTTCTCCTTGGTTTCATGGCCCCTTTGAGGTTTTGGATCGTGTTAGAGCCATGGAATATTGAGTAGAAATTCCCCCACAGATCAGCCGGATACACTATGTTTTTCATGTGTCACAGATTTTTTGTTTTCTTCAACATGACTCTCATGTCATTGATTGGGGATAGATCGATGTTTATGCTGATGAGACCATTGAGGAGCGGCATGGGGAAATCTAGGACTGTAATGAGAGAGTGTTGAGCGACCATTCTATCCCCTTTGTTTGGGTCTTGTGGTAACACAAGGGAATATAAGAGGTTACCAGGGAACATGATTCACAGATACGTTCTCAGTACCTAGAGATGTTTGATGTTTTACTATATTTATGTAACGATGTTCTCTTTGTGTTTATAGACATTTCGTGTTTATGAAATGGCCTTCTTGGGTTTCTTCTTGTGGCTTGCTCTCTTTTGAGAGGTATCATGATGGGTGGTTGTTCGGGATTCTTTTCTATTTCCTTTTAGTTTGTTATTTATTTCATGAGGATGACAATGTTTTAAGAGGTATCCAATGTGTTCACCCGGACCTCTACGGTCCATTCCTTCGCAAAATTCTGGTGTCAAAGGTGTTCTCAGAGGTCATGGTGACTTATCCCCCACACTATGAAAAATTTTCAGTTCTCTGAATAGTTCAATGGTAAACATAGAAGAATCATTCAAAGGTAGGATTATCTGAATAGTGCCAACAATGAGGTCAACCGATAACCTCTTTCATTGGAAAATTTTCATGTTCATGAACAATGTTCCCAGAATGGTGAGGTTCCGACTATATCCTCCTTCCTTTTCCAAATTTTGAGTTCATGAACAGTGTTTCCAAAAAGGTGTGGTTATAATAGTGAGGTTCATGAACAGTGTTTCCAGAATTGTAGGGTTCCAACGACAAGGTTCATGAACAGTGATTCCAAAATGGTGAGGTTCCAACTGCGAGGTTTCAACAATGGGTTTCATGAACAATATTTTCAGAATGGTGAGGTTTCAATAGTGAGGTTTATGAACAATGTTTCTAGAATGGTGAGGTTCCACTGGTGAGGTTTCAATGGTGAGGTTCACAATCAATGTATTCCTTTGCTAAATTTTGAGATCGCAAACAGTGTTTCCAGCTTCCCACAATTTCTCAACATTGACATTTCCTTTAACGTAAAATGAATTTAAATCCTTATTTTGTGGAATATACGTCCAATTAAATGTCCATAACTCCTATATTGATTTTCCTAAGCCTCGGGATGTTTTTACTTGGTCAAACCGCATGGTTTAATGTGATTTTCTTTTAATGGAAAATCCAGTCTATCCTAAATTGCTACTCCGTTAAATGTTTTAAAGGGAAGAGATATCTTCCTCCCTAATCATTCCTCCTTGTTCTTTGGTATGAGATGATCGAACCTTCCATTCATTTCTATAAGAGTTGTAATATTATTATTTCCTCCTTGGATTGGTTCCCCTCTATTTTTTATGCAACCAAGTATTATGGATCAATCTTTGATATAAGGTATGATCTATAGTCATTATTTTGGGTTCATCTCCTTTTTTTCTCATTTCCCTTATATGTAATTTTACCCCCCATGTTCATAATGTGCTTTTCTTGGTTGTTGACCAGTGTGGTTCTGTCTCTACATCCTTGGGTTGATATAGTTGTCAAAGGGGGAGGAGATTGTAACCCGTTGTGTGGATTGTTATCTTATAATGAACGCCAAGAACTATTTGAGGTAGGAAATTTGTTTATTCTCTTTTTATTTAAGTTCAACTGTATTGTTAGCATTTTTTATCCCATTGGATCACAATGGATTTTACATAAAAAATATTTGAACTGGATAGATAAACTGGTATCAATCGTATGATATTACCTCTTTTTTTTTCTAGATTGTGAGATATCTATTCTTTCTTTGTTTAGATTTTCATTCTTGATAGAAATTGGAAGAGAATGTAAATTTAGGATTAATTGATAATGGTTTGGATAAATATTAAGAGTCATGTAAATGAATCTGGTTCTTCTAGTTGTAATTTGATTTAAATAAAATTGGTGTAGTAAGCATGTTTAATTATTTGTCATAGATTGCAGTTTATGTTTCTCGAAGTTGGAAATTACCAATAATTAATCTGTTAATCCAAGATGGATTAGAGAAATGGTTTTTTGATAAAAGATAATTCCTTAATGAGTTCTGATTTACCTTTTTTCTAGTTTAAGGGTCAATATCCCAATTTATATGATGGTAGTTTTCCTATTTCTTGTGTTGTGATGTGAACCTTGAAGGCTGTTGGGATATGTGGGGGCAGGGAGGCCTATTGGTTGTGGCAGTAGTTGACACATAGAGTGGAGAGATGCATTGGTTTATGCATGTGGGTATAGATAAGGACACCAGGGATGATTAAATGGATTGGATGTGAATGTTTAGATGGTTGATGATTCTAGTTGGCTGTTTATCTGCATTACATTCTCCAATGATCATGGAAGATCATTTTTCTTACCCACCATACAAACGGGGTGAAGACACGTATAGTATGCCACATGTTTTCTGTGTTTAGATTCTTGATGGAGGATGGATCTATGCTCTTGGTATAGGAAGCAAAGACTCGAAGGTTAGTTCATCTACTCACCATGTTGATCCCCTTGTATTTAATAGCATATAATGTTTTTCTACAATGCTTGGTAATATGGAAAAGTAATGATGTAAATAAATAATTGAATAAATGAAGTTAAACCGTGGGGTTTGATCTTGCTGGGGTGCAATGCTGAGGTTTTATTATTAAGGAATGGTGTACATCGTCTGTGATACTAATGAAATTTAATGATGAATTGTTAATGGTTAATTAATGCTTAATGAATTAATTAACTTATAGTGAAACTGATAAAAAGGGAATGATGTAATGTAATTAATCTCTTTAAATGGTTGTGTTCTTAAAGGATATCTAGTCATGGGAGTGGCATCCAGGAGTCCGAATGATGTTAGATGCAATTGAGTCTGAGACAAGGATATTCCCATAGTGTGTTTGTGAGCTATAGTATATTCTGTAATTTTTTGTTTCTATATGCTACTCCACCTTGTCAGTTAAATCAACTCACACCCAAGGGATTCTGAACCATGGGTGGTGTTTTTCCCAAACATTATAGTGGGAGGATGGATGGTTGAATATCCCCTTTGGACCCACTTTCTTATCTTGGTAGTCACTTGTGACAGTTTTCATAATGGTTAGTTTTTCCCCATATATGTGTGTAGAGGGCTGTAATGGTTTCTCATTGTTCACAAACTTATATTCTGGATATTGTTTCCAGTGGATGAAAATAGTTGTAATGTGTATAGGATATGATATCTTGAGGATCCTTACTCAGTGTATGGGTTGTAATGGCTAGTGGTATAATACACTACATATGATACACGTTATATGAGCTATGGTGGCTCCCAAAAACTACGTTGTTACTTTTCATACATAAATGTGGTGGTTTGTTTGAATGAGGTGCATATGGTGGTGCTTCTCCCAGGTGTCTGCAATAAAGCCTTTTTAGAGAGAGATGTTTAGGACGTGCAACGTTGGGGTAATGCTGCAAACCCGTGGGGAAATATTAGAGTAGTGTCCTTGATATTATTTATTATATTATATACTCTTATATGAATTACTTGGTGGGAGTATCAATGGCGAGGCTGGGAACATAGTATACATATTTAGGTGATGAGTTTGTTTCAATTGTTGTTCATTGTGCTTTAGCATGCATTCATTTCCTCTGCACGAGAGGGTTCATAGAGGATCCTATTTAGTATACTATTATACTCACCATATGTATATATAAAGTATTTTTCCGTTCACTTAAAGCATGATAGAGATCAAGGTGGTTTATACTATCTTGGGGATACATGAGATGTTCAGGATTTTAGTGGCACTTGTTTTTACTTATTTTTGTTATTTTTAGTTTTTCTCCGTTCATTTTTAGTAGTTTTTCATGACATTGCATTTGGGTACTTGGTATTTCATTTATATTCTTCTCTAAGTTGGAGTTGGGTGGTGTCTGTGTTATCTATCTCTTTTATATGTGTTCTATTAGAGGGAAATGCATCCAATTTATAGGATTACTATACCCTCATTGCTATCCACCAACCCGGGGTCTACTGGAGGTGGGACTCGAAGGTCATTATCTCCCTTCTCGCATTGATATCCCATGAGGGGTACACCTTGTGTGGAGGGGGTCCTGCCACCCCTTATGAATTTTCACCCGTGAAATTTGATATTAAAGACACATGGGAAAGTATATGAGGGTAATTATCCTTCATTTCTTCGCTCAGTTCCCATATTTCCTCTTCAAACATATATTTATTCCATAGTACATTGACCAAATGAGTGGTAATGTTTCATATAACAATATCTCCATGATTCAAAATAATCATTGGTTTCTCCTCGGAAGAGATATCATTATAAAAATGTAACACCACTGAATTCAATACATGCGAGGGATCTGGTATGTACTTCCTCAAGATGAATATGTAGAATACATCATGTAATTGAGACATGTTATGAATAAATTCTAGTCGATAGTCCATAGATATGACATGATCAAGAATCTCGATGGGAGATATGTACCTGGGACACAGCATTTCATTCCTCCAACATAACATGATCCCCTTCTATGGATATATTCTACAAAATACCATGTCTCTAAAAATAAAAACAAAGTATCATCAGCAATTATATACATATATATTCTGTCAACATGGGGATTCCTTGATGTGATGTTTAATGTTTTTCACCATTCCCATGAGTTATTCAAACATTTAAGGTCCTAGAATCTTCTTTTCAATGACTTCATCCAAGCATGCATGTGTTCTAAATATTTTCCCAAAAATTATATGTATATGGAAATTTGGATACTTATGTGGAAACATTTTTTAAGATAACTTGACCCTAGGTAGATGTGGGTCACATACTCCCTTGAAATCCATTTTAAAGACATTAAAAATAACTCCAATTTTATAAAAACTCCTCTTATATTTTCAATCATTTTGATATTAGTAGGTCGTAATGCATTTCAATTTTGAATTTATATAACGTTGGATACTTTTATAGAACATGGAGGTGAATATCAGAAATAAATCATAAGTAATATATAGGGGAACTCCATGCATCCATATAAATTATCTAATGTGTATATTTTCATTTTTATCTAGTGATAGATTATGTTGAAGTGAGATAATTTGAGTTTTCTTTATAAGATGATCCATAATAACCCACATGGTGATTTTTCTCTTGATGTATTTGGATGTCTAGTAACTATTTGCATTATTATTTTATCCAATTTCCTTGTAGGTATGGGTAATTTTTGCATCACCCCCTATAATTTTGCCTTTATGGAATCAATTTATAACATATTATGTTCAGTGATGTACATTATTCGAACTCCTTCATCATATTTTCCCACCAATAGTGTTCTCGAATATCTCGATACATCATTTGATATAAATGGGAAAACAGATAATATTGAGGTGTCTGAGTCATTCATAATCACATTCCTTATATATGGATTGGATGATATGTAATGTGATGAACAAAATCTCATAAATCCTTCTTCATCCATTTTGAAGTCTAATGATTTTTAAATGTTCATAGCCTCAACTTTTTTTTCTTATTTTCCACATCATTTATTTGAGGATAATTTATTTTCTCCATGAGTGATGGTTGAAATGTCATTCAAGAATGTATGTAACATTTTCCTCCCATACTAATTCACATTACCATCATTTTAGTTATAATATGACTGGGTAAATCTCCATTATTCTCATTGATTATGATGTCATATCCATTCTATTTAGAGAATCTTCCACCTTATTACCATTACAAGGATGGTAGTGGACTAGGATGTCCAAATTCTTAGTGATCTATAACCATTTAATGTAGCTCATATTAAGATTATTCTATGTGAATATATACTCTGTGTTTTTTATGATACATATATATCTTACACATCTCCCAATATAGATAATGCAATAACATTTTCATCTCAATGATCAAAACCACAAATTCCAAATCATTTGTGTGATAGTTTTTCTCATGAATTTTCAACGTCCTTGAGGCGTAGACTATCACTTTAAAATTTTACATCAGCACACAACCTATGCCCAAATTTTAAGAATTATTTCACTCCATAATGACTTACCCACTTCTTAGTAGAGTGAGAACTATTATAGTGAAAAGAATATTTTTCAACTATTTGAAGCAGTCTGCACATTCATTGGTCCAGAAAAATGTCACAACCTTCAAGTTCAACGTGGTTATTGGGATTGACAGTCAGGAAATTTTCATCACAATTAATAAGTGATTACAATCTTGATAATGGAAACTATGGATCACTATTAATGATTTCATCCTGAGAAACTCCTAAATTTCCAATATCTTGGTAGGGTCCATAGATATTCCCTTTCTGGTGATAAAATTCCAATAGAATGATACTTCCTCCATCTAGAACTCACATTTTATGGGAATTGCATCATGAATATCCCTTCCAAATGTTATCAACATAGTATTCAAATGACCATCATGATCCTCCATTATATTGGAATATGTCAGAATATACACAATTAAGACAACCACAAATTTATCAAGGTAATTTATAAAGACTCTATTAATTAAATCCATGCCAATTGATAGACCATTGGTGAGTATGAAGGGAATCACTATGAACTCATTGCTTTTACACGTAATTTAAAAGTCAGTCTTGTGAATGTCTTCCTTCCTCACAATTAAGTATTGATATCATAACAGAAGATACACCTTAGTGAAATACTTGTCTCAATGTATTTTATCCAAAAATTCATATATTTTTTGTAGTGTATACTTATTGATTATCTTGATTTTATTGATCCCAATATAATTAGTGAAAATGAACATTGATTCATCCTTCATTTTGATGAAGAAGAATAGTGGACCCCACATTAATGTACGTAGTCATATAAAACCCTAGTCCATATTATCATGTATCATATTCTTCAGATATTATTAATCATTAATGGCTATTCTATATGGTGTCTATGATATAGGAAAATATAAAAGAATATTTTCAATTGTGAACACATACTCTCATTTAAGAGGAAGACTATGAAGATCAGTATAGAACACATCACTGTAGTCGACTGAAATAGGCAAGTCATCGAGCATGATCTTATCCGTTTTCAAAATTATTTGAACTATATTTTATTTCTAATCATCCAATAATATCCTAAATTGAGACAATTATTCCAATGGAGACTCACAATCCTCTTTAAACATTTATTGAAATAGAGGATACCTTCGGATGTTAAGAGTGATATCCCTTTCATAATTTTGATATTGGATTGGTATAAACATATAATATAAATTAACAATATAGCATAATACTCCACCATAGGTTGTAAGAAAATTTTGTCTATGAGGTTTAATTCATAAAAAATAAAAGAGGATGACTTATAATAATTTGATGAAATAATTTCCCTATTTTATATTCTCAAATATAAATCAACCATCATATATCAAGTAGGTTTTAGAATAATTCTACTAAAAATGATTGATAAGAATGAATGTGTATAACTAGAATCAAATTATAAATTTACTATTCTAGAATGAATAACTAGTTTACCTTTAACAAAATCATTGTAGACTTCCATATCAACAACAGTGATAGCATATGACCTTCCTTGTTTCCTTACATGAACATTACCCCTTATATCCATTATCTTAGGGAAATGGTTCACATAATTCCCATGTTTTTTGTAGTTGAAAAACAACGATACAATGTGAGTGTGGATCTTAACACTCCTTTATTATTCCACATTACTGGGGTTTTTAATATCCCTTTGGTAGTTATTAGACAAATTTCACATTCTTTTACATTGGAAGCATTTAATGTTTTCCATTAGATAGTTCCCATGATGATTATTCTGAAAATGTCGACATGTGGGATGTTGTGTATTCAATCCATCATGGTATTTATCTATTGATCCTCCAAAATTAAACCCTATTTTCCCTTTTTATAACCTAGCCAATGAGACCTCTTAGAGTGTCTGGTATCCATTTCAACCATAAAAAGTCAATGAAAAATCTCCTCATATCATTCAAAGTCTTTAATTTCCAATGCATTTCTTATACTCATATTTATTAGATTAAAAAATGATAACCACCTTTCCTTAGGATTTGATGCCAAAGATGGAGGCATATCTTCAAAGCATCATAAAATTTTCCTTGTATGCCCTAATTGAATCGTTATCCTTTTTCATTAGTCTGAGGGACTCTCATTCCACATTGAAGATGTTTTGGTAGGGAAAATATATATTCAATAATATTTTAAGTAATTACTCAGAATCCAAGGAATAGATTTCCTCCTTCAAATTCATGTTATTGACCAGTGTCCATAACTGATCATCATTCCCATCCAAATAACAGATTTTTATCACAACTTTATATTTTTCTGAGCAATGGAGGTCAGAGAATATCTTCTCTATTGATTTTATCAGTTGTTTTGAGAGGAGGGGATCCGAATATATAATTAATATGGAAGGACTAGGCCGCATAAAAGATTCAACCTCAAAATTTTCATTATAAGGAAAAGGATAGATTCCCACATTATTCATGTAAATATTCCTAAAATGATCTATATGAGTATGTACTGTCATTTGTTTTTCATATCCCACAACCATCATATTTCTTATATCATTTAGAAATCGTGAAATTTTCTATTAGTACGGGTTCCCCTATTTCTATCCATTAACTATGAAAAAGAATGTGAAATTTGGGCGGTAGAATAAATGCATTTCTAATAATCATTTAAAAAACATTGACAATAAAAATCATTAAAATGAAGAAATAAAATTTTCCCAACATGTTAATCTCAAATTTTTAATCATGTTTATCCATGGTAATATACTTGTAACTATACATAAAAAATAGTGTGTCCTATTCTCTAAATATTACTAGATCATCCTCTAATATCAACTATAACATCTCTAACCGTTTACATATTTTATAACATGATTTTATTAAAAATTAACAATGAAATATAAAATAGGTTTGGTAAATTGTAGTGTCTTTAGAAAATTATCTATGTAACTAGATAACCAGAAACTAAAAAGAAAAAACTTTTATTTCATACCCATAATGTGATTCAAATATCCATTGATCTTTTACATCTTCATAGGATAATCTATTTAATACATTGACAATGGGACGAGTTATAAATCCCAATAAGAGAATAAACAAATGAATAAAGCATATCACAATGGTTAGATGGAATAACATGGTGATATTAAAAGGAATGGAACATGAATAAAAATATGTAGGAATTCCATACTGATAATCAAATCATCTATTCATTGAATCATAGAAATGTTGGAAATAGAATACAATATGACAATATAATGATATAAGGATAACTAGAAAGACTATTTCGAATGGTGGAGCATGAGTCACAGTTGACCACCAAGATCGTTTCACTACGAGGATCATGAGATAATTCTAACCACCAAGACTATTTATCTTGACATATACCGAGACTAAAATTACACAATACATTGGAGAAATATTGGGGGACAACCAACATAACAGGTTCTTGAATATGTTTTCCACAAGAAGAAATGTACATATAGAATCAAATATAAACATAAGGGTTTCCCATGGAAAGAATTGGATTTCCTAATCCTGTAAAAATTACCAAAAAGGGATTATCCTAACGGTTTCCTTGAAAAAATGGATTTAAATAAAACATGAAAATTTATATGGAAAAATAGGAATAAATCTAGATTTTTTTATGTGAAACTGATGTGACATCATGTAAAAAAGTGTTAATGGAACATTAGAAAAATGAAATTTTAGGGCTGTTTAAATAAAGTTATAAATAATTCATTAAAATGTAGAGGAATAATTGTTTTCATAAAACCATAAATTAACCGTGATAGTTATTCAAGATAAAAAAATTATTGTAGACAAATATATGGGGTTTAAAATAGATTATGTAGTGCACTTGAAAATGGATAATAAATCTATAAGTTCCCTTTGATCATGATTACTTATAAAGAATAATTGGAAAGGAATCCTTATAAAAACATGTATTACCGAATAAAAATAAGAATAATTTATCTAGAAACATATAATTGATATATATATATATATATATATATATAATTTAGTAGGAGTACATAGAATAATAATGAATTGAATTTTGTTAAATAAAGAGAGATAAGAACCCGAAGGAATGATGGAGGTTCGGAAATATTCTTGTACATTATGTGAAAACCTATTCTCAACATGACCATAATTTTGAGATAACATTATTCAATCCATTAAATAAATAATTTATAACCATTAATATATTTATTGTTATAAATATATTATTATTTATTTGAGGCATATTTTTTCTAGACTGTTTTTCCTTTGTTTTCAAGATTAGACCAATTGTATACATGTGGGGAAAATCATATAAAATGAGTATATTTGAACAAAATGAAATTAAAATATTATTAATAAAATTAAATAATATTAAATGGTCTTATTTATAATTTTTCCTCAAATGTTAGGATAATTCATTAGATAAAAATGTAACGATAACTGTTACAATTATTTTGGTGTTTTTCTATCATCATGAAAAAAAATCATTAATAATTAATATTATGTGTATATAATAAATATAGAAAATTAACTAAGATTTAATATGGATATTATATTCTATTTTAACTATAAAAAAAGTTTTATGCATTTTTTGAAGGTGGTAGTGGAAATTGAAAACTCATCATCCTTTAATGTAATAAATTAAAACATCACAAATGATGTTTTCATTTTTTGAAAAAAAGTGGAGGGGAGGAGAAATGATGGTGGTGGTTCCCATTAACACAAAATAGATAATATTATATAAAATATATGTGATATATGATTCCCTCTATGGTTGGGTAGGTTATAAGAGGAAAAAATAAATTAAATTCATAATAAAATAAATGAAAATGAAATAGGTGTGTACCTCCCCAATTCTTCTCGTTGAGAAAGTCCTTTAAGAACATGAATTTTGGGATTTAATCAGTACAAATGGCATCATTATGTTTGGGAAACACTTGGTAATTCGGTTTTGTGTAATTCTTACTAGCTTCAATGCTTTTGAGATGTGAGGATAAGAGGTGGCTATGGGTGGTATTTATAATATATGATATCAATGTTTTTATATTTTATTCATTATTTAATTATCTTTTCTTAAGAATATGAATAATATGATTAACTAACCTAGATAAAGTATAGAGAGATTTATAGGTCAATATTATAGTTCTTAAATCAGTAATGAATGATGAAATAGTGTATTTAAATTGTAATGATTTATTCTATAAATTATTGTATTTCATTATTCATCACAAATTCAAATATTTTTAAAAAATCCCACAAATTTCCCCTAATGATTTTTTTAATTTTTTTAATTCTAAATAAACTCCATTTTATGATATTAATTTCATATTTATGATAAATTTATTTATTAATTAGATTCATTGTTTTTTCTATAATTTTTTATTTTAAAATAACAAATTATTTCATAATATTTTGAAAAATTCATTATGGCCTCATAAAATTATATTATAATAATAATAGAACGAAATATTAATTTTAGATTATATTTTATGAAAATAAAATTCCTTTTAAATATTTAGATTATTTATAAAAGTTTAAATAAAGATTTAATTTTTTATGAATAATACCAACATTAATTAGAAATTTTTTATATATTTTTAAATTTATACGATGATATAATTATATATTATTTTCATTTCTAACATTGGAAAATTTTATTTATGAATTCATGTGTGAGGTTCCAATTCTATTGGAGGATCTAGTCTTCATAATGGTCAAATCACTATTTTAAATGTCATGTTACTATTACATTGGTTTCGGTTCCTCAATTTCAATAAATAATATTTATTTCATTCATTCTTCATTTATATAGTAAATTTTTTTCTATATGTGATGTTATTTTATTTATTCTATATTGAATAATTATAAGAAGGTAAAATTCATCAATTGAATCATCTTTCATTATTATTGTTTCGAAATGATATTAATGAAATTTATTGATAATAAATATTTAATTAAATAATTTTGAAAATATAAAAAACAGGAGATATGAAATTTGGGATGATAAATGGTCAAAAATATAATGTATTTTCAACTAGTTAACTAATTTTTATATTCAATATCAAATTACAACTATTTAATATTAAAAATTTTCTACCACAATTACGGTTTAAATCATTTAACTATGTGGTTAATCAAAAACATGAGGTTATAAATGAAAACCAAACCTTGATAAATTTAAATGTTTGATTATATATAGACCTTATAATATTTTTCATCAAATATATGTATATTTTTATGCATTTTACTTGATAATGACTAAAATACATTTTACTCTTTTAATAATTCAGTGTGTGTAATTTCCATCCATTATAAAATGACACCACATAATTATTTTCTTAAAACCATTTTTAGCCATATTCCTTAAATTAAAAACTTCTAATTCCCTTATAAACATTCATATCCATGATTTAGAGTTTCTGGTATTCTATAAAAAACATTTACAACTATCATTAACAAGGTATCTAAAAGAAGTCTACCAAATAAGAGGTAATCATCTTACCCAACCTATATCATCATATTTTATCTTCTAACTCAAATAAATATATGATAATCCTCATAAAATAGAAATTTAGGAATCCTAAAGATACATACGTGTTATTATGATTATACAAAATCCATTATCCATAATCTTTTTCATATAATTGGAGGTGAAAGTAGCACTCATGTGTATGTGTGGATCACAACCTCCACATACTGATATAATTCAATATCCATTTACTTATTTAATGTATTTTTTTTTGTTTTTTTTAATTTTGATTTTTTTTAAATTATTATTATTTGAGAATTTGAATTCCATATCAACCTTCATATACTCTAATTCGACGAATATCGATAACATAGCTATTATGTATATGTGGACTGACACATCGATAGAACGATGTGATTATTTATTTCATTTCCTATTTATACTGATGGTAATAGGGACAGATATAACAATTTTATATTTTATATATCTCATAATAATGATTATGAAAATTTGTATTATTATTTCAGTTTATTTTGTTTCATCCTTTAAAATAAAGAAATTGTGTTAATTCATATGTACTGTCAACTATCTCCCCGAATGTTCTAGTTCAGTTTTGTATCTCTTTTACTTATGGATGATTGTAAATCTATATATATATATATAATATACATAATATATTATTGACATAATTAATATTCAACATATAATTTATCAACGATTAATGTAAAAGGGCATGAATTGTAGTTCCATAACTTTTAAGAAAATTGATACAATTAAACAAAGGCAATGAGGATTTTAACTAATATTGTTTTTCAAATGGGTGTTGAAATTTTATAAGTGGATAATATATGATATTATATTTATTTACATGATTATACTATATAAATTTAATCAATTTAATTTTATTATATAGAATGGTAGGTAACATTCTATGATAGTGGAACTTGAGATAAGTATCTTTTGTTCTAATCTCATTATTTTTTAGGATTTTATATTATGACGTTTCTGTTGGAGAAATTTCATTATCAACCTCTCATGAATCCCATGAATAATCTTATACAATATTTATTTCATGTGATTAAATTATTTTCTTTAAATTCCATATTTTATGGTAGAAATAATTTTTTTATGTAAAACTGGAATTATTTATATCAACAGTCCAAAATATATTTACTTCCTTCTTCATGATTTCAAAAATTATTTTAAATTTTTTATTTACTATTAAATTATGATTTTTAAAATTCAGAATTAAAAATATATTCATTTTTATTTTTTACCAAATTAATCTTGTTAAAATTTTGTAAATGGGACACTATTTAATTTTTACCACAAATGTGGATTGAATATTATTTTAATCACATATAATGACTTGAATTTCCCATCATCATTACTATATAATGATTTGAATGTTACATTGCATATTTCAGGGTTATTTATATTTAAAATATTTTCCCCAATATTTTGTAAATTTAAATATTTTATGTATGTGATTTAAAAGGGAAAAGGGACTTTTCGACAAAAAATATTCCATGTTTTATTTTCTATTCATTTTAATCTAAAAAGGTTTTAGTTTTAGTTACATATTAATTAACAGGTTTATGATCTAATATCATCAGCATTGATATTTTTTTGGATGGTTAATGTTGATGATGATGATATGTAAATGAATCTCATTTATTTTCCTGGGGTTATGTTATAATTAGTTTATTAAATTATTATAAAACCCAAATATTTTTCATGGGTTATGATATATGAATAATTTATTATTATGTTGTGGAAGACATATGAATGGATTATGATTATATGACCTGATTTACTATAATTATATATCCCCACAATTCATTATCTAAATATTGATATCACATTAGATAATAAGGACTGGAATTATAATGACCTTTAATTTTTTACATTTTATTTACATCATTTTTTAACCAACAACCTAAAATCAAAACAATCCGGGATCCCAATATTAAGTATCCTTGGAAAATTTGGACCATAAATCACTTAATCCAATCAAATAATAAACAATTATTCAAAAATATTATACTTTATCCTTTTAAGATAATGTTTTCCATAGTTCATGTAGTCACATGAGTGTATACATAAAGGAAATGGGTGAGCTAAATTCCTATTAGTAGGATGTTGAAGGAAATGAATAAATAATATATGGATGAAAACAATCATAATCCTCACAACATAATAATTGGATAATATAATAATCATGAGGGGAAATATTTGACAATAGAATGAAATTTTTCTTTCTATAAAAATGAAACAATATTTCATAGTGGTGAGATACCCCACATAATTTTGAAAAAAACAATCATTATGTTCACATATAACATGGGTTTATAATCATAAAATAATTATTTTGAAAAAAAGGGTTTATGATCTTTCATATTAAACATTATCTCATGAGATAAATCACATTACCTAATTAATTGGAGGACTATATAATTATTGACCCACCGGTCGCATCATTACCTTTACATAATCATACATGCCACATAGAACATAAAACAATCATAACCATCGAATAATTGATGGAAAGGAATGATTTTTATATTTATTTTAGTAATAATTAATTAATAAATAAAATTTTTTCTTACTAAAATGGAAAAAATATATTTTGTTTTGAAATTTTCACTCCTCAATGAAGAAGTAATAACTCAAGTGGGATCAAGATGTGTTTTTAAAAGAAGATTCATTTTAGAGAATATTTCTATATCTAATAAAACCCATTTTGGAAATATGTATATACTAGAAATTTAAAAGGAATGAATAAATAAATTATATATATGTATCATTAAAAACATACGTGTGGAAATTTTGTGTGAAATAGGTGAAATCCGAAAAGAAGGATAGTTGGGTTTGAGAATACCCTTACCTTATGTTTGAATGAGTTATGTAATTGTATTTAGTATCAAATATAGTCATATATAATTTATTAATGAATTAATTAATATCACATAATATCATTATTTTATTTGATATAATTATATTAGCTTCATTTATGGAAATTTTGATTAATTATATCAATCAATTTCAGAATTCCAGGATTCATAATTTTCTTGGATTTCATGATTTGTTCAATTATATACAAGTGTTGAAATTTGTGAAAAATTAGATTCATTATACATAACATAAATTATATGTTATTAATTAAATTATATAAGTTTAAATGGTCTAATATATCATATTTTATAATATGTGGAGGATTCATTAGATAAAACATTAATGATAAATGATCAGAATATTTTTGTGGTTTTTCAATAATCCTGAATTAAATTTGTTTAATTCTTAAATATTTTTTATATATTTTACTTTGATAACATAAAAAATTAACAAATTAAAAATTATATTTCTTTTAAAAATTATATTTCTTTTATTTCATTCGAATATATTGATAATGGTAAATGAAAACTCATCATTAATAAAGACAGTGAATCAGCATATCACGAATGATGATTTATTTATTTGAATAAAAGGAGATTAGAGGATATTTGACGGTTTATATTCCACTAACATAACAATATTACAATATATATGTAATACAAGATTTAGCATTCCTCTTTTCATGGTGGAGTTGAGGAGTGTATAATAACTGAATTTACAATTATAGAAAAAGTATGACGATATTCCACAAGAATATAATCTCCTTGAGATCTTCATTAATGAATTTAGTATTGGACTATTGTTTAGAACAATATCTATATGATATGGGGATGAGTATTGGGAATGTAATTTGGATGAATGTAGCCATTATATTATGATTTTGAGGTGCGATTAGAATAGTTGCTGAGGGGTGGTATTTATTGGGGAGTAGGGGGTGTTTTTTATTATTTTTTCATTACATTATTTTGTGGCTCAATATTATCCACAGTATTGTTTCCTATGAAAAAATATACTAAATATGGGTGTATAGTTCTAAATAATGATACTTACAGAATCAATGAATCAATAATTCATGTATTTGGATTAAAATATTAAATATCCTAAACTACTGTATATAACTTTTCAGTAAAAAATCAACAATTTTTGAATAATATAAAAAAGTAATTGAAAACTTTTTTTGATATGTAAATTTCAAAAATGGACTCCTTTTTTGTATACTAATTTTCTATGCATGTGAAATAAAATTTTTAATTAAAATCATCATTTAATAAAAATATGTGGATTGCAATATTAAAGTATATTTTATGACACTTGTATAAATTATTTATGGTATAACAATAGTAAATTCAAATTATAATAAAACAATAATTTACGTTATGATTCTATTTTATGAAAAATATAATTCTTTTAGTTAATTATATTAATTATAAAATGGAAAAAATAATTTATATTGAAAAAACTATTTACACATATTATGTCATTTTATAAACAGTAATTTTTTTATACTATGATATACTTATATCATATTTTTATTTATAAGATGCCCAAAAATTGATTATACATTTATAGGATAGTTTACTATTCTATTCGTAAAATTACTATTTATAATCGTTATATTACTATTCTAACGTTCATGTTACAATTCCATAAATATATGTTCCTTAATTTCAATTAATACCACATATTTCATTATTCACTCATGAGAATACCGTTTTTATTCATTTATATATTTAATGTTTCTATTTTTTATTATAATACATATTTATAAAAATGTAAATTCCATTGATTAATGTTTTGGTTTTTACATTCTTCCCCACTTTTGAAATTACCCCTTGAAATGCCGTTTGAAATAGTATGGTGAAAATAGTTAATGTTATTTATCCTTCATCACAAACTACATCTCCCATTATGCCTCTTAATACATGTGTTTCCTCTACGACACTTCAACAGAGTGAGTCATCATAATTTTTTAGACTTTTTCTCTATAGTCCAAGATCATCACCAATTGCTCATCAAATGAGTGGTCCTCCTATAGTTATACCTCCTATGAATTCAGTACATCTGATGGGTTAGGTATGTGCATCCTAAATAGAGATACATAGAAAATTTCATGAAAATTATCCATGCATGGTGGAAGTACAATCCCATAGTCCAGTTCTCCTATGAAATTAAGGATTTCAAAGCATACAATATACCTTGGTATAAGGTTCCCTTTCATTCAAAACTATATTAATTTATTTCATAACAATATTCTGAGGATGAAATTCTCTCCAACATTAAAATAAATATCCCATTGATGACTCATATGATAGCTCATTTCACAACTGCAAGAATCATTGATACGTTGTTGGATGGCTTGATACAAATCTATCATCTCTTCCTCAAGATTATTTCCAAGTATCGTTCATATATCAACATCATCCCAACATTTTGGATTTCTACATCACATACCGTACATAGAATCATATGGAGCCATTTTAATAATACAGTTGATGTAATTTATAAATGATAACTCAACCAATGGGATATTTTGATCACATCCCCCTTTGAAATAAATTGATTATGTTATTGTAATGAACTCTTATGTCTGGATATATTTTTTAGACTAGTCATAAATTTGGGTGTGACAGGTTATGCTAAAATTCAATAAATTAATAAATACATGTGGAAAAATTCTCCAAAAATTTTATATGAAACACATATCATGATCAGAGATGATCGAATGTGTGACCCCATATAGCATAACCACTTATTAGACATATATCATGACATGTTTTTCAAGTGGTAAATATTCTTGAATCATGAAAAGTGGGGTTTCATGGTGATTTTATCCACTACAACCCATATTGATTTTTTTCCTTTGTATTTTTTTGGTGGACCAGTTACACATTCCATTGTGATGTTATCCCATCTCCACATGGGTATAGATTATGGTTACATAATCCCATTAGAATTATTTATTTATTCATTAAATTGATAATTTACCAAAATAATGTGAGACCTACTCTACAATATACATCATCATATTTTCCCACTAGATGTTCTCTCGATTATCTTGGCATATCTTTGTACTTCTATGATAGATATAGAAATATAATATATGTGCATTATTTTGTTTATCCTCCTCTATGTCAAGTGATTAAGCCACACAATGCCTAATAACAAATCAAATGATTCAATCAACATCACTATTGAAATCCTGTATCTTACATTCATGTACTACTTTCTCCAGCTTCTGAAACTCTAGAACAATAATATCTACCTATTTGGTATTCACTTGGATAGAAGGTCGGTAATTCATTTGGGCATGGTAGGATATATTCCATACCATTATGATTTATGAATTTATTCATTGCATATCTATGAAGAATGGGGTTTTTTTAATCTGTGTCATGGATAATATTTTAGGCTATTTTCTTCTAAATTCATTATCTCCATTGTTCTCTTTCCTTTATGGTAATGAATTGAGTAATCATTGACCTAGATTATATCAAACAAAATTCATTGATTTATTTTTATCTCCTTTTGTATGAAAAAAATACATTAGATTATTTTCATCAGTATAAATGTCACACATCTCACCAAAGTGATGGTTCCACTAGAATTTTAATGATAAAATAATAGTTTCTAGCTCTGCAAGTATCTTTGGGTAGTTCTTATCATGGATCGTAAACTACCAGGTGGCATAGTCTATCTAATTATCCTTTTATATGAGTGAAACAATAAAGACCTTAATTTAAGCATTATAGAATACCAAAATTCTTTATCCACATGTTGGAAGTGTGAGTACACGTGCAACAATTAGCCTCTTCTTGAGCTCCATAAAACATTCCTCAAAATTTTTATCCAAAAATATGTTACCCCATTTGATTTTAACACAGTTAATATTCTAGAACACAATGGTAAATTTCTCACAAAATTCCAGTAGTATGCTTCTACAATAAGAAAAAATTATATTTCTATGACACAGGTGGGTTTGGAACATTCCTTGATTAACAATGACTTGGAAGGGTCTATAGATATTCGCTCACATGTAATCACATTCCCCAAAAATGGGACTTTCCACAAAAAAATAGTTAAACTTTATGAGGCTTTGGTTTAATGTCTACATAAAATACATATATTTTCTTAATGTTTCTCATTGATCTTAGAGTACATGAGAATATTTTTGATAAATATGCCCAAAACAATAAAACAATGCCTTGGAATTCTATATTCCTAAATTTCATCAATATTTTTTTGGCATTCATAAATTCGAAGGGAATCACATGGAACTCATAAATCTCATACCCTTTATAGAAATCAATCTTTTGAATATCATCCTTATTAACCATTAGTTAATGATATCCAGAAATTAAGAAGTTCCTTTTTTTAAGTATTAATCTTCTTTTATTTGATCTGAAAATTCATCAATACTTGGAAGAGGATACTTGTTCTTTATAGTTATCTTGTTGGGCTCCCAGTAATCGATACAAAGATACATTGATGCACTCTTCTACTGAAAAAAGACCACTAGAGAACCACCCGGTGGTAAAATATAGTGCATGAATACATTATTGAGGTTATATTATAACTATATCACTGAATTCTCATGTTAGATAGGGGATATCATATTAGTAATTATTTATATAGGACTTTCTCTGAGTTTAAGCTCTATTGAGAACTCTACATCAATGTTTGGGAGAAGTCTTAGTAACTATTTTGAAAATAAATCATGCTATTCCCTAACAATTAGATATTTCTCAAAGCTATTACCTTTCATTATGTCAATCAATTGAACAAGGTATATTTCTCGATATAGAATCGACAGCCACACTAATGATGTCTTTTCCAATGGAAATTATTGGTCGTCTTTAACTTTTAGTGGAGCATGGTATGGTTTGTAATCTAAAAAATATATTTCTATTTATCGATGGTTGATGTGTCATATATATATTTAGAGCTAATAAATTCCCAGAATAACATGAAATTTCACAATTGGATTTATTATGATATTTTCCTATTTAATATTCCCATATAATAAAAAAAAGTCCAACACTTATGTTTCATTGATCGTACCACTTGGTGTTTTTATGGATATCTCTACATCATTGTATAGAGTGGTAAATTTATTTATTATAGTAACATATAGATATAAAATAATTCCACTAACTGGAATAAAATAAGACTTGATCCAGTCTTCAGTTAATCGTAAATATACCATGTATTACTGAAATTTATTTCTCCACTTCAAAATTATTAATGGGATTATCATTCCCTTTATAATATGTATTCTACTAACATTAATATTTCACTTTATCCCTACTCTTGTATCATCAAAACATGTCTGGTTATAACATTTCCAAAATCAAATTTTCAAGATTCTAAATATTCTATCCAAAATTTATGAGATTGGTTTCATTGTCTCTAACACTTGAAGATTTTCCTTGTCACTTTGAGGAAATTATAACTTTTCTTCATACTCAATTTTTGATATATGGGTGGTTTGGATTTATTTACTTCTTTTTCATTAGATACACAAACATAAAACTTTATCTTTCTTTTCTTATCTCCACATCCTCGAGAACATTCTCCAAACTCTATCTCCAAATTGAGAGCACATCAAATATATTCATCATAACTACAAAAGACTCCGATAGATATATATTTTCAATGATGTTGTATTATCTTAATAATTATTTCTTATATTTTTATATACCTTTTTATTAAATAACATATTGAGTACTTTGAAGCCTTATAATGTTTTTTACTTATGTTTTGTCTTTTCCCATTCCTTTTTCTTCAGCTTTGTGAATTCTCTCTATATAAATTTTTATCAATGATTTAAATATAAATACTTGTTTAGAAATGTTTTCACATTGTATTAACAATCCATATATTCTATTTCATCCTTACTCATGGTGTTGTTAATCAACACCCCAAATTATCAAGCTCTCCATATAAATGGTAGACAACAAAAGTCACCTTCTCATTCTCTGAATAGCGGATCAAATAAATATTTTTTTTGAAATGAGTTAACACATTTTTAAACTATATGTTAATGAGAAAATCATTAAAAGGTTTTTATATTTTCTATATAAATAATTCTATATAAAATTTGTCCATATTCGGTGAAGTTTAAAGTTCCAACATGTTTAGATAATTATTCATAGCCTGAGACAACTGGGTAAGAATCTCCATGACATTTTGAACTCCACCTACCACTAAATTGGTGATATCATTCAGGAAACTATTGAATTGTACATAAAAATGTATTTTGTAATATATTATCATGATTCTGACCATTTTATATGATGAATATGTTTTCACCAAAATTTAATTCATCAAACCATTAAGAATTTAACCTTCAATGGTATAAACTAAAAAGGGATATCATATGGGATCACTTTGTTAATCATTTTTTAAAAAATGTATTGTTGGATATTTTCATATATATAGTCTTATATTAAGTATATTCACTAAATATGTCTAATACAAATTCCAAAATTAACTAAACCATTCTCTGATACTAACTGTAGCAACGCTACATTTCATACATGACTATCA